>CM039478.1:17367469-17603863 GCA_022433065.1 Begonia loranthoides
TAAATAGCAAGTGTGTCGAGGAATATATTCCTCTAGGATTTATGGGTTTGTAAGGAGGCCGACCCTCTCCTATAAATAAGTGTGTTCTCCTTCGAGAATACGCAGAGTGTTATGAAAGAGCATTTGGTATAAGTCTCTTAGCAATACTCTCACGATCCTTGAGGTAATACTCTGGAGGGGTCATTCTCATCATCAAACTAACAAGATTACTAGCAGATTATCAATCCAAGAAATATATCAGGTATATTTTCTTTATGTCAGATTATTCATCTTCTAGTAATAATATTATTAATAATATTAGTAAAATAAATAATAACATAATCGAATCATATGAAGAAGAAACAAATTTAGGATACATGTGTAACAATGTTATTGATTTACAAAAAATTAGAAAGAGTGAATTGTCATTAACTAAGAAGCATAATTTTGACATATCTTTCTTTGAACTTCTAAAACATAGATTATCTCGAAAGAATATTATTAAATATGGAATAATGGTAGGAGAAGCAACAATTCCTATTGAATATACTCAGGGAGACATTATTATTCCTATTATTAATAAAAATCAAATCTATGAAAGAATAAGGAAAATGGAACCATCTGAACGCCTAAAAATATCATATATTCACTGTAGTACTATTCAATTATTATTTAAAAGCACTTTTATGGAAGGAATTAATTCTTCTCTAGAATTAGAAATACGAGACGATAGATTAATAAATAATAAGGACTGTATTATCGCAAAAGGATAAGGAAATCTTTCACAAGGAAAAATAATGTTTAATATAAATATTCAATTAAGATTAAGTTTACAAGATCAAAATTTGAGTAGATCCATTACATTACGATACGAACTAAAAAGAGACAATTTTATGAAAAGTAACAATCGTCTTTTTGCTATAACTTATCAAATCAACTACGCTTTAACAAACAGTCATCACAGCTTAGCATTTAAACGAGATGAAAGAATATTTATAGACGAATTATTCAAACCAGTATTAAAATTAAAAACACCTTCACAATCACTTTTACAGAGACCCGAACCAAAATACATAACAAACAACAGAAAACAACTAAGAAGTAAATCATTTTCAGAAACAAGTAATTTTGTGCCCTACGAATTTCCTAGACTATCGCTCGTATCGCTACCACTACATATTAAAGAATCCATTCCTTTAGTCTCACGATCACCTGAACATGATCAAAAAGAACCACTATTAAAATCATTAAAAACTACTATTAGATCACTAAGCACTAAAAGAAATTAAAAAATAAAATAGAATAAAATGTCCTTATACGGAGCTAAACTTGACTACGAAGACATACAACAAATGGAAAATAATATATATCTAGCACAACTTCTAGATTATCTTATTTACTATTTTAATGAATACTTAGTAGATAATGATTATTTCGACTTATACCCAGATAATTAAAATAAAATATTTATACATACAAATTAAAATCTGAGAATAGTAAAAGTAAAATATTATAACAAATATTTAAAAATGTCGGAAGAAATATGCGATGTCATTATGGAAAAATTGGAATTCATTAATTTTCTTGATAAAAAAGAAGTGAAATATTTTATTAATTATTTAGATAAATATCTAAAAGATTTCCCTCAAGAGCTAGATAATAGATTATTAGAAGAAAGTGATGCAACTCCTGAATCACAAGGATACTGTCGACAAGAACATTTAGCCTTTGAGCGATTTTTATACAGACTAAAACAAATATTACAACAACATTTACAAGAATGTCCAAATTCCATAGCAACCCATCAATTTAATCATCTAATTCCCTTAGATGACCCACGAAATAATCCACCAAACGATCATGAAAATACCCCATAGAAACACTAGTGGTATCAATGTCAGAGCAAATGTCAGAGTCTTCAATAGGATCGTAACCAATTTCATAGGCTAATTTAAGAGTTTGAGTTTTTGTGTTATTTTGAAATCTTTTAGGACATTTATTGGCATAGTGTCCTTCTTCGTGACATAACCAGCATGTACAAGTTTTCTTTTTATTGGAGCAAAACCTATTGGGTTGTGTTCGTTTCTTTTGTCGAAATTGTTGTCTATTTCTAAAATATTTTCTAGGATTTTTTATTTTTGTTTTTTGATATTTATTATACGGAATTTTTTTCCATTTTGTCCTTTTTCTTTTCTCATTACATCCGTATTTTCCAATTCTATTTGTGATTTTTTCGCAACACAGCTTGATTTTGGCTTGTTTCTTGACTATTTCTGTATTATATGCTTGTTGCAGCCATGCTCTTAATATTACAATTCTAGTTCCTAAGGATTTGGGTAGAGCGTCTGTTTCAAGTCCTTTTTTGTAATTTTTTTCTAATTCTGAATGAATGTGGGATGGAAATTTATTATAAAATATTTCATCTGCTAATCCCCGACCCATCAAGAGGATTGAGGGTGGAGGTGAATGAGGTGAACTAACTTTTTCGTGTGATATTTATTATTCTATCCTTAAGTGATTTATCATAAATATAAAATCAAACAATCACAAATGTAAAGAGTAATGGATAGAGAAGTGCAAATAATTTGTTCATATAGTTTGGCAACCTCACCTACGTCCTCACCCAAGTTTCCCACTCGGAAATCCTTAACCTACTAATCTCCATGTGATGCACCACGAGGTCCTATCACCCAGGCCCAAACCCAAAGCCTCATTTCTTATCTAACTAGTTGTTATTTTGCAGGGAAAACTATACTAGATGATATTGAAGAGGAACCTAAGCATGAAGACAAAGAGGCACCAAATTATCTACTCACTTGGATTGATGATGCACCTCCTTGGATTGTCCACAACATTCACGGCCAACTTGAAGATCAAAACTCCAAAGGTAAATTGGACCATTAGGTGGGATTTATGTTATTCTTATGTTTTGTCAAGATAGTTCAACTTATGTTTTGTGGAGATACTGGATTATTGGTCGGCTTGGTTATTTTTTAGGTCTTTTGAACTGGTTTTATTTTGAATACTCGGCTAGCATGTTAGCAGAGCATTCATGCCCAAAATTTGGGTTCTCAAGGGTATTTTTGTAATCTTGCGTTAGAGCTTCTATGGAGGGGTACTTAGCCTCCCCAATGCAGCCCTAATCGCCACTTTTAGTCAATCATAAGCTGCTGCTTCAATTTGTTTTCAGAGTTCTCTCCCAAAGCACCAAATTGGATTCTTGTCTAGGGCAACCTTAACTTGATTTTCCAAAAACTTCCAACTTCACATTCTTTCATTCTTGGAGTTTGGATTTTATGTTGCGTTCTTCCAACAACTTTCTCGAGTTGTTCATTGATGGAGAAGAACCAAAAGAGTGAAGGAAAACGAGTTGGAGAGGCTTCTTTCAAGGGAGTCCGCTGAAGTCACGATTTTCGGGTATAGGGAATCCATAGACCACTCGTAAGTTTGTATCTGTTATGTTTGCTTAGTTTGAAATTTGACTTTGTAATTTTTGAGGGTTGGAAGTCCTCTAGATTGTAATTAATTTGAGGTGATTTTGGCTACGTTTGGATAACAACTCGTGATTTTTTGCATTGTTAATTGGAGGTTTTTTAAACTGTTTTATGATGCGCAAATGGAAAAGTTTAGATCTAACCTGTAAATATGATGACAATGAATGAGGATCAATAGTCGGCGGACGTCCCTTATAGTTGGATGGACGTCCCTTGTAATGATCGCCAGGTAATTAGCGAGGCGACAAATGTCCTTTATGAAATATCGGGCATCTCTTGTATCCGTGAAATAGATGAGTATTGGATATTAGAAGTAGAATGGGCATCTCTTGTAATGGTCAGGTGTCCTTTGTTGATGTGTATTAAGCTTCTGTTGTTGATTAGTGTAATGGGCATCCACGAACAAAAGAACGGTTGTCCGTTCTTAATCGGCTGAAGGCAATTCCATGTATTTTCCGAATAACGGACGTCCTTTGGAAGGGAACGGACGTCCTTTTGAATCCGCCTTGATTTGAACTTAGGAAAGTTCAATGATCTTCTTATTTGTTTCTTTAGAGAAAGAAGAATGTGGATGAAGAAAAAAGATTACCTTTAGAAAGTAACCTTTAGGATAATTCTCCTGTGATATAACTCATTGGAGGAGGTCTTTAGATATAACTCACCAAGGGGTTTGGAAGATGAATGACTCCAATTTCAAGAGTAACAAAAGCTATTTTGTATTAAGCTCTCAGTTGTCTAAAACATAAGCACTATGAGGCTTTATATAGCCAGTTACAAAGCATAAAATAGAAACTAAAAAATAGGAAACAATATCTAAACAAACTTAAATATTCGGTCCATATTTGGCTGATTAGTATAAACTAATTTAGTAACTTTCCAAAAGCATGAATTTAGTAACTCTCAGCTTTCTTTATCTTCAAGGGTTGTGATATCTTTAGTAACTTCCCTTTCTTTAATTACGCCTTGTATGAAGTTACTAAATTCATGATCTTCTTATTGTGATTCTCGGCTGATTAGGAAAGTTTCCTTTATCTTTTACTCTTTGTTCCATGGGCTTTTGACAAAGTAAATGAACTCCGATTTTAATGATCCAACTTGTTCTAGAAAGCTTAGAAAGTGAGCTACAATATTTGTGAAGCACTTTATTTGAAATGACGTCATTTGGAATGCCAAAATAGTCAAATACTTCTCGAAGGTAAAAAAAAAAAGACAATTTTTGGAAAGTCTTTTCATATCTCTTTCATTGCTCTTGAACTTCCACCTATGCTTGACTTTGAATAACTTCATGATATTCTTTTAGGCTTGATCAATAATAGAATGGTCTCATTTTGTATCATTTTGTGAAGACTGTTTTCAGTACAGGTTATTGATTCGTGCATGACTTTCGTTCCTTAGCGTTTTTTATTGTGAATTTTGGACTGGACCTTGTTCTTTGATGTTTCTTGAAGCCCTGAAAATTTGAATGCATTTGGCTGCGTGCACTAGAAGATCTACTCGTTTGAATCTGAAGATTTTGTTTTGGCGATAGCCGATTAAACACTAATTATGAATTCACATCCTTGCACTTTGAGGTGCATCACCCCGGTTAGTGATTATTGGCTTTAAGGGTGCCAATCATACCTTTACAAATGACTATTCCCAAGGTATCACTCTTTTCTTTGACTGTTAACGGAGCGTCACTCTTTGTCCTTCGATTAAGTACAAATAATGTAAAAGAAAAATATTACAATTCTAAAACCTAAACTCTCAAATGTAAACTCTCAAGTTTGGTAATGAGAGATCTAGATTAAGCACTTAATTTGCTAAAAGAAATTGAGTAGAAAATTTGGCAACATTTTGGTACAATTCTCTTTTGGTTAGATTGCATTTCGGAGTCCTTCTATATATAGACTGTCTGTGCAGTCGACCACACCCTGTTCCGGTCGACTGCTATCCGACCATTGGAAAGTAGCCGTTATGGATTCGGTCGTTCATTTTTAGCTTCGCTCTGTCACTCCAGTTGACCTATCAATCTCCGGTTGATAAAGTATGGCTCGAATCTGTCCATTTTCTGGTCAACAACCTCATCTCCGGTCGACTGCTTTCTAGTTGTTGTAAAAACGCAGAGCCAATGTCTGATTTTTGGTCGACCACTCTTTAGTGTCGGTCGACCGCTTTCCCTGTTATGGCTCTTCTGCAGTCTATCTGGTCGACCACCCCTTGGTCCGTAGTTGACATATATTCTGTGTTTTGCTCTTCTTGAATTTTCTGAGTCCCAATTATCGATAATCTATATGGACTTAGGCAAACACATTTGTAAGTATTAATATCCATATTAAAGATACTTCTATCTAAAATCAATAACATATTTACTTGATTCAACAATTATAAAATAAATAATTTATTTAAATAATTAAATTACAATCATCTAAATAAATAACCCAATTTCCTTCACCTATAATAATAGAAACTTTAATTCCAATCCAAAGAGATGTCAAATTTCAACAATCCCATCACTCAAAATTACGCCTTCCACGTAATATCCAACCCAAACATTTAAAACCCGACAAATTCAATGTCTACACAAATTCGCAGAGATAATAAGAACCAATAAACCTTCCCCTATGTCAAATCTCCAAAAAAACATATCTGTCCACAAAACCAAATAACAATTTGTGTTCAAAACCTGGAAAAAAATTCAAACTTTGAGAATAAATCTCCAACAACACAGATCAGGTCGGGTGTTCGAGGGAGGTGTAGATTGGTGGTCGGCGGTTCTCTGGTCGGAGGGACTGAAGTTGTCGTTTTCTTCCCACGGCGGCAGTTTCTGAATGAAAAAAACAGAGGCAATGCAACTCGGTAGATTGGGGCTTTCCTCGACGTGTGGCGAAGGAACAACAAATTCTGGCTTGGCGGGGTTAACTCGACCAGGAAGAGCAGAATCAGGCCAGCGGTGGCTTTTACTCGCTGACTTCTGCTCACGGAAGGAGTGGCTTTTTCTTCACTGGATTCGCAGTTCCGGAGATGCGATGGAGGTCGGCTAGCGGAGGCATGGCGTTTTGTGCGACGACATGAGCAAATCGGATTTTCGTCGGATCGAGGTGGTAGACTTTTCTGCTGGGTGACCGGCGAAAGATTTTTCTTTTCTCGATGAAGGAGACAAAGCGACGCAAAGGGAAAAATTTCTCTCATTTAATTTTTCTTTTTTCTCAAAATTGCAACTTCACAAATTGTAAATCCAAAATCTAAATCAAAATACAATTAATTTTTGCTCAAGTAACAATATATAAGTTATACATAGCAGGGTGTTCAAAACCGAACCAAACCGACAAACTGAACTGAAACTGATCAAAAAATCAAAACCGAATAAGGTTTTTTCTATTAAAAAAATCGAATAAGGTTTTCTTTTGTAAGAACCGAGTGTTTTGGTTCGGTTACCGGTTTTAGTTTTTCAAAACCGAAAAACCGAAACCGAACCGCATAAATACGTTTATAGTGTTTTTTTGTTTTTGAAGTTTCATATTCGGTCATTCGTGCCTCAGCCTCTGAAGTGATTTTAGCTCCAAAAGACCTAATAACTATTTTTTGGACAAAATTTTGTTTTGAAAAGAGAAGAGGAAGAATAATTTTGTTGTTATTAATTATGTTTTTATAATTTTATTATAATATTTGAAAAAAAATTAATAAAGAAAAAACCGAAACCGACCGAAACCGAAACCAAGATTTTAAAACCGAAACCGACTCGATTCTGATTTTTCTAAAACCAATTCCGGTTTTGTAATTTTAAAACCGAAACCGACTAGTTTGGTTTGATTTCACATCAAAACCGAACCGAACCGAACCGTGAACACCCCTACTCATAACTGTAACTCAAATTTTATTGGATCAGACTAATAAGTTTGTTTTATAAATCTAATTTAGAGTTTTTATTTTCTTTATAAATTTATGTAAGTTAAAGTCGTAAAATTTGTGGTTGTTTTTTTTATCTTCTTAGTCAATTGTCCATAATTTTTTCCCAAAATATTTTTTCACATAAATCTGGTGTCTCACATTCATTTTCTTTTGTTATTGGTCAATTTCTAACAAGTGGTATCAGAGTCTAGTTGGGAGAGAAAATATAGAATTTGAGTTTCATAATTCATCGAAACAACTATTCTCTCTAGTCATTCCATTTCAAACAAAGTTTTCATAATTTTTTAGAAAATTTCAATTTGTTGAGAAAAAAAAAATTGTTCCCCTTGCTATTCGTCTTGTATATGAATCTTTATTCTTCTCTGACATCCAACCACTATTAGAAACTGTTGCCATGTCTATTGTGAAACCTCCGATTTTTCTCTACTTTTGAGTTTGTCAGAGGTGTTGTGCCTTTGATCAACATGTTCCTCATTAGAGGTATCTATTTATCGTCAGTCGCCACAGATCTGCATCGTTGTTCTCCATTCTCACTATCAATCTGTTTCGATTGGGACTACCACGAAAGTGTCATCATAGGAATATCTCAATCTTGGATATTATTTTCGGTTGAAATCCAAATTAGCTTTGAATTTTGTGATATTTGCGATACGATTTGATTTGATTTGATTTTAGGGATGATTTGTTATGGCAGAAATATCTGAAGATTTTGGAATATCTTTTAGAATCTTGTGATGTCCATGAATTTCACTTTAATTTTTGGGGTGAGTATTTTATTAAAGTCAATGATTTTGTGTCATATATTTTGTTCAAAAATGTGTTTTTGGGCCGATAAGATCTTTGAAGTAGATCTTCCACCTTTTGATTGAGATTTGATATGATAAGATAATGATAGTAGAATAAAAATTTTGAAGGATAGTTTTGATATGGTAGATCAAGAGGCGAGATATGCTTGCACAGATTTGGATGACACTTTATGATATTTGAATATGTATCATTGTGGTTAAGTGTTTTTTAAACTTGGTCAGCATCAGTTGCTAAATTTATCTTTGAAGACTTTTATATTGATGATTTGTATATTTATTTGAAATGGACAAGCGGACCCTCTATAACGACCCGATTTTTCATTTACCTTTAAAAATACTGAAATTTTCAAAACTTTTATACGACAACTAAAACCTTTAAAACCCTTTTTCGAGTAAAATCAGAGTGACTTTCAAAGCCGGATCATTAAAACTCATTCGTGAAAACATAGTGGAAGCAGTTGCAAAATTTTTTATGAAAACATAGCTGAAGTGAAATCAATAAGAAATATTAAACAAAGCATTACACGTTAATTACAAACCATTTTATCTTTACAAGCCCGTTTATCTTTTATTTCCCTTAGCTTGGTCAGCCACAAGTTCCTGCACGTGCAAATCCTTCATCCCTGCTTTTCGATTTGTGCATTGTTTTCTCGTACAAGTACCTACACCTACACCACAAGTAAACTGTAAGCTCAAAGGCTTAGTAAGAGAAATGGTTTATACAATATAATATATTTCTCTTTAGTTCTTTCTGGAATGAGTATCTCCCCAAACTAGTCTTTTCATACGTTCTTTTGTTCATTACTCGTACATCGAGTGAGAGATTGGAGAAATCTGTGGCGGAAGGGTAGTCTTTGTTGGCCTCAACCACCTAGGGTAAACAGCCTCGCAGTCCTGACAAGAGAAAGATAACGTTCTTTTAATCCTATCTACCTGACTGATCCGTACTTACCCTTCCATCCCCCAACTCCCCATTCTTCTTCTTTAATTCTTTTTCTTCACTCAATGCAAGAGTACCAACCCCAAAGGTGGCACTCCCAATTTGTTTCTATTAGTATGATGCATGATGATACAGTATGTAATACCCTAACTTTCTATATCAGAATTTAATAAGGATAATTGAAAAGTAATTGGGGATATTTGGATTTATTGGATAAGTATCGGGGTATTACCAAAGACGTATTCATAAGTTTATAACTTAAGAAATTTATTAGGATTAAATTGCATTATTTGAGATTAATAATGTAAGGAGAATAATGGATCAAACCGGTTCGGTTCGGTTTGGTTCGGCTCGGTCTGGATGTAATTGAGTAGTCATTTTCTTTTAATTAAAAGAAGAAATAAGATTATGGGAGATTTATGGGATAAATCAGATTATTTAGAATAAAATAGGTAAATAGATTCAATATATTTGATTAATTGGATTAATTGGAGGATTAAAAATGTTGGGAAATAGTTAAGTGGAGAATAATTGGTTTAATGATTACTAAAGGAATGATTGAAATAATTGGAGATTTATTATATTAATTGAAGGAATTAAATAAGGGAGAGAGTGGAGGAGCTGAACCGGTTTAGGCTTTCCAGCTGGTCCGGCTCGTATGCAAGAGGGAGGGGGGGTGGGAAATTAATTGGCCCTTGGCCATTTTCGAGATGTAGAATAGAGACGAAAGAGAGAGAGAGAGAAGGGTGAGCGATGGCAAAGAGGAAGAAGACCACGAGCGAGGGTGAACGGCGGGAGGCCTCAGGCGGTCCTCTCCTGTGTCGCGACAAGGAGTGCGTCGCGGTCCGGAGAGTCGCGGCTAGGGCTCAGAATCGGAGCTCCCGCTGGCGTGGTTTTCCGGTGACGATTTGAGGTATGTGTGGTCGAGTTTCTCTTCTCCTTTGCATTCGGTTAATCGGGCGACTAGCAAGGATGGATGGGCGACGGCATGGTGGCGATTTTCGACTTTGATTATAGGGGCTGGGGGCTACGCTTGGGTGCTCCGACGGGGCACTCCGACCCAGGTGTGATCGGGTCCGGCTTAACCGGTTCGGGTGAATTGTTGTCTTCTATGCAAACAACCCTATGCTTCTTTCCAGCCTAGAATCGTACCCCATGTGGTGGACAACCTCTAAAAAGCTGAATGGAGTAAGGAATATTGTCGGAGATTTGTCTGGAGATGGACAGAGGGGAGGCATGGGCTGTCGGGCGTGAGGGAGTTATACTCTCTGCCCTCTATTTAGGAAGAGACTAATCCTCCCTTTGGTGTTGCATACCAGAGAATGAAGAGAGGCATGGAGGGGTTGGAGGAGCAGCTCTCTGCTCTTAGCTACTGCAAATCGGCTGGTGATGGCTGGAGAGGTTTTGGGGTTGATCAATGCAGCTCTTGGGAGTGATTTAGGTAACGAAATCCTCCTCTAACTATTATTAATCTGCTATTACGCTGAGATGGATGTTTTGGATGAATTTTCGAGAATTAATTGGCCCTTGGCCATTTTCGAGATGCAGAATAGAGACGAAAGAGAGAGAGGGAGAAGGGTGAGCGATGGCAAAGAGGAAGAAGACCACGAGCGAGGGTGAACGGCGGGAGGCCTCAGGCGGTCCTCTCCCGTGTCGCGATGGGGAGTGCATCGCGGTCCAGAGAGTCGCGGCTAGGGCTCAGAATCGGAGCTCCCACTGGCGTGGTTTTCCGGTGACGATTTGAGGTATGTGTGGTCGAGTTTCTCTTCTCCTTTGCATTCGGTTAATTGGGCGACTAGCAAGGATGGATGGGCGACGACAAGGTGGCGATTTTTGACTTTGATTACAGGGGCTGGGGGCTACGCTTGGGGTGCTCCGACGGGGCACTCCGACCCAGGTGCTCCGACCCAGGTGTGACCGGGTCTGGCTTAACCGGTTCGGGTGAATTGTTGTCTGCTACGCAAACAACCCTATGCTTCTTTCCAGCCTAGAATCGTACCCCATGTGGTGGACAACCTCTAAAAAGCTGAATGGAGCAAGGAATATTGTCGGAGATTTGTCTGGAGATGGACAGAGGGGAGGCATGGGCTGTCGGGCGTGAGGGAGTTATACTCTCTGCCCTCTATTTAGGAAGAGACTAATCCTCCCTTTGGTGTTGCATACCAAAGAATGAAGAGAGGCAGTGGAGGGCTTGGAGGAGCAGCTCTCTGCTCCTAGCTACTACAAATCGGTTGGTGATGGCTGGAGAGGTTTCGGGGTTGATCAATGCAGCTCTTGGGAGTGATTTAGGTAAAGAAATCCTCCTCTAACTGTTATTAATCTGCTATTACGCTGAGATGGATGTTTTGGATGAATTTTTGGAGGTTGAATGTGTGATTTATGCCCTGTTGATGTTGGATTGATTTCTGTATGGAGTCTGATAGTAATATTGGTTATTGTATTGGATTTGGTTTAGTTAGTTGATCCTGTCGATAGAATCTGTTGGGTGAAACTGTTGAGATTGGCGAGTTATCAGGGTGAGATTTTGTGACTTGGATTGGTTACTGGTACATGTTAGTTAAGCTTCCTGCATTTTATCGCTTGACCTTAGTTATGTTGGAAATGGTTTCTGGTGTTGGTTGCTGGATTTAAGCTATCAATCTGTTAGTTATTGTTGAGTTGATAAGTTGGTTAATAATATGTGATTTGTTACTAAGTGTGGAGGTATTGTGTACTGCTGTATTAGTTTGGCTATTACGATAATCTGTGAAACATGAATATGTTAGATTTAGTGTTGCCACGAATATGAGTTCAACTGATGGTTTGGGATTTTGTTCTCGGCTGGACTCAAAATATTGGAATTGTTGAGTGTTAAGGTTTATAGGATTGGATGAGAAGTTGTTAATGATAAATGTTTCTAACTGTGAAGTTATCAGAAAGAGAGAGAGGATACAAATTTGGTGCTAATGCACGATAAAGTTTCGAGGTAAGGATTTGGGTGTGTCTTGGCCAGTGGAGTCCCTACCCACAAGCAGTGTGCGTGAGTTTACGTTTAGTTCACTATAATTCTCTTATGCTATACTGTGATTGCTAGTTAGGGAAGTTGATAATGGAAATGCTTGTTGTTAGTGGATACTTTTAGTTGATAGTTCCTTGGATGATTTACTGTCGTTATTTCCTTTATTGATTTCCTTGCTGTTTTTTATTCCCTTATTGATAGTGTAGATTTGCTAATACTCCGTAGATTATTGTTAGCTCTTTGATGTTTCTTTTATTGATTTGCTATGTTTTTATTGTTAGTTCCGTGATTTAAATCCCTTACTGTGCATAAGGAATGATGAATGCTAATGCTTAAAGGTGATGAATGTTTAATGCGTGAATGAAGAATTCTTGCTGCTTAGTTACTTGTTGTTTAGTTAAATACCTCCGTTGTTATTTCGTAGTGCATATATTAATATGCTGCCATTTGTTCTGCATGTTAATACCTTTGTGTAAATACTTGTAATAATAAACTATTAGATATAATTTAAGCATGATTAGTTGAGCATGTTAATTAACTAGCTTAATTAACTAGGCTTGAGCATATTGATTAACTAAGCATGTTTAATCATCTAGGGAGTATGTTAACTTAACTAGAGTAATTAATTAGACTCAGGCATGTTAACTAGTTGTTTAATTAATAGCAAACCCGAGCATGTTTAACAAGTTCTTTAATTAACAGTTGTTAATCATTTCCTTAAGCATGTTTAATTGTTATTCAATTAGAATCCAAAGTGTAATTATTACTTGAACATGTTAATTAACTAGAGGAATTAACTAGACTCACAATCATAATTTACTTAAGCATATTCAGTTGATCATGTTTAATTAACTAACTAGAATAGCATGTTAATTAACTATAATAAAAACATGTTTAATCATCTAGGGTAATAAGTGTAATTAGTTCTTGAGCATGTAAATTGTAATTAATCCGAGTATGTTTAATTAACTAATTAACGATAACTAACTCGAGTATGCTAATTAACTAACTAGCATGTCAATTAACTAATCAACTATAATCAATCCGAGCATGTTTAACCAAGTAAACAATTAATCTTTGTTGATATTCTGTATATCGTCTTTTACTATTATGGTGCACTCGATTCTTTACCTTATTAGAGAATGACAGAGAGAAGATGAAAGAAGAAAGAACTAAACGTGAATGAACTAAAGATTTCATTGACTATATGAATGTGTGTTTTTACCTTTCCTTTGTTATTGTCTCCTTTGTGCTAATTGTAAATTGTAGCTTACTAAAATTAAGCATGCATAATTAAATTAGAATAAAATCATGTTTATCACATTCCATTAAATTTGAGCATGTTAATTAACAAGGATAACTAATAATGGTAATATTTCACAAGCATGTAAAGTAATTAGGATAACTAATTAGAATAGTAATCGTATCTTCCTTGAGCATGTAAATCTTCTAGGATAACTAACTAGAATAATATTAGCATGTTAATTTACTAAATTATGCCATGTAATTAGTATGTTAAATTAGCACGTTTAATTAATTAGTATGCTTAAATTATTTAGCACATTTAATTAACTTAAGTATGTTTAACCATCTGGAATTCTGGACACACTTAACTCATTCATTTGTGGTTAATTCCTTGTGTTTCCTTAATGTTTGTTGTTTAATTTCCTTACGTGTTTGATGTAATCTGAGCTTGTTTAGTTTAGTTTAACGAGCATGTTTAATTAGATGTAATTCATCGCATATTTACTTTACCGTTCTCTTATTGCTATACTTCGATATAATACTTGTTCTTTGTTATGCTCCGTTCATTATTGTTACTTTATCTTATACGCTGCTCCTTCCATTTTATGATTTCTTCCATTCCATTTCTATGCATTATTCAATTGTTATTACTTTGCCTTAAATGCACTATTCAGTTATTGCCATTTACTTTCCTTTATATACGCACTTCAATCATTATTAATGTTACATTATACCGCATCATGCATCATGTTATAGGGAGAATGTGTCATCATGCATCATGTTAATAGAAATCCAGTAGGGAGTGCCACCGGGTGGTACTCACATGCATGGTGAGGTAAAATGTTAAGAAAATGAAGGAAATTGGGAGTTGGGGGGCTGATGGGTAGCAGGTCTAGTGTGCAACTACCGAAGCCTCTCCCTCTTAGGGTACGAGAGTTCTAGTTGCAAGTAAAAGGTTAGATCCAACCAACTATTCCATCACAAAGGAAATCATCCGATCTTCCGCTCGATGTACGAGTAACGAACGAATGAACTAATGTAAAGTAAAAGACGAACGAATGACGTAATCAAAGGATTGGTTTGAGTGGCCCCCATTCCAAAAAAGACTAAAGAGAGGCATATCATGTTGCATAAACCTTTTTCCTTACTAAGCATTTGAGCTTACAGTTTATTTGTGGTATAGGTGTAGGTACTTGTATGCGAAGGCAATGCACATATCAAAAAACAGGGATGAACGATTTGCACGCGCGAGACTCGTGGTTGGACAGGCTAAGATAAAATGGCTTGTAAAGATAAAATAGTTTGTAATTAATGTGTAATGCTCGGTTTAGTGTTTCTTATTGACTTCACTTCTGCTATATTTTCATAAAAGATTTTACAATTGCTTCCACTATTTGTAATATTCATGGTGAGTCTAGTGAAAAGGTTTTTAACGGTCCGACTATAGGCACTCTGATATTATTTAAAAAGGGGATTTCAGTCATTTGACAAAAGTTTTAAATTTCACGTATTTTTAAAGGATTACGAAAAGTCAGGTCGTTACACAGTATGACATAACAATTGCATAGCACATATAAGGAAAGTAAATAACAAAAATTGAAAGCGCATAACAGAGAACAATTATAATATCGAATTGAAACAATAAATGGCGTACATAGTTTTATAGCATAGCAATAAATAAACATAAAGTAAACATGCTAATAATTAATTAAACTAAACATGCTCAGACAATTAGTAATGGAACCATGCTCAGACAATTAGTAATGGAACCATGCTCAGACAATAATTAATTGAAACATGCTCAAGAGATTTAACATATGCATAACACTATCAATTCACGAAACAATAGTAATGACAGGAACGATATATGCATAACACTATCAATTCTAACGTAACAGCAAGTAGCTTATGGAAGTAGTAAATCAAACAGAAACATGCTCAGCCAATAGATAGCGGAAACGTGCTTATAAATTCGAACACAACTGGAAACGTGCTTAATAATTGATAAGAGCCAATATCGGAATCATGCTTAATAATTAGATATGCATGGATGTACAATTAAATGGAAAATATATTAATAGCATAAATTCTAATTATGGCATAACTTAGTTCTAGTTAATTAAACATGCTATGTTCAACGGAAGAAATTACAATCATTATTCTAGTTAGTTAAAAATGCTCGGTTAAGGATCATTGTCACAATTGTTATCCTAATTAATTAACATGCTCAAGGAAGTAATCACAATCATTATTCTAGTTAGTTAGTTAATTAAACATGCTTAGATTAAGAGTGTAAATATTTCCAGTTATCACTAAACAAAGCATTTCTAGTTATCACTAAACATGCTTAGATTAAGAGTGTAAGCATTTCTAATTATCACAGACTAATTATCACAGATTTCCAAACTAACAGCAGCAGGATAAAATCACACATATAGTTGGAAGCTATCAATCACTACAGCAAGTAAACCATAAATTGCATTAACATAATGTAGTGTATTTTAATTCATCATTCTTTACAACTACAGGACTCAACATCATAGCTTATCATTTAAACATTCAATAAGCATTCATCACTTTTCTAAGCATTATGCGTTTATCACTTATTTATTAAAGTAAAGCATTGAATCACAGAACTGACAATGAAGGAAATTGTTGGAAATATCTGCAAAATATTAACAAAGTAACTCTACACAACTCATGCACACTACTTGTGGGTAGAGCTTTGACAGCCAAGACACTACCCAATTCCTTATTCTAATTAAGGACTCAACTCACAGACAACAAACTCCACAGCACACTCCTCAGCTCAAGGTCAACACTCCAAGCTCACAGAGCTTCACCTACACTCACGGGAAGAAGCTCACAATCGCAGGAAGAATTCACACGGACACACTCAGTTCACAGAATGCATGAGTAGCACTAGAGGACTTTCATTTTCGCTCACAGGCAGCTCACGCTCATAGGGAGAAGACACTCATATTCGCCAGACAATTCCTCTCTCGGAGGAACCCACTCATGTTGAAATGAAAAATGGCAAGGGAGGCATAATCTGGTGATAAGAGGGAGAAGGCTGACTTGAAGAGGGACATACGTACTCTGAACGTAATGGAGGAGGCGTGGGCGACATGGGGAAAGGCATGGGAAGGGTCGACTCCGTGTCTCCAGAGTGGGTTTTCAATTGCTAAACGACAAATTTTCTATTATTTAACCCTAATTTATTCGCAGGTCAGGGCTGTTTCAGACACGAGGATTCCTCTTGGCCTCGTCCATGAGCGTCCGAAAGATGCTATTCCCCAGGCAGTTTTGGACATTCGGACGATGGATGGCATCCTCACCTTCGTCCTCACCCGTCCGAATTCGCCATGCGAACGAAGAATGCCGTCCGCATTCAAACGTCTGCGATCGTCCGAAAATTTCCAGAAATCAGACAGATTCAAAAAGATTGTGTCTGCATCCATCCACCTTCGTTCGGATTCATCTGAATTCACCATTCGGACGCGATATGACATTCGCATTAAGCGTCTGCATGTGTCCAAAACTGTCCAGGAATTGGACATATTCAAATCATCAACGTTCGCGTGCGTCCGCCGTTGTCCGCATGTGTCAGAAACTCCATGACATAGGTGAAGTTAGGACGCGAAATCATGTCCCGAGTCGTCCCAAGACTTGCGGACGGCATTTCTCGTCCCCATCTCGTCCACATGCGTCCAAATCTCCAAAAATCCAGCTTTTCCGTCATGTTTTCCTACTTTACTTCCATCACATAATATTTTTCCCATAAATACACGTCACGATATAACACGTATCGATACGTAATGTAATATGCTAACTACTTCAACCATTGATTACATCGCGTATATTAGGAAAACGGTATCGGGGTATTACACCCTCGTTGCAAATCTTCTTTAAAGAGCGTAGAAGAGGAAAATTTAAAAATTTAAAAATTGATTCATTGTAGTAGAATTCATTTTGAGATGGAAATTGTCAGAATTCAGAGTTTGAATTTGTTTTGTTAAGTCGAATTGACGAGTAAGTGCTATGAATCTCTTTCATAAAATTCTTGTTAAGGTGAAAATTGTTAGAATTTGGTATGACCTGAATTCTATTGGGTCCGGCTAGTAGGCCCACATTATAAATTTCATTTAGGATTTTTATTTTGTCTATAAATTCATGTAAGATAGAGTCGTCAAACTCGCTGTTGTATTTTGATTCTTCATAGTAGATTTATTCCTCTGCTCATGATTTTTCTTCTGAAAGAATTTTTTCACGTAAATCTGGTGTCTGACATCCTATTTTCCCTTTTCAGTTATCAATCGATTTCTAATAATATAGAATAATATAATAAATTTTAATATTGAATGTGAATTCGATTTGACCTAATTAAATTCGAATTAAACCACACCCTATCAAAAACAAAAATAATAAAAATATTCGTCCGATAATTTGAATAATTCAACATAAAAAATCATTAAAGCATCACAAATATAAGCTATCAAATTTAAATTTGATTTGAAAATGTAGATTTAATTACATATGGTATGAAAGTATTCTTAAGTCAATATTAGGATTGAGACTAGGCAAGTAGCATTGGGTTTCTCCTTAAATTATGACTTGAACTAGTCAAGTCAAATTTATAGTTTTAGAAAAAGAGTTCTTACTAGAACCAAATTAGCTTTTTTATTTCCCTTTCGGTTAGGTTAAAGTTCAATTTTCACTTAGTTTTTTATTCAATTTTAACATGTTTTGGCTTGAAAACTTACAAAATAAAATTCACTATATCCATTTAGTCTTGTTCTACTATGATTACCAATTTGGTTTTGTTAAGGTTGAAACTGAACTGGTCGCACAATGACTCAACATTCATGGCTATAAACAATGGAGCTGATAATTTTTAATGAAAATAATTTTTTTAAAAAAATATTTATTTATTTCTTTCTTAATGTCAACTGATTGAGCTAAACCTGAAAAAGTTTGGGTTATTCAGTCAAATGAGTTGAGCCTAACAAAATAGTTCAAAAAAATTTTAATTTGATCCAAGCTCATGAGCCATGAGTTAAACAAGTCGAGCCGAACCAGCTAAACGAGCCTAACGAGACTAAACTAGTCGAAGCTAATGAGTTTAACATACAATGCATAAATGTTTCAAATTTATATTTTGTATCAATATATTATATATTTTTTGAAATTTAAGGGAAAATGACAAACCAACCATCGTACTTTACAATCAATAACAAGTCAACCACCAAATTTTTTTTGCTAACAAATTAACTACTGAACTATGAAAAAAGGTCGCCGCTAACATCCCTATCATGTTTGTCGTTAAACGCTTTAATTTCGATCCGCAGTGGATCGTCTATTAATCCGCCGAGGATCAATATTTTTAAAAATAACCTAATAATATTGATGGCTCGCCGCGGATCATATACGACCTGCCACGGGTTGACAATAATCTGTGGTGGATTAATACTGACCACTACTTTTTCTACATAATAATCTTAGAATAAATCTTAAATCTCCATTCCAATAATTATCACACCAATTACACCAACTTATTATGTTTACTAAATTTATTTTTGGGGGTATTATAATTCGTAACAAAATCATCCCAAAATCTCCAAAATTTACAATTATTATTGTCCTTAGCCTAAACTTAATTTCGGGTATTACACTTTAATCTTCGCATATTTGAACATATCCTAGAGATCGTATCCACGCCTCGGCCCCTATAACATCAACGATATTTCCATCAAAACTTGGAGGCTTAAGTCTTCTTAATTTCTCTCATCCTACCTCCTCAGGGACCATTAATTGTCATGGGTTTCCTTTTTCTTCTCTCTCCATAAAACGTTCAAGATAATGAAATTGTCGTTCTACAATAGTTGTAATGCCCTATATTTAAAACCTTACTTTTTCTTAGCCATAAAATTTGTTTTGTTAATTAAAAACATTGAAGGAAAAAATATCAGAGTAGTCGAAGTGGAAATTAATAATGCCCTCAAAACATCATTTTAGTACTTTAAAAAAAAGTTCATTGTTAAAAAACATATTTAAAAACCATAGTTAACTATTCAAAAATAACCAATAGTATTATCTATTAGCCCAGCTAATGACCCATGTGCTCATCATGGAATTCATCCTCCACTTGTATATCACTAATATCGTGATAGTCACTTACATCATAGGATAAAACAATGAGTCTAACGCTAAGCAAGGAATAGAATAAAATGTAATGTTCAATGCGTGCTTATGCAGTCTGTCTCAAAAAAGAACCTAGCATCTCTGTCTTTTCTGTATTTTTGTTTACATTTCGTTTATCAGAGAATGATACATCATCTAGTCCATGTGGCTTAACAATCTCTCCATCCCTACCAGAAAAGAGTTGCATCCATCAGAGGTGTCACCACCTATGACCATCACCAATCTCCTCAGTCCAAGCGTTGAGGATTTCTAGTACAGAAGAAAGTATACATCATCTTGTCCTTATGGCTTAATCATCCCTCCCTCCCTACGTGGGATGAGTTACATCCATCAGGGGTGTCACCAGCAAGGACTGTCACCTACTCTTTCATACCCCTATATGCCTATTTATGTTTATTCCAGTCATTTCATTAACATGCCATGCATATATCAACATTTTCATAAATCCTAATCATGATACATGTATGTCATACAATATTCAGTCCACAGTAATTAACAGAGTATATAGGATAGGCATAACATTACAACAGTAAAGGAAAAATTCATGGCTTAAGCAAGAGCAATTCATATTTAACCTGTAGTATTTTTATCAATAACTTATAACAAGCAAATCAGAGATTTAGTTTATTAAAGAATGACTATTAATTAAACTATGTACTTATTAACAGAGAGCAACTCACAAAACACAGGGAACAATCACAAACAGAGCAGAGTCAAACCAAATCCAAATATTAATCTAACTGTAGCAAAGATTCATTTACGGAAGCAAAGAATATTTTACGGCAAGGGAAATATTTCACAACAAGGGAACAAGGCAATTTCCAAACAAACCACACATTCCTGTTGTAATACCCCGATTTCCAGTAACGGAATTAAGTAAGCATAATTGGGAAATTAATTTGGTGTAATATGATTATTTGGATAATTATTGGAGAATTTAAATTAGACCAACAATAATTATCAAGCGATGTTCGGAATAAGTTAGAAATTGGAGTTAGGTCAATCAATATACGATAGGTATATTTGGCGCGCGTGCACACACACACACACACACACACACACACACATATATATATATATATACATATATATTAATTAAATAAATTAAATAAAGGAGAGAGTTGAAATTAAGATAAAATAAAGAAAGTTGGATTAAAAATAAGAGGAAAGATGGTGGATTAAACCGGTTCATTCCTTGAACTGGTCTAGTTTTGAAAGTAAGAGAGGGAGAGGTTAAGAATGCCACTGCCAAAATATCAGAGAGAGGGAGAAGAAAGAACTCGGGAGTGGACTTTGTGACAAGGGAGAGCTCTCGGGGGCAATCTTCTCCCGCGATGCGGCGAGGTGGGCGTGACGAGTGAGTGTTTGTCATCGCCGGGTGTGGGCGAGTCGAGTCATCGCCGACTGGCTTAGTGAACTGCGGGGGGAGGTCTCAAAACAACAGGACTCGCTAGAATGAACGAGTGAAGCTCGCACGAGCTAGGAATTTGTAGCGCCTAACTGAGGCAAGTATTGGCAAAGCTGGAGGAGATTGTGAAGTGGGCGTCGGGTGGCAGAGTCTTCTTTGGCAACAAGAAGAGGTAAGTCCCTTGTGTCTTGATTTTTGGCTTCCAAGGCCGAGCACTTTTATTCCTTGTCTCTGATTTTGGATGTTGAATTCAGCTTTGATAATGGGTTTTATTTTGGGTTGTTGTATGATGAATTATCCCTACTAGAAGGTCCAGTTGTGAGTGGCATGAAGGGTAGTGGCGAAAAAGGCCGAGGAGAAGAAGGAGAAGGGGAGTTCTACTCCCTAGTCTCCTCTGGTCTTCAGGTGAGGAAATGTTGCCCTATTGATTCATTTTGGTCTCTGATTAGCCATAGTGAGGGAATAATGCTCTGTTATTTGGGCTGTATCCGTTATTTTGATTACTGGTTGGGTAGACTTTATAGAGGAGCTTTGCTCTAATGAAATGGTGTTATTCTTTGGTTTTGTTCTGCATGAGTGTCCTTGTTGAGAGATAGTGTTCTATTGATGAATTTCAGTTCTAACTTTGGATTTTTGCTGTTGGACGTTAATGCATATTCATAAACCCTGTTGATTTTAGTACTGTTCAGCTGTTCAATTTCTGCTTCTTGAATATTGTGAAGATTTCTGTTAAAGATGAGAAACTACTTTTGTTACTTTATTGTTTAGTACTGTTTTAGAATATAATAATGGAAGAAGGTTATGTTAATTTTAGTCTCTAGTTGAGTTAATTATGTTTGAAGTTAGAGAGTGGAAAAGTGAAATAAAGGGTGGTGAATTATACTCTGTGGTTGGGAAATAGGTTCCAATTATTGTTGAATAGAATTTTAATGGATGTGAATGTTATCAAGTTATGGGTATGAGAGCTTGGGGTAGTTGATTAATTATTGATGATTAAATGTTATGGATTTGTAAAGGGATTGAAGGTATTGAAGAGGAAGAGCTTAAGTGCTAAAACGCGTGACGGACGTCAGGTAAGATGATATTGTATGTGTTTTGGTCTTTGTGGCCCTACATCACAAGAGTTAGGAATTGTATGCTGATTGATTGCCGCTTTATTGGATTAGTAAGATATTGAGCATGCTTACTGCTTTGTTAGAATAGTAAGATATTGAGCATGTTTTGTGAATTATACTGCTACTTGCTGGGTGTTTATTAGAATTAGGTTCTTTTAATGATATATTTAATAGATTTAGGTTTTTTACGTTAAAAGTTATCATATTGATCATGTTTAGAGGTTATAGTATTGATATGATAGACTATATGCATTCACGAGTATCATGCATCATGGTTTTCAAAAGGATACTAAATGGAAATGAATGTAAAAGAATACGTTACAGGATGAGGGTTGGGCCCATTTAGAGGGGGCCTGGGGCGGCCAACATAGGCGTTGGGCCCCTTTAGGGGGCGGGGTGATCCGTCGAGTCTAGATGGTTGGGTTCGTGGGTTCGCGTGTCCCATATTGGATCAAGAATGAGGTGCGACCAATGTAGGTGTTGGGCTCCTTTGGAGGGGGTGATCCGACGGGCCCATATGGTTGGGTTCGCATGTCCTACATCGAATCGAGAATGAGGTGCGGCCAACGTAGGCATTGGGCCCTTTTGGAGGGGGGGGGGGGGATCGGTCAGGCCTAGATGGTTGGGTTTACGTGTCCCACATCGGATCGAGAATGAGGTGCGGCCAACATAGGCGTTGGGCCCCCTTTTGAGGGGGTTGATCCGTAGTGCTCAAATGATTGGGTTCACTTGTCCCACATTGAATAAATCAAAAATGAAAACAGAAAACGGAAAAGAGACTAAAACGTAAAAGATAATGGAAAATGTATATGGAAAACGGAAAAGAGACTAAAACGTGAAAGATAAAGGAAAATGAAAACAAAAAATGGAAAATGGAAAAGAGACTAAAACTTAAAAGATAAAGGAAAATAGCAAACGAAAAAGAGACTAAAACGTAAAAGATAAAGGAAAATGAAAACGGAAAACAGAAAAGAGACTAAAACGTAAAGATAAAGGAAAATGAAGACGAAAAAATGGAAAATGGAAAAGAGACTAAAACGTAGAAAAAAAAAATGAAAACGGA
Source organism: Begonia loranthoides (assembly GCA_022433065.1). Classification (NCBI taxonomy): domain Eukaryota; kingdom Viridiplantae; phylum Streptophyta; class Magnoliopsida; order Cucurbitales; family Begoniaceae; genus Begonia; species Begonia loranthoides. Next base: position 17,390,610 of record CM039478.1, read on the forward strand.
TTTTTGGAAACGATAACGTATACAGATATGAATACAAAAATAGATACGGAAACAGAAATAGAACGGTACGGAAACAAAAAAGAAAACAGATACAGATACGAATACAGAAACGGATACGAAAATGGATAACGTTACGGATACGGATACGGACACGGACACAAACACTGACACAGAAACAGAATCAGAAATAGAAAAAGAATACGTAAAAGAAAAAGGTAACGAAAATAGAAAATGGAAACAGAAAAAGAATACGTAAAAGAAAAAGGAAACAAAACAAAAAAAATGGAAACAGAAACAGAAAAAGAGTACGTGAAAGAAAAATGAAACGGAAACAAAAAAGGAAATAGAAACGGAATAAGAATAAGAATATGTAAAAAAAAAAAAAGGAAACGAAAACAGATAATTGTATACAAATTTTAAAAGAGATACATCATATGCATTTCACATTTTATTTTATATCACTTACTAAGCGTTAGACTTATTAGTTAAGTCTTGTGATGTAGGTACACGCACAAGAACAGGTTAAGAAGTAGTTGATGAAGGATTTACATGCGCGGATCTTATGGTTGGCTAGGCTAATGGATTTAAGAAAGATAAATGATTTGTGAAAGATTTTGTAAAGTTATTTAATTGTAAAAGAAAATAATTTTATTTATTTCCGCTACAATTTGTAAAAGGTTTTTACGAAAGAAAAGTTTTCCGCTGATTTTATAAAAGGAAAAGTTTTAAATTTTACATGTTTTTAAATGAAAGAAAAATCAGGTCGTTACACCTGTGATGTAAGCCTCCACTGGCCAAACATCATTTCATTTCTTACCTCAATCAAAATTTTCTCCTTGTAGAATTTTTGCAGCACCCTTCTTGAAGACCAAACCCCCTCTCCTATTTCACTCACTCACTTTCTCTGCACTCATCTCTCCAAATATAGCACAATTTTTCTCGGCACTCAGCTTTTCCAAAAACAACACACTTCACCTCTATTTATGGCCTTGTTATTGCATTTATTATTCACTAAGTGGTGCGACCACTTAAGAGTGGTGCCCATAAACAACTCTTATAGTGGGAGAGTGATGTTGCCACTCAAGAAGTGGTGCAACCACTAACTCCTAAAATATATAAAAAAAAAACACCTTCTCATGGAACCGGTCGAGTAACCCAAGTCATTGTCGACCGCAACAACATTTAAGAACTCAATTCCAATATTTTCATGTGGAACCGATCGATTAAACTCGACCGCTCAATCGACTGCTCTATCGATCGCCATTGAAGAATTGCCTCTATCCTGTTTTTCGGTCGACCAAATCTTAGCTGCTCGACCGCTTCGTCGATCGTAACACTAAGATGCAATCTGTAATATATTTCGGTCAATCTCTTCAACCACATTCACAACCAATTACTCAACTGCAAAACCTAGGAGTATTCTGTAATATTTATTAGTCGACCGATTCCTTCATAGTCAACCGAATCCTTCTCTTTAATGCCATTGCTAAATTTTCTTTTCCTAACATCTCCCTTAATCCATTCTTCTCTTCCCTGATCCAACATTCTTCAAGCCAATGATCAATCAACAACAATTTAATCACTATAAATACCCCACATAATTCTATTTATTCTCTAATTAATCTTCAATAATTATCACTAATTATTCCAACATATTTTGTTTAACAAACTTATTTTTGGGGTATTACAATAGTAGTTAATCGGCCAATTGTTTCGTCTCTCTCAACCTGATCAACAACATTTTCTTGACCAACTGTCTCATTTCTTTTGTTTTCATCTTACACTCGTCCCCTAGTTCCCCTCGCCATTATATTATTCTACAATCAATTTCATATCATGAAATAACAATTAAAGTAATTCAAACAATATAATTAAACTTACAGTCGAAGAAGTATGCCACGATAAGTCTCCCATTACCAGCAATCTATAGGAACGCATTTGACCCGGTTATGCTCTGATAACATAATTTGTCACGACCCATTTTACATTTATCTTTCCACTAGCCATACAAAATTTTTGATTTTTTTAAAAACTTGTGAAGCGAAAAGAAAAGAGAGCAAAAGCGGAAGTCATCCACATTTTAAAACGTACATTTTCCACCTTAAAATCATTTAAAGTATCTAAAAGACACTTAACATAATTTACATTACACTGTGTTTAGTGAGTCACAATCCCAAGGTCAAAATGCGCCGGGTAACAAAAGCGCTCATCATGGCAATGCTCCGTCAACCGTAGTTCTTTTTCCATCACTCAATATATATATATCTTTTGGATCAAAGTCATCACCTACATCACAAGATTAAACTATAAGCCTAACGCTCAGTAAGAGATAGGATGAAATGATAAATGTATGTTTATGCGGACTATATGCACATGCAATCCATTTTAGGAAAGAACCTATCTTTTTTTCATTCAATTTACGTTTCACTTACCAGTTCAAATGTTGGAGATTATCAGTCCAAGAGAAAAGATAAATCCTATGGTCCACGTTAGGCTGAACCGTAAGTTAATCCCGACAAGAGATGAGTTACATCATTATTGGCTCTCCCAGTAGGACCGTTGCTAATCCTCTTAATCTACAACGCCCATTTACATTTATCCAGTCCATTTTATTTACTTTACAATGCATATGCATGCTAAAAATATTGTATCATGCTCAAATCGTGATGCATGACATGTATATATTTCATTCAACATTTAGTCATATGTGCAACAATTTATCATCAGAATACAATTAGTAATGTTGCCAAATCAATACTTTAACAACATCAAACAACATTATCAGTAACAATATTAAACAACATTATTCACAACAATATCAAACAATCCTCAACACCTAGTATCTTGTGATGTAGACCCTAATGGTCAAACACATGCATATCTCTTACCTTGTTTCTTATAAGCTTTCACACTTGAAGTATCTTCTTGCACAAACACACCTTCATATTCAATAAACATTCATCATGTTTCAAGATAAGGTCATAATAGTTCACTTATACAACATTATAAGGTTTTCTCCAATATTTACTTAACTTTGTCCTTCCCTAATTTTCTCATTTCTTAATCAAATTCATCAATTCCAGGACCTATATTTCCCTTAAGATGTCTTTAATAACATACTTAAAATGACTTAGCTCATAAATTTTGGGAAGGCAATTAACATTCCACAAGTATATGATCTACTCAATTTCACCCTTTTTCACCCATTTTCCTCTTTCATCTATCTATCATCCATACTTCATATCAAGTTCTTAACAAATCATAGTAGAACTTGACTTACCTTGAATTTTACGTAAGAAGAAATGTAGAAGCTGGAGAGAACCTTGAGTGAAAAGCTTCTTCTTCCTTTAGATTCTAAGTGTGCATATTCTTCTCTTAAATCCCTAAGGCTCCCTTCTTTCTCCAGCAACAAGCTAGAGGTGGAGTTGCAAGACTTAATTATGGAGTCTTCACTTCTTAAGGCCTCCAGTTGGAATGTGACATCCTTTAAAATTTCCAAGAGACCTTTAACATTCTGGTCGATCACCTCTCTTTGGCTGATCTACCGCAAAAGAACCATATATACAGACTCTGTGTTTTCTTTCATAGACTGGTCAAAAACGCTCTTTCGTGTGATTAACCGCAAATCCTAAGCTTTACAATATGTATAAGCACTTACTAATCACCCTTCCTCAACCGATCGACCGTAATTTGTCAATTGCATAATCCTGTATAGGCGCTGGTCATTCATCGATCGACCGCTAAGAATCCTTATTTTGAATCTGTAATGAAGCTGATCGACTACTACACCTATTGATCGACTGCTTCTTTATTTGAGTCTTAAACATGTGTTTCATATAAAATTGGTCAATCATCCCTTCCCTTGATCGACCGTTGTCCTTACCAAGGGTTCCATAATCCTTTGTATTTCACTCCTCCTCATGCCCAACAACATATTCTCAAATATACACTACACAATATCATCTTCAACATATTCAAATATATATGTCACTAATTCCAAGCACATTTCATTTATCAAAGGATATAGTTCACATAATTCTTTACATTGAACACATAGATTTTACTAGATATTACAGGTATGATCTTAAATAGTGAAGTTGTTGCCTATACTTTAATTATTCAGGTGTCATGTATTCATTCATGTTGTCTACATTTCTTGATAAACTAAAATGGGAACCTAAGAAGGCAGAGCAGAACTATGATGGACTGTTACCATCTGGTGAGAGTTTGCACTCAAAGTATGTCATCAATGACTGTATAGTTGATGTGGGGGGTAGGAAACTATGAGCAAATCTTATAGTGACAGATATGAAAGGTTATGATGTCATCTTAGGCATGGATTTGATGTTATGTTATGGCGCTTCTATAAATTGTAGGTCGAGAACCATTTGTTGCAAACCCCCAAGAGAAGAAGAATTTTCCTTCCAAGGGATAAAGGAAACAATAAGACTACCTATTATATCATCATTGAGCACATTGCGAATGATGGAAGCAGTGTATGAGAGTTATTTGGCCAACATAGTAGATACAAGGGTTGTGCCCTACAAGGAAATTAGAGAAATCCTTGTGATTCGAGACTTTTCAGAAGTCTTCCTAGAAGATTTATCGACGCTGCCTCCTAGCAAAGAGGTGGAGTTTTCCATTGATGTTTACTCTTGTGCCGCCTGCATATCTAAGAATCCTTATAGGATGACACAAGTGAAGCTGACGGAACTGAAAACTCAGATTGAGGAATTGATGAATAAAGGTTTTATTTGCCCGAATTTCTCATCGTGAGGAGTGCCGGTATTATTCTTTGAGAAGAAGGACGGCTCAATGTAGATGTACATCAATTACTGAGAATTGAATAAGGTAACCATAAGGAACAAGTACCTATTACCAAGGAATAATGATATGTTTGACCAACTTCAAGGCGCAATAGTGTTCTCAAAGGTTTACCTTCTCTCGGGGTTGTAATACCCTGACTTTTTATATCAAAATTTAATAAGGATAATGGAAAAGTAACTAGGGGTAATTGGATTAATTGGATAATTATCAGGGTATTAGCAAGGACGTATTCGTAAGATTATAATTTAAAAAATTTATTTGATGATAATTAAGATTAATTTGGAAGAAGGGGTATTTTATTGGGTCATTAAATTAAGCGTGGAAATTACCTTGGATTGTGTGTTTTACACATTCAGACGTTAGCGGATGACACGCGGATGTGGAGTCGCGTCAGAAAATGTATTGCACGTCGTTCCTTATGTTTTGGGACTATGCAGGACAAGGCTTCGTGTCCGAATTCGTCTGTAGCTCGAATTTTTGTACGAAGCCAAGATGAACACGAATGATAGTGGACGTTGAGTCGTGATTTTAGGACTTTTTGGACGCATGCGGACGAGTGCAGTTTGAATATGTACAAGTAATTTGACTTTTCAAATGAACATGAATAGGGCACGGACACCTTCCTTCGTCCGAAATCGCATTTCTGAAGGGGAGAATATGGACTGAACCGGTTTGGTTCCACTCGGTACTGATTTAAATAAATGGCTCAATTTTAGTTAAGAAGAAAAAGAAATAGGATTAAATAGAAATTAATGTAATTAAAATAAATATTAATTTAATGAATTAAATTATAATGTTTGGGATAAATAATTTAGAAGGAAAAATTAAAATAAAAAATTAAGAAATAAGGGGGATGAAAGTGGGATTAGAATTATAAGGGAATTAAAATATAAGAGAAGGAATTAAGAAGTGAGGAGAAAGAGGAGATGAGGGAGAAGGAAAGCGACAGAGAGACCGAGCAAGAGGGTGAGCTCGGGAGCAAAGTGGCGAAGGTTCGAGAAGGCCAGATCGTGCGTCGTCCGGGAAAGGGCAGCATCTCGGGCTCCACGGGGTGTTGGGCTTCACCAGATGGAGCGACGAAGCATCGGATTGGGGGGAGCTCCGATGTTCCGTCAATTTTTGGTGGCCGGCAATGGTGATGAAATGGCAATTTTCGGTGTCGATGGAATGGCGACGGCAAGGATGGTGATCGACAGAGGAGATTGGCGTCGGGGGGCTGTGATTTCCAGCCTCAAGTCATGGGCAGGCGCTGGCGGGTCGTGTTGGACCTACCGAAGGCCGTGGTCCAGCTTGTGGTTTGGTCCGAACGTGCAAAGGGGATGGCATGATGATAGGGCATGGCTGGGGATGGCTCATGGCAAGGTGAGGAGTACTCTCCGGTGAGGTAGAAATGCAGAGGAGTTGGGCGAGATTGGCAGTGAGGTGCTCTAGGGAGAGTTGAGTTGAGAGAGTGTGTGAGCTGAAGAGAAATGCTCTCTGGGGTTGGAGATGAAACGATGGCCGAGAGTGGAGAAGAGCTCTCTGGAGTGAGTGAGCATCTGGAAGGGAGATGGCTGTGAGGAAGAGCTGGAGTTGGAGCTGATGGCCGAGAAGTTGAGGTTTTCGCCTATTCTGTTTTGGCCCTTTAGTTCCTATTTTTAGGATTAAGTATAACTTTGGCAACTTAGAATGAATACTTGTAACCTGGTTGGATGAAATAGTCTGTTGTGTTGGATTAGTTTTGTTGTTGGATAATGTATTGATGTTCTTTGAACTGCTCTCCTTGTTGAGTGTTATGGGTTGTCTGCTTTAGGATATATACTGCCTTTTAAATGTTTTGTTGGTTTTAGAAATGGTTCTGGTATTTGTGGTGGGACGTAGGAGTTAAATTGATGTTGTAAATCAACATGTTGGATGATAGTTCTCTGTTTAGACTATAATTTTGGGGATCTATTCTTTGTTTGGATTTTACGAATTTGTTTTCATATACTGCTTGAATACATAGTTCTGGAAACGTTTTCTACTGTTTGGTTGGATTATGTGACTTGATTATATGTCATGTGACTGTCTGAATATTAATGAATAGAATTAAGTTAGGATGCTAAGAAATGGGTAAGTTGGATTTATCAATGTATTGGATTTCTGTTCTGAGATTTGGTTACTAGAGTTAGTTGCTGGATATAAGTTATTAACCTATTTGGTACTAGTTTTATATATTTGGATTAGTAGTCTGAAATGTTTAGTTGAGGAATAAATGCTTCTATTGGATGAGTGTGTTGGATGTGAAAATCTGTTGGTTATTGTCTAGATGAGTTATAAAGGATATACTCTGTACATTTAGATGTACTGTGATAACCTGTCATTGTCCTGTGAAATAAGTTGTTTGGTTATAGCTTGATTGACAGTGTTGAATGATATCATTCTGTTAATCATATCTAGCTATTCATGTCAGTCACTAATTGGATAAACATATTCCATTTTAGGGGTGTCAAGAGGGGTTCCTAGAATTGTTTTACAATTTAGAATACAAAAAGGAAATGAAATTAATAAGTGTAAATGTTTTTAATTATGAAGGTATTGAAAAAGGAAAAGAAAGATAAAGATTAAGTACGAATACATGATAAAGCTTCGAGGTAAGAAATTGAGTAGAGTCTTTGGTCTGTGGAGGCCCTACACCATTAGCAGTGTATTTCTTTTAAATGTTTGTTTGCACTCTTACTATGTTTCTTTAATTGTTATACCTATGTTATTCTAATGTTATTAGTTTAAATCTTTAAGTATGTTTAGGATGTTAGCATATCATTTTGTTGCCCTTAGTTCCCTTTAAATTTCTAAGTACGTTTACATTGTTATTGCTCTTCCTTGAACTATTAAGCATGTCTACTTTGTTATTATTTCCTCTTAAATTGTTAAGCATGTCCATATCATTATTGTTTCTTCTACATTGCCAAGTATGCCTAGATTAGTATTGTTTCTTTAGAATTGCCAAGCATGCTTACATTATTGCCTTTTTAATTGCTAAGCACGCCTATGGTATTATTATTTTTTTTGGAATTGCTAAGCATGCCTTCATTATCGGTTCCTTTAAATTGTCAAGCATGTCTATATCGTTATCGCTTTCTCTAAATTGTCAAGCATGCTTATATTTATTGTTTCCTTTAAATTGCCTATCTGTCTTGTTATTATTTCCTTTAAATTGCTAAGCATATCTATACTATTATTATTTCCTATTTTGCTATTGTTTCCTTGATGAATGGATTGAGTGTCTTATAGTTGTAATGTTAGAAATTGCATTGACATGCATCATATTAATAGAAACAATTAGGAAGTGCCACCTTTGGAGTTGGTACTCATATGCATTGAGTGAGGAAAATGAATGAATGAAATGAAATGAATGAAAAATGGGGAGTTGTGGGACGGACGAGTAGTGCGGATCTAATCTGATAGCTAGAATTTACGCCCCTCCTTTGTCGGGAATGAGACTACCTACACACAGGAGGTTAGAAATCGGTATGACTATACCGTCACACATGGGTTCCTTGAATCTCCCGCTCGACGTACGAGTTATGAATGAATGAACGAAACGTAAAGAAAAGATTGGTTTGGGGCGGTACCCATTCCAAAAGAATTAAAGAGAGGTATAATCATACTACATATCTCATTTCTTATTGGGCCTCGACTCATAGTTTGCTAATGGTGTAAGTGCACGCAAGAGAACAAATAAAGAAGCAGTTGATGAGGGATTTGCACGCGCAGGACTTGTGGCTGGTTAGGCTAAGGAAAGTAAAAGAGAAAAGTAATTTGTAATTAACACGTAATTATTTGTTTAGCATTCCATAAATGAATTTCTTACGCTTCCGCTATGTTTTGAGAAAAGATTTTATAACTATGGTTTCCACTCTTTAGAACGATTTTCATAACGAGTCTAAGGAAAATGTTTTTAATGGTCTGGCTTTTTAGGGAAGAACTCTGATTTAATTAAGAAGGTTTTAATAAAGATTTTAGTTGTTTTATAAAAATTTTAAATTTAACGCACTTTTTAAAAGATTATAAAAACCGGGTCATTACAGGGGTACTACCAGCTAAAGATAAAAGAGGGGGATGTGCCAAAGGCAGCCTTCCAAACCAAATACGGTCACTTCGAGTTCCTTGTTATGTCATTTGGATTGACTATTGCGCTAGTTGCGTTTATGGACTTAATGAATTAGGTCTTCAAGGAGTACTTGGATAAATTCATCATTGTCTTCATTGATGATATTCTGGTTCATTCGCAGTCTAAAGAGAGCACAAGGAACACTTGAAGCTTACCTTTTCAGTCTTGAGGAAACATCAGTTGTCAGCTAAATTTTCCAAGTGCGACTTCTGGCTTGAAAAAATTGCCTTTTTAGAACATGTTGTATCCAAGGATGACATCTCAGTCGATTCATCTAAGACACAACCAGTGATGGAGTGGCTGCAACCAATGAATGTGGGCGAGATACGAAGTTTTCTTGGATTAGCGGGGTACTATATGAGGTTTATAGAGAGGTTTTCAAAGATTGCAATGCCATTAACTAGGAAGGGTATGAGATTTTGGTGGTCTGATGAGTGCGAAACTAGTTTTCAGAAGTTAAAATAATGGTTAACCTCTGCCCCTATCTTGGTTATTGCCACAAGATAAGGAAAGTTTTTGTGTACTATGATGCATCTAAGGTGGGCTTCAGGTGCGTTTTGATGCAGGAGGGTAGGGTAATTGCCTATGCCTCCTGAATATTAAAAGTTACGAACAAAACTACCTAACTCATGACTTGGAATGGGCTGTGGTGGTTTTTGCATTGAAGGTATGGCGACACTACCTATACAGACAACAATACGAGATTTTCACAAACCATAAGAGCTTGAAGTGCATCTTCATGCAGAAGGAGTTGAATATGAGATAGCAGCGATGGCTAGAATTTGTTAAGGACTATGATTGTGAAATCAAGTATCATCTCGAAAAAGCAAATGTTGTGGTGGATGCATTGAGTAGGAAGTCATGGTCAATGCATTCTATGAAGTTAGGACTTCCATTAACATTATAGATGGAGATTTAGAGATTTGATTTAGAATTAATCTCTACTCAAGTGACTGCAACCTTATCAGTATTGACTATGCGACCCACATAGTTAGAAATGATCAAAGAGGCTCAAAAAGAGGATCATAATTGCAAGGATCTCAAGTCAAGAGTGTTGTCGGACTCACTGGCAAATTTTGTCATGTTCAAGGAGGGTGTAGTGAAGTTTAAGAACAGGTGGCTTGTACCTAAGGACGAGGTATTGCGGTGGGACATATTATCAGAGGTGCACACCTCCGCCACTACAGTCCACTCGGGAAGCACCAAAATGTATCAAGACTTGAAGACACACTATTGGTGGTTGGGCATGAAGAGAGACGTGACCAAATACGTAGAGACATGTCTGGTGTTCCAACAAGTCAAGGTGAACATTAGAGAATGACTGATACATTACAGCCCCTACCTATACCGGAGTGGAAATGAGATCAAATTGTAATGGGTTTTGTGGAAGAATTGTTAAGGACCATGAGGGACACGATTATATACGAAGTCAACTCACTTCTTATTGGTTAGGAAGACCTACTGAATGAACCAGAATGCGGAGCAATATATTCAAGAGATAATCTGATTGCATGGAATCTCAGTATCAATTTTATCAGATCGAGACCCTAGGTTCAAATCGGGTTTTTAGAGGAGTTTACACAAGACCATGGGCACTAAATTAATGTTCAGTTCAATATTTCACCCTCAAACAGACGAAAAAATCAAAAGAACAATTTGAGTGTTAGAGGACATGTTACGAGCTTGTGTGCTTGATATTTAGATTTGTTGGAGGAAGATGATGCTATTAGTGGAAGGAAATGTAGATCCCTATTATACTAGGATGAAGTTATGGAAGTTAAGTTACTCAGTCCAGAAATTGTGCAACAAACTACTAACATAGTGATAGTTATAAGGCAGAGGATGTTGGTGGCCCAAAGTCAGTAAAAGAGTTATGTTGATCGGAGGCGGAGAGAACTAGAATTCCGTATAGGGGATTAGGTCTTCCTGAAGATCTCGCCATTCAAGGGAGTCATGAGATTTGGCGAAAGAGGACAGCTAAGTCCGACGTATGTGGAACCTTTTCCAGTAGTTGAAAGAATTGGAACCACAACTTATAAGTTAGGACAGCTAGCCTCAATTGAGGGAATGCATGATGTTTTCCACATATCCTTGCTAAGAAAATGCATGGAGAAACAATCCAAGGTTGATCAGACGAATGCTAAGTTATGAGGAGTAATCTATTTGAAATCTTGATTCAGCAAAAAAAAATGCTCCGACGCAAACAAATACCACTAGTAAATGTGTTATGGCAAAATCAAACCATGAAAGAGGCGACATGGGAAAGAGAAGAAAACATAAAGACTTACAATTTTATAAACTTACAATATGGTCACCTTGTTGATAAACTTACAATTTTATAGTCTGTTTGGATTGAGATAAATGATTCAAGATATTTTATCTAGTGGATATTCATAGACGATAGAAACTCAAACTCCATTTTATGATTTCTAGAATGGTGGATGGTTGTACAGCAAGAGAAATATGAATATGGAGATTTCTAGCAATAAGGATGTGCAACTGTCAAAAGGGTATAGAACGCGTCCATGGATGAGAATGTATTTGTGGTAATAGTAAAAATGAGTATATGTGGTTAATAGTAAAAGTGAGTATCCATGGAAAGGAATGTGTCTGTGGAATGGGACGATGTCGTATTATGAAAGGGAACGTCCACTGTGAAAAAGAAGGGGGGGCATCTATGTGGAAAGGAGTGATGAGTGTCAACAAAAGAAAATGCATCCGCGGCAAATAAGTAGAAGGATAAAACATCATCTTTGAATTGAAGTATCCTCAAAGGAGGAGAATCCATGGAAGGAAACATATATGCGGTGGATTAGTAGAAGGAAAAAACATCATCGTCGAATTGAAGTATCAACAAAAGAGGAGAATCTATGAAAAAGAATGCATCTACAGCAAATAAGTAGAAAGGTAAAACAACGCCGTTGAATTGAAGTATCAGCTAAGGAGGAGAATCTGTGGAAAGAAACGCATCCGGGTAGATAAGTAGAAGGGTAAAATATCATCATTGAATTGAAGTATTTGCTAAGGAAGAGAATCCGCATAAAGGAAGGCATCGGTAGAAAATAAGTAGAAGGGTAAAACGCTGTCTTTGAATTGAAGTATCTTCTAAGGAGGATAGTACATGGAAAGGAACGCATTCACAGTGGTTAAGTAAAACAAGTAAAATGTCATCATTCGGATTGAAGTACGCTGAAAATGGGTATCTGCGGAAAGGAACACATTTACCGTGGATAAATTAAATGAATAAAACGTCATTGTTTGGATTGAAGTATACTGAAACAAGTATCCACAAAAAGGAACGCATCCACAACAGATAACTAAACGAGTAAAATGTCATCATTTGGATTCAGGTACGCTGAAAAATGAGTATTCACATAAAGGAACGCATTCACGGTGGATAAGTGAGACGAGTAAAATGTCAACATTGTCATTCAAATTGAGTATCCACTAATGACTAGGATATGCAAAAAGGAATGCGTCTGCAGCAGATAAGTAAGGTGCAGAACTTCGTTATTTGAATCAATGACTGCGAGGAACAATGAATATTGTGGAAGCAAAGGTGTCTGTAAAATAAAAATGTCATCGTTCTATGGTTGAGGGACGTCTGTCCGCACCTTAGTTGGTGAAAGTAATCCTCCTCTTAAACACTTTCAAGGAAAATGAGACGTTGGAACACAAGATAAAGCTAGGGACTGGTCAGATTCCATTGAAGAACTTGAGATAAGTAATGTTGTATATGTATAGTTTTTGAGTCTACGACACAAGGTGTAATGACCCAGTTTTTATTTTCTTTAAAATTTTCATAAAATTTAAAGCTTTTTCTTTTATAAAATCATAATAATATTTTCTTTTAAAATCAAGTGTTAAATCCTTTACTTAAAATCATTTTCCAATTTATCGAATAAAAAAATCATTTAAAACATTTTTCAGCAAAATAATTCTTTTTCTTGAAAACCTTTTATAAATTCTTTTATGAAACGCAACGGAATTAAAACAAAACATTTAAAGAATATTAATTAATTTACAAAACCTTTAACAAATAATTTCTATTTACTCTCTTAGCCCAATCAGCCACAAGATCCTGCCGTGTAAATCCTTCATCAATTGCTCCTTTTATTGTTCGTCTATTTTCAAGCATATACCTACATCGCAAGAAATAAGTTATGAACCTAATGCCCAATAAGTGATAGAAATAAAAACTGTACAATACACATGCTATGCTCTTTTCAAAACCATAGGTGTTTCCATTTTCTGTTTTCCTTTATCTTTCAGCTTTCTGTTTATATTTTCTTTTCGTTTCCTCAGTCTCATAACTCAATCCTCACCACAAGGCTTTTGGGTCGTAGCTTGAGAATTAGTCCACACAAATGTATCTTATTCACTTTAGCTCAGAGCTCAATCCTCACCCCAAAGCTTTTGGACCATAGCCTGAGGATTAGTCCAAACAGTTGCCCGCTTTGGCTCGGAGCTCAATCCTCATCCCAAGGCTTTTGGGCCGTCGCTCAAGGATTAGCCCGCCCAAATGTATATTATATGCTTCGGCCCGGAGCTTAATCATCACCCTAAGGCTTTTAGGCCGTAGCCCGATGATTCACCGCACCCCAAGGCTTTTAGGCCTTCAACAGTCGTTTCTCAAGCACAAATGTATAAAATCAGCTTTGGCCCAAAGTTCAATCCTCACCCCAAGGCTTTTGGGCTCGTAGCCCAGGGATTAGCCCCACCCCAAGGCTTTTGGGCTTTCAACTTCTTTATTCATTTGGTCTTGGTTTCTTTAATCTTTTTCTTTATCATTTTATTTATCAAGCAATACATGTCACATTTTCATAAGTCCTATGATGCATGATGCTCGTGAATGCATACAACAGTTCATATGAAAGTGTAAATAAACATTCAACATGCGAATCACAGAACATGCTACAAAACTGTAAACATACTATAAAAACAATAAACAACAAAACATGCTATTTAAAACTGAAAACATCAGAACATGCTATTACATACTATAGACATGCTCAATAATCTACTAATAAGCTGTAAACAACAAAACATGCATTTGAAAACTGTAAACAATGAAACGTGCATATGCTATTCTTGCGATGTAGGGCCCGAAGACCAAAACACATGCATATCACTTACCTCGATTGCATAAACCATTCAACGCTTAATACTAATCTCTCTTCTTCTTAGTACCTTCACATTTAGAAACATTTAGTCATTAATACAGTCATTTAATCTACTTATTAAATCTTAACGTCTTTTCTATTCTAACTCCTCGTTATTTACTAAAATCTCCTAATTAGAATCGTTTTCTTAATTACTACTTAGCTTAATAATTAATCCTAATATTCATATCCGATTATCATCACACATTCGTCCAATTAACAACTCAAATCTAAACCAAGCATATCACCAACGCTACTGAACTGAACAGGTTTATATCCAAAATAACGTTTCTACACTTATTAACGTCCAATAACAAATTCATGATTCCCCCTTCATTTTCGATTTACAGAGTATATTCCATCAAAATAACCATAACCAAAATGACACTTCTATGCTCATCAATGCCCATCGGCAGATCACCCATTCCATCTACAAAATAAGGACATAGAACTCCAACAGAGACAATAGCTAAAACAGATTACCTAAAATAGATTACCAACTTAACATACATTTATTATCTATAAATTCATGCTCACAGAATTATCAACAGAGTACATAATCCCATAACCCAAAACACTAATCTGACTTAACAACTTATTTTTCATTAGGATAACCCAAATCTAACATATTGATCCCATCATAATTAACCAACCAACAAAGCGTATGAATTAATATTACAGAGTGCTATTCCAAGTGACAGAACATTGATCCCTTCAACAATGGTTAAACAGATTATCACATGACACTAAATCAAACAACAGAGCAGTTCATACGAAAATCAATCATCCAACAGATACCTACAACCCAACACAACTAACAGAACCTAACCATGGCTACAGAATTCCATTCTCACAACCAATAACAACACAAAATATAATTACACACTTCACAGCTCTCTGGCAAAACCCAACCACGAATAAAACCACTTTCAACAGAGTAATTCTCTACATCTTGCCAATCGATAGAAAGTAATCATCAGCAGGATACAAATCTCCAGGATTGTATACACAAGCATTATAGACTCATTAAATCCAAAAATGAAGGAAACCTCACCTTCTCCTCTGCTCCTGCCTTTTCTCCAGAGAAAACCAGACAGCTTCCCCCTTCTCAGTTCGGCTACCCATTTTATTCTCCATTTCTGTCCTTCATCAGCAGTAATAATTCCTCACCCGATAGTAATTTCCTCTACTTTGCAGAGTCTATCCCCCATGCCTTATTTTCCTTCTCACACAGCTCCATAGAGTACTAGCTTTCTCTCAATAATTTCGCTCCATGTCAGACATAGTGGGGAATAGCTGGAGAAATTGTTGGGAAGCAATTTGTCTTCACTCGGCCGACAATTCCAGTGGCCACAGATGAAGCCTGAGACCGGTTCAGTCCAACGTGAAATGCACAAACCACTCCAGTCGTTTCCCTTCGCGAACCGGCATCCTGCCCTTCCATCGCCAACCACTGCCATCCCTGCATTTTGTCATTGCCAATCCCAAATGCAATACCAAAACACTGAGCATCAAAGAATCGACCAAGAGATTACCTCAGCCATGAAATCGCGACCCCAAATCGCGATTGAAAACGGCCCAAACGAACCCGTGCCCTAGCCCGCACGGTTCTAGCCCACGGATGCCGCGCCGAAGACCAGCAGCCCGCACAAGGTTGGAGTCGCACGCCGGACCTGAGCCCACTCGCCGTCGCCTCCCTTCCGTCGTCGCGATCTCCCTCTCCTTCTCTCGTCGTTCTCAGTCCTCTCGGTTAGCAACAATGGCCGAAGGCCAATTGGTTTTTCCCCTTTTAATTCTTTCTTCTTTCTTCTTTAAATTAAAAAAACCAATCCTCACTTACCTCCACCCAAAGCGAACCAGCAAACTGGCCATCCAGAGTGAACCGAACCGGTTCAGTTTCCTTTCTAATTACATTTTCATTTATTTCTTCAATTCCAACTCAATTAATCTTCATTTAATCTCTAATTAATTATTCCTACTTAAAATACTAATTATCATCCAACGATTCTCATCTTACGAATACGTCCTTGGTAATACCCCGATAATTATCTAATTAATCCAAAAATCTCCAATTTATCCTTATTAAATTCCAATATAAAAAATCGGGGTATTACACAAGGTGCTAGGATTTTTTTATGCATGCTTTAATGATGCTCAATATATGGTGATGGATATAAGGATACTAATGATTCATTTTTATATTTTATGAATGTGTTCTTTGTTATGACTGATATGAGGTTAGTAGTGATTATATGGATATTTTTCTATTGTTGTGAATGGTATGTAGATGTGATTGTCTTGCATGGTTTATAATAGTTGTTTCATAATGACTTCCCTATAAGGAATACTAAGAACATTATTTGATTGGTGTATGTATGCTCATGTGCATATTCCATGCATCACGAAAAAATATTTTCTAAGAAAGAACTTAAATGGGTTTTTCATGCATACGTTTTTATGAAGGAAATATTTAAGATGAAATGAAGATATGTAAGAGACTTTGGCGATTCGGTATCCATATAGCTTTGGTGGGTTATCCCCCAATGTAGCTTTGATGGGTTTATCCCCCAATGGAGCTTTGGTGGACTTGTTCCCCAATTATTTGAGCTTAGTGTCGTATCTCAATGGTAAGTAAAGAAATAATGAATGAACGAATAAATAAGAATGAAAGACTAACTGTAAGCTTTTTCCGAAAGCAGCATGTGCATCATTCATATGTTAATGGTGTAATATCCCGACTTTTCATAATGAAATTTAATAAGAATAATTAGAAAGTAATTGGGGATGTTCGGATTAATTGGGTATTTATTGGGGTATTACTAAAGACATAACCGTTAGATTATAATTTAACAAAATTTATTGAATTTTAATTAGGATTAATTTGGAAGGAAGTTATTGAGAGATTGATTAAAACTAAAATTAAGAGGATAATTAATTGAAGTAGCTGAGCCAGTTCAGCTCGCCGGTTCACGTTGTTCATGCTTATACGGGTTAGAATCAAAAGAAGAGGGGGGCTGTTTTGGGAAGGAGAAATCGTGAAATAGAGAGAGAGAGAGAGAGAGAGAGAGAGAGAGAGAGATTGGGAAGGAGATCGGGGGCGAGTGAGCGGGCTAATGGCAACAAGACGGTGTCTGGCGAACAAGCGAACTGCCGGCAACGGCATGGGGACGACAAACTGCATGGCTAGGGCTCAAGGTTGCAGCTATCGTAAAAGGATTTGAGCTGAGGCTCTATAGGCAGCGCTAAATTGAGGTAAGTCACGATTCTTTTCTGGGGCTGTCGACTTTGGTTAACCTGTGGTGTTTGGTAGGGGCGGAATGGCGACGGCAAGGGTTGGCTGCGGTTGGTGCGATGAAAGGCTCGGGCAGGGGAGCCTCGGTTCACGATGGGCAGCTTTGATGGTTCGGTCTGCGTTCCACAGTTAGAACAAACTGGTCCACTGGTTCCTGCCTGGTGAAGGACGGCAGCGTGCCGCTCAAGGTGTTGGCATGGGCGACGATGATATCGCTAAGAAATTGGCACCTGTCACCGGAAATCGCGGGATAACCTAATGATTGTTAAGCATTTCAATCTTTGCCAGTTTGTTTCAATCTTTGCCAGTCTGTATATAAATACGGGAGATAGGGTGTGTGTTCTGGCAATTTTGTGAAGGCAGAGTGATGGGAGATGGTGAAGCAGACAGAAGTGGCGATGAGTGGCAGAGCCTTCTCCGGCATTTGTGTGGTAAGTAATGTTGAGCATTGTGATTTCCTTATCTCTGATTTTGAATGTTGAATTGAACTTTGATAATGGGTTTTGTTTTGGGTGGTTGTATGATGAATTGTCTTTGCTGAAAGAGGCCGAGAGATAGAGTGAAAGAGAAAAAAGAGAAGAGGCAGTGAAGGAAAAGAAAAGGAGAAGAAGAAGGAGCAGTGCCCTGTTGACTCCCTCCTCGGATGTTCTTCTAGGTAAGGAAAAGTCCTTTTCTACTTGTTATGAAATGCTGTGATTTATGCCCTATTGGTATACTGCTTTGTTGATTGTGAAGAATGTTGTTGGGGATTTGGATTTCGTCTGTTATTTTGATAAGTGACCTAAGTGGTATTGTGATTGTGTAATCATGTTAAGTGTATGACTGAAGAATATGATTCTTTGCTGATGATAGTGCTGAGATTCTATTTTACTCCATGCATGCTTTCACTGTCTTGTTTATTTGGTGCTAAGTTTCATGCCCTGTTGGTTAGGCTTTACAGTGATGTCTCTGGATTTTAAGTTTACTCTGTTAATTGGGATTTGAAAATTGGTCCTGCTGTTGAATAACAATTGGTTGGAATGGTTCCATGTGGTGTTTTCAATTCAATGGTTATTATTGGATATTTGTATACCATGTTGTTTTGGTGTTGTTCAGCATCTTTTTGTGCTCTGGTTAATGATTGGTGGAGCATGGTTATTGGGATGAGTATATTTATGGGTGAGTTATGGTCTGTCATTTTAATTTAGTTATGAAGTTGGGTTAGAAATGGAAGATGATGTGGGTTCTTTACTGCTTTGATGATGGAACCTTGTGAATAGTAGTTAATGATTAAATGTTATTGAATAATGAAGGTACTAAAAAGAAGAAAAGATAACGATTTAGTGTTGAACACTTTAAGCAATCAAGGTAAGTGATACGTGTGTGCTTTGGTCTTCGAACCCAACATCGTAAGAATAGGATATGCACGTTTCGTTGTTTACTTCTTTATAATCATGTCTACAGTTTTAATAGTATGTCTACTATTTTAATAGCACGTCTACAACTTTACGAGCATGTCTATTTTATTGAAAGCATGTCTACAGTATTAATAGCATGTCTACAGTATTAATAGCATGTCTACCATTTTATGGAGCATGATCTATGAATTGTATGTTGGTTGCGCTATTAGATTCCTTTAATGATATGTTAAAAATTGTATACATTCACGACCATCATGCATCACTATTTTCAAAGATTACGAAAATGATTTTTATGCACGGTTTTGAAAATGAAAGATGGAAAATGAAAAGAAGTACGAACGAACATGAAACAAAAATGAAAAGAAAGTACAAAGGAACAATTAAAAAAGATAAAAGAAATGATAAAGGTGTGTGTGGCAGGATAGGTTAGCCCAGCACATGAACAAACGATAAAGAAAAAATAAAGGTTTGTGTGGGCCAGTAGCTTAGCCCGCCACGTGAAGAAAATATAAAGGTTTTTGTGGTCTGGTAGCTTAGCTCAGCATAGGAATGAAAGAAAATAAAAGAAAAGAATATGAAAAGAGAAACGGGCACGGATACGAGAACGAAAATGGAAACGGATACGAAAACGGAACGAGCACAAAAACCAAAACAAAAATGGGAACAGAAACAGAAACGGAAACAGAAACATAAATGAGTTTCCATAAATGGAAACGGATACAGATACGGATACAGAAACAGACGGGAATGGATACCAAAATGCGTACAATCATGGATATCAAAACGGATATAGAAACAAGAACGGAAACAGAAACGGAAACGGAAACAAAAACGGAAAGAAAATACGTAAACGAGAAAATATAAAAGATAAAATAAAGAAAACAAAAATAGAAACTACATACATTTTAAAATGGCATAGCATGTGCATCTAGCATATTAGATTTTATCACTTACTGAGCGTTAGACTCATAGTTTAGGACTTGTGATGTAGGTACAAACACGAGAGAAAATGATGAACAGACTAAGGAGCAGTCGATGAAGGATTTACACGAGCGAGTCTTGTGACTGACTAGGCTAATGGATTAAGGAGAAAAGAGATTTATAAATATAAAGTAGTAGTTTATTTATTGTTTTTTAAATAAATTATTTATGTTTCCGCTGTAAATTGAGAAAAATAATTTTATAATTAGTCTTCCGTTGTTTATACTGATTTAATTAACAAGTTTAAGGAAAAAGTTTTTAACGATAAGGTTTTATGAAAAAGAACTCTGTTTTCGATTTGAAAGAAATTAATGAAGATTTAAGTTGTTTTATGAAAGTTTTAAATTTCACGCATTTTTAAAGTAAATAAAGATCAGATCATTACAAATGGTCTTATACATTACTTGTTAAATCATAGACTTATAAATGAACCTTATAATGTAGCTAAAGAAGTTTTTTATGAAAAATTCATTGATGGATTGTAGTTTGATGGAGCATGTCCGTGATGAGCACTTGGTGTTGTTGGGACACATTCAATTGTGGGATAAGGACTCAAAATGAAAGAATAATTTAAAATTGTTTTCCATTGATATGGATTCAGTTATGACTTTCACAGTTTTAGCAGCATCTGTGTAAAACCCACAAATTTTTAGGTTTTATATTTTTCTGAGTAAATTTTTTGCTTTGACCGAGTCAAGTTTTCTTGTGTTGATCAGGTCTTTGCCACGTGTTGTTAGTCTTTGACCACGTGTGAAAGGGGTCCAGTCAATGGTCAACTAGCGTGTTCCGTGATTTCCTGCGGTTCAAAACTGCAAAATTGTGGTTGGTAAGTTTTTGTATCCTTATATCGAGTTCCGAATTACGTCTGTTAGGTCAGATTAGATTTAAGAATTTTATTTAATATTTATAATATATTAATTTATATTATATTTATTAAACAAATTTATTAATTTAAAAGATTTTTTTTATAAAAAGTGATGTTCTTCCCTTTTTTGGGAAGAACACCCGCAGGCAAGGATAAGAGGAGAGAAAATGGGGGAAGATTCGATGATTGATTCTCGTTGTTTCTTCGCCTAATTTTTGTTCGTGTCGTCATGCTCTCCGTCTTTCATAAAGATGTTTCGCGAGTAAGTCAATTTCTAATCTTGTTTTATCGTTTAAAGTTTGGTGTTTTCGTTGGCTTCGGATTCGGGGATCTAAGCTTGAATCCGAGGGAAATTTATGGTTTATGTTGGTAGAATTAGAGTTTATTTAGGGTTATTACATGTTGGATGGTGAAAACGGGTGATTCTAGCGTGTTTTTGGGAGAAAACCGCGCCTAAAATTGAGTTGTAGTCGACCTCTGGTTGAGGACCTATAAACCATTGTTTCTGGGAGCGTGTTTGGAATGCATTGGTCGACTAGAGCAATTGACCCCAGGGGTCCCTGGTCGACTAAGTAGTGTATTTGTCATGTTTTTGGACTGTTTACGCGTTGTTTGTTGTCTTGGTCAGACTGTCGTTGAGTCTTGTTGGTGCTGTGAGGTAGTGGTGTCTAATGGGCGGGCTGGCGAGCCAGCCCGCCCACTCGGCTCGGTACTGTAGCGATCCGAGCTCGGCTCGGATCGCTACAGTACCGAGCGGGCTCAGCTCGGGCCCGGTAGACGGGCCGAGCCGAGCCCGAGCACCCGGGCTCGCGAGCTCGGCGAGCCTGGCTCGCGAGCCTGCCTGGCGGGCTGGCTCGCGAGCCTGGCGGGCTGGCCCGGCTAGCCAGCAGGCGAGCCAGCCCGCCAGATGTTCACTGTGAGCCCGAGCTCACGACTCGGGGAGACGGGATCCCACGACGACGGGGAGACGGGATCCCTCTGGCCTGAGCTGACGAGTCGCGACGACGGGGACGGAGCTCGCGACGACGGGGACGGAGCTCGCGACGACGGGGACAGAGCTCGCGTGAAGGACCGGGCTCGCGACGACGAGGACAGAGTCGGGACGACGAGGACGACGAAGACTGCGTCAATGGCGATCGCCGGCAAGACAGAGCTCGCCGACTCTGTCCCGACGTCGCGAACTCCCGACGCAGAGAAGCCTACGCGAACTCCCGACGCAGAGAAGCCTTCGCGAACTCGCGACGTCGCGAACTCCTGGCGTCGCGAACTCCCGACGTCGCGACTCTGTCCTTCGCCGCTTCTCTGTCCCGACGTCGCGACAGAGCCTTCGCCGCTTCTCTGTGAGATTTCTCACAGAGAAGCAACGGTCTTCAGACCGTTTCTTGCAACGGTCTGAAGACCGTTGGCGAGCAGGCGAGGGGCAATGGCATTGGCAACGGTCTCTAGACCGTTGCCTGGAGCGCACTGGAGTCTGGAGGTGAGCTCCCTCCCTGTGGCGAGCCCCCTCACTGGCAGTGAGTCACTGCCAAATGCCAACGGACCGTTGGCAACGGTTGAAAAATTTAACGGTTGAAAAAAAATTTTCTATATATACTCCTCATTATCTCTCAAATTTTTCATCCCAACTTTCTCACATTCTCTCAATCTTTTCACAAATTCTTCTCTTTTTCTCTCAATATCTCCTTCTCAATTGCTTAATCTCTCCATCATTCTCCCAATTTCAAAGGTATATTTTATTTTTATAATTTTAATTTTTTTAATTTAATGTGTATTACAAAACAACTAATTTTTTTTTTTTGCAATTTTTGTAGGACTCGTATTCGGGGAGGAGGTGATCACAATTCACAACAATTGCATACTATTGTTGCGTAATTGGTGTGCGGTATCATTTTATTTATTAATTGTTTCGTAGTAGTCAATTTTTTTAATTATGGATCCTCGTGATTTTTTGATTGACACTTTTAATGACACTAACGATGATATTGAAGAAATTAGGGAAGATAATCTCACAATTGCAATTGATCAATCATCGGCACATGCATCCACATCGTCAGCTAGAAAAAAAAGAAGTAAAACATCGGAGGTATGGAATAATTTTGAAATAAAAGATATTAAAATTGGTGGAAAAATAGAAAGTAGAGCACAATGTAAATATTGTATTAAACATTATGCATACGTATCCGATAGTTCTACTAGCACACTTGGTAGGCATTATGAAAAATGTCACGCTAACAAGCAAGTGAAAGACCCTACACAAACACTCATAAATGCTAGTGGCAGTGGCAATTTTATGTATTCACATAATAAAATGAGAGAAGGAGTAGCAAAATATATATCACAATCTGAAGCACCTTTATCTATGTTTGATAGCGAGTTATTTGAAAATTTTATGAAAGAGTATATTAATCCTAGTTTTAGACGAGTCCCTAGAAGTACGACGCGAAGTGATATTATTAAAATGTATAATCATATGAAAAATGAATTAATTGAGTTTTTTTCAAATGCTCCGTCTATGTCTATTTGTATTACTTCTGATTTATGGAGTGCACCTAATACTTTAGGATATATTGTCGTAACTTCTCATTTTATTGATGACTCTTGGCAATTAAATAAAAGAATATTAGGATTTCGTAGTTGTGAATATCCACATAGTGGCGTTACCATTTATAGATATATTGTTGAAATTTTGCAAGAATATGCTATTAGAGATAGAATTTTTAGTATTACGCTAGATAATGCTGCTGCTAACGATGTTGCAATTTTTGAATTTAAAAGGTTATTTCAATTAGATACGGCTCATAATACTCTTTTTCATATGAGATGTGTTTGTCATATTTTAAATTTAGTTGTTCGAGATGGCATGTCACATATTTCGCTACATATTGAATCTATTCGATCTGCAATTTCTTTTATTACTTCATCTAATACGCGACAACAAGAATATAAAGAATATTGTAAAATTGCTCAACTTAAACCAAGAAAATTAAAAACCGATGTAGATACAAGGTGGAATTCGACTTATTTAATGTTAGAAAATGCTAAGCCATATTGGTTAGTTATTTGTGCTTATATTAGTGAAAAAACAAAATGTATTACTCTTGATCATAATAGTTGCGATATTGCTAATTTATTTCTTGATTTTTTAAAACCATTTTATGAAGCTACAAATAAATGTTCGGGAATTTATTATCCCACTACTCATCTTGTTCTCCCAATTTTTATAAAATTAACGGGTACTTTTCAAATATTTAAACAAAGAAACGAATTTTGTGCATTAATTGAAAAAATGGAAAAAAAATTTAAAAAATATTGGCTTAACATACCTCATATTTTTTGTTTTGCATGCATAATGCATCCTAGATTTAAATTAGATGGAGTGCGTATAATGCTTGATAGAATTTCTTCTAATTTAGGTATTTCTTCTTCAATTAATGGTGCTCAATTAAGAAATGAAATTGATAATTTATTTTCTTCTTATGAAATTAAATATTCTAATAATCGTTCAATTCCGTCATATGATATGCATGCTAGTTCTAGTAGTGGTGCTTGTGGTGGAGATCCACAAGATTTTATGTATGATATATTTAAGCAAATAGATAGCAATGTTCATTCTTATAATTCACAAAGAAATGAACTCGATATTTATCTTAACACCTACCATAACATTTCTTGCCCCGAGGATTTTGATATTTTGGCTTGGTGGAAAGTCAACTCTATTTCATTTCCTATTCTTTCTAGAATGGCACGTGATTTACTAACACCTCCGGTCTCTACAGTAGCATCGGAGTCTGCTTTTAGTGCAGGTGGACGTGTGTACGATGATAAACGAGGAAGACTTGCACCAGAAATCGTTGAGGCACTCATTTGCATGAAGGATTGGAACGACGCTGTGACGAGAGATCAACAACGAGAAGATGACATAGTTGAAGAATTCAAAAATTTGGATGTCGAAGACTAAATTTTTATTTAAATTTGAAATTGTAATTTTCATTTTCATATATTTTCTTTATCTTGTAAGTTGTTATTTGAAATTGTAATTTATATTTGAAATTGTAATTTTCATTTTCATTTTGAAATTGTAATAAAAATATTTATTCAATTCAATAAAAATATTTATTCAATTAAATTATTAATTATAGTATTTTTACATTATAATAAATTATTATAATAATAAATGATACCGCACACCAATTACGAAACAATAGTATGCAACAATAGTATGCAATAGTATGCAACAATAGTATTTATCAATTACGAAACATTATATAAGATATTATTATTTATGTATATTTGGCTCGTTAGGCTCGGCTCGTTAAGGCTCGTTAGGCTCGCTCGGCTCGTTAAGGCTCGGCTCGTTAGGCTCGGCAGGCTCGTTAGGCTCGGTAGGCTCGTTAGGCTCGGCTCGTTAGGCTCGGCTCGTTAAGCTCGGCTCGTTAGGCTCGGCAGGCTCGTTAGGCTCGGCTCGTTAAGCTCGGCAGGCTCAACGAGCCAGACTTTTTCAGGCTCGGCCGGCTCGGCTCGGCTCGTTAGCCACCTCTACTGTGAGGTCCTGGTTGGCCTCCGCTTTGCCTCATGGACCATTTGTGATATTTTACGTTGAAATCCTAGTGAAGATAATTGAGGATTTTTGGAAATTATAAAAATGATGTTGACTATTGGAATGCAATACCCTGAATTTTAATACCAATAAGTGTACGAGTATTAGATGGTACTTGTGGGATGGGTTAATCTTGTGAATAGAGGAATTCCATTGTTTAAGAGAATTGATTGAGATGTGATAACCATTGGATACTTTATTGGAAAATAGGAAATTAAATAGCGTCATAAGCAATCGTAAAGTCTTAGAAGACTAATTTCATCATTGGATCGATTATCATCGAGAGGATGTGAATTTGGAAAGTAAAGATTGAGTTAATTATGGATAAAATATGAAGGATTAACAAAGTAATTAGGGGTGGGTGTGACTGTTTTTATGAATAAATAATGGTGACTTAAATTATATTGGCGGACGATTGTGGCTGATGATCGCCATGGTCAACAAGTGTCCGGCCAATTGATCGGTAGATTTATGAGTGGAATTCGCGACTGATCAGGAAGCTAGCGGTCGATCACGAGCATTCGACAACGATCAACCGATAGAATTATGAGTGGGATTCGCAACTAATTGGGAAGCTGGTGATCGATCATGAGCATTAAATCAATCGCCCGACGTGTTGATTATCCATTTGAAAATTAATAACTGATGCTCGAGAATTTGATGAGTCAATGGAAAACAATGGGTCACGTCTCCTCGAAGTCTACTGAATGGTTGAAAGTGTATTTAGAAGAGTTTAAATGGAGAATCAGTGGATGAAAGATGGAAAAACTCTCTCAACCCTCTCTGCTTCTTTCTGAGTTCTGTGAATTTCTGGAGAGACATGGCAAAGATGATAGAGGAAATAATTTTCTGGGAAACCCTGATGATGGATTAGTGAAATACAAATCCACAGCAAGAAAGGAAACTACACCGTGAGGTAAGGAATAATGTGTGTGCTTTGTTCATAAGGACCTACATCATGGGAGTAGGGTATTTGCTGTGTAGTTCATGCTGTGATTATTCGTTGTTTGTTCTCTGTGAATTTTGTTTCAGTGATAGAATCATTGCTCAAGGTTTCTCTACACGTTTTCATTGATAAGTCTCTGTGATCTCTTGCCTCTGTAATTATTGAACCTTTTATGGCTCCTTTGTTATTTTATTCAACCGAAGCTATCCATGTAAAGACAGAGTTATGCATGCTTGTTAGATTGTTAGAATTCTTATTGTTCTCTGCATGGATAATTGCCTAAGTATGCTCTGTTGGTTTTCTTGCTCGTTAATGAACTTGTCCTCATGGATGAAAATTGTTGATAATCTGTTTCTATGATTATGCTTTCCTGTCGTAGAACTACTAATAGGATTATCATGAGATTATTATTCACGTCCTTGTTAATAGCTTCCCTGCTTATGTTGCTCACTGCTTGGTTAATTATTGATACCACATAGGATAGAAACGAGACTGTTAGTAACAAATAGCGAAGGAATAGGTTCTGCATGGTTGTGATTTGGCTTCTTAGGCATGTTCTCTGTAAATATATGAACTAAAATTTTGTACCTGGTGACTGTTTAATTTCATAGTTCTCAATGCATAGTAATTCATGTTAGTTTCCTACTTTGATAAAGATAGCGTGCTTAGCTTTAAATTGTAGTCAATGCATGATTCTTGATTATCGTTATTTAATTGTTAGTAAAATTGTTTGCAATATATGAACTGCTGTGTGACATTTATATAGGCATGTCTTAGGATTTGCATATCATGCATTGCACGGAATTAATAATGAAGATAATAAATTCGCATTTTCTATGTGGGTTCAGAGACTTAAGAGGTTGCTCTCACTTAGAAAACAGCCCATTTGTGTAGGTTCAGAGACTGAAGAAGTTACTCTTACTCAACGGGTGGGTGAGTTCGGAGACTGAAGATGTTGTTATCACTCAAAATTAAATAAACATAAATGTAAGTGGGTTCATTTTTAGTGAGTTCGGAGACTGAAGAGGTTGCTCTCATATAAAAATGAATTCAAGTGGTGAGTTCGGAGACTAGAGAGGTTGCTCTCACCCAGCTTACAGATATATCAAACTTATGCATGTAGAGTTGTTATAGATATGGCATCTGCATTTCATTTATATTCCTTATTGGCAATAGGCTTATTATTTCTCATATGATGTAGGTTTCGATTGTGATCCAAATGAGATGAACATGGAAGAAGCGTGATGCGATGCAAGCTTGTGTTACCATGCCCGGATCGACCTCGGGGGTTATGGCTCAAAAGAATAAAAATTGTTTAAATTGCATAAAGACTTTAATTATGGTTTTTAAGTATTTTTAAATTATGTTGTTTTCGCAAAACAGTTTAAATGTTTTTATTATTTCACGTAACGTACTCTGATGTTTTCGTTTAAGTATATTTTAAATGGGTTTTAAAATGTTCAAAATTTTTATGAATATGTGAAAATGCAAAAACGGAAATGGGATGTTACAGCGCATGTCGTATTTCATTGACCATCACTGTGTCTTGTCGATCGGTGAGTCTTTTTTATTGTCTGGTGAGGTGTTGGGTCGACTGTTATGTTTTGGTCAATCACACTATTTGTTTCTTGGAGTTCGGTTTAGTGAACTTCATTTGGCTTTGTCAGCCAAGTTTGGTTTATGGTCTAGTTTAGGTATTCCGGTCTAGGACTCTTGTTTGATTCCTAGGTTTGGTTCGGGGTTTTGACATCGGCTTGGTCTTAGCTTTCGGAAATGTCCCCAGTTTCAATGCCTGCACCCGACAGCACGTGCAGCTGGAGACGGTTGGGTCTTCTTTGTCATCATCAAGGTAGGGATTTTATACTTTATGTCTAGTACTGCATGGCATGGTTTTCAAAACGTATTTTATGGGTTGCCACAAATGAAAAAAAAAACATGATGGGGACTATTCGATATCACTTCAGGTTTTACACTATGTATGTGCGTGAGTTTTACATGTTTACATTACGAGCATGTATGATATGATCCTTTGAAAGGAATTTGAATCCTCTAGGTACTTTAGACGGTTTCGGTACCAAAGTATCACAAGGATATCCCGATATATCTTCTACTGTGTGAAGATGTCTTGTTTGCACGCTGTGTGAAAAATGGATAGGAATGTGATGAAGCTTCCTTGGGTTTCGAGTCCCTAAACGTGATCAGGGTGATTATGTTTGGGTTGTGTTATCACTGACTGGTTCGTCGGCAACCCCAATTAGAGGCTAGATCTTCAGATTGCACTTACAATATCTTCCTTCAGACTCATGAGGCATGACCATTCTAGGCCTTTCTGTGGTTAGTTTAGGGTGTCCTTGTGCGACCCTCCTTTTTCACAGATCCTTGTTTTGATTGTTGAAAAACGATGGAGAGTTATTTTATTACAGTTGGCTATATATCTAACTGGATTTCAATGAATTGCCTCATCAATGGCTTGTGTTGCCGGTTTTGATGGAAAAACATGTTCTAAGAAATAATTTTATAAATTCATGTACAGTTTTGATAACAAATATAGGTATGGGTAATGGTATGATTACTGTATTGTTTTGATCATGGTTTTGGTAAGAAAAGATAAGACTCGTTTTTTGTAAGCATTGCATTTAATATAATTTTTCTACTGACTTTGTCATTCACCCCTTTGACTATATTTTTCCTCATGTGGATTTATATGTCCTTTGCGGGGCGGTTGTCTATGTCTCTCCTTTGGGCGTTTCATTTTCCTTGGACGAGTGGAGATCCGTTGGTTCCAGCCCTTCATCTATGGTACGTTAGGGTTTGGTGTTATTGGTTTGTTTCCTACACAGTGTTTTTTTTTTGTAGTTTTTATGCTATCTTGAATTTTAGTGATCACTTTGTGGATCCTGACCCTTTGGATTTGAGCTTTTAGCCTTAATTATTGTATTAAGACTTTCGCTGACTTCCTATCCTTGAGTTGGACGATCATCTCTCCAAGTATTGGGTTGTCTGACCCAGCAATTTTGTTAGGCCTGCCTCTGGGTCGTGACGATATGAGCTCTCTCCCTTGAAGTTGCAATCCCCACTATAAGTTGCACAATTATTGACAATGTGTGTAGTGGTAATTCTTATAAGTTGAGGTTCTCAATTATTTGAAGTTGGAAATTAAAAAAGAGTAAAAAGTATAGTTATGTTGCATTATCTGTAAAAAGTAGAGTAACAACGTTATTTTTACAGCTTTATATTTCTTGAAGTATTGAAATGTTCCTTGGGGGTATGATATTTTGGTTTGATTTTGTTGAGTGGAATATTATTGTTTCACTGCTAAATAATTCAGTTTGAATCTAAATAAAAAAGGCCGTATCTTACTTCCATGTAAAACACCCACATTAATATTATGGAAGACTTTCTGCAAATGTGTAATTCAAGTATGGTATTATTGAAAAATATGATGGTAGCATTGGAATAAAATAAAAGAAACGTAGAATATATACTTGTGAATATGGGTTGGAGATCAACGTCTCTAATGACTACATTCCAAAACCCAGAGGAGTTATAGTTGGGAACAAGAAAATGTTTTAAACATAAATTGATTGAGGGTCAATTTCCTCATCGTCACAAGGTTGCACACGTTTTTTTATTTTTATTGGTGAATAAGTCTACAAATGTATTGGAGCGAGTCTTTGAGTGTTGTGAACGTGGAAGGGGCATGGGAATTGTTCTTGTTCTAGAAATTGAGCATACTCTTTCTTTTACACTATGCTCTCATCTAAGGAACATAACATTCACTACCCCAACACCAACAGCAACAGCAACAGCAACAGCAACAGATGTTGATCCTTCACACACCTACCTAATTGAGGAAACAATGGACTAATTGGTTGTCAAACTAGAATTTGTTAACCTTACCAACCCCATTATATCATCCGGTTGTCTCCCACCATTATTTATTTATTTTGTTGAAACAGCCAGAGTTAGAGCAAGAGCTTCTATAACATACGAAAATAGTTGGTAGGCCACCACCCGGAAATTCCCACCCTTTGACTTTGTTTCTTTAAAAAAGTCAAATTGTCTGTTTTATATTAATTGTTCTACTTATTTACAACTCATTCCTTATATTTAGCACCTCCTCTCTTATGAACGTTTCACCAAAATTAAATACTCTTCCTACTCCTCTCTTAAATTTCTTTAACTTGCACGTTTCGATGTTACGGTCTCTATAATTATACGTCTTCAGGTCATCCCTCTATTCATTATGTCTAATGCAATCCATTAACTTCTTCTACACACGACTCCAAATTTGTTGCAGACTTTATATTTTCAAAAAAAGAAAAAATTATGCTGGGGGAGATCCATTGTTAAACTCTTGGCTTAGGGTTAAAAATGTAAATAGCTCTAGTTAAAATGCTAGTTTTCTTAAAAGCGACGTGAAAGATTGACATTATTATTAAATACTCATGTACATGTGTCCGCGGCTTCAACTCTTTCCGGACCCTGCGCATTGGTTGACTTGGTCAACCACTCCATCCTCCTTCAACCCTGTGCGTTTGCAGGACTCAATCCAAAGTGAATATGGCGGATCATGTTAAAATACTAATATTTCCGCACACCCTCTTTCTTCACCACTTGCAACATTTGTACAGCTTTTTTTTGTTTGAATTTTTTTTCTGCTCTGTCAGAAGAAGTAGCTTATCAGCAATGGCTGTGATTGTTCAGCAATGGCGTTCTACCGTTCTCTTTCTGTTCTTAGTTTTCTCCGCCGCCCCTTATCCTCTCTCTCGTTGCCAACCCAATTCCCCTCAAAACATTGAGACATTCTATCCGACTCAAATTTCTTCCTATCCTCCGGCGACTTCTCCACCTCCACCTTTGCCGGTAACGCCGTCGCCGGAAAAATCTTCGTCGCCGGAGTCGACAAATCCGAGGACGATCGCGACGGCAGTAGTGGTTACTGCTGCTGGGACGCTTTTGCTTTCTGCGTTGCTTTTCTTTTTTATCCAGAAGTGTTTGAGAACAAGACGAAAAGGAGGGGGAACTGGTTCTGGTGCTGGTTCAGATTCTAGATTTTCCGGTGTTCAAAGGCAGCCGGTGATTATGGCGCAGAGTGAGTTTGCTAGAGTGAGCGGAAATCTGAAGGGATTTATTGTCGATGAGAATGGATTGGATGTGGTCTACTGGAGAAAACTCGAGAGCAAAAAGTCGAAGAACAATCTGAGGAATGAGGCGGTTCATCATCTCAAAACCAAAGCGAGGGAGGAAGAAGAAGAAGAAGGAAGAAAGACTGAGAAAATACAACAAGTTCCTCTTCTCAGAGGAAAATCTTCGACGTCGCATGTGAAATTTCCGCCAGCAACCGAACTTCCAAATTGGAAAAGTGGCCGTACCTCGCCAGCGCCGAAAGTATTGCCTCGTCAATCTGTTGAAAAGCTTGAAACATCGTCGTCGGCGCCGCTTCCATCACAGACTTTAATGGCGGTTCCTGCAAATAAAGGACCTTCTCCGTCTCCTCCTCTTCCGTCGCCGCCGTCGCCACCTTTGATTGCAGTTAACCAAAACGGCGGCCCACCGCCTCCACCGCTGTACCCTGCAAATTCGAAGTTGGCGCCTCCTCCATCACAGGCTTTAATGGAGGTTTCTCAAAATAAAGGACCTGCTCCGTCTCCTCCTCTCCTACCGCCACCTCCGCGTTCTGTAAACAAAAACGGGGGTCCACGGCCACCTCCGAGTTCTGCAAATAAAAATGGGAGTCCACCGCCTCCACCGCCGAATCCTGTCACTTTGAAATCAGGATCAAAACCACCACCGCCGCCTGTACTGGGTGGGAAACTAGTTGAAGAATCGTCAAGCTCGAATGCCGATCAGGTTAGATTGAAGCCGTTGCATTGGGATAAGGTGAATACCAGAGATAAATCTCATTCAATGGTGTGGGACAGAATCGATGGAGGTTCTTTCAGGTAATCAACGACACCATTATTCCATTAGCCGATCAAAATCAAAACTTAAAGATCTTGGAATAATCGATTTATGTGTTTTTCCTTTCCTTAATTTCAAATGTTACAGTTTTGATGGAGATTTAATGGAAGCTTTGTTCGGAACCGTCGCTACGAACAGAAAATCTCCTCAGAAAACGAGGAACTCAGCCGCTGCGATCGGAGGACCCTCCAACGCACCAGCTAAGATCTTCATTCTTGATTCGAAAAAGTCTCAGAACACGGCGATTGTTATCAAATCGATGTCGATTTCTCGCGACGAAATCGTCGACGCTCTCATGGATGGCCATGGCCTCGAAGCCGACATCCTGGAAAAGCTGGCCAGAATTGCTCCTAATCAAGAAGAACAATCTCAGATCCTCAACTTCACCGGAGACCCCCTGATGTTAGCTGATGCAGAATCGTTCCTCTTCAAGCTTCTGAAAACTATTCCATCTGCTTTTACTCGTTCAGATTCGATGCTTTTCCGATCAACTTATGATTCGGAGATTCTCCATCTCAAGGAACATCTAGAATCCATTGAAGCAGGCTGCAAAGAGCTTCTAACCCGAGGACTCTTCATGAAACTACTTGAAGCAGTTCTCAAAGCCGGAAATCGAATGAATGCAGGCACCGCGAGAGGCAACGCTCAAGCATTCAACCTCACCGCTCTTCGGAAACTCTCCGACGTCAAAAGCACCGACGGGAAAACCAGTCTACTTCACTTCGTCGTCGAAGAAGTAGTCAGATCGGAGGGAAAGAAATGCGTCTTGAACAAAAATGCGAGCTTCAGCCGGAACAGTAGCATCAGCAGCACTAGCAGCATAAACTCCGATCATTCTACGACGAAAGACGAAAGAATGAAGGAATACATAATGCTCGGATTACCAGTCGTCGGAGGCCTGAGTGCCGAGTTCTCCAACGTGAAGAAAGCGGCCACCATTGATTACAACACTTTCGCCGGAATATGCTCCGGCCTCACATCCCGGGCGTCGGGAATTCGACAGACTCTTCCGAAATGCGCCAGCGATGGGGGAGCATTCGTCCAAGAAACCAAGACTTTTCTGGAATCTGCTGAAAATGAAGTGAAAAAGTTATGGGAAGAACAGACGAGAGTGATGGAGCTTGTGAAGAAGACGACGGAGTATTATCAGACAGGAGCTTTGAAGGACAAAGAAGCTCATCCACTTCAACTTTTTGTGATTGTAAAAGAATTTCTAGACATGGTCGATCAGGTTTGCGTCGGAATAGCCGGGAATCTGCAGAAGAAGAAGTCATCAACACGGAGCACAGGTTCTTCTTCCGCGAAATATCCACCGTTGAAGACCCAAGCAAGGTTCCCTAACTTGCCAGCGCATTTCATATCTATGATGAGTTCATCTAGTGATTCAGATGATGACTAAGAGTTTGTATATTTATTTATTTTTGTGAAATTTTTTCGATCAATGTATAGAAACTCGAACGAAAAATCCGTCTAAGATGACAATTCGAGTGTAGAACTTCAACCTGATGTTTTTATAACATCAATGTACAATCCATGGTTCTTCTGGGTTAAAAACTGAATACAGTTGAACAATTCTACCATGAAGAAGACCTACTCGGGACAAACCGCCAATGTTGATGCCTCTTCTAACCCACCAGCGATTCCAATTGGAACCATCAGACCAAAGAACATGGGAGTGATGTATTGTTTTTGTACTTGAATCCTTTTACCGAAACAAAACAATTATTGATGAAGCAAATGAAGATGAAGTATGTCAAGAACAAACCATCACGGAGACCGGATATATCACAACACAATTAAGATGGAAAAAAGAAAATTTATGAGCAACTGGTAAGAGATTAAGACAAAGGGAGAATAGTGTAAACTCACCAGGTGTTCTTTATCGTTGGTAAAGCCGTCGTGGGCATTGCTTGGAAATCAGGACTCTTTCTTGGATTTAATATCATCCTTTGGAGCTCTCGAACTTCAACACTAGAGATGAGAGAGTGTTAGCTTAAGTATGTTATTTTGATGATAATTATATTAATGATATTTATAAGTTGTTTATTTATTGAATACACAAATATAATGTTTATATTGAGTTTATATTGGAAATTCTCTTAATTAGGGTAGTAATGTTGACAAACAAGTTTATTTAAGTCCGTGTAATGAGTAAATATTATATTGGGACTTAGAGAATTCAAGAAATGCAAATCGAAGAGTTGAAATTCACACTAAGATTTCGGACGCACCACGTTTGAATGTGCGGTCGCTAGTTTCGTCCGAAAAGATGTATAGATTGCACTGAAAGATTTCAAACGCATTGCGATCGAATGTGCGGTCAATAGTTTCGTCCAAAAAGATATACAGATTGCACTTGAAGGTTTCGGATGAGACGCAGTCGAAGCCGGGGTCGAAGATCACGAACGAAAACATAAACAAATTAATCCTCGAAGTTGAGAATGAAAAGCTGCGAGTAAATGAATTTGCATGCAGTGCACTCCGTGGTGTTTCGATTGAGTCAGCAGTTGAAGAATGCAACTGAAATGGTATACAGATTACTCCGAAGTTTTTCGCATGCATAAGCAGTCGAGCGCCATGTCGAAGAGTGCGACCGAAAAAGCACAGAACAATGCAACGGCTAGTTTGCAACAGTCAGATGAGGTTGACCAAAAAGTAAGTGGTCGACCAAAGGCAAGGAAATCTATAAATAGAAGTCACTCCAAGACTGAAGTAACCAAGTGAGAAAGCATCGAAACCCTGCCGGATTATTTACTCAATCTCTAGCTTACAAAACGTGTGCAATACTCAACTCTCACATACGCTTATTGAGATTTGTGATTTGAGAGGTTGATTGTAAAGCTTGAGCGTTTCATTTCGAAAATATTGTAATCGAACAAGAAGGGTAACACCCTAAGAATCAGTTATTGTAACGATTGAATTGACTCCCGTGAAGCTCAATCAATTGTAACCCGAATGGTTGAGGTGAATAGATCTTCAAGGGGGAACCTTGAAGCGAAATAGGCGTGGTTTGTTGAACCACGTTAACAACTTGGTCTTACATCTCTTAATCCTTCTCTTGTTGCTCATTACTATTGTGCTTGTTTTTAGCCAATTAATTGTATTAAATCACTTAAGCTAAAGCAATCAATAATCACACGAAAAAATTTAAAAACCTAATTCACCCCCCTCTTAGGTTATTTTCGATCTTTCAGAGAGCATAACAAAAACATACATAGTATCACGACTTGGAGGTAGACCTAATAGAAACGCCAAATAGAACAACCCATTTGCTTAGCCTAAGGTTAGGAAGTCAACAAAAGTCTTAATGTAAAATTAAGCCAAAAACCCAAAACCAATAGATCATGGTCCACAGAGATATCTACAAGAATCAAAGAGAGCATAACCAACAAAAGAAAAACATTGTGCAGAAAATGAAATCAAATTACACCAAACAAAAAGCTAAACAAAACTAGATCCTCACCAGGCAAGAAAGAAATACTACAATGGAAACAAACTCGAAGCAATAACACCTCAAACACCACACTTGACTACCACAATCAAACCTGAGATGGAGGGGTCATGGGATAAGTGACTAACTTAATACGGAACTTATACTAAATCCAATGTGCATGAAAACCACTAAATTAACCACTAAATTATTGTTGCTAACAACTTAATCACTGAACTATGGAAAATAGACCCCTCAAACATCGTTGTCATGTTTGCCTTTAAACATTTAAATTTTGTCCTGCGGCGAAACCATATACGTTCCATCGTGGAACATCACTAATAAATATACAGCTTATAGTTTGTCATTCCGCAGCGTAATGTTACACTTTCCTTCATGGAAAGTATGATGTTCTACCGTAGAACATCAACTTTCCTCCGCTGAACGTCATTATGAATAAACATTTCCCATTGTCTATCATTCCCCCGTGTAGAATGTCATACTTTCCCCCTCGAAATGACGTTGTTCTACGGCGAAAAGACGTTGTCCCACAGTGGAAAGACATCATTTCTCTGCCTTATATAAATTCACACTACACTCAAAGTGGATACCTTAGTGATTATTGAACCTAAAGCTTTCTGAGAGCTGAAGTGTATCGTATCCAGACGAAGTTGAAGCGTTAGTAATTGTTGCTCACCAATGACATCTGGAAGTGATCAGGAATCCGTTAACTGCCCATTGGAAGTGGAGCCCAGTCGACAGTCTTGTCACATGATGTTTGTACATTCGGAGACGAAGCTGCTATAGTGATGCATTCTATCTCAGCAACTCTAGACAAGGAGGAGCTCTGTCCATTGTGCGAATCCAGTGAAGAAGCCATGGATGATAGTAGGCCTCAACGACCACCACAAACGAAATGTTCTTTTGTTGGTATGCGTCTAGGCAAGAAGTATAGTTCTTTAAACCAAATTAGAGAAGGAATTGTGGATCATGCGTTGAAGAATGAGTATGGAATAAAATTCACGCATAGTGACTCTCATCAGTTGAGTGTCGCCTGCCAGGAAGGATGCACTTGGCGAATGCACGAATAAAAAATACAAGGTGAACTGACGTTTCAAATAAAGAGCTATAACGACGTTCACATTTGCTCAAGAAAGATGAAAAGTTGTCATACCTCTGCCAAATGGGTGGCAACATATTATTTGGGCAGATTCAAAAGTCAAGCCAACTGGGATCTTCCTTCCATAATTGAGACATAAGGAAAGATTTTAATGTGAACCTTATACCCAGGCTTGCCAAAAGGGCAAGAAATGTAGCTCAAAACCGAATGAATGGGATGACAACGAGCAATACAAGCTCAAATGGTCCTATGGTGAGGAGATTTAGAGGTCTAATCTTGGAAGATCGCTCCGTGTTCATCTAGAGAGGATTGATCTTTCACACAATCCAAGATTTAAAATGATGTACATGTCTTGTCTGCATGTAAGATGAGGTTGTTGAACTGTTGTAGACCAATTATTTGCTTGGATGGTTGTCATTTGAAGAGATCGTGTTCGGGCCAGCTGCTCACTACTGTCAGCATTGACGAGAATGATGAAATTTATCAGATTGGTGTAGTATTGTTTAAAGCAGAATGTAGGGATTCATGGAGCTGGTTTTTGGAATTGTTGCTTGTAATTCTGAACACCACGTTCGGTAATGGGTGGACAATCATTTCAAACCAACAAAAGGTATGGTTGATTGCTTTTGCAATCTATGTTTTATGATATATGTTGTGTACAAATGTTTGACTCAGACTATTAACTTTTGTAGGGGCTAATGCCAGTTGTTAGGGAGTTTGCAAGGTTAGTGGAGCATCGTTTTTGCATCAGACACCTATATGCAAACTTCCAAAAATAATTTAAAAGCAAGTTATTCAATGATGTAATGTGGGGCGCTTCTAGGGCCATAACATCACCGTACTTTGTGAGAGAGAGATGAGGAAGCTATTTTGTTTGACCAATCAGCCCACACATATCTACGAGGAATAAATGCTAGATTTTAGTCAAAATATGCCTTTAGCTTGATTCCAAAGTGTGACACAAGCCAGAACAACTTGAGCGAGTCCTTTAATGTATACATCTTACCAGCTCGAGACAAATCCATTCTCAATATGTTTGAGATTATAAGAAAGGGTATCATGTGTAGGATCGTTAAGAAACACGAAAAGATGTCGCAGTCAACGAACCTTTTATGTACGCAGATGAAGAATGAAATTTCCATACTACAACTTGCAGGTCAGAATTGGAGTCCTGTTTTTACAGGCCCTGGCCAGTTTGAGGTGAGCAACGGTAATGAATAGTACTCTTTCAATTTGGACATGCGTACTTGTAACTGTTACCAATGGGAGTTGATTGACATCTCATGTGTGCATGCAATCCTATGTATGCATTTTATGAGGAGATCTCATAAGGAATTTGTGTATGAGTGCTACCATTAGGAAACATACATGAGGATGTACTCCCGCTTTGTCCAACAGGTCAGTGGACAAATCATGTGGCCTGTGACAAACCTTGATCCAATTATGTCACCGCTATTTAAGAAACGTCTCGAAAAGCTGCGAAAACAAAGAAGAAGAGATATTACCCCAAGTTCGCTCAGGAGACATCTCAACATGATATGTGGCCGGTGTGGAAGTGTGGGGCACAATTCCCACACGTGTCAAGGTGGAGACCCAGACACCGCCGAGTCAAGTGCATGTGGTAGCCACAGATCCAGAGGCAGAGGTAGCTTGCAGGACATATTATGGGTTTCACAGTCCTTGACATAGTTCCCGAGACGTAGGTAAGCACATTTTTATGTTTACATTTTCATGTGTTATTTTAACTATGTTAATTTTATTTGTAATATGATATGAAAGAGCAAGGTCCACAAACAGAAACAAATACAAATGTGGACCTTAACCTAGATTAGATCATTGTAATGCACATGTGCATTAAATTGTTGTAATAAACATGTTAATTGTTTGTTGTTAATGATGAAATTGTTTGTTGATGATAAATAAAATTGATAATGTGTTATTAAGTATGAATTGAGAAAAATATAGATGGATTATAAGATAGGGAGTGTTTAGTATCCAAATGTAATTTTGGACAAAGTGTTTATGTAACATCCCGTATCCTTTTTACCTATAAAAATTTTGCATTTTAAAACCGTGTGAGATAAAACTAGAGTAAACAAACAACAGAAGTTTTAAACGTATAAAACTCATAGTAAACGAAATGGGAAAGCCTTTATTTAATAAAACCAAATCAAATCACCACTTTAAGGAAAATTCATTTAAATAAGCAAACATTAATACTCAACAACTACTTAAAACATTTATCCAAATAAAAAATTACTTAACTATTTGAAGTACTTAACATATTAAAAACATCATGAGCCCTAACCCACCAAGGTCAATAGCGCCAACAGTACAAACAGCTCAACACAGTAACACCCCATCAGCTACGTCCTCAACAATCTTTATCCAATCATAGGCTCTTTACCTACATCATAAGACTTAATTATGAGCCTAAATCTCAATAAGTGATATAAATATTAAAATGTTCATGCAATGCTCTTTTAAAACACATACAGTTTTCAATGTTCATTATTCCATTACCATTTCCTTTACCATTACCTTTACCGATGTTGGAGATATCAACTTGACAAGGTAGAACCCACATCTCATAACATCATTTCCATTTAGTCATGTGTATCCCATTTCTATTTAGTTTCAGTGACCCATCCAAGTGTTAGAGATATCAACTTGACAAGGTAGAGCGGCTTACGCACAAGGCGGCCATCCCGTGGCACACACCCAAGCGACTAACTCAAGAACCCACATCTCTATACACCTATTTACGTTTATTCATTTTCTTAAGTTACATTTCAAAAACATGTAGAAAACCATTTTCGTATACTTTAGGAAAACAATAATGCATGAATGCAAGCATACAATTCTATCTACATGTCCATCTACTATATCCTTAAAACATGATCGATTCTTAACTAAGGAACTAAACTTAAATCTAATAAACACACAATTAACATCAAGCAATCAACAATACATCCTCGATCAACATTTATCACAACCTATACATCTAGTAAATGCAACCATCATACAAACTCTAATTCCCGTGATGTAGGTCCTTTCGGACAAAACACATGCAATATCACTTACATGGAGTTCTTAGCTTTAGAAAGTTAGCAATTAAAGTTTCTTCTCTTTAATACCTATTCATTGGTAAACAACAACTTATTAAACTAAGTGAAATAACCACCAACATAACTTTGATAGATTAATTTCTCCAACAGAGTACAGCTTCTCCAACATGTCCAACAGGATAACACTTTCAAGAATAATACCTCCACCAACAGAATATAGTTTCCAACCCTATCCAACCACTTAACCATTCCCAACATCCAACTCAACAATTTATTAGTATTACACATGATAATAACCAATCAGAAACTTAAACTAACACAGAGAACAATATCCAAATATTAATTACAGCTAATAGAATTCCACAGCACAATGAATTCCTTTCCTTAAAGTCTACTATGCATGATCATCATACCGACTTAATTATGTGTTTTCCAGAATATATCCAATAGATAGAACCAAACTCTATCATCAACCAACATCAGAATTCTATTATAAACAAATTTATTATTTTGCCCAAAACAATTCAACCAATAAAACATGCTGATATCAGAGTAGTAACTACAAATCATGGCTATTACGACATATCCATTAAATCAAGGCATAACTAAACTCACTATCCCTAGCATAAATATCCATAAATATACAATGCTTACTAGAAAACCTGAGAGAAGTGAAGCTCCTGAACTTCCTTTCTCTTTTCCAGAATTCTTCTCTTTTCTTCCATAACTCAACCTCACCCAAAACTTCTCTTCTTGTTCAAAACTCCACCAAGATGACACTCTCTTTTTTCTCCAGAACCTCTTGGCTTTCTACAAATTCTAGAGTCTCTCTCTCGGCTCTTTCTCTCTCTAAATTCTCTTAAAATCACAACAGCAAAATGCCTTTCTCACAGTTTCTCTTAGAATCCCTCTCGGCCTCTTACCGTCCAAACAATACAACAATCCATGACGTCTCTTCTCACTCTTAAAATCACAGCAGCAACCTGCCACCCTCACAGCTTCTCTCTAAAAAATCCTAGAGTTTCTCCTAGGTCTCACACCTGTAAAATTCTTCAGCAGTCCTCACTTGACTTCTATTTATAGACCATTATCTTTATCCCTTCAGTATCCAAATGAAGGTGGAAGACCAAAGGAGGGACGTTTGATCATCCTTGATGCGTCAAACGTTCAACCACTCTATTTCCAGGCTACAGTTTTCCATTTCCAAATGATGGTTTTCAATTTCTAGGCAACTATCCAGTTCATCGGTCGATCAGCCTCCTTCAGGTGATCATTCGCTAATCTGTATTTTTTTCAAAACTACTTGGTCCCGGTCAATCAGTGATCGACCGCTAATCAATTTTCCCAAAACTGATTGGTCTTGGTCGATCAGTGATTGACCGCCAATCAAATAATTTTCACTATTTAGTAAATTATCGGTCAATCAAATCCCTTTGGACGATCAACCGGTACCTCTTTTGGTTACAAATCTGTAATATTCCATGCCTTCAATGATCAACCTACCTCATTCCTCAAGATCAACCGCCCTGCTATTTCTTCTCCAAAATATATTCTAAATTAATATATATATATATATAGTAAAACACATTATTCCAAATTATCCGAACCTCAACTTATTCTCTTATACTTAAGATATATAATCCACAATTTCTCCTTCACTTTATTATTTACTAAACTCAATATACCCTTAAATATTAACAACCTTATTATTCTCATCCTTACTATATCAAAATATATTTTCTCTGACCAATACCTTAAACAAAAACTTTCATCCATCACCTCCAAATTTCACTGAGTATTATCAATCACTAATCAAGTTCTAATATCATCCTATCTAACTCCAAATATCATCAAACAATTCTCCAATAACCTTAACTTTTCCATTAAGCTAATTATGAACATAATCCGAGGTATCATAATTCTCTTCTTCCAAATATGTTTCTCTTGACCAATATCTTAACTGTCCATTTTAGCTCCTAATACCCCCAAAATCATTACTTAAGTCGTATGCTTAGCATTAAGAAAATTCAAGATATTACAGCTTAAATCCACATGTGAAAACACACATTCTGGATTGGACTGTAGGATTGATGCATGCTTCGAAGGGGGGGGGGGGGGGGGGGTGGGGTGTGAATTAGGTGAGCTAACTTTTTTGTTTGATATTAATTAATCTATCCCTAAGTGATTTAACTTAAACAAAACATACAATCAATAACAATAATAAAGAGTAAGGGATAGAAAGGTGCACACTCTTCTTTTATGTAGTTCAACAATCTTGCCTACATCCGCACTCCAAGCTTTCCACTTGGAGATCCTTAATCCACTAATCTCCCTGGTTAGTGATGTTAGCTTCACAAGTGCCAATCAAACCTTTACAATGACTCTTCTTAGGGTGTCACCCTTTCAATCATGGTTTAGATACAAATAAGGTAAAATAAAGAACACAAGTTTTAAAGCCGATGTGAAACCCGAGAATTTTCAAGAGAGTAAATTTCACGTGCAAATTTTTTGCATTAAAATTTGATCATAACGTTGAAAAAATTGATTCTAATTGTCGTGTAGCGGCCACGTGTGAAATTTTGGTCTATTAGTCAAATTGGTTGAATTGGAATTTCTGAATGGAAAATCTATTTAAGAAACAGAATTGAAAAATTAAATTGAACAAAAAATTATTATCGAATGATATTTGGAATAAGTCAGGATTTAGAATAAGTTATATAGTATATAATATGTATAGTTGTTATACATTATTATATAGTTGAATGGGTTATGGTAGGGGTGGGAATCGGTTCGGTTCGACCGGGTAACCGAACCTAACCGAACTGTTTTAGTCGGTTTGGTTTGGTTCTAGAAGACAAAAACTGAAGAGCATAACCGATGCGAACCAAACCGTTTAATTCGGTTCGGTTATCAGTTTGTGAAGAGAAAAACCGTCTTGCCCGAACTGAACCGACCTATTTGCCCAGCCCAATGTCCAGACTGGCAGACTCGAGTCATTTGACTCATTTCTTCGAGCCTTGCACTTCCACAAAGCACCAGACACTAAAAAACCCTACCCCTATCATTCTTCTCTGTCCCCGAAGCCGAAGCCCTAACGCATCGAGCCTGGAGCGCCTCCCAGAAAATTCGTTTGCCTCACTTCATCAGATCTGATATAGTGTCTCGACGTCTCTTTCTCCTCCATTCTCTGTCGATTGTCGAGTCTCGTCTCCCTCTCTCTTATGTTCTCTGTCGAGTGCTGTATCCGGTATCACTCTCACTTCTCTGTCAACCGTCGACTGCTCTCCCTCGCAGTTGTTGTACCTCACTTTCGTTGTAGCTGAAGCCGGACATCCACGGGGGATTCAAACCGGACGTCGGTGATTCAAACTTCTTAGCCAAACATTGTCGATTTGGACTCATTGAGTCCGACTCACTGATCAGCCTCTCCACCCCAGGGAAGATCGACATCTCACAGGTTCAGCTTTGTCATTTTTCAAATCTTTACATGTTGGCTTTGTCAATCTTCACACTCATTTTGAAATTAATGGTTTCAGGTAACAAGTCCCTTATTCACAGTTGCTTCCAGTTCATAGTTGGCAGTTTTAGCCATCTGTTTCAGGGACAGAGAAGGTAGCCATCTGTTTCATAAGTTTTAGCCAGCTATTTCTAGTTGGCAGTATTAAATCTGATATTGTTATTGGGTAAATCTGTACAAATGATGTTGTGCTTTCTGCTGTGAATTGGATAAATCTATTTATATTAGATTTGGTGTTGTTATGAATTGGATAAATGCAAGAATATAATGAGATGACATAGATAGTATTGTATCATTGTTTGATACAGACTTGCTTTATCTTAGGTTTTCAGATCAATAATATTTCCTTATTGATCTATGCATTTTGCTATATTACGATATCATGATTCATTTACTATCATTGTTCTTAACCTTAATTGTAATTATTGTTGCTACTAATCCGATTATGGTTGTTATTGTTTTCATTATTATTACTACTTCTTCATAAAGTTCATTTCTTATTTGTAAACACAATGAATGATGAAAAGGCATGTTACCATATTCATTTGTGTTTGAGGCCTTCATCACTGGCTCTTTTGAGCCATTTAATGTTCTTTCTTTATTCATAGTATTTTTTTACACTACATTTATTTACACATTTTTAGACTTTTTGACTCTTTATGTTAAAGGTTTTGAAGCTTTCAACGTTTATTCACAAGCACTGCGTTTACCTAATACCTATAACGATCAATTAACTAAAATTTTATGGAACTTGTATATGTTGGGTCTTTTGCTGTGCTCTCATGCTATTGCCATTTTATGACTGCTTGACTATGATTTCTTCTGGTTTAATTTCCACCGTAGCTTCCAGAAGAACTATCAAAAGTTGACAAGAAGCTGAAATTAACAGAATCTCTTCTTGAAAGCAAGGTATTTTTGGACCCTTCTTACACCCTGTTTTGACTACTATATGTTGTAATGATGATAAAGGGATTTTAAAATTATCATGCAAAATCGTGAAATAAAGAAAATCAATGATGAGAAGAAGGCATCCATGGCATTGGATCGTCTTACGAAATCAAAAGAAGCTGC
Organism: Begonia loranthoides; assembly: GCA_022433065.1. Classification (NCBI taxonomy): domain Eukaryota; kingdom Viridiplantae; phylum Streptophyta; class Magnoliopsida; order Cucurbitales; family Begoniaceae; genus Begonia; species Begonia loranthoides. The sequence goes on from CM039478.1 coordinate 17,434,982, forward strand.
ATTACTTGAAGCTGAGAGGACTGTCCAGCTTGCTTTAGCTAAAGCCTCTAATTTTATGGTGGATAACCTCCAGATTTTTTATGACAGCCGCCTAATATTTGTATTGGAATTGAAGCTTGCGATTCGTTTTTTTTTTTAGTTTTGCTAAATTAAATTGAAAACCTAGTGAAAATCGAGTGAAAACCGATTTGAAAACCAAGTATAAAAATTGGAAAACCAAAAAACCGAACCAAATTGTTAAGAAATGATGTTATGAAAAAACCAAACCGAAACTAAAAACCGAACCGATTAGAATCGAACCGAATTTTGGTCTTTTGTTCGGTTTTCCGCATGATTCGGTTCGGTTTTGGTTTATCAAAAATAAAACTGAACTGAATCGGATCGGTTCTAATTCAGTCAAAAACTGAACCGTTTCCACCCCTAGGTTATGGAATTGAATAAAAGAAAGGAATTAAGGAATAAATTTAATAAGGGATGGAATAAGAGATAAAATAAAGAACAGAAGAAATTTAAAATGAGGAGTTTGTGAAAAAAAGGAAAAGAAGAGATTATAAATAAATGAAAAGAAATAAGTAAAAGGAAGGATTAGGATTTGGAAGCAAGAGATATGTTGCGCTGCCACATGTTTTGAAGAATTAAAAGAAAAGATATAAGTGAAGAAAAAAACAAGGATTAGAATGAAATGGGAAGGCAACCTGCTGCTAAATACTGAAGGGGGAAAGAGGCAGACCCCCGAGAGACAGAGAGATTGAGGAAGGAAGAAAGAAAAAGGGAGCCCCCCCTTCGGCCGAGCTCACTACTTCGCGGGAAGGAAGAAATGGCGACGGGCGAACTCGGAAACCACTGCATTCCGAGCGGGAGTCGACAGTAGCTCGCGTGGGGGCGAATCTGTCTGAGCGGTCCTTTTGGCCGAGAGCGAACCCGCGACAGAAACGGTGAGGGCTTCAAGGACGGGATCGATTCCGAGCAGGAATCAGCGCTTCTCGGACGGCAATAGCTGCGGGTGGTCCAGCATTGTCAAGCGCGGGGATTTTTTTTACCCTGTCTGAGCTTTCCCGAGCTGCGAACAGACAGAGACGGCCGAGGGCATTCCGACGAGGCAGAGCGGTCTCGGACGACAGAGGGCTTTCGGTAAGGACACCGTACATTTTGGGTTTCTCTGCCAAGTTGGTTCGTTCCTATTTCAATGGAAATGCTAATACATTGCCTTTTTTCATTTTGGTTGTTTTCTGCCGCTGTTTTTGGATAAAAATGTCGATGACACCTTGTTACTGCTATCTGTTGGTTTGAACTCTGTTCTGTGTTTTGGTCACCGTCACTGAATGAAATGTTGTGGTCCGAGAGCAAGGATTTTCACCCTGTTTTGCTGCGATTTTTCTGATTTAGATTTGGTTCTGTTTAGGTTTCTGCTTTGAGTGATAGATTTTGAAGGGTTGTTGTGTTATTCATGTTGCAATCTTTACAGAATGTGTTGAACAAGAAATTGAGTTTGGGGTCCTGTTATGCTACGGTTTTTACAGCAATATGTTGAGCATATTTAGCAACTTACAGTCCCGTTAATAGCTCTAAATGGTGGGCTGGATGTGTGGTGTTCATGTTGTTTAAGCTTCGAGTTTCCAAGATTTGTTATATTAAATTGGAATTGTTTTTGTTATAGTCCAATGTAGGGATTGGTTTATGTTTGGCCTTATGTTGTTATTTGGACACTCTCAGGTCATTGGTGGACATGAGGAATTTGTTTTGGTTTAGTTGTTGCATAGGTTGAGGACTTGACAAAATGGGTTATGGATTGATGTTCATTCTCTTAAGGGTAGTTTAGCTATTTTGCTGAGGTTTGTACATAATGGATTCCAAATTGGTTGAGTTCATTGCTGTATTAGATTTCTGTTTCTAGGCTGATAAATTTGGTTCAGATTAAGTTGATGGGTTTGCGATGAGGTTAATTTATTCACCATTTAGAGATGGCTTCGTGAGGTTGTGCTGCTTTGATTTTTGTGACTAATTTTATGTTTGGAGAGCTATGAATAGATACAATGTTGGTTCTAGTTTTGTGATGCAAATTTCAATTGCAAGAAAACCAATTCAACAAATTAGGCCTAATCGGCTAGCTTAAAAATCATGGCAGTGACTTCAACCAATCATAACTTCAATTGCATACAACGAAACGTTACCAAAATTTCAGGTATCCAAGAAGTATCAGAGGTGATAGTCTAGTTCAAAAATCTCCCTCAAATTCATCGTGAAATGAAAGTTAAGCACAGAACAAGAATCAGCTCTAAAACAGTTTTTCACCAAACAGAATTGAAGCATTTCAAAGAAACGGGCATAAAATCTTGAATTTAAATCCAAATGACTTGAAAATGTTGCTCAGCTCGTCCTATTAAACAGGGCGTCAACCCCTTAAAATTACAGGGTCAATCTCGAAAAGAATAGAACGTAACAAAAGGAAACCTGCGAGTGATCCACGGAAACTATATGGCCGGTAGCCGTGACTTTAGCGTATCTCTTGGAAGAAACCTCTCTACTTCGCTTTCTCTCCACTTTTTTGGAACTCTACCCTGGGTTAGTAGCTAGAGCTGTTGGTTTTTAGGTTCCTTCGCACGGCGGAATTACCGATGTTCATAAAAACAGTAACGTGCGTAACCTATGTATCATGAAAAACAATTTCAACATGAACATAAAACGGATCGTTGTTATAATATATTTAATAATAATATGTATTCAAAATCTCTATTTAGATCTAAGCTAAAAGATGAAAAATATTACCTTTGTAGCTTACTTCACACGGGTACAAAATCAACCTTCAATCTTTTCCGCCAATCCTCCTCACCTCGAATAAGCACGTGTGAGTGTGATGAACGAAACAAGATCACACGCAACTTATGATAGATCGTATTCTCAACACATGAGACGATCAATTTGGATTTAGAAAACACTTCTCTAAAGCTAACACGGAAGACACAAATTTGGCTCTCAAAATGGATTCCTTAATCTCCAAGATTTGAACCTCAACTTCAACTTTTTCTCCAACCTTCATCTAATGAGATTGGACCTCTATTTATAGTGGTATTGCTCCATAATGGCCATTATGGCATTTAGAGAAAAACACTACAAATTCCTCATTAAAGTTATAATTGATTTCATATATTTATAAAATGTTATGGAAATCAAAAGTCTTGTCACTATAGCTGGCACATTTAAATTATAACACATTTATAACAAAAATGTTATGGAAAACAAAAGGTCATGACATTAAATCAAATTCGACATTAATTCAAATTTGACAAAATCCATTTTAAAAACTATTTTTAAATGTTACTTTATATTTAATTAATTGAATAATCAATAATTCAATTATTTCATTTAATGAAATATAACAAATATATTAACTATGACAACTTTTGTCATTTTGTCTTCATTAATTGAATAATCAACAATTCAATTATTTCATCTAATGAAAAATAATAAATTTATTATTAAGTGTATTAAATAATTAATTCATAATTAATTATGTAATCTTCTTTATTCATTTTTCTATTATTCGAATAATGATAGAAGGTGACGAAGTGATCGATAGATCTATAGTTTTAAGTTCCAATAATATTTCGTTAATTAATATAAACTCTTTATATTAATTAACATAATTATTAACTCTAAAGTAATTTCACTAAATACTTAGAGTATATTTACTTAAAGTAATGTCCATTGATATAATCATTACATATGTATTAACCCTTCATTTAGATTCGCAATAGAGCTAGGTTTATAATCCGTTAACCTCTCATATTGCTTCTTTATCCTTGACTACCATTAGCTCTTAATTGAATAATTAATTCATAACGATTATGAATTGTGCGCTAATTATTCGATCATTGAACTAACAAACATGAAAATCTATAGAAATGGATTTCATTGTATCGATATTAACATTCTCAGCTATTCATTTTAATTTACTCTCAATATACAATGTATACAAATCATAACTCATATAAAACTTTACCGAGTAAATCAAAGAATAAATTAAAATAAAATAAGAGTTTATTAAATACAATGAATTAAGATCATGCATATATGACCATCATTATGATAAAATTAATTGTTCTATATTTAACGGAAATTATCATAACAATATAATTTATCTGGTCTAGTTCTGTATAATCATATTATATAAAACATATTTATCTTATGTCACTACATATTTAGTTGGGATATGACTATACATTCCTAATAAGATAAACTATGTTTATGACTATGAACTATTTGAAGATTCCATACTTCAAATATAAGTTATCGACATATTCTGATTATTACTTTTTATATTTTATCCCACATATATACAATATATATGTTAATATAAAGTTAGCATAAATAACCAAGAAATTTTCTACGAATTTTATAAAACATGATATAAAATGTTAACATAATATCAATCAATATAAATTTATTCATATATTATAAAATTGTTCTATTACATTTGCTTGTTGGGCATATTACTCCCAACAAGAGCAAGCTACTGGGAATTCACAGTATAAAATCTAACACTAAAAAGTAGACAAATGTGGAGAACGAATTTCTTGGAATTCAAGCCACAGAAATGTTTTGCTGAAAATCCGGTGGGGTGTTTTTGGAGGGAGCTCTGAAAACAAACAAGTTTTAGCTTCAAAAATGAATTCTAAACTGCATTCAGCTGACCTAAGGAGGCCTTAAGTATCCCCCTAAAGGTGCCCTAATGATTATTACAAAAATATCCTCAAAACAAATTACAAAAGTAACCTTAAAATAATAAAACACACAAAAAAGGTTAGTGGCTAGAATTGTGGTCTCTGTAAATGGAATGTTTGGCATAGCAAACAGACTCCAAATCTAACACAAAAGTACATTTTCGAAAACTTAGGATGTTGGCTACCATCTTCATGAATAACAAATTTTGATATAAAATTTTCCAAAATGTCATAATTGCCAATGAGTGTTTGGAGGTCAGATTCTAGGCGGGTTTGAGACAACTTCATAATTCTCCTCATTTTGTGCTTGAATTTCCAAGAACGCCTTATCTTAAATAACTCCATCATATTCTTGGATGTTTGATGAATGTAATTCATTCTCTTTCCTCTTGGAACACCTACAAAATAAACACTAAAATTAGGGTTAGAAAATTCCCGGGTTTGATTGAGAATTGAGTGAATCTGTGGTGCATCATTTTGTTACTACTGTTCTTGTGCTGGATTCTACCTTGATAATGGTTTCTGAAAAGTTGGGCATTGTTAGGTGGTGATATTTCTATACTCTGTTTTAATTGATGGATTCTAGAGGAGGTGGTGATAATAAGTAGAGTGTTGGTAGAAGTTGAGATTAGTCCTGATATAGGATTATTCCACTTGATCCTCGAGATTTATTTATGAGTCCCCATTTTGGCATATTTTTAGGCTCTGACGATTTCGAGGACTTCGAGCCGGTGCTTGAGGTAGCTATTCCTTCGTATACGAGGAAGGACCACCAATGAGGTAGGGGTTTTATACTGAGTTGTTTTGCACTGCATTACATAGTTTTCAAAATCGTATTTTGTGGGATACCACATGAAAAACCTGACGGAGACTGTTCAATAGCACGTTAGTTTTTTATATTATGTATGTACAAAAGTTTTACACGTTTACTTTCGTGCATTTCATTTCATGGTGTGACATATTAGATACTGTTTCGGGAGTGATGAATCCTCTTGATACTTTGGACGATTTTGGTATCAAAGTATCAAGAGGCTATCCCTAGTATATCTCCTGCTGCGTGAAGATATTTTGTTTGTGCACTGTGTGAAAAATGAGATTAGGAAGGTGATGACGCTTCCTTGGGTTTTGAATCCTTAAACCTAATCAGGGTGTATATTACGGGTGTGTCACTGACAACCCGGGTGACGAACTGAGCCTACGGACAGTCGTCATTTGTCTTCCTCTAGGCTCATGAGGTGTTGCCCGCGTTGATGGCCACCTTTTCTGTGAAATTGTTCGAATGAGTCCTTGAGTGACCTTCTTTTTTCATGGACCACGATTTTGGTATAAATATGACGAGAGTAGTTGACTTATAGTTGTCTATATATACAACCATGTTTTCTTAATATCTCGTCAGAGGTCTTTGGGGCCGAATTTTCTTAAAAGATACAATGCATTTCAAATGTTTTGAAAACATGCATATTTCTTTAAAACTCATGGTTTTTACGAAAACAGTAAAACAAGTTTTACACGCGCTTAGCATTTAGTATAAGTTCCCTACTGAGCTAGTCACTCACCCCTTCGACTATTTTTTCCCAGGTTAGGGTTTTGGTTGAAGACTCTGTTACTATTTATTTTATTTCATTTCTTTAGTTGAACCTTTATTTCCTGGTAAGCAAATTGTTAGATGATTGTAACCTACTTAATTTGTTTTCTAAGAAACTTGGATTGTATGCACAGCATTTTACTTGGATTTTTAATATATCTTTCTGCATTATTAATTATTCTCACAATCACTATATGGACCGTGACCCATCACAAGTGGGCTACGGCTGAGTATTTATACAAGTCTTCCGCAATAATTTAACAAGCCTTTGGTTGGGCAACCGGGTCCCCTCTATGGACCAGGTCGTTGGGCCCGGCATTTCTGTTCGGCCCTCCTCCGGGTCGCGACAGTCTAAGCTCTCAAATGTAAACTCTCAAATTTGAGAATGGGAGAGATAGGCTAAGCACTTAATTTGTTGAGAGAAATCGAGTAGAATTTTGGCAACGTTTCGATACGATTCTCTCTTGGTTAGATTGCATTTCGGAGTGCCTCTTTTTATAAACCCTACTGGAGCGATCGACCACCCTTGTTTTGGTCTGCCGCTATTCGACCGTTGGAATATAGCAATTATGCTTTCAGTCATCCAATTTTTGCTTCTAATTGTCACACTGGTCAACCTATCCATCATAGGTCAACTGCCTCCACTGTTCTGAAAACAGAGTTTGCAATTTGTCTTCATTTTGGTCGATTGCTTCAGCCCTGGTCCACCGCTCTCACTGTTTTGGCTCTCTCTAGCCTCTTTGGTCGACCACCCTGATGCACCAAAGCATGCAATCGGATCAACAACGGAGGTTGGTTATCAGTTTGCACAAAACATAGAACACGGATTTGCTAATAGTGTAACTTCCTCTCTAGAACTCCAAACTGTACAAAGTTTGGTGCAACCAATATTAACAATTTACAATGTCCCCTCCAAAAATAACATCAAAATTCCATAGGAAGAAGAAGTTAAGTGTTCATATAGTTCACTCTCCCGAAAGGGTACCAATAACACAGAATTTCAGTTCGAATTTGAAAGAGCCACAACATACAAGTTCCCAAGCCAAATGAAATGAAATTTCATAATATAAGTTCTCCTTTACTTGCGTTCAGAATACCCTCCAAAAATCAGGACTCAATTTGACAAGGAGTGGAAGTTATATGAATGAAAAGTGACCTTCCTGGAATAGCACCAACAAAAAAACTGTTTTCAATACGAAAATGAATAGCACGCAACTTTCGTATCTCAGAACCAAATAATGCAAAATTTGAAACCAATCACCCTCAAAAGGGTACCTGATAGCCCTCCAAATTACATAGCCTAATTTTTTCAAGAAGAGAATTAAAAATGAACACTTACAAGCTAATCCAAGGGGTGTTATCCTTACAACCCTTGACTTCAATGGGTCCTTTGTTGAAAATAACCACTCCACCTTGCTTCACAACAATTCTTCAAATCTTCCACCCTGGATATCAACTCTAGAAAGAGCTTATGGGAAGGTCAACAACAAAAATTCACTCTAAACAAAGTCAAGAAAGAAGTGGATTCAATTTTGGGACAAACAATTTCTTGAGTTACCCTAAGAATTGGAAGTCGAGTGCAAGAGATAACTCCACACAAAAGAGACAAGCTTCAGCTCAATGTTCAACTAAGTTCAGACAAACCTTAATGAGGGTATAAATACCCCACAAGGTTTTTCCTAAAATGATAATTACTAAAATATCCTAAAAAAGAAACAACACAATATAAGTTCTCGACTAACATACCTAGCCAAGAACACCAACCATTACATTATCCAAAAATCATCCAAATCAAGATTAGTTTATCCAAAAGGAAAACATATGCAACCATTCCATCAACCAATGAATAAGAAAGCATTGAATCACATTGGCATGACACATCTTCATCTGTCCCCACAAGTAAGCTCGGAATTGTGCAAGCATGCTATGTTCTCGGGTGGATTCTAGCTCTCTGTTAAATGAGCGTTTGACATAGCAAACAAACTCAAACTTTAACAAAAGGGCACATTCTGGAAACCTTGACAAGTCCGCTATAAATGACTTGAGGCTTTTACTTTGATAAGAGGTTGTCCTGTTGCCAAAAATGCCAACGAGTACTTGGAGGTTAGACTAAGGACAAATTTGGTAAGTTCCATTATGCTTGATTTTCCACCTATGTTTTAGTTTGAATATTATAAGGTCATAATTGAAGACCTTAATAGTCTTTTCCCCTTGAATACCTACAAGGAAAACACTTGAAGGATAATTAAACAATTTTATAATTTGATAGATCTTGAGAGAATTCCGTGGTGCATCACACCCTTTGTCCCGAAGTTCACCTATGCTCTGTGTTTTGGACATTTTCATTCTAAGTCCCAATGATCAATATATAAGCTACATGGACTTAGGTAAACAAGTTAGTAAACATTAATACTCGTATTAAGGGTATTTCTAATGAATAATAATAACGTATTTACACGACTCAATATATTAATAATAAACAACTTATTAAACATTTAAACAATTATCATCAAAACAAATAACCTAGTGTCTATTAGGCTAACATGGATGACAGGAATCAAGACAGATTAGAATTTCCTAGCCTTGGGTAATTTTGAAACCAAGTAAGCGTCAACGTTCCGTCGCGAAAAGTATACCTTCCATCTTGGAACATCATATTCCCCTCCCCCCAAGAATGTCAGCTTTCCGCGGTGGAACATTAGAGTTCCTCTGCCTTATATTGATCGTTGTAATGCACATGTTGCTTAAATTGTTGTAATGAACATTTTAATTGTTTGTTGATGATGAATGAAATGGATAATTTGGTTTGCATCAAAGTTTCTTTTTTTTTCTCTTTTAAAAAAATGAAAATTTTACAAGAGTTTTCTTTGTTTTAGTCTCTCCCCTTGTGGCGTTATCAAAACCAAATCAAGCAAAGAGGTTCTCAACTATTTTCCAAATAGATATTTCAAACAGATAAATATTATCTAAACATATATTTTTTCAATAGGTATTCAAACAAATAACTATGCAAATAAACAAACAATATCCCTATACATCAACTAAACTACATCGGCGCCACCTTCTTGCAAGAGTTCCTCCGTAGATCAATGATTCAGAAGGACAACTTCGAGTCCCCGTATATGTTGGAACCTTGGACGTACAAGGTATCCTTATCCGTTGGATCTTCGTGCTCTCCTAAAAATTTTGGAGCAACCCTAAACCCCCACGGTACATTGAAATATGTTGTACGGGCTTAATTGGAACGGGGAAAATCAGTACATAAGTGGAAACAAATGTGAATCTACACAAGTGAAATGATATACCTCACTTTGTCTATTGGTGCTACAACGATTGCAATTGCTTCTAACAGCAACCCCTGGTAAGGGTAGTGAATGTGGAAGTAAACTGACGACAAAAAACACGGTTGCTTTGGGTGTGAATGAAATGTAAACTACGCATTAGAACTATTCAAACATTAAGTACAACAAGTAAAAGTGAGAAGTTTACTTATGTGAATCCACCCTATTGTAATAAGTGATTCTTCTTTGTTCAACGCATTATATTGCATACAAAAAACGCAACGCAAGGATGAGTATTAAAATAAAATCCTCTAAACTACTTAATGTAATATAACATAATTCTCACGGTCTCTGATGTCGCTTCTTGCTTCAAGAAGATGAGATCAGTGATATGGTACATATGCTAAAACTGAAAATGAAAACAGAAGGCAAACTATCCTAAGTATCCAGTCTAAAACACTTAATGCTAGAAATGAAATAGCCTATCATAATCCCTACAAATATTGGACATGTCTCTAGGTTTTTCTTGGTATTTGCACAAACCAATTTTTTGAAAATATTCATCAGTTCACCTGGCTGCAATGAACATTTTCAAACCGTCAGATTAATAAGGCATGAATAAGTGCAGACACGTAGATAACCAAATCAAAAATGTACCACCAGCACAATTTTAAGTGGTGGAGACTTTTTTCCACCCAACACGTCTATTGATAGAAGAATGAGAGTCACTATCTCCTACACTTTGGTGAGCACAACAGGAGGAGAAGGTTGGCGTTTGAGGAAAATAGTGCTGCAAATTTGAGATACGTTATAACATCGCATTCAAATAAAGTAAATAATGGATTTTAAATATAAACTAAAAAACTTACAAGCATTATGTGTGTTCGGTTGCTAAAGAGGTTGTTGGAGAGGCTCATGGAGAAGATGCTAGAGAGGCTGCTAGAGGGGCTGGTCAAGAGACTGCTGAAGAGGATGCTGGTGGAATTGTTCGCTACCCCATTCTTTGCAATTCGGCCAACGACTCCTGATGGCGCTCCTCTGTTCGGTCCTTAATTGTTTGCATTTTGTGCAACCACATTTGATGGTGCTCCTCAATCCTTAGAAGTTGATCTACCATCCTTCGAACTCGATTCAACACCATTTGATGCTGCTCCTCCGCTTACTTCTCCATTCTTTGCATTGAGCAGAAAATCTCCTCATGCATCAACGTAAAGTGAGATGACTTAGTAGGGCGCGCAGACATCAGCTGTAGAGTATCATCCTCTATGTGTTGCAAAGGTGATGATGTTGATTGTCCCTCTGAGCTGGATGGAGGGTGTACAACTGAGGGGCCTGGAGACCGTACGGCTGAGGGGTTGACGGCTGGAAAACTTTTGCTCGAGTCTTCAAGGCAAGCTTGGATGGATTCTTGCATACCCATTCCCCTTCAAATTTTGAGATCCCCATGTGATCCACTTTCAATTTGTTATAGACGTCGGTGACCTTCTCTTGGATTCTTAGCTCCTCATCTAAGACTGGTACTCTGTTATGCTCAACAATCCTCTAAATGAGCTAATGAAAAGGCAAACTCTTGGCCGTGTTGTTGAGAACCTCGTACATGTGACTTAAAATCACATTATAGATGTTAAATTTTTTTTGGTTGAACACCTTTCCCAGCATATAGAGATCTATGTAGCTAGCATGGTTTTAATGTCCATCCCGATGCATAATAGTGTGCATCATGATGGTGTGGATCACTCGAACTTTGGCGTTCAAGTCATTGAACTTTGGCTTCTTAAACACTGCAATCTCAAGATCACGATGCAACTGTCTAAGCTTTGTCAGACCTTCTCCTCGTTTGGTGAAATCTGGCTCCCAAAACACATGGTAATATTTCTCCCTTGGTTTTTCCACGAAACATCCAAGGAGCACATTAATATCATTGGGAGTCAGCCTCAATTCCCGTCCAAACATGTAAATCCAAATCTCTAATGGTTGGGTGGACAGTTCCAAATTGGCATAAAATAGTTTCACAAAATCTTCCACCTAATCTACACAACCTGGCTAAGCCAGCCCCCTCAACCAATTATTCAATTTCCAATTTAGCCAACTAATCATCTCTTCTAGATACAATAATCAAATGATATTTAATATTGGCTTCATATCTATCATTTATTGCTGTAGTTCTGAAGAGTGGGGAGTGGAACCTATCTGTAACAGGTTCGAAATGGACCAATTAAGCTTCTAATCGTCGTTGAGGTTGAGGTTGTGCTTTAGCCTAGGCTTGTGTAACAGGTTCAACCGTAGATGGTGCTTTAACTGCAGCTGGTGCATTGCACTAAAACGGAGCACGCATGAACTCAGTTATGCTTCGTCTATGCTCACGGACCGAGTTTGTTTCCAGTTGAGGTTGAGGCTGAGACAGAGCACCTTTACACTTGAGAGTCAATTTGGTCATCCTAGAATCCATTGGAATTGATGAAACAGTCAGATAATTGCTCAGAGAGTACGAAGGGTTCAGGGTTCACTGAGGAAATAACTGAGCTCACCAGAGCGCGGAATGTCAATCTATATACACTAGGGCAATGGAAGGCATAACGATGTATCATGTTTTGCTCAAGAATGATGTCTTTCTGCGATGGAAATATGTCATTCTATGCGGTGGAACGACAAACAAGGAGAAATTTTAATTAGTACTGATGTTCTGTGGGAGAAAGTGTAACGTTCCGCCGCAGAACAACAAACTATAAGTTGTATATTAAGTACTAACGTTCCACGGAGGAACGTGTAGTGTTCCGCCGCAGAACAAAATTTAAATATTTAACGGCAAATGTGACAGCAATGTTTGTTGCATCTATTTGTCATAGTTCAGTGGTTAAGTTGTTAGCAAAAATAATTTAGTAGTTGATTTTTCATTGATCACAAAGTACAATGGTTGATTTGTTAATTTTCCATAAGAACAAGTGTCTTCATCTCTAAAAACATCCACAGTTGAATTGTAATCATCGGATTCAATTATTAGTGCGATAATTTAATAAACTTGAGCTACCATCAATACTCTGGATCATGAAAGAGATTGCAAAGACTAGGGTTGCTGAATTTTCGAACGTGGAGACACTAACAAAAGCACCCCATGGAGAATGCAATTATAACATGTAAGAACTAGATTTGTTCTCTCAAAAGTTGAAAATGACAAGCTAACCATTAGAGAGAGACAGAGAAAAAAAAAAAGGAGCTTAGAGGTAGATCAATGATGAAGGGAGGATCAACTTTTGAAAAGTTGTCGTCCAAAGTGATTCCTCAAGTATTTGTGCTCAACCACTATTATCTTTTCTGAACGAAACCAGACGAAACATCGAATTTCCAACCAACAATTAAAGAAAAAAGTGAAGTCAAATCCTTGTGCAGTAAAATCTGTGTTATGGTCTTTGATTTTAATCCATCTATACATTTTTTTTAAATACTTTAATATAGGGAAAATGACAAATCAACCATCATACTTTGTGATCAATGACAAGTCCACTAAATTATTTTTGTTAACAAATTAACCACTGAACTATTACAAAAGATCCTCGCAAACATCACTGTCACGCTTGCCATTAAATGTATTGACTTCAGTTCACGGCAGATCGTCTACTGTTCTGCCACGGATCGTTATTTTTGAAAATAATGTTATTATATTGATGGTCTGCGGTGGATCGGGACACGTTCCGCGGCAGATTGACTACGATCTGCGGCAGATTGACTACGATCTGTGGTAGATTGACAATTCGAGGCGGATTGACTACAATCCATCGCGGATCGTCATGCATCGTTCTGCATTCCTCTACCCTAGTATATAAGACTAGACTATGCGTTCTGACTAGTTTACCGCAAACCATGAAATACTCGGCCAGGCTTGGTACAATGTTGGAGTAGAGCTCAACAACAATTTTCTGAGGGTTAAGTCCTACAGTTTTCCTGTCGAGCAAGATGAAGTTGTTGATATTCGTAAATTTGGGAGCTAGAAAGAGGTGAAAGAGTCGAAGGCTAGGTTTCGGCAATTGTTGATACAGTTACAGGACTCTGAGGTGGTTGCATAAAACAGAGCGCCTCAGAGCACTCGGAGTCTTGTAACTGTACCGACAATGGCCAAAACCTAGCCTCCAACTCTTTCACCTCTTTACAACTCCCAAATTTACGAACATCGAAAACTTTGTTTTGCTTGACAGGAAAACCATAGTACTTAACCCTCAAAACATCGTCATTGAGCTGTACTCCAACATTGCACCAAGCGTCGTTGAGGATATTGTGGTTCGAGATCAACTTGTCGGATTGCACCATTGAGTCTTATATACTATGGCACAGGCACAGGAAAACACTCGCATACATCGGTTGAGGGCTACCTACTGGGAAGGATGCACGTGGCAAATGCATGCCTTGAAAATACAAGGTGAAATAGGGTTTTAAATAAAATCCTATAACGACATTCACACTTACTCGAGAAAGATGGAAAGCTACCATGCCTCTACAAAATGGGTGGCAAGCGGAGCATTGGTTTTGCATCCGACACCTATATGCAAGGAACATCAGATAATGGAATTAAGTGAGCAAACATGCAAGGATCAATAGATGAATTGTGCATCCAAACTAGATATACGTCATCTACAACAGTTTATTCGAGGCGACAGTTGGATGTTCCTCAGGAAACAATACAAATATTTGATGTGGGTAGATCACACTAATTCTTAGTGCACATGTAAATTATATGCTTGTAACGGAATTGATAATTTGGTTTGCATCTATTACGCACATATGCGCGATATAGTTGTAATTGAATTGATAAATTGTATTTGTAATGCACATATGCACGATATGATTGTAATTGAATTGACAAATTGCGTCTGTAATGCACATATGCACGATATGGTTGTAAAAAATTATGTTAATGTTTATGTTTTGTTGTGTTTACTTGGATAATATATGTTTGGAAAACATCTGACTTTGATAATATATGGTTTTTGATCATGTCACAGGGGGATAGACTAAAAACAAAGGAAGCTCTTGCAAAATTTTCAATTTTGTAAGAGAAATTGACTCAAACCATTTCATACATCATCAACAAACAACTAATATGTTCATTGCAACAATTTAAGCAACATGTGCATAACACCGAAATATACAAGGCAGGGCAATTTTGTCTGTCTGCCGCAGAAAGTTGATATTCTATCTACCGCGAAAAGTTGATATTCTGCCGCGGAAACACGTCGATCCGCTATGGAATGTATGACGTTCCGCGGCAAAAAGTCAACTTTCAGAGGTGAAATGTCAACTTTCCGCGGCGAAATGTCAGCATGGTTAATCAAAAAGTACAGATTCAAAATTTCGTTCACAGATTCAAAATGAAGTACAGATTCAAAATTTCGTTTACGGATTCAAAATGAAGTACATATTCAAAATTTCATCATCAATTACAACCATATCATGCATATGTGCATTACAGACACAAACCAAAATATTCACCCTATATTCTTCATTTTCCCAGCCTTCTGGGATGCCTCTACATTACAATTGTTATTGAAGACAACAAACACGAATGTAGACCTTAATCTGCCTTGATCAGAAAAGACAACGCACAATCAAAGTGACAATTAACTAAATATCGAAACCAGATATCCATCATCTACAATAGTTTATTCGAGGTAGCCTATTGTAGATAATGGATTTCTGGTTTTGACACATAATTAATTGTCACTTTGATTGTGCGTTGTCTTCTCTAATCAATGAAGGTTAAGATCTACAATTGTGTTTATTTCTGTTTATTTCCGTACCCATTCTTCAAAGCATGATCGACAATTTCTTCTCTAATTTTATTTAGTGAACTATATTTCTTACCAAGACTCATACCAACGAACGTGCATTCTTCTTATGGTGGGCGTCTAGGCCTACTCTCAGTCATGTCCATGTCTTCGTCACTACTGGATTCACATAATGAACAGAGCTCCTCCTCGTCTAGAGTTGCCAAGACGGAATGCACCACTATAGCAGCTTTGTCTCCAATTGCACGTACCTCATTTGGTACGTGTGTTGACGTGGACGCCACATCAGCTTGGCAGTTAATAACAGATTTCTCAACACTCTAAAACACTATTTGGTGTTTAACAAATGCTTTAACTTTGCCAAAATTTGGTACAATTCAGCTCTAAGAAATCTTTAGGGTTCGCTAATTGCTGAAAAATTCTCTGAGAAAATCATGAAGAGTGTAGTATGAATTTATACAAGGCAGACATGCATGACGATCCACGGTGGATCATTATCAATCACGGCAGATCATTATCAATCCACCACAAATCATGGACAATCCGGTGTGGATCGTCTTACAATCCATGGCGGATCATCAATATTATAACATCATTTTTAAAAATAATGATCCACGGCGAAATAGTTCAAGTACCGCTGGGGATAGATTATGATCCGTGGCGAATTGATAATGATCCACTGCAGATTGACTATGATCAGCGATTAGCGAACCCTAGAGATTTCTGAGAGCTAAAGTGTACCGCATTTCGGTGTTATGCACATGTTGCTTAAATTATTGCAATGAGCATGTTAGTTGATGATAAATGCAATGGTTTGAATCAATTTTTCTTCTAAAAAATTGAAAATTTTGCAGGAGTTTTCATTGTTTTTAGTCTATCCCTCCCGTGACATTATCCAAACCAATATTTTCCAAATAGATATTATCCAAGTAAACAAAAGAAAACATAAACATCAACATATATAGAAACAATGAATTTTTTATTATGTACAGCAAATTTAGTATCTCAATATCCACACACATCTCAAACTAATCTATGTTGTCGTCTTCTTGCTAGATTTCCTCCACAAATCGGTGATCGCAAATGACAAATGCGGGTCCACGTATATGTTGGACGTTTTTGCAAACAACGGACCCTTCGTGGGGTGAACCCTATAGGGTGTAAATGGATGTATAAGAGAAAAAGAGGAGTGGATGGGAATGTAGAGACATTCAAAGCTAGACTTGTAGCTAAGGGTTATACCCAAAGGGAAGGAATTGATTATGAAGAGACTTTCTCTCCTGTAGCTATACTTAAGTCCATTCGTATATTGCTCTCTATTGCCGCTCATTAAGATTATGAGATTTGACAGATGGATGTTAAGACGGCTTTTCTAAATGGTCATCTTGAAGAAACCATTTAAATGGAGCAACCAGAGGGTTTCATAGATAAAGATGCACAACAAAAGGTTTGTAAGTTAAATAAGACTATTTGTGTACTTACACAAGCATCTAGGTCATGGTATATGAGATTTGATGAAGCAATCAAATCTTATGGGTTCACACAGTGCCTTGATGAGTCTTGTGTATACAAGCTCATAAATGGCACACGTGTGGTCTTCTTAGTTCTGTACGTTGATGATATTCTACTTATTGGGAATAATGTAGAATTATTATCATATATAAAAGCATGGCTAGCTAAGCAATTCCAAATGAAAGATTTAGGAAATGTAAGCTACATTCTTGGGATTCGTCTAATAAGAGATCGTAAAAATAGAATGTTATCTTTGTCTCAAGCATTGTATATTGACATGATGGTTGTCAAATATTCGATGGAAAACTCCAAGAAAGATTATTTACCTTCTAGACATGGAGTTATTCTTTCTAAAAAGCAGTGTCCTGCCACACTTCAAAAGGAAAAAGATATGAGACGTTACCCCTATGCATCAGTTGTTGGGAGCTTGATGTATGCTATGTTGTACACAAGGCCCGACATATGTTACGCAGTAGGGATAGTTAGTCGTTTCTAGTCAAATCCAGGATTAGATCATTGGATAGCAGTCAAACGTATTCTCAAGTATCTAAGGAGAACGAGAAACTATATCTTAGGTAGGGATTTGATTCTTACTGGATACACAGATTCTGATTTTCAAACTAATACAGATGATCGAAAGTCGATATCTGGATCAGTTTTCACTCTTGGAGGTGGAGCCATAGTTTGGAGAAATGTAAAACAAGGTGGTGTTTCAGACTCTACTATGGAAGCAGAATACATTACTGCTTGTGAAGCAGTAAAAGAAGCTGTGTGGCTTAGAAAATTCTTTAGTGATTTGGAAGTAGTTCCAAATATGGATAAGTCATTGTCTTTGCATTGTGACAATAGTGGTGCAGTGACGAATGCTAAAGAACCTAGAAGTCACAAACGAACAAAGCATATAGAGAGAAAATATCATGTGATAAGAGATATAGTGCAATGTGGAGACGTGACTGTTCTGAAAATTTCATCAAATGAGAATCTTGTTGATCCCTTCACCAAGACATTTCTTGCAAAATGTTCTGAGAAACATCTAGAGGGCTTAGGGATTAGAGACATGTCTCATTTGCTTTAGGGCAAGTGGGAGATTGTTGGAAGTAATGTGCCCCATAAGCAAATGTAATAGAACAATTTTATAATATATGAATAAATTATATTTATTGATATTATGTTAACATTTTAGATTATGTTTTATAAAATTCATAGAAAATTCATTGGTTCTTTATGCTAACTTTATATTGACATATATATTGTATATATGTGGGATAAAATATAAAGAGTAATAACCAGAATATGTCCATGACTTATATTTGAAGTATGGAATCTTCAAATAGTTTATAGTTATAAACATAGTTTATCTCATTAAGAATGTATAGTCATATCCCGACTAAATATGTACTGACATAAGATAAATATGTTTTATATAATATGATTATATAGGACCGGATCAGATAAAATTATATTGTTCTGATAATTTTCCTTAAATATAGAACAATTAATTTTATCATAATGATGGTCATATATGTATGATCTTAATTCGTTGTATTTAATAAACTCCTATTTTATTTTAATTTATTCTTTGATTTACTCGGTAAAGTTTTGTACAAGTTACGATTCGTATACCTTGTATATTGGGAGTAAATTAAAATGAATAGGTGGGAATGTTAATATCGATACAACGAAGTCTATTTCTATAGATTCCCTTGTTTGTTAGTTCAAGGATCGAATAATTAGCGCGCAATTTATAATTGTTATAAATTAATTATTCAATCAAGAACTAATGGTAGTCAAGGATAAAGAAGCAATATGAGAGGTTAATGGATTATAAACCTAGCTCTATTGCGAATCTAAATGGAGGCTTAATACATATGTAATGACTATATCAATGGACATTACTTTAAGTAAATATATTCTATAATTTTGAGAGTGCAACTCTAAGTATTTAGTGGAATTACTTTAGAGTTAATAATTATGTTAATTAATATAAAGATTTATATTAATTAACGAAATATTATTGGAGCTTAAAACTATAGGTCCATCGGTCCCTTCGTCACCTTCTATCATTATTCGAATAATAGAAAAATGAACAAAGAAGATTAATGAATTAATTATCTAATACACTCAATAATAAGTTTATTATTATTTTTTCATTAGATGAAATAATTGAATTATTGATTATTCAATTAACTAAGACAAAATGACAAAAGTTGTCAAAGTTAATATATTTGTTATATTTCATTAAATAAAATAATTGAATTATTGATTATTCAATTAATTAACAAATATAAAGTAACTTTTAAAAATAGTTTTTAAAATGAATTTTGTCAAATTTGATTTAATGTCATGACCTTTTGTTTTCCATAACATTTTTTTTATAAATGTGTTATAACTTAAATGTGCCAAGTGTTGAGGTATGGTGACAAGACTTTTGATTTCCATAACATTTTTATAAATGTATGAAATCAATGATAACTTTAATGAAGAATTTGTAGTGCTTTTCTCTAAATGTCATAATGGTCATTATGGAGCAATACCACTATAAATAGAGGTCCAACCTCATAAAAAAAAGGATTGGAGAAAAAGTTGAAGTTAAGGTTGAAATCTTTGAGATTAAGGAATCCATTTTGAAAGCAAAATTTATGTCTTCCGTGTTGGTTTTAGAGAAATGTTTTCTAAATCCAAATAGATCGTCTCATGAGTTGAGAATACGATCTATCATAAATTAAGTGTGATATTGTTTCGTTCATCACGTCCACACGTGCTTATTCAAGGTGAGGAGGATTGGCGGAGAAGATCGAAAGTTGATTTTGTACCCGTGTGAAGTAAGCTACAAAGGTAATATTCTTCATCTTTTAGGTTAGATCTACATAAAGATTTTAAATACATATTATTATTAATATATTATAACAATGATCCATTTTATGTTCATGTTGAAATTGTTTTTCATGATACATAGGTTACGCATGCTACCGTTGTTATGAACATCGGTAATTCCGCCGTGCGAAGGAACCTAAAAACCAACAGCATAATCCTCCATGTGCTGTAGAGGCAATGTTGGAGGTTGTTCCTCCGAGGTGGCTGGAGGTTGTTCCTCCGAAGGGGCTGGAGGGTGAGTCACTAAGGGGGGTGGAGGCTGTACAACTGAGGGGGGGCTAGCAGCTGGGACACTCTAGGTCGCTTCTTTGGGGCAGTCTTGGATGGAGTCTTGCATACCCATACTCCTTTAACTTTGCTGAGCCTCATTCGGTCCACTTTCAATTTGTTGTGAACGTCTATGGCCTTCTCTTCGGTTCTCGGCTCCTCCTCCGAGATTGGCTCATAATCCTCAACAATCTGCTGAATGAGCTAATAAAAAGGCAGACTCTTTGTCGAGTTGTTAAGCACCTCGTACATGTGACTCAAAATGACAAAGTTGATGTCCACTTTTTTCCTCTTGAACACCTTCTCGAGCAAATAGAGATCCATGCAGCTAACATAGTTTCGATGCCCATCCCGAGGCAAAATGGTGTGCGTCATGATGATGTGGATCACTCAGGTTATGGCATTCAAGCCATTGGACTTTGGCTTCTTGTATGCTGCAATCTCAGGATCACGGTGCAACAATCTAAGCATTGCTAGCCCTTCTCCTCTTCTAATGAAAGGTGGATCCTGAGACATGTGGTAATAGTGCTCGCTTGGTACCTCTACCGAACATTCAAGTAACACGTTAATATAGTTGCAAGTCAGTCTCAACTCTCATCCAAACATGGAAGTGCAGACCTCTAATGGTTGGATGGACAGTTTCAAATTTGCATAAAACAGTTTAACAATCTGCTCATAGTAACTTCCACCCAATTGGCACAAACCAGCTAAGCCAGCCCCCTCAAGTAATTCTTCAATTTTCAACTCAGCCAATAACTCAAAGTCTACTCTTCTAGAAACAATAATTGAACTGTGTTTAACATCAGCTTCATATTATTCCTTCGTGTCGGCTGTCCTGAAGAGGGGAGAGTGGAAACTCGCTGTAACAGGTTCGAAACGGACCAATGCACCTGCTGCCGGTCATTGTTGAGGTTGAGGTTGTGCTTCAACGTTGGCTTCTATAACAGGGGCAACCGTGGGTCCTCCAATGTCAACTGCGGCTGCTCCAACTTCAATCACGGGTGCTCCACCTTGCACTGCAATAGGTACATTTCCGTGTAACTGACCGACGAGCTCTGTTGCAATCCGACTTCGTTTAGGGCTGGAGTCCGTTGTTTCTGGCCGTGGCTGCGGCTAAGCCTAAGTCAGACCACCCTTTCTCTTGAGCGACATTTTCTTTGCTGCGCGGAAATCCATTGGTATCGATTAAACAGTGTGGAATGAAGGTCTGAGAGTACGAATGTTCGCCAAGGATATCGTGGTTCACGGTGAACTCACTGTTGTGGACAGTTGAGTCTTATATATTAGGGCACAGGAACGCAGAATAACACACAACGATCCACGGCGGATCGTAG
The DNA here is from genome assembly GCA_022433065.1 of Begonia loranthoides. NCBI lineage: Eukaryota > Viridiplantae > Streptophyta > Magnoliopsida > Cucurbitales > Begoniaceae > Begonia > Begonia loranthoides. The sequence continues at coordinate 17,456,333 of CM039478.1, forward strand.
TCAATCCGCGGCGGATTATCGATCATAGTCAATTCGTGCTGGATTATCGATCACAGTAAATCTACTGCGGATCGTCTCCCGATCTGCGGCGAACCGTCTCCCGATTTGCGGCGGACCATCAATATAGTAGTGTTATTTTCAAAAATCAGATCCACGGTAGAACAATATACAATCTACCACAGACCGAAGTCAATACGTTTAACAGCAAATGTGACAGCGATTTGTGCGGGGACCTTTTTTCCATAGTTTAATGATTAATTTGTTACCAAAAATAGTTTAATAATTGACATGTCATTTTTTACAAAGTATGATGGTTGATTTGTCATTTTCCCTTTAATATATTTAGCTTTTGTTCTAACTGGAATGTCATCTGTACTCTTGAAAAACACCATACTGCAAATAACTTCACAGCAAACCACACGATTACTCACACGCCTCAACCAAATGGAGATATCCCAAAGGCACGTGAAAAGACCGAAATTCACTTTTTATTTATTCCATTACATAGTAGAATGTAATTTAAATATTAATTTTTACATGTTAATTTTTAATATGTAAAATATAGGTATGGGCGAACTTGAGTAGAGATGCTAAATGAGCATATTGATTCGCTAGCCTGCTTGCTCGACTTGATATTATAGCAGATTGAGCATGACTCAACTTCTTTAATTCGTAGCTCGTGAGACGATTTGCTCGCTCGACTCGATACTATAGCAAATTAAGTATGACTCAGCTCTTTTAGACCTTATTAGGCTCTACTTGTTGAACATGCTAAGTTTATTAGGCTCGACTCGTTATATTCGGTAGGCTCAACTCATTTCACTCACTAGGCTCTATGAGCCAAACTTTGTCAAGCTAAGCTCGTTTGTCACCTTTATCTTCAAATGCACTCTACCTAGTTGTAAATCCTCATCATTTTAAGTAAACTTTTTTATTCTCTATCTAGTTATTCTAGATAAATCTTATAGTTAACTAGACTAATTAACTCGAAATTGGTCATTAAAATATAAAATTCAACAAAATATGATACTTATATATCTTTTTAATCAATAGTTTTTACTTATACGGTTTCTTGAACATTGCTAGAAACATTAATTATAACTATGTCATGTATATCTGTTTGATACAATGTGTTGGATGAAAAATCAAAAAATATTACAAAATCTATGTCATATGAGCATTGCTTCATGTCACCCATTTCTTTTCTCTTCTCCCTCTTTCTCTTATCCTCTTTCATTTTCTCTTTTTTCCTTCTTTTTTCTATAAATATCACATTTTTCCTTCATTTTTTTTTCATCACATTTTTTTAATAAGTTACTTCTCAATTTGTAGTAGTATTTCATCAACAACATACAACGTTAAAATTTATAATGATATTTGTGTAATATACTTTTTCATTGTCTCAAATAATTTTTTTTCCTAAATATACATTCATTTATATATTAATAAAATAATTTTGTAATATTGATATAAATTAGAAATATTTATGTATGCTACTCAAGGCTCACGAGTCGGTTCAAATTGAAAATGTTTTTGAATAAACTTATAAGACTCGACTTATTTAACTCTTGAGATTAAATAAGCCAAAATTTTTGAGGCTAGGCTCAATCAACTTGATTGTTATGTCTAGGCTAGAGGTCAAGGCGACGAGGGTAGAACATAATGGGTTTTTAATATAGTCATTGCGCAAGAAAATTCGAATGGTCGGTGATAGCAAATTTACCGATCATTTAAATATTATCGAACGAATGCAAAGTTATTGTTTTAAAAATCTAAGAATTGAAATCAAAATGTGCAAAGGATGATAAAATTTCAATGAGAAAGGAGAAGCGTACTGGTGTTGAAAAATTAATCTCCTCCCACTCTATTCTACAGTCAAATTTCTACAAAAACTATCTAAGAAAGAATCTGTCAAAGTTTAATCAGATGGAAGAAGATGAAACCAGAGTACGATCCTCTGCTTCTACTCTGTTTTCATGGTAATTGTGTTTGTATAGATCGTACAGCTCCCATAAAAGATCGAGGGGACATGGGTTTTTAGCGTCCAATCTCACCCATGGCTTCCCCTTTCCACTCCAGTGTAGCAGACTCGCCGGACCTGGATGCAGCGACCGGCAACTGTCCTTTACGTTGTCACCTCCCAGCCCGTGCTGGTTCCACCGGTGGTCAATCGCCTCCACGTTTCCGGCGAAAACGAGCAGAAACGGTGGTAGAGATCCTAAATCGTAGATCCTCTTCTTCCTCTGCAGCTCCATCCAGTTCTCGATCCTCTTCCTGTAGTTTCCTTCCCTCCATCTTGTTAAATCCATCACCATTACTCCCGTGTTGAAATAGCAGGGAGTTCTGGAAGCGAAGACACGAGACAGAACCCGATCGAACCAGAAGGAATCGGTGAAGTATTTCGTGAAATTCGCATGGCAGTACTCCGGGCTCCGATGGCCCTCGATCCGGTAAGTTTGATGCTCCACAGCTTGTAAATGTCGTCGACGACGACGACGTCGGAATCGAGGTAGATAATCCGATCAACGCAGGGATCAAGAATATCGCCCAAGTAATTTCTTGCATAGTTCAATGGATTTTCGAGAGCTTGACGGATAGACGAAGAAATTAGGTTAATAACAGTATCTTCTCTGAAAATATAGACCTTAAAATCCAGAGAGGGGAAAGTGGATCGGACGAGCTGAGTCAAAATCCGAGGACTCGCTCCGTCGAACTCGGCGGAGATGAAATGGAAAAACACGTTTCCCGGGCAAGAAGCGTGCCGGAGAACTGAATGAGCAGCCGCCATTGAACCTCTAAGATACTCCGAATCTAAAGTCATCGCAATGTGAACCAGAGTCGAATCACAAGAGGAGGCGAAATTTCCCGTCGCCGGAACCGGGCACTCTGCTCCATTTCTATACTCCGGCGCTTCGTTGAAGAGAGTTAATACATCCCGACTATCACCGGCTCCGACAGGAAACGAACGGAGACCGAGGCAAAACGGCTGGGTTTTCAAAGAAATAATAACGAAGAAGACGACGAAGGATAATCGGAAAGGCAGCACTTTCAGTTTCATCTCTGCTTTAAAAAAATCATAAATGGAGATAGAGAAAGAGACGGTTCCAGAAATCGTAAACAGCCAGGCGAAAAGCTCAAACCACAACAATGGCGACTCCCTGTTCGTTCTAGTAATGACGGAGAAGAATACGAGAAAAGTAAAACCAACCTCAACCCATCTACAACATTCTTCTTCCTCCTTCGAAACGCAGTTTTCCTTCTCTCTCTCAGCGGCAGAGAGAGAGAGAGAGAGAGAGAGAGAGAAGATGACGGCAGCTTCTGTAATGGCCGAATTTATTACAGTGCCTCTGTATTTATTTTTAATTATAAATAATTATTTTTAATAAATGAACTGATTATTATTAATTGAAATTTAATTGCCTGAATATGGCCAAGATTAAGTGAACCAATCACTAATCACCTTTTAATACCAAAAAATCCAACCATAATAAATATGGTAAAATCTTAAGCAATAAATAATTAATATATTAAAATATAAAATTAGATTATATATCGCTCATAATAAATATACTGTACGTATTTTAATATATTTTATTTATATTAAAATATAAATATAACGAATGTGACACATTCCAAAATCTGTTAAATTATATTACAAAAAAGAAATAAAAATTATAAAAATAAAAAAATAAAAAAAGCTATGGACTACACTTTATTTTACTTTCTCACCAAAAAGAGCATAGAATACTTAAAAATAAGTTACCATGTCAGAGTTGTAATTAGGTTGCCATCTTTAGAATATAATGTTTCTTAAAATATAATTTAATTACGGGTTTTGTAACACTATAAATGTTAAGACAAAATAATCACACGTGGACCTTAATTAATATCATTTTGGATATGTAAACTTGAATCTTTTTTTATAAAAAATAAACCTTAGAAAAATTAACAAAATAAATTCTATAGTTTTGGATCATCAACAATGTAAATCTTAAAGAATTTTTACAAATAACTAAAATTTTGAACTACAAAAAAGAACGAGACAAACATTCCAATCACGTTTTCTAAGCAGAAAACGCCATGAACGTCAGTTGAACCTCTAACCGACGTTCAAGGATCAACTATGGATATCCTTTAAAGACGAGATTCATGCAAAGTTGATCCACAAGGGACGCGCAATGTTTTCCATCTGTGACAGAGCTTCAATTGTCCGTCGGATAATCTACCACCAGAAACAAAACTAGGGTGAAACTTGATACTCAGTTTCAATTATGAAATAAGATTCATGGAAAAGCTTGAACGATCCTTCTCTTGACAATTTCTCTTACAATTTACAGTTTAAGTTTAGGGATGTCCGTCATAAGCTGAGGGACACCCGTTCTAAGTTGAGAGACGTTCGTTGTGGGTTTAAGGACGTCCGTCGTAAGTTGAGGGACGTCTGTCGTTAGCTGAGAAACGTTCGTTTTAAGCTGAGAACAACGTGGTCTTTTAATAATCCATCATCAACGTCTATCGTAAGCTGAAAAACGTCTGTTTTAAGCTGAAAGACATCCGTTGTGGCTTAGGGACGTTCATTGTGGGCTTAGGGGCGTCTGTCATAAATTGATGGACGTTCATTTTAAGTTGGGAACAACGTCGTATTTCAATAATCCATCCTAAAACGTCGATTTCGAGCTACGAAAATCCCCCAGCTCTAAAGGACGTCTGATTTGTTCATCCAATAGCCAACAACCTTCGTCTGCAACTCTGCTCCTATTTAAAATAGCGTGTGCATTGCACGTAAACCCCTTCAAGTAATTGTATGGTCTGTAAAGTCATTACGCAACTGCCTGAAACCCCCATGTAAGCTTAAGAAAACAGACAGAAGATAGAAAGAAGAAAAGGTGATTATAAAAAGGACTCATCCAATCTTATTAAAGGTCATGATCCAAAGGACATGTGCTCTTGTGGCAAACGTAAAACTAAATCACTCAAAACTCATCACAGCTTGTACAAGAAAACACAAAAAACACCACGGGTGCGTCACTAAACTAGAGGTCGTTTATTGTTCGTGTTTATGCAGAGAATGGGTCAAGGCAAAAAGCAACAGATCAGTAAGGAGTGCACTTTGAATTACGGAAGTACGGCTCTGAGTTCTTTACGATCAGCCCCGAATGCCTGAAGTATCAACAAAACTTTTGTCAACTCCCCAGAAAGACGAGGATTGGAAGATTGATCCAAGCATGAACCGTAGTTTAGAAATGCGGAAATCAGAAGCAGATAGAAGTAAATTAAATCCTTCTTTAGCTGGTCATTCTAAACCTATAGTGCATCATGTGAAATTGAGGAAAAGATACTTAATCCAGATTATAGAAATGTCAAAAGTTCCTTCCCCATTGAGTCCTAGACGAACGCACAAACCCCAAATAAAAGAACTGATAGAGATGAAGAAACAAAGATACCTCAACTCCGAAGCCTTTCACATACACATTTGTAAAGAGCTCGGAAGGATCTGGCAATGGACATTCCTGGAAAATACGAAACATGCATTGTAACATGAGGCGGCAAAAAAGTGATTAATTGTTGCCAAATGTAATTTCCAAAATGTCACCAACGTATAAAATAAAAAAGGAAAACAATGAGATCACATCTATGACAACTAGTAGCACAAGACACTCAAATGAAAATTCTTCTTACCTTAGCTTGAGCAATAGCTTCATCAACTTCTTTTCTTACTTCCTTCTCAGTATCCTGATAATCCAATTATAGCCACAAGGTTATATTTATGATTCAACGTATGAATTATTAATATTTCATGATGAAAAACATTAAATCTACTAGCCAAGTTTCTTCCCAGCAAAAAGATTAGAGCATTGGGGCCTGGGGAAGGTGCCGGAGAATGGCTACCAAAAGTCCTAACGTTTAAACCTCATGTTAAATAGTACCTTCAATTCCTTTTCAGTAGCTAGATCATGTGATAAAATGAGTTTTCTCATTCTTTCGATTGGATCACGCTCCTGCCATCAATTTTGAAAATTAAATTTAGATGAAATATCATCTACAAAAAAATTTCCATAGACAAATTAATTTTAAGGCAGGAATAGACCTGTCTCACACCAGAAATCTCATCCCGTGTTCGGTAGGTACTTCCAGGATCAGACATAGAGTGACCATGATATCTATAAGTATCCATTTCAAGAATCTGAGAAACAGCAATGAAAAATTAATAAAACAAAATTTTAAATTTGGAATAGAAAGATACGAAATAAGCACAAATCGAATAACAAACAAATGTGAAGATTTTAACCTGCGGCATATAAGGGTAACAAGAACTAATTGTAAGCTATGTGAAGATTTCTAGAGCTTTAATAAATCAAACAGAATAAGGTTTTAAAGCCAGGAAATTAACATGCGGAGAGATCTAGAATAAGTTCCATATCAGATCATCCACCTTATGTAACTTTCAGAAACTTACGATACTTTTGTGAGGTGATAGAAGGTTATATAGCTTTTTTACAAGAATGTTTTTGGTGGCCACTCTTTTGTATAGTTTCCTTTCATTGACATACACCTTTTTATGAATTAAAAAAATAAGCACACCACCTTATGAATAGAAATTCCATGATTTTGATACACAACCCAGGAAACACGTAACACAAAACACAACTAAAAACACAATTCCAATTCAGCAAACCAACACAACAACAACACTGGTCCTACCCAATTCTCTCTCAAAGTGAATATGAAACGTAATCCTCTCTCCCCCTCATAAATAATTCCAGTCAACATAGTAATATTCTATTAATTCCCACTAACTCAAACATTAAACCAACCCAAAAAACCACCACATTGAACATATCGCCACACCTAAGCTTAGTTTGCCCTTCTCGGCAGCCTTGCATAGGTGAATGGCAATGGAGGATACTTATCAATACCTCCACCCAAAGTTTCACCTTGTCCTCAAAGTGGAAGCGGATAAATTGATGATCAATCACATCAAAAAGCTCCCAAATAGCATCCTCAAAGGAAAAACCATGCCATGCAATTAAAACTTTCAAACCGGAAGAACATTCTCGAACGCTCTGGAAAGACTCCAATTCAGCACATAATTTGTTGTCAACTGTGAGCAGCGGTAGTGAGGGCAAGGTAACGGGTTGGTTGGTGTCAATGGCCTTCCAAAGTCGAGAGACACAGAAAACGAGATCAATTAAGGAGCCTGGTGAGAAGCCGAGTTTATAAGCCACATGACCCACCCTAGCAACAACGAGAAACTGCCCATAGAAGCGAGGACTAAGCTTCTTATTCCGCCGCTGAGCAAGAGAATGTTGACGATACGGCTGCAACTTAAAAGATAAACCAAATCATCTATGTCAAAAATTACCTCCTGATGATGGCTATAGGTCGTTTTCTTCATCTTGGCTTGGGCACAACTGAGGTGATGCATCAACTCATCAATTATAGCATATTGGTCCTAAAGCAAAAAATCCAGCAATGACACTGGTGAATAACCCACATCATAGCGAATGAGAGGAGACAAATCTCGACCATAGAGCACACGAAATGACATAGTGTTAGTGAATGTTATATCTGGTATAAAATTTTTTAGGAAAAATTTTATTCATTTTCATTTTCACAACTTCCCCAAAAATTTTAGGTAATGTCTGAGGGCATAGAAGGAAAGTCTCTTCTCTTCCCTTCCCTTCCCTTCCCTTCCTCCTCTCACTCCTTTCCTGTCACAAACAAAACATGTAATACTCCGATAACGTTTTTCCCGTATACGCGATGTAATTAATTGTTGGGATAATTAATATATTACATTGTGTATCGATACGTGTTAAATTATGACATGTATTTATGAGAAAAATATTATGGGATAAATATTTAGTATGAAAATGTGAAGAAAAGCTGAAATCTAACGAATTCGAATGATGGCAGCCGACACAAGGACAAGGAGTGTTGTCCGGAAACACAAGGAACGTCGTCCCTGCGTTTTGGGACGATGCAGGACGAGGTTTTGCGTCTTAATTCAACTTTGCAGACGAATGTGAACGAGTGCGGATGCATGCGGACGCGGTGATTTTGAATCTGTCCAAATTCTGAACAGTTTCGGACGAATGCGGACGCTAAATGCAGACGCCATCCTTCGTCCAAATGGCATATTCGAACAAACGCAGACGAAGGCAAGGACGACGTCTTTCGCCTGAAATCGCATTTCTATCAGTAACAGTGAGGGTTTCGGACACACGCGGACGAGGCCATCCGAAACATCCTAGACCTGCGAAAAATTAGAGATTAAATATTAGGGTTTCTTGTCGTTTTGTTAATTAAAACGCACTCACTCGACAGGGAGGCGATCTCCCCATGCCCAGACCACGGCTCTCCATGACGACAAACAGCCCTCCCTCTCCGTTCATTGTATGAACGTCTCCCTCCAGATATGGCCTTTGATTTAAGCCATCCATCCCTTTCTGCATTTCTGGTCCAGCTTCTTCTTCCTGTGAGTGAGAGCTTCCTGCGCTAGGGGAAAATCGTGAGTGTTCTGGTGAGGAATTGTGAGAGTCTGTGATTTAGTATGACTCATTCAGTGTGTTACGTGGGTGATTGTGAAGCTTTGTAAGCTGAGGAGTGAGCTACTACTTTTGCTGTCCGTGAGGAATTTCTTCAACTAGAGTCAGGATTGGGTAGAATCTTGGCCTATGGAGACCTTACCCACAAGTAGTGTGCGTGCGTAGTGCTAATTCTTTTGTTGTTAATCCTGCGATTTCCTTTACTGTAACTTCTACAATTTTATGGTCTACTTTGATAGAAAAATGATGAATGATTACTGCTTGGATGAACGAGTTAAGCCTGTAGGATAGGATGATGAGTTGAAGATCTTCTCATGACTTGAAAAGTATGAACGAGTTAAGAGCTATGCCATTTTGGATGATTCTGTTCTTTATTGTTTACTTACTGTCTAGTTTAAATCTCTCTGTGTTAACTATAAGTTATTATTTCCTTCATCTGATGCATATATTGTTCTTGTCATTCCTATTGTTTGATGCATATATTGTTCTACCATTACCATTGTTTAATATCTCTGTGTTAACTAGAAGTTATAGTTTCTTTAATCTGAGCATGTGTAGATAACTAGGTTAATACTCCGTTAATCTACTCTGTGTGTAGATAGAAGTTATAGTTTAAATCTCTCTGTGTTAACTATAAGTTATTATTTCCTTCATCTGATGCATATATTGTTCTTGTCATTCCTATTGTTTGATGCATATATTGTTCTACCATTACTATTGTTTAATATCTCTGTGTTAACTAGAAGTTATAGTTTCCTTAATCTGAGCATGTGTAGATAACTAAGTTAATACTCCGTTAATCTACTCTGTTAATTGAGCATGTGTAGTTAACTAGATTAACATTCTGTAATAACATTCCGTAACGATACCATGCTTTACTTTAGAAAGCACGAAATCATTTAATTGATTCATGTACTTCGCTAGCTAGTATCAATTTATTAAGCACGTTTCCACAATCATATCCAATTATTAAGCATATTCCATAAGCTAATTACTAATGAGCTATTTATTAAGCATGTTTTTGTTATCTATTGTCTGTGCATGTTTCCATTTAAATTACTTATTCCATGTCTACTTCATAATGTCGAACATGCCTAATTCCTTTGAGCATCTCGTAGGATTCATTGATTAAAATCTCAACATAAAAGCATGTAAATTGTTAGCATATTCGCTATCGTTGTTAGAAGCATGCTGATTTGCTGTCATGATTCGTTATATGTTAGCATGTTCGCTGTCGTTGTTAGAAACATGATGATTTGCTGTCATGATTCGTTATATGATTTCGCTATTAGAATCATGCTAAACTGCCATTTCTTTTACTATTGCTATGCTCTAAAATTCAAGTATGTCATTCACTGTTTTAATTCGTTGCTATAATTGTTCTCTTTTATGCGTTTTTAATTACTATAATTCATTTATATGCATTGTTCAATTCTAGTTTGCTGTCTTCATTTCTGTCATTCATTTATATGCGCTGTTCAATTTCAGTTAATTGTTTTGATTACTATCATTCAATTATACGCACTGCTCAATTATCGTTACTTTCCTTTATATGCGTCATTTAATTATTGTTATTTACTTTCCTTTATATGCGCTCTCAATTATTGTTATTGTTGTATCATATTGTATCAACATGCACCATGCTAATAGAAACAAGTAGGGAGTGCCACCTTTAAGGTGGTACTCACATGCTTTATGTGAGGAAAAATTATAAATGAAAAGAATGAATGAAAGAAAAGATGGAGAGTTAGAAGACGAACGGGTAGTGCGGATCTAATCAGCTAGACTGGACAGGTCTCCTCCCTCATCGGGAACGGGACCAACTACCATAGGTGGTTAGAATCTACTCAGAACTACACCTCTAAAGAGATTCCTCTAATCTCCCGCTCGATGTACGAGTTATAAAAGAAAGAATGAACGAATGAAAGTAAAAAAAAAGACTGGTTTGGGGCAGTACCTATTCTAGAAAGAACTAAAGAGAGGCATAAAGCATACCGCATAACCCCAATTCCTTACTGGGCCTTTAGGCTCACGTATTACTTATGGTGTAGGTACATGTACGAGAAAACGATGAACAGATCAAAAAGTAGGGATGAAGGATTTGCACGTGCGAGAACTCGTGGCTGGTTGGGCTAAGGAAAGAAAAAGATAAAAATGTTTTGTAATTAACATGTAATGCTTTGTTCAGTATTTCTTAAACGAGTTATTTATGCTTCCGCAATATTTTGATTTGGCTTTCGCTATATTTTGATAACTCCGCTATGTTTTGATAAATCCGTTATGTTTCTTGATTTGGCTTCCGCTGTGTTTTGATAAAAAAATTTATAACTATAGCTTTTCAATACTTATAACGATTTTCATAGCGGGTATAACGAAAGAGTTTTGACGGTCCGGCTTTTTGAAAGAACTCTGATTTCATTTGAAAAGGATTTTTTGCTATTCACAAAAGAAAAAGAAAAGTTTTGAATTTTAAAAGGTTATGAAAAGTCTCGTCGTCACAAAACACTCCCCTCAATTCCTCACTATCTCTTGTCTCCCTCTCCGTTCTTTGTTTTCTTCTCACTATGGATAGAATTGCAAACGAATTTCTAAAGAAATTTCCCACTCGCGATAAACTATTCTTCCATCGAACTCTGCTTCTGGCCAATTCAAACAATGTGTCGAAACTCTGTCCTCGAGCACCATCGTCTTTGGTAATCCCTCTTCCTCTCAATTATGCATATTCGATTTCTTACCATCGTCATATTCGATTTCGATTTTGTTAAAGGAAAATCGAACGTTGAAGAGGGAAAAGTAATGGGATTTCACAAAAATTACAAAAATCACTGTAATCGGAAGTCTTTGGTCTGAAGAGGTATTAAAAACCCGATTTTTACCTTCGGTGTAGCTCTATTTTTCTAGTGTTGGATTTGAAATTACTGTGTGATAATCTGGATTGTTGTGGTTAAAAAAGAATTGGGCGAAAATCTACAATTCTGTTACACGAATTTCCGTCGGTGAAGAAACGTCGGGCAACAACTCAGCAAGCACTGAGCCGCAATACGCGCTGTGTTGGACCATCGACTTTGGTCAGTGGACGACTGGCCAAGACAGGGAGTCTTTGCCGGAGTTGGGTCTGTTCGCTACAAAAAATGAAGTCGGGAGTATCAGGAGCATGAACGATAAACGTTCACGTCGAACAAGGAGGCACGATCTCCTTCTGCACAGATCGGAAACCCAACCAGTAAGGTTTGGGCTGTGGGCTGTGTTATGTAGTGGTCTGGGCCTAACGTTTGGACCACATGGCCAACAGACAAGGCCTCTTTTGAGCTGCCCATGGTTAGTTTTGGGCCTGTTTGAGTATTTCTTTAACCCAAATAAATTTTAATTTAATTTTAATTAATGGGGGATTTTAATCAAATTAACTCACAAGACTTTTTAATCCTATTTTTAGGTAATCAAATATTAATTTAAATCCGTGTACTTAATTGGACATTGAGCTTTATTAGTGTAAGTCAACTTCGAGGTAGAGACTTATTTTATGCACTGCATTGCATAATTCTTTTAAAAAGTGAATATTTTGATATTTATCTCATATTAAAACGACGCGTCTATTTCATGACCGTCATATTTTTATATTATATTTTATTTTCACTGTACACGTTTAATTTAAGCATGCATATTATATTTCTAAATCAATTCAGTTGTGTAAACCGATTTCGATCAACCCGGTTTGGGGTCTATTTTATTTTACGCACATTCGACGTGTTAGAATATTTTTGTTGTTGTTGAAATGGGTAATAGGTCATTGGTGACATATTCTTAGGCTTTGAATCCCTAAAGTTGAAATGGATAATAAGACAATTGTATGTGTCGTGTCATTCGGTTTCGAATCCCTAAACCTGATCAGGATATTTATTTAGCTTTTGCGCTCACCGAACATCGCTTTTATTCGGTTATATGCCTATGGCATGATATGCTCAGAATCCGTAAGTGCATCTATTTTTACTACGATTTTTAATTAGTAAAACGATGGCCTCTTTTAATTACGTACCACCTATTAGTGGGTGCTTTAAAATACAAACTCTTTTGTACAGATTTTTCTGAAAGGAATTTCTAAAACGTGAGTTTTAAATTCATGCATGCTTAAACATCATTTTAATTAAATTTATTAACACACATTCCTATTGAGTTTAGTCAACTCACCCCAATGACACCTTTCAGAATTTTATCAACTAGTCTTCCAGTTGCTGAGTTAAGATTTAGCCCCGGCGATAATTTTATTTTATTTTTGCACCGTAATAATTTATTCTTGAGAGTTCATTCTACGAAATATACTTTATTCGGATAACTGTAATCTTATTTTTAATTTCTGCACAGTTATTTCATTTTGGATTATATTATTATGCTATCGGATATCACTATTGAACTTGTTAAGCCCAAGTTATCGGACTCTGACTATTAATTAATATTTTAATTCTTCTGCTGATAATTAATAAAACTTATAAAAAAAGTCGGGCGATTCGGTTCTTTAGGTCGGGTCGTTCCCCGTTCTGTCTCAGGTCCCTTGCGGGTCGTGACAATTAGCGAAAGAATGAAAAGAGGTATTATACCAATACTTTGCCCAAGGAAGCCATTGGGCCTATCGATGGGGCTTTTCGCCGATGAAGCGTCGTAAATAAGTCTCAAGACAACAATTAACCACTTCAGTTTAGTCGCCCATTTGATGATGGAAAGCAGTCCTATGCCATAACCGAGTGTCATGTTGCTTGAAAAGCTCCTTCCAGAAAAGGCTAAGGAATACCTTATCACTGTCTGAAATGTTGGAATGCGAAATCCCATATAGCTTAACAACGAGCTTAATAAAAGACAAAGCTACAATCACTGTGGTAAAAGGGTGTTTAAGGCCAATGAAGTGGGCATATTTACTCAAACGATCCACAACTACTAGAATAAAATCCATTCGGGCATAGTGAGACAAATTTTCAATAAAGTCCATAGAAATATGGTCCTAGACTCGAGTTGGAATTAATAGAGGTTGCAACAAACCAGCAATAGAGAGGGTTTCACACTTGTTGCGTTGACAAACATCTTAAGCACCCACAAATTGTTTGACATCTGCTTTCATTCCATGCCAAAAGAATTCTGCTAAAAGCCGCTAAAACATTTTAAGAACCCCTGAGTGGCCTCCAATGGCCCCATCGTGAAATTCTTTCAATAGAAGGGAAATCATGGAAGATCTCTTAACGATAACCACGCAGTTATGAAAAAATAACTAGCCACTATGGACTAAGTACCCGACTTGTTGTTGGTGTCCAATTTGCACATCCGAATAAATTTTACCGAGAAGAGGATTTGAAAGTACCTCTGAATCAAGCTGTCTCCACGAAATGAAGGTGACCATCGCCACCTCGTGTGACTCGGGTTGCACTAGTAGGCATGATAGAGCACCAGCTGCCTTGTTATCTGATCCCGATCGATATTGAATCTCAAAATCGTAGCTCATAATTTTGGTTAACCATTTTTTATGTCTGACACTTTCTAACCGTTGCTCCAAAAGAAATTTAAGGTTGCACTAGTCTATTCGTACTCAAAATTTGTTGCCCAACAAATATGGTCGCCATTTCTGAATAGCAAATACTATAACCTTGAGTTTAGAAATTTAAGGTTGCACTGGTCTATTCGTACTCAAAATTTCTTGCCCAACAAATATGGTCGCCATTTCTAAATAGCAAAAACTATAACCTTGAGTTCACACTCATAAACAGATATCTAGCATTCAAAATGAGGAAGAGTTTGGCTTAAATGTGCAAGTGGGTGCCCGTCTTACATTAAACCTACTCTCACTCCATTGCCCAAAGTGTCGGCCTCAATAAAAAAAAAAACTTAGTAAAGTCAAGCAAAGTTAAAAAGGGTATTATAGTCATAGCCGTGTTCAAACAATTAAAAGTAGCCTCTGCCTCTAGACCCCAATTAAAATTGTCTTTTTGGAGTAATTGCAGTAATGGTAGAGCAATTTTCCAGTACCCAGCCACGAACTTCAGTAGTAGCCAGTAAAACTCAAAAAACCTTGAAGTTCTTTCAGCGTGCAAGGGGTCGGCCATTGTTGCATGGCTGCTGTCTTAGACTAATTGGCTGTCATCCCCTTTGCCGAAACGATACGTCCCAAGTACTCAAGTTGTGGCTATGCAAAATGACACTTAGCTCGATTAACATACAAACAATTATCTCGCAACACAGTAACAACTTGATCCAAATGTTTTAGATGCAATGCCAAAATCTATACTAAATACCAGAATATCATCAATGAAAACTATGACAATTTATAAAGAATATGCCAAAAAACATCATTCATAACTGCCTAGAAAGTGGACAGTGCATTACTAAGACCGAAAGGCATCACAAGAAACTCATAGTGTCTTTCATGAGTTCTGAAAGCCGTTTTCGAAATATCCTCAAAGAAGGACCCGAATATGATTGTACCCGATCAAAAACGAAAACTATGACAATTTATGGAGAAAATGCCAAAAAACATCGTTCATAACTGCCTAGAAAGTGGACAGTGCATTACTAAGACCGAAAGGCATCACAAGAAACTCATAGTGCCTTTCATGAGTTCTAAAAGCCGTTTTCGAAATATCCTCAAAGAAGGACCCGAATCTGATTGTACCCGGACTTAATAATCAACACAGAATCTCCAACTCCCATCTTTCTTTTTAACTAATAGTATTTGGCTCGAGAAAGGACTACAATTGTGTCAAATTATCCTTGCCACTAACATTTCAGTTACCAATCTTTCGATCTCATTCTTTTGAATGTGGGGATAGCGGTAGGGTCTCACACTCACCGGTGTTTGTTTATCTTTTAAAATGATGACATGTCATGAGCTCAAGCTGGTGGAAGTCTAACCGGAGTATCGAACATGGTAGGATATCGGTCGAGGAGTCTTTGAAACTCCACAAGCACGGGCTCTAAAAGTAAGGAATCGGCTTCTGCCAAATGTAAGTTGCAACATTCCAATAAAACTCCTCTTCCTCTCACCTTAAGAGTCTTCATTAAGGCTCTCTTAGGAAGACTAATTTTTTTGCATAAGCTTGGATCTCCTTGCAATTTCAGAGGTTGGGTACCCCACATAAACTCCATAGTTAACATAGCCCAATTCACATACATGTCCCCCAATGGCTGTAATCATTGCACCCCCAATACAATGTCAGAGCTTCCCATTTTTAAAGGCAAAAAATTTTCTTAAATGTTAAGGTTTTGTAGCCTCAATCGAATACCATGGCAAATTCCTTCACTTTTGACTGAAAACCCCATGCCCATTAAAACTCCGTAACTTCTCGTGTCACTCAAAGTCAAATCAAAACGCAGAACTAGCTCTGTTGAAATGAAATACAAGTGTACCTTCAATTTCTCTGAGCAACTTCAAAATCTTTGGTGGGGTTAGCCTTACAACCTAGTTTACTGATAATTCATCACGAGAAGGGAATAAGTCGAGCAAATCCTCCTCCATACCTTCTGTCGATTCTTCCTCATTTTCCTCCTCACCAACATCATGACAAATTAACACTTGCAACTCATGAAATTTGCAACAATGACCAATACTATATTTCTCATCAGACCAGTACCATGATCCCTTTTCTCGTTTATCTTGTAATTCAACATCGGTTAATCTTCTATACTGAGTGTTCATCTTGATAGCCATAGGCTTCACAGGAGCTTACCCAATGGCATCAGTACTCTTCATCACGGTGTACAAATTGGGTCTTGCATTAGCCATTGAATTTTGCCGACCGACTAACATAATTAAAATTTTAGTTTGTAGAAGATATTGATCGAGTCTCCTAGTTTCTCCAAAAATTTTTACTACTCCGAAGGATAGCTAACTTGTCCTCTATCTGCTACGTTGTTTGCATGATCTGACTTAACTCAATAGGTCTTTACACCAACAATCCCACCCTAATATTTGTTTGCAACCCGTTAATAAATTGGGCTTCTAACATGTGATCACAGATGTCACGAAATGGAGCGGCCGATTTCTCAAATTGCAACCTATACTCTCTCACTGTGCCCTCTTGCCTAACTACTAGAAATCGTTCTAATAATGTTCCTTTGAGCGAAGAACATAATCGGTCTAATAGTCGTTCCCTTAAATCAACCCAATTACGAAATTGTTGTCGGCTGCTCTCCCATTGAAACAAGGCAAGAGTCTCGCCTTCAAAATACATAGCCACTGCTTCCAATTTCTCAACTTCTAACCAATGTTGTAAGGCAAAAAACCTCTCAACCCGAAACACCCAATCGTCAGGATTGCCACCCTCAAACACTGGCATCTCTAATTTTTTCATTCTGTTTTCTCTAGCCAGCACACTAGCCATCTCGGTCATCGCACGGCGAGAGTCGTAGTCACTCGCAAGGACACCGAACTGAATGGTCGACCCTTGGCGAGCGCTAGTTTCATCCACTCCAATGTTGAACATTGTTGTCATCCCTTTGCCCGAACTCAAGTAACCACCATTGACTTCTAGTTCTTCTTCCTTTTTTTTTTGTATTCCCGATTCAGTAACCTTCAAACTTCCCTTCTCCGACCTCTGCGATTACAAAGCAAAGAAAGCGGCCAACCGTTCCAAGATCGAGGCCACGTCCGCTTTCATCATTCCCAGTTTCGCGTCAATCTCCAGAGAAATTTCTTCCCAAATTGAATCCATTTTCGACCGAAGTTCCTCACATACTAAGTTGATTATGTCCTCGCTCGTGTTTTTCCTAACTTCTCCCCTTCTTCGTGCCATCGCTTTGATACCAATGATACACAACTCAGGAAACACAAAACACAAAACACAATTCCAAAACCAACACAACGACAACAGCGATGCAGACCTTTTGAGAGGTTCTGCTCTCTCCTACCTAATTCTCTCTCAAACTGAGGATGAAACGTATTCTTGTCCCTACTCCCATACATTATTTCAATCAACATAGTAATATCCCACTAATTCCCACAAACTCAAACATTAACCCAACCCAAAAAACCACCACATTGAACATATCACACTTAGGCTTCGATTACCCTCATTGGCTGCCTTGCATAGGTGAATAGCAATGGAGGATACTTATTAGATTTCTAGACAGGACATAAAAAAATAGGGATTTAAAATGTCAGGTACTATCTCAACATAATCTTCCATGAACTTTAATATCCCAACACCAACCACTATATTTTACTCTTAAATAAGAGCAACAAAGCTAAAAATGATAAGAGATACCGCTGATGAGAAAATTGCTGCAGAAATGAAATTTAATGATGATAAAAAATACACCAACAGACTCATAACCATGAACTCCTGCTTGTGCAAAGAGAAAGAGAACGCTTACAATGGGTCCACTTTTCAAAGCATACTCCTTCGCAAATTTGCAAGCTTGTTTAACAGCAAGTGCATCCATGCCATCTACCTGTTTCATAGAATAAGATTATAGTAATTCAAGCAACCAAAAAATACCAACAAAACATTAGCCAGGAATGTAGAGCCTGGTCACAAACTTTCTGTTAAGAACATCAAGAGAGATGCAACTATCTTAAAGCTTTTTCTAATATCCTAGCACTAGATGCTCATCTTTCCTTGCTAGTCAGTTTTCTCCCTAGCTTTTGTCACCAAAAGAATGTTGAACAAACGGTAAACAAAGCATTAAGAGGAAGTGAGCCATGAAAAACAGTGGCAATTATGAAATATACAAAAAGTCCAACAAAAGTATGAATAACATTAAGAAATATAAATGATTAAATTAACTTCAACACACAACTCATGGTTTTGGTATTGGTGGAATTTATCAAATACAGTAAAAACTAATCCATGCTAAAGAATAATTATTTACCTTCAGCCCAGGAACATAGTCTCCACGCTTATAATAAGCTGGACTCTTGGCAGCTCGCCACTCAGCAGTTCCCATACCATCTGTTGAAGACACATATGGATTCAATTTCAATTTTTTTAATGTTGCGTCATTTATATGATACATACAAGGAAAACAAAACTCAAAAGTCAACTCTATTTACTTACAGTGATTATTCTCGCAGACCAATATCGCCGGAAGATCCCAAAGAGCAGAAATGTTCAGAGCCTCAAACAACTGTCCCTGATTCGCTGCACCATCCCCATATAGCGCAAAAGTGACATTCTCTTCCTTGGAATACTTTTGCGCGAAGGCCAAGCCACAACCAAGAGGAATTTGAGCTCCAACAATGCCGTGTCCACCAAAAAAGCCAGAATCCTTTTTATAGAAATGCATCGAACCTCCTTTTCCTCTGGAACATCCATCACGGCGGCCCATGAGCTCCGCAAAGACCTCCAGGAGAGTCCCTCCGCGGCCAAGAAACGTGCAGTGGTCACGATAAGCAGTAATAATAGCGTCCTTCTTAGTAATAGCAGCCTCCATCCCCACAGCCACGGCTTCCTGTCCGTCATACAGATGGCAAAACCCTCGGATCAGCTTCGCCTTGTAAAGAGAATCAGCAGCGATCTCCATCCGCCGCATCAAGGCCATCACACGGAAGAATCCGAGCAGCTCCTTAGGCGACGTTTCAACAGAGCGCGACGGAGCATCGCACTTGTGAGCGACGAAAGGAACAGAGGTTTCGATCGTGAGAGTTGTCGAATCGTCGGCGGCGGAAGAGATGGAACGGCGGAGCGACGGTGTCAACGACCAAGTGGCAGATAACGGCATGAGGAGCTTGGATCGAGAAGCGGCAACGTGGTGAAACGCCATTACCGATCGATAAAGCTTCTGGTTCGATTTATCGAGGGGGAGAGATTTTCTGAAGATCGGAAGGTGTCAGCTGAAGAAGTGTTAAGTGCCAAGTGGCAAGTAGTTTACCATCTACTAAAAATAAAAAAGAAAAATATTAATCAATAATTAATAACAAATTAAACATTAATATAGGGGGTTCAAAATGGAAGAACCAAACTGAAACTGATTATCGGTTTTGAACATTTTAGAACCCATTGTTAGTTTCATTGTGTAAAAATTTTTTGGTTTCAATTGCTTGAGGAGCAAAATGAAGAAAATGAGAATTTTGATGGTGGGGGTCGATCACTAGAAGATGTGGTCAATCTCCTTCTATGCGAAATATTACAGATTGTAAACAAATTGAAAGTGGTCAATTGGCTGAAGAGGGGTGATCGATCGATTCCAAAGCAGATTTAATATAGGGAGCAACCATTTTTAGAGCGTTCGATCAGCTGAAGAGGGATGATCGATTAGGTCCAAAGAAGACTTAAAAGTGTTGATTTGCGGTCAATTGTTAGCTAGTGGGTGATCAATCAGTTTCTTTGAAAATGGTAGAATTGTGGTTGATCTTTGGTGAATCGCAGTCGATCATGGTCATGACTGCAAAATTTACGGTCGATCACATGAAGGAGATGATCGATCGAAATATCGAGAATTGCCTAGAAAATGGCTAACCGTCGCCTGGAAAAATGAAGTGGCACCTAGATAGTGAAGTGTCGTGATTTATCGCCTTTCTCTGTAAGTTTATAGAAATATTAGAGGGAGTTTTGGTAGAAGAAAATATGTCCCCTGGTGTTCCTTCAAGGTAGTTTATGTTTTGGTTTTCTAGAGAATTATGTGGTGCTGCTATGAAGTTGTGTAGGAGGATTTTTAAGAGGGAATTGCTGTTGTGTGATTGTTGGAAGAAGCTTCAACAGGATAGGATTATTGCGAAAAGAAGCAAGAGATTATACATGTGTTTTGCCAGAGGTGGCCTACATCACAAGAATAGGATGATTTTGTATTGTCTGTTGATGATATACTTGTTTCCAGCTATTGCTTTGATATGAATCTGTTGATGAAAACGTTTGTTGGTTGATTACTCTTTGTATGATAATGGACTGAAAAAGGATATGTTAATGATAGGGTTCTGTTGGTTGGCTTTGTCTCTGTTTCATGGATATAAATGGTTGAAGAAATATTTTGTTGATGGAAATGATGAGAAGGATGAAGGTGTTCTCTATAGTTTATGTATGATAAATTATTGCTTTATGTTCATAGTAATGAATGTAGGAAATGTTTTGTTGATCTCCCTTGCTACTGTACTTTACGGTTTCAACAAATTATAGAAAATATTGCTTGGCTGACTAATATTTACTATATGTTCACTCTATGTATGGTAAAAACCTGTTGAAATTAATTACTGTTGAACTAACTGGAAATGTTGAAGTTGTTCCATGTAATAATCTGCTTTGATAAACGTTGTTGTGCTCTGTTAATTAGATATAAATGTTGAGTACATGGTTTGAATAGCTCCTTGTTGTAGTTAAAATTATGTAGCATGATGATAGGTTAGAGTTTAAATTGTAAAATTACTCTCTATTGATACTACTTTATAATTTGTTAGAAATGTGGCATATGTTGTTACTGGCTAGTTAAATTGTTGGTTTACAGCATGTGTTGGATGGATTGAAATTGCCTTGTTGTTTCATGCTTCAATAAACTGTATTGTTTTCTCAATGTGTAGTATAAACTGTTGAACTGTGTGAATTGCATCTATGACATGCATCTTGATGAATAGAAATGCTATGTTAAGGTTGATATGTACATGCATTGCATTTTAAAGGAAATGAATGAAATAAATGTAAATGGACGTATGGGGGTTCGGGAGATTGGTGACGGTCCTAGGTGATACACCCCAAATGAATACAGCTCATCCCACATAGGGATGGAGTGATGGTTACACCAACATAGACTATAGGGTTCATCTTTGCTTCTGTTCCAAAAATCCAAACGTTTAGACTAACAAAGTGAAACGCAAACTGAATGACATAAATGATAGGTTCTTTTCTCATATGGATTGCATAAACATTCATTGAGCATTACATTTCATTATATCTCTTACTAGGCGCTCTCATAGTTTCTCTTGTGATGTATGTGATGACTATGATCCTAATAATGTACTCGTGGAGGAAGTATGACTCAATAGTGCATTCGTTACTTGCCGCAAGTTGACCTTGGGAGATATGACTCATGAAATAGAATAAAGCGTGTTTAAGTATTTCAAGGATTTTAAACTGTTTTTAAATGTTGTTTACTTTAAATTGTTTTAAGGTGATGTTTGTATGTTTTAATTTGAAGAGTTCTGTTTATGCTTATGCTATTATTTGCCCTTCACATGTTTTTATGAATGAAATTTTAAAAAGAAAAAATTTAAATGAAAAACGGGATGTTACATGTTTGCTCTATTAATTTTTCATAGTTGAGTGTTTTATTTGTTAGAAAAAATTGTTTAGTAGTTGACTTGTCATTGATTCTATTAAATTAATATAATAATCTCGGTAGACTAAAGTTTGATTTCTATTAACCTAAATAAAAATAAAGGAAATTAACAAATCAACCAATATACTTTGTGATCAATGACAAGTTAATCACTAACGTATTTTTGCTAACAACTTAACCACTCAACTATGAAAAATTGCCACTGCAAACATCGCTGTTAGTTTTCTGAGAACTCACAGTGGAAAAAAGCTAATACTCATGGAAAAAACTGTAAGAACTTATGATTTTAAAGACTTTTAGTGGAAAAAAGTTAATATCCATAGAGAATGAATTTAGAAGATTTCAGATTTTGTAAAAGAATAAATTTAAAAGATTTCAGATGTTACAATTTAGAAGATTTTGTAAAAGAATGTTAATGTTGTAGATTTCGAATAACTTAGAATTGTTTTATTGTCCATGGAAGAATTACAGCTTGTTTGTGTTGTCTGTATTTTTCTATGAAGAAGACAATGAATTTTTTTTGTATTTGCAAACTTTCCTCTGCAAAAAGTCAACTTTTCTCTGCGAAATGTCATCTTTCCGCAACAGAATGTCGTCTTTCTAAAAAGTAAAATTGTCTTTCCTCTGTGGAAAGACGACATTCCTCTACGAAATGTCAACTTTCTTGAATTCTATTTCAAGAACATTGTCTTTCTGCTGCAGAAAGACAATGTTCCACTTCGAAAAGCTAACGTTCCGCAGAGAAAAGACAACGTTCCACAGAGTAATGACAACGCTATTTAACAGAAAACGTAACCGCAATGTTTACTCTGTCAATTTTTCATAGTTTAGTATTTAAGTTGTTAACGAAAATTGTTCAGTGATTGACTTGTCATTGATTTTAAAGTATAATGGTTGATTTGTTAATTTCCCTAAAAATAAAGTCACAAGACACTTAAATTTATTGATGAAAATCACAAATAGACTATCTCAAAATAAAAGGGAAAATGACAAATTAACTATCATCGTTTGTGGTCGATGACAAGTCAACTACTATCCTTTATTTTCTAACAAATTAACCACTTACGCATGGGAAAATGACAAAGCCAACATCGTTATCACGTTTGTCGTTAACAAGCTAATGTGGAGCCGCGTCGGTTCGTAGACAAACTGCCGCGGCTCCGTAGTTTTCCAAGAAAAAAGGGCCAAATTTGGCTTGAACCGCCGTGGGGTCTCAAGAGACCGCCGCGGTGTGATACCAAAACCGGCGGTCTCTTGAGACGTTGCCACGGTGTCTTTAGACACCGCGGCGGTGAGCATTTTGTCAGCGATTAGCGAACCCTAGAGAATTCTGAGAGCTGAAAAGAAAGACATTTTGGCAAAGTAGAAGAATTTATTGAAAAGCAAATGACGTCTTTGAATGTTAAAGAATCTGTTATTAACCGTCAAGTTGAAGTGGGGGCCACAGCCACATTTTTTGCCAATGAGAATGAGGTACGTGGAATTGGAAATGAAGCCTCAATTGTGTTACATTCTATCTCAGCAACTCTAAACGAGGAGGACGATGAGGACCTCCGTTTAGTATGTCAATCCACTAGTGACGAAGACATTGACATGGCCGAGAGTAGGCCTAGACACCCACCACAAACACAATGCACGTTCGCTGGTATAGGCATTGGCAAAAAGTATAGTTCATTGAATAAAATTAGAGAAGAAATTGTCGATAATGCATTGAAGAATGGGTATGGGATAAAATTCACCCACGGTGACCCTCATCGATTGAGGGCTGCCTGCCAGGAAGGATGCACGTGACTGTTGTACGCCTGAAAAATGCAAGGTGAAATGACGTTTCAAATAAAGTTCTACAACGACGTTCACACTTGCTCGAGAAAGATGGAAAGTCATCATGCCACTGCCAAATGGGTGGCAACGCATTACTTAAACAGATTTAAAAGTCAAGTCGACTGGGACCTTTCTTCCATAATTGAGACAGTCAGGAAGGACTTCAACGTCAACATCACACCCAACCTTGCTAGAAGGGCAAGAAATCTGGCAAAAAACATAACGAAGGGGATGACAATGAGCAATACAAGCTCATATGGTCCTATGCCGAGGAGATTCAGAGGTCTAATCTTGGAAGCTCGGTGCTTGTTAACATTGACATGAGTGCATTTAAAAGGATGTACATGTGTTTGGCTGCATGCAAGATGGCCGTGTGGAACTGTGGTAGACCGGTTATTTGTTTGGACGGTCGCCACTTGAAGGGAGTGACTCCGGGCCAGTTGCTAACTGTTGTCACCATCGATGGGAACGATGGAATGTATCCGATTGTTGTAGCAGTGATTGAAGCAGAAAATAGGGCTTCATGGAGCTGGTTTCTGAAATTGTTGCTCGATGATCTAAACACCCTATCTGGCAATGGATGGACAATCATTTCTGACTGACAAAAGGTGCAGTTGATTGCTTTTGCCTTCTGTGTTTATGTTATGCATTTTGTACCAATGTCTAACTCATATTATGAATCTTTGCAGGGGCTAGTGCCAGCTGTCAGAGAGGTGGCAGGGCAAGCGGACCATCAGTTTTGCATCTGGCACCTGTATGAGAATTTTCAAAAACAATTTAAAGATAGGTTGTTAAAGGATGCAATGTGGGCCGCATCTAGAGTCACAACAATGAGGCAGTTTGAGAGAGAGATGGTGAAGTTATTTTTACTTGACCCGGTGGCCCACAACTATCTACGAGGAATAGATGTGATACGCTGGGCCAAACATGTTTTCTGCTCCATCACCAAATGCGACTTAAGCCTCAACAACCTCAGCGAGTCTTTCAACGCCTACATCCTACAAGCCCGGGACAAACAAATTCTAAGTATGTTCAAGATCATTCGAAAAGGCATTATGGGTAGGATCGTGAAAAAAATGAAAAGATGGCTCGCTCCATGGACCTTTTCTGTCCGCAGGTCAGCAACCAGCTGACCAAACTACAACTTGCCGATCGAAATTGGAGCCCCCAGTTTTCAGGAGCTGCCCAGTTTGGGGTCAGCAACGATAACGAACAGTACTCTGTCGATTTGGACAGGCGTACTTGTACCTATTACCGGTGGGAGTTGACGGCATCCCTTGTGTCCATGCAATCCCTTGCATTCACTTCACGAGGAGATCTCTTGAGGAATTTGTGCTTGCGTGCTATCACCGAGAAACATACATGGTGATGTACTCCCACTTTGTCCGCCCCGTCAATAGACAAATCGAGTGGCCTCTTGTGACGAAACTTGATCCAATTATCCCACCGCCATTTAAAGAGCTTCCAAGAAGGTTGCGAAAACGTAGAATACAGGATGTGGACGATGCCCCAAGTCAGACAGTGCTACCCAGAAGACATATGAACATGACTTGTGGCTGGTGTGGAGGTGTGGGGCACAATTCCCGCATTTACGAAGGTGGAGGCGAGTCCAGTGCAAGGACCGGCAGAGGCGACATATGGAGAGGCAGAGCTAGAGGCAGAGGCAACAGAGGAAGGTCAAAGGGCACATTTATGGGTTTCAGAGTCCCCTAGACAACCCCCGAGACAATTCCTTCCATAGTCCCAGAGACAGTCCTCGAGAGAGTATTTGAGACAGTTCCCAACAGAGTTCTTGAGACGCAGATGACCCATTATCACGTTTATGTTTTCAAGTGTTATTTGAACTATGCTAATTCATTTCAATGTGTTTTGCAGGAGTATGATGCGCAAGGTCCACAAACACAAACGTACACAAATGTGGACCTTAACCTTCCGTGATACATTGGTTTGATAGATTAGGTTTGATATATATGTGATTGTATTATACGCTATATTTGTAAATTTTGAATTGATAAATATGAATTGGTTTCATAAATTTGAATTGATAAATTTGAATTTGTTTCGTTTCAGTAATTTGAATTGATATATTGGTTCCATACATTTGGTTGTGGAGTGTGCATGGAAATTGATTACAGGTACCATGATAATCCGCAGTGGTTTGCTCACAAGCCGCCACAGTTTGTGAGAAAACTGTCGCGGCTTGCTCCCAAACCGCGACCGTTTGTTATGCAAGCCGCAGTGGTTTGTGAGCAAGTCGTCGCGGCTTGTGAGCAAAGCCTCAGCGGCTTGCTCACAAACCACCGCGGTTTGCTGAAATTGTTACACTGAATTCACCCAAGTTTCTCCATACACTTGTCTTTAATTATGTACTTGATTTAGGTTATGCAGGATTTACTTTTCACTTATCCTCACCTTAATTTATAAAAATTTTCCCAGAGTCTCCCTTGTTTCTTTACTCCCCCAAAGCTAATCTCAAACATCTTGCACAAAATCTCAAGCAGTTCTAGTATCATCCAAACATATAATTCATCCAGTATTAGTGCACTTTCGTAAAGTAAATGTAAACTAAACATAAATTACAACGTAAATGTAAAAAAATTCAACTAAACATAAATTACAACGTAAATGTAAACAAATTACAACAAAGTCTACATAAACATAAATTCCTACGCCGCCTTCTTCTTTCTGGTCTGTTTCGGCCGCAAATCCTTGACTTCAAAAGATAATTGCGGGTCAAGGAATACGTTATCTGCTGTGTCAAACAACAGACCTTCATACTCATAGGTTGTAGCGTCATGCTCGTGGAATTGTTCCCGATTAGTGCAATGTCGTATCACCCTCATCCTCTCACTCGTACACCACAAGATGTTGTAAGGGTTGCAATGCAAAGGGAACAATTGCCTGTAAAATACGCGGAAAGCAATATTATGAATTTACACAAGGGAAAATACATACCGCTCTTTGTCAGTGGGAGCTACGACGATGGAGATTGCTTCCGACATCATTTGATGGTAAGCATATTGAGTGTGGAGGTCAACGGACGACATAAACAACCCCTACCCCTGCTTTGGGTGTGTCTGAAATGTAAACAATGTATTAGATGATCTCAGTGAACATGAACGACAATCCGGAGAAGCGAGATGGTTACTTACGTGAATCCACCCTAATGTCAGTAGACGGTTTTCCTGTTGACACGTGAATACGTCTTTGTCGTTGACCGCATAGCACTACATATAAGTTCGGATGAGTACTAAGATAAAATCTTATACACTAAGATACAAAGAAAGCTTCTCACCGTATCTGGCATCCCGACTTGTTCCGGGAAGATAATATCAGTGACGCCGTAATCATCATCAACCAGCTTTCCCCCAAGAACTGCGCACGTCTCCCTGTTCTTCCGAGTATTTGGCGCAACATACTTCTTGAAGATGTCCATCAAATCCCGAGACTGCAACAAAAATGGAAAAGGTTGTCAGACTAACAAAGCATGAACATGAACGAATACACATATATAACCAAATGAAAGATGTACCACGCGCACAGTTCTAAGGGGCGGAGGCTCGAATTCACTGGTCTCTTGTACCTTGGCAGGCATGGCTGGAGGAGCAGGTTGGCTGCTTACGGCACCTTGGCTACAAATCAACAACACGTCATTACATCAAACACAAATAAAGTAAAGATTGGACTTTATGTACAAAGTAAATAACTTACAAGTGGTATGTGGCTTCTGTTGCTTCAGAGGACGATAGAGAGGCCGTTGTACCGGCTAATCGGCTCTCATGTCTCTGAAGTGCTGCCACCAGCTCACGGTGCCCTCTTCTGCTCGCATATGCCTCTCTTCTGCTCGCCGATGCCTCTCTTCTGCTCGCCGATGCCTCTCTTCTGCTCACTCCTCCCCTCTTTGTATTTGGATCTGTTGCATTTGAAGATTCTCCTCCATCATTTGCATTCTCATAAGCACCATATTATGGAGCTCCTCCATCCTGCTCATCTAGGCGGACGTCTCCTTAGGCATGGATGTAAAGTGAGATGTGTGAGGAGGGGGTTATTTCGTTGAGGGGGCTGAATGCTGAGGCTCTGAGGGGGGTGGAGGTGTTGGCTGCTTCTTGATCTTGCGGACCCATTCCCCTCCAACTTGAGTAATCCCCCTTCGGTGCACTTTTATTTTGTTATACACATCAATGGCCGACTCTTCAATTCTTAGCTCTTTCTCCGAGATGGGTACCCCATAGTGCTCAACGATGTTCTGGATGAGCGAGTTGTACGGCAGGTTCTTCGCTAGGTTGTTAAGCACCTCGTGCATGTGGCTCAGGATGACGTATCTGATGTCCACCTTTTTCCTAGTGAACACCTTCTCTAGCAAATAGAGATCCATGCAGCTAACATGGTCTCAATGCCCATCCCGAGGCAAAATCGTGTACGTCGTGATCAGGTGGATCAATCGAGCTATGGCATTCAGCTCCTTACCCTTTGCCTTTTTGTACTCGGCAACCTCGAGATCCCGGTGCAACAATCTAAGCACCACTAGCCCTTCTCCTCTGTTGATGGATCCCGAGACACGTGATCATATTGTTCGCTTGGCCCATCCAGTACACATCCAAGTATTATATTTACATCGTTGGGAGTTAACCTCAACTCTCATCCAAAAATTGATGTCCGCACCTCTAATGGTTGGGTGGACAGTTCCAAATTTGGGTAAAACATTCTAATAATCCTCTCGCAGTAACAGCCCCTCATTTGGCAGAACCTGCCTAATCCAGCATCTTTAACCAATTGTTTAATTCTCATTCCTGCCAACAATTCAAAATCTACTATTTTTGAAACAATAATTGCACGGTGTTGTATATCATCTTCATACCGTGTTTTGGCATACGCTGTCCTGAATAGTTTGGAGTGGAAACCCGCTGTAATGGGTTGGAACTAGACCAATGAGCCTCTGACTTCTCATTGTTAAGGCTCGGGTTTAGGTTGCCATTGCGAGTGTGCAACGGTTTCTCTATCCTCGGCGGTTTCCTCGTGTTGCACAGCCACAGGTTGCACATCTTCCACCGCCGCGGCTTGTACAGCTTCCACCGTTGCCTTCCCACGCTTTAACGCCAATTTCTTTGCTCGGGAATACATTGTGATTGAAAATGGCCGAGAGTATTTCGTTGTTTCTTCGCGGTGACAATGGCTCTCTGAGAGGATTTCGTTGTTTGTTCGCAGTGAAAATGGCTCGCCGAGAGGATTTCATGGTTTGTTCAGGTGAAAATGGTCGAGCCTTAGGATTTTGCGGTTACATATACCGCTGAGTTAAAAGACCGAGGCCAGTACACCGCGGCGGTGTCTCAAGAGACCGTCGCGGTGTCTTAAGAGACCGCCGGTTTTGGTATCACACCGCGGCGGTGTCTCAAGAGACCGTCGCGGTGTCTTAAGAGACCGCCGGTTTTGTTATCACACCGCGGCGGTGTCTCAAGAGACCGTCGCGGTGTCTTAAGAGACCGCCGGTTTTGGTATCACACCGCGGCAATCTCTTGAGACCCCGCGGCGGTTTAGGCCAAATTTGGCCCTCTTTTTTTGGAAAACCATGGAGCCACGACGGTTTGTCTACGAATCGCCGCAGCTCCACATCAGCTTGTTAACAGCAAACGTGACATCGATGTTCTTTGTCATTTTTTCATACGCCGATGATGGTTAATTTGTCATTTTCCCAAAATAAAATTATAATTGTTAAGATTTAAAGAAAAAAAATTAAAATTGAAGGAATTTACAATTTAGACCTTAAATTTATGAGTATTTTAACTCTAAACTTATTAGACCTCAAAACTTTTTGTGTGGAAAGAAGAAATACCTTAAGTTAAATAAAGCCAAGAGTTTTGAGGAGTTGAAGATTTAAGAGGAGTTGGAGATTGTATGTTTCAAAAAGAGAGGGAGGTTATCAATTCATTTTTCGACACGTCTCATTTTATATATTGTATAAAAATTAGACTATCATATCACATGAAGAATATAACACAAATTATAAAGCTAGGCTGATTTGCCTGCCCTTCAATTTATTAAAAACAAGATTGAGGTGTCAATGGTAAATATCTACTAAATTCAACATCTAAATTATATTTTAGTATTTAAATTATAATTACCAATTGAAATACATTTATATTAGTAGAATAAATTGAACTAATATAAAGGAAAATGTATTTATCAAAATAACTCTTCAACTATGGATCAATACAAATCAACCTTTAAATTATTTTTTATTAACAAACAAACTCTTAAACTGTCATCTTTTAATAAATTAAGTCTTATCAGGCGTCCATGACTCAACTACGAACATCTACATTCACATCCAGGCATCCGTAGCTAAACTTAGTCTCGAAACTCAGCGTGCATTCATGTTTTGGTGTCCACAGCCTTAGGACCGGGTGTCCACATTCTTGTTCAAGTGTCTGCGGCTAAAATGAATCTTGAAATTGAGCGTCCGTGTTCATGTCTAGGCAGTCCGGCCAAAATTGTAACAAGTTTTTAATGTAAACAAGATTTTAACACATACGAGAAAACAACAAAGGACGATACTAGCCCTTTTCAGAGATATGTCAACAATGGTGGTCTAAGGATTTTGTTGAATAGTCTCCAAAGAGAGCGAGAAAAGAGAAGTTCCAGCACTGCATCAAACATTGGTATCTACATTTTGACATGGCTAAAAAAAGCTAAATATTTGAAAAGAGAGAGTTCAACAGATAAATGAAAGGAAAATATGCATTCATCTGAGTTTTTACATCATTTAATTACCTCTATGTACAGGGTTCCACCAGCTCAAGGCTCAATCCCCTCCCCCTCCCCTCCTTGATGTCATTTCTTTCTTGGTGGAGATTCATGAGTATTGAGTGAACGCTACTAATACAGCAAAGAAAGGCAATCCGGGAACAAACTACTTTCCCCGCCTCTGTTTTCGGCAACTTAGTTAATTGACACGCAACAAATCTACTGCATGGCATAAACACATACAACAGCGTTAAACCAATCAGATGTACTTCATCTAATTCCTCTTCTTTCAGCTTAGCCAAAAACAAATCAAATTACTTCAACTACATATTTAAATCATATGAGTTAACGGATAAATATAAGCCGTGAAAAAGTTATATGTGCCACTTTCAGTTAAGCAGTAAGATTCGTAATCAGAAATATAGAACAAGTATGATGAATGGAATATTGCAGCGGTTAAATCTAAGATATAACTACATGTTAGTGAATAGAAAGAGGTTATAAAGGAGCAATGATCCTTTACTCAGTTACTTTTACCTACTTTTTCCTCCTTGTCTATCATTGACTAATACTAGGCCATTGTTTCCAATCTAATAATTTAGATTCTGTCAACCAGCAAGCTGACTAAACTATCATATAAAATCAATGGGCTAAAGTTGATTAATGACAGACAAGGAGATAAAAATGTTTTCGAAGACCAAACAAAGCAGCTTCAGACAAAAAAAAAGGTCTAGTACGAACCATATTTACTTCATATGTCAGAGAAGGTGTATTATGAGTTCCCAAACAATCTGTGAAACCGTTGTAGTCTCCTTGAAGTTGAGGTACTACCACTTGAAGACAACTGGTCTTGGCTTTCACCGTTTGTCGTCCATCTTTTTCTTTTGCTTTTTCTACGAAACAGAAAGTCTTCTGTATCTAAAACGTATGAGACCTGTCATACAAAACAACAATATTTTTTATTGAGCTGATTTTTTTTCCCACATTTTCTATTGTTTAAACAAAAAATGTCAAGACGAGTAAATAACCAACCGCGTCAAGACAAGTATTGCATCCATCAATTGGATGTTTATAACAAAAAACGAAAAAAAGCACGTGCCAAACCATAGCATAAAAGATAGCAGAAATTGAAAGAAATGCCTCAATAAAAGAAAATAATCTGTAGAAATAGTACCTTTGATGAATTGCAAGCTATCTTACACTCCAGACCATTGACAACTTTAACTTCTTCGATGGCCAGGGATGTAGAAAGAATGTCATCTTTCGATGAATATTTACGTTTGTTTCTGCATGCACAGGTAAGGATTAAGATCCGGTATAAAATAGATAAGCAGTAAGGACAATGTCCACTAACAATATGAATACCTCTTCAAGAAGATCCCAGACTTCCCTTCGGGAAGTACAGATAGAAAGTTATTGTACAGATAAGATGAAAAATTAGGGTCCATTGACACAGCAGTCACTTCAGGCTTATCGTGGCCATAGTCCATAAGCTGAATAGATATTCGAGTTGGAGAGGATGACTGTTGTAGAAACAAGCAAATCGTCAGGAAACTAAGGAACAGAAATTAGGCATTGCATTCAACAACAATAATGAAAAAAAGAAAATAGAAACCTACACATTCAATCCGATAAATGTTCTCATCATGCAGAAGGACACGAGCATTTTCATGATAAACTAAATCAATAAATCTTCTGGGTTTTCTCGACTTTTCATAAGCATATAGTTGAAGAAGCCTGTTATCCATCTCATCAGCGGCAATAGCTTGAAGCTGAAATGGTACAACTTCCAAGTCAGTGGAAAGAAACAGGAACATGGAAGAAATAACAAAAGATAGTGACGATATGGTTGTTAGAATTCACCTGTTTAACAATTTTATATATCAGCTTATCTAATGTGAATAGAACATATGATTGTGTTCCAACAACAGCTCGACAATCATCCTCATATTTGGTATTATCGGAGGAACCTTCAAGTAAAGTGTAAAATGCAACCATGAACCTGCGCCCGAATAAATTGGGTTTCCGATGAGCATACAAAATCAATATTTATTTATTTTTTATAAGAAACTAATTTTATTAAAGAAACTTAAAATGTACATGGGAAGGGAGTAAAAGAAGATCTCCCAAACGGTGAAGCAACAAAAGAAAAATGCTGGCAGGAACTATGTCCATCCAATTAGAAACAATCATTGCAAAAGAATTGACTCATAAAATGCTAAGTTTGGATTCAGGTAAATAGCTATATCTACCTGGCGTAAAGATTAGTAGAAGTTGCATCGCTTGAAGCCCTCCACTTCCTCTCAGCAGATGACGAATTTGTCTTAGCTGATAGTAGCCTCTCATACAGTGTCTTCAGAAGAGTAAAATGAAGAATAATAAGAAATGAGTATACAGATAGCTCCAATTTTAGATATTCAATAAGCCATACCTGGTGAAGCCTGAAAAGCACATAGAAAGAGTCATTCCCGTAATAAACATGTGACGCCTTTTCTTTTCCATGAAGTGCAGGTGGGGCAAATTTAGCGAGAGGTTTAACAGAAAGTAAAAATCGTTCTGAAAATGGTAAAGATGTTCCGTCTCCTTCGACATCATGAGCATCAGCCATCCCTTCAGCCTCACCTTCACTCTCAGCCTTATGATCATGTTCATCATGGTCCCCGTCTTCCTCGTGATCTTCGTGAGAACAATCTTCACCCTCTCCAGATTCACTTACAGAAACATCACCATTCTCAAAAGCATTGTCACTATCCTCTGATGACCTCTGAGCACTTTCCTCACCTTCATCGTCAGCATCTGCATCATTTGCTCCACCAGCCTCCCTGCAACAGACTTCTTCCTCTCCAGGTACATTTGGATATTGCCTAGCACCATCCTTTTCTTTATGGACTACTTCTAAACCAGCTTCTCCATAACTTGCAAAATTATCCTCCTCAAAATCTCCATTTGGAGACAATTCACCTTCTTCCCTTTCTACTTTAAAGTGTCCAACAGCTTCTTCCATATACCTGACATTTTTAATATCTTCAGTTGTCACTCCATTAGAAGATATTAAAGGTCTTGTTGAATCCCCGTCCTGCAGTAGCAAATAAAAAATACTAGCTTTGTTACGAAGTTCAATATTCATATCAATTGGCCATCAATTGATTGATTGAACAACAAGAATCAGATTGACAAACAGGCCAAGCAGAACATGATATCTGAGATTTATCAAGATTGATAATTGAGTTCATCAGCCCTCAAGAGTCTAAAGGACTTCGCACTTTATAAAATCTCATTTTAATAGTTGAAATAGAGATCAAAATTATAAAGTAAGATGATTGTTTATTCCACCTCATCCACCACAGATACCACATGCTACCTCTAAAGTTGTTTCAAGCACATTTGATTATAGGGATACCACATACTACCTCTAAAGTTGAAATAGAGATCAAAATTATAAGATGTAGTTGTTGAAAAATGTGATAACTGCATACTAGCAGGAAATGGATTCAGTACATCACAGTTAGAATGACATGCTACACAAACACTAGTAAGTGGCAGGGATGTGACAAAATTAGAACATAGAATGTCATACGACATCTTCACAAGCTTAACATCCAACTTCAGTTTTAACAACTTCATCATGCAAAAAATAAACAATTTAATAGGCATCAGCATTCATGTTTTATAACTAAACCTTAATTGCTCTCCAAAGACAAGTCAAAGATAAAAAAAAACAGCAATTAAAGCTTTTCATTATGATATTTTTCAACCACAGGTGTATGGAACAAGCATCCCCAATGATTTACTAACAAGACTTTAGACATACCTCTGAAGCGGGCAACTCAAGCCCACTATCCAAAGCACAATTTCCTGGTCTGGAAAGAGTATTATTTAATCCTTGAAGAAGAAAAGAATGTTTGTCAAATGTATAAATCATGCAAATGAGAAAGAAAAATATGAATCAAGAGACAAACTAACAAGGCAAAATGGCACCAGATGGATACCAGATGGATACAAAAAGGAACAAAGAAAGATTCGTCAGTTCAAAGCATTCTTCATACCTGATGTGTTTTCTGGGTTAGTTTTTCCATTACTTTGCTCCCCTCCAGCAGCAAGTGAAGATTTTGAATTGACTAAACGTTCTTTAGAATTATCTTGCTTGCCAACACCAGACAATTCATCAGCTGCTGATACATTCGGCTGCATTTTAGAATGCATAGGAATGGAGAAAGTATCACTTTTCCGTGCAGTGTGATCCACCTCATGAAATCCATCCTCTTTAACACCATTGTCCCCATTCACAGGCCAAGCCCTGTAAGAACTTGATTGTTCATGTGGAATAATTTCATCTTCATTTCGGGAAGAACTTATCTGCTTCAAATTCATGATAATGGCAGCACCGCCAGGACTGCCATCACTCTCTACTGCACTTAGTGCACTACCTTTTGAAACATGATCATTCGCCTTGATGACATCTTCAGTGTCCTCAGCAACTAGGGGACGAGGGGGGACACCAAACATAGGTTCAAGAAAGGTCGTCCAAATCTTCATTATCTTACCCAACATTTCAGTACTGCAAACTTCTCCACATGAAAACTTCATCAGATGATAAATATCATCATGAATGGCTGGATCAGGATACTCAAATTCCAAATTCGGACTGATTGGTCTTCGATTTCTGGCAGCAATAGCAAGCAATACATCATCTTCCTTGCGCTTCTTCTCACTTATTTCTTTGATCTCTGCCAATAGCCCTGTAAAATAATAACAATTAGCCCCTAGAAGTACAATGCATGCAAGACTTTGGAGGTGGAACTTGGCTGGCCAACATGTAAATATAATTAGTCAATTAGTCCAGCTTTATTTGTAATAAAAAGAAGTCGTTTAGAAATTGCAGTCCTCGAAACTAGAGTCAGTCAAATTTCAAAATTGTGAGTTACCTTTTGTGCTTAAGCTTTTTGTATCCTGCTGCTTAAAGTAGAAGCTGCGATGATCAAGTGATTTGTGATAGTTCTTTGCATATATATCTGCCCATACTTTATTAAAATCTGTACGGCACCGTGCCCACTCGTCTTGTTTCTGCTTCAAGCGGGTCAATATAACCGGCAAAGCAAGGGGTGAATTCTTCTTCAGCACATCCATGACATCAAGTCCATGGTCACCATATAATCTCTCAATGCACCTTAAATTCAGAGCTAAAGAAAAGAAAAAAAATTCTCATTAACATATGAAGAAAAACAAAAGAATTACTCAATCTTATGGAAACAATAAAATATCCACATATAAAGAAAAATTAAATAATAACCAGTGAAGTGGTCCTCAATATGGATTGGACCGTCTGTTTTAATTGTGTTGCTGTTTATCTTTTCCAACAATTCTTCAGCGTGCTTGGCAGTGACATTCACAGACTCTAACAACATGTCCAGTTCAAACCTGCACGTAACAATACAGAGCAACCAGTTCTTAAAAAAGCAAACACAACCAAGAAAGGAGTGATTATTTGACACCATGATTTTAGAAAAGAAAGAGAGAAACCAAAACTTTACATGATGCTAAGGAAAATGTTGTGAGAGTTTTAAGTCTAAGCCTTTTGATGAAAGCAGCATATTTAAAGAGGCGGCAAGAAGTATCATGATCATTCGTTAGCATGGTAAATGATGACCCATAAAAATTGAGGCCATGATAAACCAAACGAATTGCTAAAAAGTGACACGACCTCTGAATAAATTTGGAAAACAAAGAGTAAAAACATAACTGATGAAATATCAGGTGCAATCTAACCTATCATCTTCACATCGAAACAGGCTTTCTTCATACTGATTTTTGCGCATATGTTTGAAGGAATAATCCTCACTCCCTGAAGTGACAGATACCCAATGATCATTCAATACTTGATCCCCAAGCTCTGATCTTTGGCTAGCTGTAGGGATAGGGTACTGCAAGATAACCACTCGGTGAATAAAAAGTAAGCAAAAAATAAAAAAGAACAGTCCATGCCAAAAAGCACACATACATTTTTGGGCAGAAGACGATAACTGGGAGTGCAGCGTTCACAATTAGAGAGGTCGAGTTCATTAATAGGCTTTAACAAATACTTGTCTTTACAAGGAAATAAAGACATCTTGTGACCTCCAGCATCTTTACTGCCAAAAGCAACACTTTTATCAGGTCTATCCCTTTCTCGGTTTTCTCTGTCTTTATATCCATCTTCTCTCTCATGATCTCTATCTCTATCTCTATCCCTATCTTCTATCTTCACTGATCTTGAGAGACTTCCTCCATTCCACAAGGTCTCTGAATAAACAAATATTTCAGTCAAAGAAGAACACATTGGCATGGAAATCATAAACTTTGGTCATATTTCTAATCATTTTTTGCATAAGTCACTCTAAATGTTAAGTTGGGAACCAGAGCAATCACAAAACGCTTTTCGTAATGAAGTAAGACACTGATTTACTATGAAACTGACTCAAGAAAACCAGACAAGTTCACTTACTTTTACTCATGACATCAGCAAGAAATCCATCTGCAAAAAAGACTTGATTAGTTACAATCAGACTCCAAAATCCAAGTTAAAAATTAATCATAGCATTTACCATTCTTCTCACAACATGTCAAAAATTCATTGAATCCATCCATCAAATCTGGATATCTTCCAAGTAAATCACCCACCTGACAGAACAAGACATGTTAAAGTTTTGGAAGACATAGCTGAAAGAGTCCATTCAAGCACCACAAATGGTTACAGACACGAATGTTGAATTAAATCAGGTCAATGATAGAAACCACACTCAAGAGTATTTTATCATACTTCATTACACGTTATAATTAAGTATTTTTCAAGTTCTTGGAGACTTTACTTCATATTCATCATTATTAAAAAGTTCTGAAGATTTAACATTAGATGCCTGTCCAAAGCAAGTTAATATTAACACCAAGATTCTTATCAATAAAGATGCAAATTTTCAGTTATCAGTATTAATGATACTGATCTTAAGCTGCCAGTACTAGGTAGTAGGTACAAAATCAGTTGTAGAACCCAGGTAAAACCAAATTCTGAATCCCACCTGTCCAACTCTCATACTCTTGAAAAAAAATGCATTGACCATACCTTTTTAAAACAGGGACGGTGAAGTATAGTGAACATAATCACTAAAACATCACTTTATTTGACAAAAGAAGTTTAAATTTGTAGCAGGAATAGCGAGAAGGCGCATCTACTGGCTATAGAGTAAGCGTTTCCTTAGTTATCCTATTGTAAACCAAGCACTTTTTTTTTTTTGAAAAAAAGAACGAAGATTTTTTTATTCTCTGTCCTAAATATTATTTAACTCATGATATATGGTGAATCTACTATACTAGCTATCTCCAAAGAACATGCCTACCAAAGATTGCAGCTCATCTCGGGTTATAATTTCTTTGCTGTAGATATGGAGGCACTTCAAAAATTCCTGGTAGTCATCAGCATTTCTCAACTTCTCCTTCATTTTCTCACAAAAAGCAAGCTCTTGGCAATACATACCTGCCATGAGAAAAAATAAATATAAATAAAATAAGAAATGAGGAGTAACAAAGAAAGCAACTACAAAATGAAAGAGCACCAAGTTAACAAACTCTTATAAGCCACACGCCAGTTCATTTTTCCCAAACTCATCTTTAGGGAAACAAAAGAAGGTTTTTCACAATAATATGTGTAAGTTCATAGAAAGGACAAAAGAAAGAAATTTAAAACCTCCAAAAGTAAAATTTAATATTTTGGAAATGCTGTTCTTACAAAAATAATTCACCTCAATGAACTTTCATGGTTGAAGAGCATTGAATAGCTATAAGAATATGTCATGCTGTCAGAAGAAAGAAATAGGAAAAACATTTTGACTCACCATGCTGATACAACTGAAACTCCAACCATTTAAATAATTAAAAACCATCACATGAATGTTAGCAGAAACAGAGACAAAAACATTATGAATGTCCACATCAATACCCAAGATGTAGTTAAACAAGTAGATGCTTTTTACAAATTAAAAAAATAATTAAAAAATATGAAGAATATGTCTGGGACTTAGTATATAGTTCAAAATGTATTACAAAGGGTGATTTGATAGAGAAGAGTTACTACATTACTCACTCTTAGCAGAACTTTTATCATCATAGGAGGATGACATGGGACGCAGTCCAAAGTTTTCATCACCTTCTTCACCTTCATGCAATGGTTCAGCAAGTGAGTCTTCAACCCTGCGAGACTTCCTCTTATGCAAAAACCGTTGCATGTTAATATCCCGGCTACCATCATGTTCATAATCCCTATCCTCTCTTTCCCGATCACGTTCTCTTCTATCTTTGTCCTCCCTCCTGTCCTTTTCTTTTTCACCACGCCTACGGTGTTCTTTCTCTGCTTTCATCAAGGCTCTATCATGGTCAGGATCAGGACGGTCAATGCTAATATGACTGTCAGTATGTGAAGCAACTTTCTGATAACAATAAAAAAAGAGCTGATGTGACTTAAATGTTTAAATCATATTATAAAAAAAATATGAGATGATGAAAACCTTGTCAGCATGCATGGACCGCATTGTAGGTATGGCAGAGTTCCTATCTCGTAGAATAGAATTTCTACCAGGAGTATAGTGAGTGGAGGTTGCTGCTGATGACTCAGGTAGAAAATGAGTGAACTCAGAGAGTAAATCGTTGTGATCACGGAAAAGTGCAGAAACCTTCAATAATCAAGTTAATTATCAAAATTTTATTAAAATTGAGACCACCAACTAATAGACAGATGAATATTCACAAGAAATGAGATCGGCATTTTAAAGAACAAACCTACCTCCTGGTAGACCTCACCGATTGACTTATTTTCCTTTCTATACATATTCAAAATGTCCAAAAATGATTTGTAAACATGATCGTCCCCTTGAAACCGCGTCTGAAAGCAAGAAATAAAATTATACTAAAACTGTGAAAAAAGAACTGTCAGGTTAAACAAAGGAATCAAACATTTTTAAAATTTTCTAACCTTAATCTTATTCACAAAATTGATGGCTTCTTCAAATTCAACAGGCTTTTTATGGGGAGGTTGTTCATCCTCAAGTGGAAGAGTAATCTCATATCCTTTGGGCAAGAAAGTATTGAAGCCCAAAATTAAGTCACGATGACCTTTAAATAGTTCCTTTACTCTTCCAATGACTCCCGCAGTATCAATTCTAAAATCACATAAAATCAATAAAGATCAATAAAATGGACACAAACAACACTTATTTTCTTCTTTAGCAAAGTAAAAAAGAATCAAATCCATTAACTACAAAGCACAAATTGCATTGAAAAGAAACCTTTGAGCCTTAAAATCTTTCATAACTTCAAGAAAGTCTTCATATTTTTCCTTTTTGTCCTGAAATATGTCCTTCACTGCTTTCAGATACGCCAATGCATCATTGGTTGTTAGCTTCTGAGTAGTCCCTCCTCCCATCATTTGTGGTTGCCCAGAGCTTCATTCCCGACAAATATTGCAAACATATTAATAATTAACACATTTTTTTTCAGCAGATCATCGATTAAAAAAAAAAAAAACCTATTTCTTACATATATCAACGAAAATATCAATGATATCCTTCACAAATACATCTAAAGAGAACCGAACATACAAATAAATGGAGTAGCATGGAACGAATAAAAAAAGATGATTTTTTTCTTTTGGTTCGAATGAAAAGAGTGCTCCCAACACCAGGAATGGTTCAAACTTTCCATGAGAGAATGATTCGAGAAAAGAATAACTATCCAATTCATAAAACTGAAGAAAGAATGGGGGAGATCACAGGCGACGAGATTTAGAAATTCAATCCAATCTCAAAAATAGTGAACTCCAGTAATCCAGGGGAAAAATCGAAAATCATTGAGCGACGTGAGCATCCAAAAATTAACCCTCTTTCTCAAAAATTAGAAAACAGAAGAGAAAGAGATAGAGAGAGAGAGAGAGATAATCTTACGGCTCTCCCCGAGAAGTGACCACGGATCGCTTGAGTTGTGAGCCCATGTAGACTTCGTCTCTGGCCCTCTTCATCTCTGAAATAAACAGTATTCTGTTCAAAAGCACAGCATGCTCTTAGCTCCGGTTAAAAATCAAATCCTGCACACCAAACTTCCTCATTCAAAAAACAGCAACAAGCAAAAAACAGATCTAACGAACAAAAACACAACGAAACAAAACAATCACACAAAGAAAAAAAAAAGGAAATTGAATCCAAAACTCCTCGAGGATCACCTAGAAGAACCAAAATCCCCCACACGAAAACCCAAAGCAATTCAATCCCAACTCTAACACGAACCGACACAGAAAAAACAAAGAGAGAAACTAGAAACATTACGGAAGCGAATACTGCAATAAACACGAAAAATGATCCAGAGGTGTTATCAACAAAGCTTCCCCACGAAATCATTCAAAGAAACAGCTTCTAAACCTCGTATGACAAAAGCAACCGAAAATCGAAACGAAATTGAAAGATTTCCATAACGTTTTCCGGGAAAACAAATTGAGAAACAGGAATTCTGCAAAGGAAGGGAAGAGAATTCAGAATGTGGTTATGGATTATGGATTATGTATGAATTACTGCTGTAAATCTTTTGAGTGCATATATATATGTGATGAATTTGGAAAGAAGCAAAACCAGGGGGTGGGAGGTAGCACTATTGACGCTCTTTTCCCGGTCACTCCAGGATTGGTTACCTGCTGTAGCCTGTTTCGAATTCGGGCTTCAATTAGATGATCCAAATGAAGCATTGGGGGATTTTTTACGTAAATAAGTTCACATTTAAGGGTAATATGTGAGAAATTATTTTTCAAAAATTTAAATTTAATTTTCACTTAACTCGATAATATCAGTTGAGAATGACAAATTAAAAATAGGTTAAATGACAAATTAACCATCGTGGCTTACTGTTGGTGACAAATCAACCATTGTGAATTTTTTTCTAACAAATAAACCACTGAACTATGAGAAATTGACCCGTCTACCATCACAATCACGTTTTCTGTTAATGCATTCATAAGACACCGCAGTGGTTCGTTGCAAACAGCAGGACGCTGTTGCAGCATCCCAGGACACAACCAAATTTGGCTTGGACGCCGCAGCGGCGTTTGCGATGCAAATTTGATAGCAAATTTGAAAAAATTGCTACTTAAAAAAAATTTGATCCAAGGTCTGTTACTGAAATAATTTTGATCGCAAATTTGAAGGCTTAAACGCATGATTTTGGGGCCGAGAAAGAGGGGTCATGGGGTCAATTTGATGACAAGTCGTAGATTTCTGAGAGAGTTTTGATTTGATACCTTCTGCACTTGATTTTGACACTCGTAGTCAAAGTTATGGTTGTTTCAAGTTGAAAAGGTTAAAAATCTAATAAAAACATTGAATTCTGAAAAACAGAGAGTTTACCAGAGATGCCGCGGCGTCAAGGGCTAAACATGCCTTGACGCCGCGGCGTCAAGGGCTAACATGCCCTTGATGTCACGGAGTCTAGGCCCTTGGCCTAGACGCCGCGACGCTATATCAGCTTCTTAACGGCGAACGTGACAACAATGTTGGATTTGTCATTTTTCTATACATCAGTAGTTAATTTGTTAGAAAATAAAGGATAGTGGTTGCCTTGTCATTGATCACAAACCACGATGGTTAATTTGTCATTTACCCTTAAAAATAAAATAACCAAAA
This sequence comes from Begonia loranthoides, assembly GCA_022433065.1. Taxonomy (NCBI): domain Eukaryota; kingdom Viridiplantae; phylum Streptophyta; class Magnoliopsida; order Cucurbitales; family Begoniaceae; genus Begonia; species Begonia loranthoides. The sequence continues at coordinate 17,498,367 of CM039478.1, forward strand.
AATCTAATTAACATCTTCTTGTGACTATAAGCATAAATACTCCGATCCAATTAGAAAAACGAGGAAGTGGAACTAATAATTTCGCTTAAAATATTTAATTTTTAGGGTAAAGTGTAATATTTCTCTTAAACTTATTTTTCAACAATTTGGCCCACGTAGTTTTGGTCACTAGTAAAACAATCAAGTATAAATATATAATATCGATGATACATTTTTTAAATGGATTCAATTTATTGGAAAATATAAATTATGACAAGAAATTAGTCTATTAATTGTAAAATGTTTAATTATTAGAATGTATTAACAAAATCTTTTGATTATTTCCACTCATTATTGTAACTGCAATTCTTTTTTAGGGTACAATATAAATTTGTATTCACAAAGTTTGCACTTGTGATGATTTGGATTAAATAAAAATATCAATAATAATCAAGTTTAAAATAATAAAATGTGATTAAAATAATATGAAACATTTAACATATTAAAGTAGAAATTATTCAAATGAAACATATATTAGTGTAACATCTCTAATAATTATTGTGGTAATTAAATTACTCTGAAATTTTATTTTATTAAAACAGACACATAAATGAAGATAATGGTTTCACATTGAAAGAATTTGGATATATGCAACAACAGTTAAGCAAGTTTGAAATCATATAAGTGGTATTTCACTAAAAACTACACTGGTTTTGTGAATAACTTTAAATTAAACTTTAAAGTGTGAATTGGAAGAAGAATTTAATGGTCGACCTATTCAAGTTGAGCAGTCATTCGAAACCATACCCAAGAGCATTAAGTTTTAGAAGATGTAAAATGATCGACCAGAGGTTGCATAAGGGGTCATCTGGTATACTCGAAAGCAACGAAGTTTTGAAAATTTGCTAAAGTCGGTTGATCAGTGAAGTGAATTGGTCAGCATAAAGGTCATCAGAAAAATCTCTCGAGAACATCCAATGTCTAAATCACATGAAGTCGTCAACCGGAGGAGAATATGTACTCGATCGAGATGTTAAACCAGTAGATATATATTGTAATGATTTGAAAATTTGTATATGTAGAAATGATGTAAATATAAAAAAAAAGTAACAATTACGCATGATTAGAAGTAAAATCAATAAATATGCATAAAATGGATTTAAACATAATTTGTTTTTCCTTAACATTTTGGATATTTTCATATTGTTATGAAATTTTAAGATGGTAAAATAAACATTTTAAAGAAACTTACATTGTAAAATTTAAAGTTTTGTAACAAAAGTTATGTAATTTGGAAGGTAAACTAAGTGTATGTAACACTTATGTACAGTTTTTGATAAATACTCTATTTAAACGAATCGAGTAAGAATTTAAGGATAATCCTTGAGAACAAAAATTTTCTATGACATATATCTATGATTTCATTTAGTAAAATAAGGTGACTAATGGGGTGATAATACATGTCAAGCTGAAACAAGTAACTCAAAGTATAAATACAAGAAGAGACAAAATGGACAAATTTGTAAATTCATCTCTTTAAATTTTCTTTTAGCATGTTAAGAAGATAGATATCCTTAGAACATGCTGGAAGGAGCCATTTTTTTGTGCTTCCAAGGTGAAGGTGAGAGAGAAAAGAGAGACGAGAGAAAAAGTGAGAAATTGAAAGGGAAGATGTAACGTGTAATACCCTAAAATTTTATCGGGATTTGATATATATTATATTTGAATTTTGAAGATTTTGTAATGATTTTTCTCATGGGATGTAAAACTCTCGATTTCCCGTAACAGAATTAAATAAAAATAATTGAGAAATTAATTGGGCATAATTGGATAATTGAAGATTTATTTGATGAGAAATTTAATTTGGGATAATTGGATAATTATAGAGGATTTATTTGATGAAAAAATTATTTGGGAAACCAAATCGAAGAATTTAAATTGGACTGATAATTATCCTCGTTAAGCAATATTCGGAATAAAACAAAAACTGGAAATGGGTTGAAAATAATTTAATAATTATTAAATGGAGAGTTTAATTAAATAAGGGAAGATTTGTTAAATAAAGGAAGAAGAAAAGAAAAAGAAAATCAAAAATGGTAATGGGTGGATGTGAACCGGTTTGGTCCAGTTTGTGGTTCGGTCTGGAAATGAATATTGGTCTGCGATTTTTAAGAGAAAGAGGGGTATTCAGAGAAAGAAAAGAGGGAATTAAGGGAGAGAGACCGATGGAGGAGATGAGAAAAATCGGGAGACCAAGAGGGAGAACCCAAGAGGGAGACGACAACAAGGGAGCTCGGGACTGGGCGTCGGGTGCTAGCCTTTGCGGCGACAAAACGGGTCCAGCGTGCGGGCTACTGGCGATGAAGCGGGAGTGCTAGCGTTTGGAGGCAAGGGCACGGGTTCGTTCCGACAGAACGAAATCACGAATTGGAGCTTCCGTACTGCTGCGAATTTCTGAGCCGAGGTAAGTCATGGTTGATTCCTTGCTGTTGGTTGCTACTGCATTTGGATTTGCAGCTGTGATTTGGCAGGGACAAAGGGATGAAAATCGGCAGGGGATTTTGGCTGTGCGGTTGGGGTTGGGGTCGGGCTTCAAGCGACAGCCTTGCTATCAATGTGCGACCGGTTTTGTTGTGAACCCGGTTCGCGATGAGTGGTGTTATGGACAAGAAGGGAATTCTCCACGTTTTCCCCTTACAGCTGGCATTACACTCTGTTGATGAATTATAAGAGATAACAATGAGAAAACCCTGGAAAAGCAGAAGAAAATGTGGAGGACTGTCGGGGAAATAATTGAGATAGGAGAATAAAATTGACAGAGGGAGAAACGTGCCCTCGAGTTCCTCTCCTCCCTTGCGACTTTCTCTACCACCCTGCTATATAAGTCAAAGACAGGATGCAGAATGTAGGGAAAGAAGCTTTGAAGGGTTTCCTATTTTTCTGCGGAAAGAAAGAAGAAGACGGAGGTATTTTCTGTCTATAAATTGAGGAAAGAAGAAGGGTGGCTGGAGGAGAGAGTGAGTGTTGATGCTAATTTAAAAAGGAGAGGGCAGCTGCTGCAGGACAGAAACTTCGACAGAGGGAAAAAATTACAGGTAAGAAATAGGATGCAAGTTGGCCAATGGAGGCCCTGCATTACGGGATTGTTTGTGAAATTGTTTTCTGCCTTGGATTGTTATTGTGATCTCTGAATTTTTTTTGATATTCTGCTGTGATTTCCATTAGTTTTCTACTGTGATTTTGGAATAGTCCGTGGATTACTCTCTGCTTGTTTACAAAGAAATTAATTGATGGATGGTGAAATTGTGGATTGCTGAGAATTTGTGGATTGTTGTAAATTGCTGAAGTTTTGTTGGAATCACTGTTAAGAATTATGGATTTCCGTTGGAATTATTGACCAATATGTTGAGGAAAGGAGTGAGGATAAACTGTTAACTTAGATATTAATTTGTTGTTGCCAATTGTAAACTGTTTGATGACTTTAAATTTCCTACAATTTGATGGATAACTCAGGATGCTTGACGACTGTTAATTAACTGTGAAATGCAAGAAGGATTACCTCAAAATGTGGGTTTGTAGTTCTGGATTGTTTCTTGGATTGAGTTTCTTGGATTGGGGATTGCCCTATGTTTTGTTAGATAGTGAACCTGTGAATTATTCCTCTTGCTGTGTGGATTTGGTGAAGTGTAGTTTGACAATAATTAGAATTAGTTAGTTATAGTTTGATGGAAAAATAAATAAAATGACTTATGAACCTTGTGTTAATAGTGTGGTAATGAACAATGAGAGGATGGTTTAAAGTATTATTTTGTTGGTTCTTGGTTGGATAGCTTATCAACTGCCTCGTTAAATAGCACGAAAATTGCTCCATGTAAAATTAAAATACGAAATGCTCCTTGTTAACTTGTATTGTTCTTTGTTAGATTGATTTCTCTCTGTGAACAAATGTTTAGTTTAGTCTGATAGTTCTCTCGAATGTTCTCTATAAATTATGGATGAAATGCTAAATGATAGAAAAAGATTGTTTCAGCATGAATTATAGTGAAATGTTCTAATTTCTTTAAGGTACCTTATACTGCTATGGATTGTATATAAAATGTCATTCATACATTACGATAGAATTTATGAAAATGTGACATATGCACGGCATGAAAAATGAAATAAATGAATAAACGTAAATAGTCATTAGAGGGTTCGAGAGAGAGGGTGATGATGCTTGGTGGTGACACCTTTGATAGAATTCTCCGCCCACATAGGGTTTGGAGTTAGTTAAGCCACAAGACCAACAGATGTATCCCTACTCTTAGTCCTTAAACGTCTGAAAAAACAGAATTGGTGACGGTCGTGGTGACACCCTTGATGGAAACTCGCCCCCAGATAGGGAGGGAATCGGTTAAGTCACACGGACCAACATATGTATCCATTTCTTTGGTAACGAAATGTAAAGGAAATGAAAAAGCATAAAAGATAGGTTCTTTTTTTAGAACAACTGCATGAGCATGAATATAAGCATACATTCTATTTCTTACTAAGCGTTAGACTCATTTTCTTACCCGTGATTCAGGTAATTGTAATGATATCAGTATTATTGATGTGGAGGAGGAGATGTTGTCTGCTGAGATCTTGGGTTATCAATCGGATTCGACCTAATTGGTTATGGTTCACAGAAATTTATATCAGTTGCTTTCAATAATTAATTATGGTTTTTATTTAAGAAATGTTTGTAAGCGATAGATTGTTGTTTAAAGAATAAAAACTATGTTTTGAAATTATTATTAATTTCTGCTTAAATTACTCTGATTTGATTTAATTACACACGTTTTAAGTACATTAAAAAAATTTTTTTTTTTATGGCTAAAAATGAAAGAAATAAAGGTTTTAAAAATACTATTAGAAATAAAAAAGACATACGCATAAATCAACTACCCTGCCACTTTATTATCATTCAAAATAAAACCATAATTTTAAATAAACTATCAAACCAAGCCTGGAAAGGTTCATGTAAATAAAGCACATGACTTTACAAAATCAAAACATAATATTCGTATAAACCCAAATGCTTAAAGTTTTTTACAACTTATATAAAACCCATCAATAAAAATAAAATTTTGTCTTTTGAATAGAATCTCTCATAGTAAGAAAAACCAGCATAAGAAAAGAGTATTAGGTCTCAAGTCAACAACCCCAAGTCTTTATCATGGACAAGTTTCCTCAACCTCTACATCATCCATGGCTTTTTCTCCAAAACTTCCTCACCTACAACGCAAGGTTCACTAATAAATCTAAGATTTAGCAAATAATGTATGAGACCATGAACATATCATATCATGACATAAATTCATATCTTCTCTTCCCTTTTTTTATCTTTCTTTCTTTCTTACTCTTGCACTTTTGGGTATGAGTAGGCTTGACAGTGAGGCACACACCACTTCCATACACCCTTTAGAGAGGTCTCCACCCTTTTGGGAGACAAACTCCACCCTTTTGGAAGTCCTTTGTTAGCTACCATGCAATATATTGTAAGACGGCCTAGCAACCTTGGTGCTGACCAGCCTTAACCCCATTGGAAGCAAGCTAACATACTAATATCCCAACAACCCACTCTTTTGGGATAACCTATCCTCAACACCATTTACACACATTTCATTATCTTTTATCTTTCTTAAATGTAGACTCATGCATGACCATGTCATTAAAGTGTAGCAGAAACGTATCCTCAAAACTAATCACCAAAACATATAGCATGATATCGCAAATAACAATAAACATATTCTCGAATGCATTAATCATAGTACATAGAACCATTATCATCATACAACTATAAACCAAACCTCATCATCATACTAGTATAAAACTGCAACTCAACTGTAACGCCTCGATTTTTCTGATGTTTAAAATCACGTGAAATTTAAAACTTTTCTTTTACTTAAATCATTCTCCTTTCAATTGCGTAGCAGAAGATTATTTCCTTATTAAAACCATTTAAAAGACAATATAAAACTCTTTTCGTAAAACATTTAGTAAAACACAGCGGGAGACTAAATGAATAAAACAAAATAATTTAAATACAAATCTTTTCTTTCACCATTTAAATGCTTCACAAAGTCCTTTACAAACTCTTTCTATTATCTCTCTACCTTTAGCTTAGCTAGCCACAAGATCCACCCGTGCAAATCATTCATCAACTATCTTTGACCTATTCTCCTGTTTCTCGTACATACCTACATCAAGACTTAAACTAATGAGCTTAACGCTCAATAAGTGATAGGATGAAATGTAATGCAGATGTTATGCATGATTATGTGATGCATTACAGAAAAGAACCTATCCTTTCTGGAAATCTGAGAGATGGATATGTCTATTGGTTATGTAACTTAACTGTCACTCTGATACAGAGATACATCCATTAGGGGTGTATCCACATGCCGTCACCATACTCTTTTGTTAAAGATGTTGAGGATTTCCGTACAAGAGAAATGAATGAACCCTAGGGTCCATGTGGCTAAACTGTCACTCTGCTCTCTACATGGGAAGAGATACATCCATTCGGAGTGTCACCACCGATGGACCGTCACTAGTTCTCTCGAACTGCCATATGCCTATTTACATATATTATGCATGTCATGTAATATGTCAACAATTTCATAAGTCCTAATCATGATGCATGAATACTCGTGAATGCATACAGTCTATCATATCATTACTATAACATCTAAACATGCTTGTCTATTAAACAAACAATTAAAAGAACCTAATTCTAATAAACACCCAACAAGTAGCAGTATAGTTGACGAAACATGCTCAATATCTTGTAAAGTAATAAGCAACCTGAATATTCTATGAAAGCAGTAATAGTCAACATACAACCCTAATTCTTGCGATGTAGGGTCTGAAGATCAAAATACATGTGATATCACATACTGGTTTTCGTAGGCGGTTTAGCTCTTTATTCTTCCCTCTTCTCAGTACCTGAAGAACCATAACAATTAGTCATCAATTCACCCTAATTAAGAGCCTCAACTTTGATACCATTACTCTTTATTCATTTCGTAACAGCATATCATGATCCAAATACTCTAATTCACTTAATAGTTTCTATAAACCATGACAATATTTCTTGACAATAACTATCTTTAATAGTATCCAATGTGAACACTTCACCATATTTAGAAGGCAGTGTAAACCGTAGGGAGCCTTTCAACAACCTAACCGAGCAAAGCAACCCAACCCCCAAAGAAGTAATCCAACCACTTGTAATTATAGGAACCAACAAAACATCAATAAACTTCACAATAACCAATTCCCAAAGCAGAGTAAAGAACCATTTAACTCTTTCCTTAACATGGAATTATTGAGTGAATAATTTACAAAGTCAACTTCATATATCCTTAATCAACCATTGCAAACAATTCTTAACAATAATCTACAGAAACTCACCAACAGAACCTAACTATGGCAACAATAATTCATTCTCACATCTAATAACAACAACAGATAATTAACCCATCAAACAGCAAGGGAAAACCAAACCCGACAAAGTAGCAATACATCCATTATTTCAAAATTTCTTGTCAGGACACATATATAACACTTAACTTCAATTCCAATAGTGTATAATCCATAAAAACCAGGGAAGAATCATCTCACCTGAAGAACCAAACAGGACCCTAGAGCAGGACCACCCGAGGAGTCAAGGCTAGAAGCGTCTTCTCTTTCCTTTCTTCTCTAGCTTAACTCCAGAGCACTCAGCTCCCACTTCCATTCACTTTTTCTTCTCACAACTCTCGGTCTTTCCTCACCACAGAGAGAGAGAGAGAGAGAGTTCTTTGTCCTTCAGTCCTCTCTCACTCGTAAACTCACTATCTTTTTATTCTTCATTCACCTGGCAGCACCTCCATAATTTCTTCTCCTTTTCTAGAGACTCTGTCTCTTTTGCTTTCCCTCTGGAGTTATATTATTTTTCCGACAGTATCCCTTATTTCTTTTCTTTCCAACAATTAGCCAACAGCTTCCTGAAAGTGTGCTTCCCATTTGTAAAGGAAATATCATGCATTATTGTGTCGGTAAAACCAAATAAATTAAACCGGCACAAACGAACCAAAAGGAACCGTTGACAGACCGGGTGTAGGGGCTATCGATCGCTCCTTCACCACCAAGCCCCTGACGAAAACGTCCTTGCCACGTCTTATCATCAGAACGCCAAGGAGAAGAAAAATCAGCTAGACGTACCTCGGCCCAACGCCAAAATCCACAGCTAGCATAAGCACACTCCAATTCGACCCGCGGAGATCACGGTCCAATCCGTGCCCTAGCTTTGCATGGCACACCCACGAAGCCCCCAGCTGTTCGCTCACATGCTGCCAGAATCGTCCTGAGCTCCCTCTCGTCACTATTTCCCTCTCAGTCTCCCTTTTCCCTCCTCGGCTCTCGCCTTCGCTCTGCTTCTCCGTCTCGCTCTCTTTCTCTCTTCAGACAATGGCCCGAGGCCATGTCTTAATCTGTAGACCCAACCGGTTCGAGGAGAACCAGTTCAGCTCCCCATTTCTCCTCAACTGATTTTCTTTCCTCCCTTCTAATTTATTTCTTCCTTTTTAATTATCAATTCCAATTACCTTTCTATCCATTTAATTTATTAAATTAACACTTATTTTAATTTTATTTTATCTCAATTAAATCATTTTATTCAAACACAATTTATTTTCTCTTCTTTGTCTTCAGATTGGACTGGGTCACGATGAACCGGCTCAACCCCTTTATTTATTTATTTTTCTTAATCTCCATTTTTCGGTCAAGGAAGGTGTCCGAAATCCTCGATCGCATATCGACCGAAAATTCAATTATTTCAACAGATTTAAATCCTTCTCGTCCGCAACTCAACCGCTAGTTGACCGCAAATCAACCGAAAAGATTAATTAATCCTATAGATTCAAATTCTTCACGTCCACACTTGACCTCAACTCGACCCAAAATGTGAGGAGTCACTCGGAACGAAATTCGGTTGAGACACTCGACCCAGCCTCGACCGCAGGTTGACCAAAATTGCTAGGGAATGTCATTGGTAATACTCTAATAAATATCTGACAAATTCGAATACCCCAAATTAATTTTCAATTTATCCTTATTAAATTTTGATATAAAAAGTCAGGGTATTACATCAACATCATTTATCGCAGTACAATAACAAATCCTCTACATCAACATAAGCTGGGAATAAACATAACTTCTATCATTATGCATTCTAGAGCATCGCATCCTCAACTCAATAAACATAAAATAGCACAGTAAGCTAGCATCAAATCCTCGAGAGTCATCAGTAAGGAAAACAATAAGCAAGACAACCCAACCTTCCTAGCACCTTGCGATGTAGGTCGTGAGGCCATACACACGCAACATTACTTACTTTAAGCTTGCTAGTGGAAGAAAATGTCTCTCATAGCTTGTTCCCATCGTCCAAAAATATTTTGTCTTCTTCCAACACTCTTAAACAAAGTTATTAGGGCGCAATAGTCGTCGTCCACGAAAGCATTTCCTGCCACGAATGCCTATGATGCACTTTGTTTCATTACTTTCTGACTTCAACGACCACGTTTTTGAGTTTCGCGATTGCCTTTACTCCCGTGAACAGATACGCTTCTGCACCGCCCATATTTTCCTTTGCGAACTGAGCCCCAATGACATCATTCTTCTTTAATTTGCTGGCACATTCTGTACCGCGGACACCTATGCTCTCGCGACCTCCACTATTCTATGCATGCTTATATCTAAACGACGACATTTAGCTTTCGCTACTTAAACAACTTCTCACATTTTCTATTAGTCGGACGACACTATTTAACTCTCAGTGCGTCCACCTCCCCTATTGCGAGGAATCTTTCATGTCATAGAAGCATTTTCTCCTACATCCAATGGTCCGTGTTTTGCCCTACTATTCCATCCAACAGTCATCCTTTCTCCTGTAACAGATTCTTTCTCTCCCACGGAAGCATCTTCTCTTCCTTCTTCTAATCTGACAGTCGATGCTTCATCCGCTCCTCCCTTTTTAATCCAACAACCAACCAATCTACCGAAAAGGAATCTTTCCTCTCCACGGAAGCATCTTTTCCCTTACGTCATTCTCATCCAACGATCAACGTTTAATTTGTGCTTCCCATCCAATGGCCGTTGTTCCCTCCACTCAACCTGATCGTTTCTCTGGGAGTTTTCCTCTCCACGATCTCCATCCAACGAACAATGTTTAACCTGCGTTTTCCATATGATGGCCCTTATTTCCCCCCTCCCTTTCAACCCTTTCCGTGGATGTGTTCCTAGCTGCAGACACTCCTCCTAACGGGCACCCCTACCTAACGGGATATATTCCATTTTACGTAACTTTTCCTCATTCCATGTTTTTGGTTAAAATTATGATTGATTGAAAGAGGATATTATAGAAGTTAAGAATGGTGAATTTTTGGATTATGTGTTAATGTCCATTGTTTATATCTATGATTGATATTAGTTTGGTTTTGGTTAAAATTTAGTAATTATGAAAGCCTGAAATTGATATAAAATGGAAAATTATTAGAAGATGTCTAGTTAAATTTGTGACCATAATTCATGCATCATTTTGTTTGTCAAATAACAAGATTGTATAGCTCATATTACACACATTATTAGTATGTATTATATACATTCAATATATGCATAAAATAAATGTTCAAATCATGCGTCATGAAATTATGTATATGTACAAAAGGTAACATAGGAGATATAATTGGTCGCATCTGAACCCAATATATATTGTTGACTATGTATTGTGTGACGTGTGTAAAGTGAAAAATAAAATGAGAGTGATTGTGGGTGTTCCTTAGACTGCAAATCTCTAACTCTTTGGAGGTATATCTGTTGGTTTTTAAGTTCCCTCGTATGGCAGAATTACCGATATTCACAACAATGGTAAAGTGTGTAACTTATGCACCATGAAAAACAATTTATCATGAACATAAAAGAGTCATTGTTATAATATAATAATAATCACATGTATTAAATAATCTTTAATTTTTATGTCTAATCTAAAAGATTAAAAAATTATACATTTGTAGCTTACTTTACATGGATACAAAATCGGGGAGCTTTGATAATAATTTCCTCAACCTTTAAAACCTTCAATCTTCTTTGTCAATCCTCCTCACCTTGAATAAGCACGTGTGGGCGTGATGAACGCAACAAGATCTGTAATACCCTGAATTTATCATGTTAAGTCTAGGATAATTATTGATAATTGTTGGAGTTCATATAGATATATTGAAATTTTGTTATGTAATGAAATGTGGGAGTTTTATGCTATAGTTTATGGCTAAATAATGATTTAAGTGGTTATGGAATTTATGAAGGAAAGAGTGGTCATTCATGTGAAGGAAATGAACGACCTGTAGTGTTCAGATTGGAGGAATTAGAGCTCTCTGTACGTTGTGGTCGATCAAGTAGGATGAGCCGTTGAACGGCTTCATGGAAAAATATTGCAAAGGCCAAATAAGGAATGTGTGGTCGTTCGACTGTGTGTGTTGGTGATAGACCGATATTGCGTTTTATTAAGAACAGTCTTCTGCTATGCAATGTTTTATAAAGACAATGTGTTCTAATTTCACATGTTTTAAAATATACAAAAAATGAGTCGTTACAAGATCACACTCAATTTATGATCAATCGTATTCTCAACACATAAGACGATCTATTTGGATTTAGATAACATTTTTCTAAAGTCAACAGAGAATACTCATAAATTTACTCTCAAAATGGATTCTTCAATCTCAAAGGTTTTCACCACACGTGTTAATGAGGTTAAACCTCTATTTATAGTGGAATAATTCCATAATGGTCATTATGACATTTAGAGAAAATCACTACAAATATTAATCTCCCATTTAAGTTAGAATTGCTTTCATACAAAAATGTTATGGAAAATAAAACATCTCATCACCATAGCTCAACACTTGGCACAATGATATTAACTCAAATTTGACAAAACTCATTTTAAAATTTTTTTTCAAAAGTTACTTTATGTTTGTTAATTAATTGAATAATAAATAATTCAATATTTCATTTAATGAAATATAATAAACATATTAACTATGACAACTTTTGTCATTGTATCTTCATCAATTGAATAATCAATAATTAAATTATTCCATCTAATGAAAAATAATAAACTTATTGTTGAGTGTATTAAATAATTAATTCATAATTAATTATTTAATTTTCTTTGTTCATTTTTCTATTATTCAAATAATGATAGAAAGTGACGAAGGGACTGATGAACCTATAGTTTTAAACTTCAATAAGTTTTCATTAGTTAATATAAACTCTGTATATTAATTAACATAATTATTAATTCTAAAGTAATTTCATTAAATATTTAGAGTTGCACTCTAAAAAACTATAGAGTATATTTACTCAAAGTAATGTTCATTGATATAGTCATTACGTATGTATTAACCTTCCATTTAGATTCATAATAGAGTTAGGTTTATAATCCGTTAATTTCTCATATTACGTCTTTATCATTGAATATCATTAGTTTTTTATTGAATAATTAATTCATAACGATTATGAATTACGCGCTAATTATTCAATCCCTGAACTAACAAACAAGGGAATCTATAGAAATAGATTTTATTGTATCGATATGAACTTCTTAGCTATCCATTTTAATTTGCTTCCAATATGCAAGCTATACAAATCGTAGTTTGTACAAAACTTTATCGAGTAAATGAAAGAATAAATTAAAATGAAATAGAAGTTTGTTAAATACAATGAATTAAGTTCATACATATATGACTATCATTATGATAAAATTAATTATTCTATATTTAAATAAAATTATCATAACAATATAATTTTATCTGGTCCAGTTCTATATAATCGTATTATATAAAATATATTTATCTTATGTCACCACATATATAGTTGGGATATGACTATACATTCTTAATGAGATAAACTATGTTTATGACTATAAACTATTTGAAGTTTACATACTTCAAATATAAGTCACGGACTTATTTTGGTTATTACTCTTTATATTTTATCTCACATATATATAATATATATGTTAACATAAACTTAGCATAAATAACTAATGAATTTTCTATAAATTTTATAAAATATTAATATAATATCAATCAATATAAATTTATTCATATATTACAGAATTGTTCTATTACATTTGCTTGTTGAGCACACTACTCCCAGCAATATCTTCATATGTACGTAAATATTAGAAAATATAGTCAGTATGGTATAGTTATATAATTGTGTGCAACTTTACATACGATATATGTAACGACCCGGATTTTCTTAAATCGTTTTAAGAATGTATTAACTTACTAATACAAAGCCTTTGATTTGCAAAACTCCTTTTCAATCAAGATCATTTCATAAAAAGGTTTATCAGAGTGCAAAATCCGATCGCTACTAAAACTTATTTTCTTACCATTTCTTTTGAAAATAGGAATTTATTTCGGAAGCGTAAAAACGAGAAATCTAATTTGTCATGAATAACGGAATGAAGATAGGATCCATACTTAATTAAAAACAACATTTAAAGAAACGTAGTCTTAAACCGAAATCCTTCAAATCAAGCATACATAACATTTGAAAACTCGCATAACGGAACATAAAGATAATCCACTCGATTTCTTACTAAACCTTTCTTTCCTCATTTCTCGTGCCTCACTACTACTCCGTCGACGTACCCATCGGACCTACCGCAGGCTCCACGGGAACGACCTCTTCGTTTGCTTTTGGCATGATCATCTCGTTACCTACACCACAAGTAAGGACGTGAGCTTACGCCCAGTAAGGATATGGGAAAAATCAAATATGCATCTCTCTTTAATTCCGTTTGGAATGGGGCCACCCAAATCAATTCTTTTCATTTCGTTCGTTCTTCACTCGTATCCCGAGTGTGAAGATTTGGAGGGTTCTTAGGGGATGAAATCCGCCCTCCAACTTCTTTTCGGTTCCTTTTCCAGCATATCTTGCCTTCGAGGTTCCTCCTCTTTTGGCGTATCCTGCCTTCCGACTTTCTACCCTTCCGACATATCCCGTCGGAGAGTTTCTTTGGTGATGACGTATCCCACTCATCCCAAACATTCTTTTCTTATATTCATCCCCTTTTTGGCGTGTCTCGCCTCCAAGGGTCTTCCTCTTTTGGCGTATCCCGCCCTCAGAGTTGCTACCCTTCCGACGTATCCCGCCGGAGGGCTTCTTCGGTGATGGCGTATCCCGCTCATCCCGGACATCTTTTTATTAATCTTTTTCCTCACTCATGCATGTGGCATCATTCCTTGGGGTGCTCCCTATTAGGTTTCTATTAACATGAACTCAATCTAACTCATCACATATAGAAGAACAAGTAATCCACAACGAATTCAGAAAAGTCATTACATACTTCACTTATCAAATTAACTAACCGTACTTTATCATTGAAACAAAATATGATCTTGTAGCAAACAACAGATTATACTATCTAATGGTAAGAATTTCACAGCAAAGAATATCGACAATTCAGTATGGGAAGTGCTCTCTACTTAGTTAGCTTTTGACAACAAATTTTACTGATGAGCATACATCGAAATGTTCTACAAACAGTAGCAAAATGAACATTTAAACGTACGATCGATTCTCTTACCTTAACATTTTTTCTACATGAGAGAACTACAATTTAGATCATGCTTTTGACAGTACCAAATTCAGCAAATAAAACAACCTTGTACTCCTATATTCAACATCATAGCAGTGAATTCAATATCCCATATCTCCACTTTACATTAGTTATGGTTTTGCACAAACAAGATCTAGCAATAGTTAACATAGCAGCAAGACTATTAAGCTTCCTAAACTGAAAATCAAAATATCAATACCAACTTTAGTAATTGAGCATACTTTTCACTATATAGCAGTAGAAATTAATCAACAAATCTTATGCTTTGTTGTACAATATAGCAACAACATCAAACCGTTCAGCCAAAGAGTGTTTTTAAACCAACAACTTACTACAAAACCAATGAAACTAACATTCATATTCATGCTCAATTTCTCATTTCTTATCAGTTCAGCCATACCATTTCTTCCATGCATCTTTCCTTCTTTACTTGTCATAATTAGTTCAGCCATATCATTTCATCTTCCATTCATCTTTTCTTTCTTTACTTGTCATTCATCATATCAAAGCAGGGGAGTTCCACAATTTGATGACAGCAAGGAAGAATGGAAAACATCTACATCTCCTATGATCATACTCTATCTTTGTGATTTGTCACTAAGTAGGAATTAGTATCACAATATCCTTTCATTACTAACTTTCATTTTGTAACATGAACATTCATAATTCCATCTTATCACATAAACATTCTTACTAGTTGGCATAAAACCAGGAAAAACCAGCAAAGAAAACATAGAACATATCACTCATACACAATAAATACTTGGGTATAGGGCACAAGGCCAAGACAACCCATTCCTTATCTTCTATTAACGCAATGTAACCTCAAGAACCCACACTCTGCACAACTCTGGATGCAGCAACTCTAGAGAAGGACTACACAGGGGAGAAGGTTTAAGAAGAGAAGGACTTACCTAGACGACAAGGGGAGACAAAACGTGCTGGAGGGTGGCTACTTGACGAGCTACGGATCAGCTACGAGTGGACTTTGTTCGAGAAGAAACTCGCAAAATGTCAAAATTCGTCGAGTTTTCTGACCTTTGTTTCCTTTAAATTTGCAAATCTGGTGTCTTTTGGACGCTTGCGGACGCCGTACTGTCGTCCGCATCGTACGTAAGTCCAAAATTACACAGCAAATGGCGTCCTAAACATTCGTCTGCACTGTCCGAAATCTGGTTGCGGACGCCATTTAGTCATCTATATCGTCCGCGTGAATCAAAATTGGACAGATTCATTGCGGACTCCAATTTATTCGTTCACCGCATCCGCATCCTATGGCCAGTCGTCTGCAACACCTATAAATTCATCATTTTTCATATTTTCTTCTAAATCTTACCCAAGTTAAACGCCTACGAGGGTATACGTCGCAACGTCGCAACATAAAATCCATAGAACGATGTATTAACTCATTTTATTCTTAACAAAACAATTACATCATTTTAATCAGAGAATTTAGGATCGGGTTATTACAATATATTATGATCATGCATATTAGCGTTCATAAAATATGTTAATACGATACTTGCTAATAATGACACCATACAAATAATATGGTTCATGGACATGCATTGATTCATTTATCATAGCATTAGTTATGTGTGTGTTGTATGCATTTCATATATATTACATATTCTTGAGTATATAATGGAAAGTTTGATGACATAGTAGGTTGTGTAAAATTTGTGGTGTGAGGGCTTATAGATAATGATTTTTAATTTCATGTGTTTAGGCATATTCATATATACATTATATAGTTCTACATATAGAGGATCATGGTAAACATAATTTGGAATTGGACATCAACTAGAAATATTTAGATAATTTGATAAAATACAAACTATGAAACAAATGAGTAAAATATACATAATTTACATACTATTCATAATCATGTTAGAGCTAAAAATAAAGTGCATAGAGTAAATTACTTATGGAGTATTGATGTGCTTAAAAATGCATTACACATGAGACTTGAGTAAGTTAGGTTATGATTACCTAAATTAAATGTCTAAGTATTCACGTATTTGAATTAAATACTTCTTACATAAAGAGGTGAAACACATGATTAGACCTTAACAAGAAATGTGTAAAGTATTTAGTAACATATAAACATAAGATATGTGATCATGGACGTTGAGAAAAGTTGAAAGTTGAAATTAAGGTTGTGATGATTAATTATGTAGGGCATTATTACATTATTATATGTGACATCTGTCTAGTTTACTTAATCTTAATATTAGGATTCTTATTGGGTTTATAGAACTCATTGTGTTGTTTCTCCAATTTTTCAAAAATATGTAATAGCTGCCCAGTGCAAAAAGGTAAAAAAAAAATCAATTAGGTTGATGAGTCCGACACAGCTTAGCCCAGAAGAGTATTTTGCTTTTATCTTCTCTTGTTTTTTAATCGAGTATGACCTATGTATGTAAATAATTTTGAATAAAGTCTTGTATATAATAAGACTTGTCAATTATCTATGGATTGAATTTCATATTTTATATGACCCAATTTCAGTTGCAAAATGGATTTTTTATACATTGAAAATGAACTATATAAGAACTAAAATATATATTTAGCTCAGTTTGCCTGATTCAACCTGAACTAATCCCAACCTCACTGTGCATTTCACATAACATCTTATTTCTAGGATAAAGTGTAACATAACCCCTATATGTAAGGGTAAAATACTATTAATGTTCAAACAAATATTTAAGAGCAATTTGGTTCTTATAATTTGGGTAGTTAGCATAGTCCCCTCAATCGATGCGTGTTTACACATTTAACTTTATTTCTTTTAAGAAATCATTAAATATATGAGTTTTACGCCACTAAAATTCTTTTTTAGCTATTGTTTTTTTTAATTTATCATATATCCTTAAAAATTTTAAATAGAGCATGTAAATTTTTTGTCTTAATTCTAAATTTAGATTATTTAAAATTTTAGCAAAATAAATCAAAATAAAACTCTAAAAAATTGAAAATTTATCATACCAAATTTTACATATGTTTGTGTTAATATGGATGAATATCTTTAATATAATATGTAGACAATAAAATTTTCTTAGATAAATACTTCTAATTATAATATATTTTAAGTAATTATTCATATACCTTTTAAATTGTAATTTTCTATTAAAACGAAAATAAGAATTTGTGTTTATTCTAAGCAAGAAATTGTAATATCAAGGGGCATTTATGATTTTCCTATTTCTTTTTATAATTTATAAACAAACATAAATTTTAGGGAAATTACCAAAATAACCATTATACTATGGGATCAATGATAAGTCAATTACTGAATAATTTTTGCTAATAGCTTAAATACTAAACTATGAGAAATGGACAATACTAACATCACCATGACTTGTTGAAAGATTACATCGAAAACAATGCTAAAACATGCTCTCTGTAATTCTAATTTTACTTTAGTTTTATGTTAAAATCGCAATGATTAAAGCAATCTTACAGCGAAGACGATGTCAGGAAGCTCCGACGATCTTCTTGTTGTCGAAAACAATTCTCACGTGTTCAATTTTCTGAAAACATTGTCGAACGTCAGCATGGATCTTCATGGTCCGTTTTTGTTGTCTAGTTCCCATCACCATCTTCTCTTTCCTCTTCCTAGTTCGTCGTCGTCTAGTGCTCGTCGGCATGTCTCACTTTCTGCTGCAGAAAGTAACCTTTTCGCTAATGGAACGTTGTCGTTGTTAGCCTAAGAGACTTTAGGCTTATTTGTTTTGATGGTGAGTGATTTATTTGTTGTTAATTTGTTTATGAATTGAATGAATTTAATATGTTTATCATTATGATTATATATGATCTTTATTGGACATATCCTCTAATAATGGTATTAATCTTTACTAATATGTTTGTCTAAGTCCATATAACTTATAGGTTGATAATTAGAACTTAGAAACATAAAAATATGCAAAACACAAAATCTAGGTCGACTGGGCGGTTAACTAGAAAGGCTACAGAGAGTCAAACCAGGGAAGTGGTCGACCAAGGCATGGATGCAATCGACTAGAGAAATAACAGATTGCTCAACATATGCTGAAGTGCAGAAGAGTGGTCGAGCGAGATGAATGGCGCTCGACAAGAAATTGGACAGAGTCAAGATTGTTCCTGAGTTGCAATCGACTGGAGCGAAGGAAGCGGTTGACTGGATGCACAAATGCTACAAAGCAATAGTAAGGAAGAAATCGATTGCTGAACAACTTTTATAAATAGAAGACACTCCGAATTGAAGATCTAAGGAAGATAATTTATACCGAAATGTTGTTGAATTTACTTCAGACATTTCTCTTCACAATTGAGTATCAAGTCTAACTCTCCTATTCCTAAACTTGAGAGTTTTCATTTGAGAGAGTTAGTGTAAGACCCGGATTTTCGTCAATCCTGAAAATGCGTAAAAATTTTAAATTTTTTTTTCTTTCTTTTCAAAACAAGGTTATCAGAGTGAGTAAAAACCGGATCACTACTGACTCTTTCTCGTACTCATTCGTAAAACCCATTATTCAAAATGTTCATGCTATAAATCCTCTTTTAAAATTCTGCGGAAGCGTTAAAATCAATCTTTGTAAATTATAGCAGAAACGTAAAATATCTTTATAAATACTAACCATACTAAGCCATTCAATCGTTTTGATCAACTAAAACTGAATCATTATTTCATCAATACCGTTTACTTCTCTTTAACTTCATTGATTCATAACCGTTTATTTTCATTTGTCCTTTGCCTTGCCAACCCGAATCTCCTGTGCGCGAAATCATCCATCCCTGCTTCATTTCGTATTCATCATCTTTCTCTTAGTTGTTCGTCATTTTTACCTACACCACAAGTAAGGACGTGAGCTTACGCCCAGTAAGGAGATGGGGAAAAACAATTTATGCATTCTCTCTTTAGTCTTTGTTGGATGGAGGGCCACTCAATCCAACTCTTTCATTACGTTCTTTTTCTTTATTCGTTTCTTACTCGTACATCGAGCTTGGAGATTGGAGGTTTTCCTATGAGATGGCGTAGCCGTTCGGGCTACCCATCTACTCCAACTCCCTATTTTTGGCATATACCCGCCTTTAGGGTTCCTTTCTTTCTGTCCCGACATATACCCGCCTTTAGGGTTCTTTCATTCTATCACGACATATACCCGCCTTTAGGGTTCTTTCATTCTATTTTCGGCATATACCCGCCTTTAGGGTTCTTTCATTCTATCCCGGCATATACCCGCCTTTAGGGTTCTTTCATTCTATTTCCGGCATATACCCTCCTTTAGGGTTCTTTCGTTTTCGTTTCGTTCTTCCTCACTCATGCATGTGGGCACCATTCCGATGGTTACCCCCTACTTGGTTTCTATTATCATGAAACACACTGCATAACAATAACTTAAAGATATAATGATAAGTAAACACGCATAGAAAGAATAATTGAAATGACATGAATATAAAGTAACGTGCAACACTTATTATCGAAAGCTAACATGTTCCTCAAAAATAGTCTAATCATAGAAACATGCTTAAGCGTCAATAATTGAATATATATATAACCTAGAACCAGAAGGTTCCTATCCAGAACCAAGAATAACATGTACAAAATCCATAGAAACAGTAAAATCTAAAACGACTTACACAATGCTATTAAAACCCTTATCCTTTCGTTCTTTCGTTTATTCATTCTCATCATACGTTTTCTTTTCATTTCATCATTCATCATTCTCATCATACTTTTCTTTTCATTTCATCATTCATCATTCTCTTCATACTTTTCTTTTCATTTCATCATTTATCATTCTCATCATATGTTTTCTTTTCATTTCTTTCATTATTCATATAGTTCATTCGTACTTTTTCTAACTTAATTCATTTTCATTTCCTAGTATCATCCTAGTAAAACAACAAGAATAATCGACTTCAACACGAAGCAACTCACACACACTTTACTTGGGTGTAGGGCACAAGGCCAAGACAACCCCTTCCTTACCTTGAAGCTTTAACGTGTATTAGCGTTTAGCCGTTATCTTGCTTCTCTTCTTCTTTGTACCTTCACAATTTAATAACTTTTAATTATTAATCAAATCAATTAATCATTTGTCGTCTTTTTCTATCTTTAATTCATATACGTCGCTTACTAGAGTTTTCTAAACAAAATCGTTTTGTTAATTATAATGGGCTTAATTAATTAATCTCAATCAATAACGTCTAGAAACTAAGCTTAACGTATATCGAAAATCAACAACATGCTATCCATAATTTATTGGCCCGTAAACCAAAGCCCATAACGATATCTGAATCATCAACTATTTTACCCAATTCCCATAATATCTTTATTCCAATTAGTGAACCGAAACCAAAACTAACACGCATGAATTAATCCAACATTAATTTACACTTCCTATTTCCCCAATTAATTCATGCTTTTACTAAATTAACCACCATAACCAGCATTCAAAAGATCCATACTCACAAAGAAATAGATCCAAACAATAACCAACCAATTATCCTTTCCAGAATTACAAATCTAAACATCCAATGACAACAGAATCATGAACTCATTATTCAGCATCAAAGCCCAACTCATTAAACCAACTTAACAACTTATTTTCAATCATCACAGCACAAATCTATCATAAAGATGTTTCCAGAAGTAACTAACAAGGTGTACTAATATTCATGAATTAACATCACAGAGTGTATGTGTATCTCTTCCAGACAATAACCAGCTTATCATCCAACAACAGAGAATATGTCCAGACCGAATAATCAATCATTACAGACAACAATTAAACAGAGTTTATCATTCTCAACAGGGTTAAAAGACTTGCAACCAATAGCAACCTAGCATATTTCTCAAACCCAATGCTTTCCTCTTACAAAATTCCATTTACATAGTCAAATAACAAACTAAACAACGTTCACATCTACTTCACAGACTGATAATAGAGAAGAGAGCTTACCAGCCACCAGTGGAGCTCTCGGCCAACACTCCAGCTCCAGAGAAGTCCACCACCCACACTCAGCTTTTCCCATTTATCGATAGAACACAGATTAATAATTCCAAACAGATCCGGCAACATCTCCGCAAGTCTCTCTGTCCAATTAATACTGCCAAAGTACTTGTCCCACTTGCTGACAATCCTCTCCTCTCAGCTCAATTATTTCTCCCAACATCATCTCCCATTATCTTCAATTCGTCGGCAGTGGCAACCAGCTGGAAAGGAGGCCACCCTGGAAGATTCCAACTGGGTAGTCCATGGTGCAACCCAAACCACCAGACCGAGTTCCAAACGGATTCGGGTCGGAGCATCAAATTCGCTGGTCGCCGGCAGCAGCCCAACCCGCCGGAATCACCCTTGCCAGCAATGGACACCCGAACGTGAAGGGGAAGGAGAAGTCGTTCATACTTACCTCCAATCGTCGACGGAAACTTAGCTCGCAGAAAGGTCTGATTCCGTCCCACCAAATCTGCCCTAGATTCGACGACCCGCGAACGATGCCAGCAACCACTCGCAGCTCACCTTGACCGGAGACCCACCTCGCTGTCGCCGTCGCACAACCAAGTCCGAGCCCGAGCGTCGATCGCCGTTCCCCCGCGTCGCCGATCTCCCCTTTCGGCCAGCTCTCCCCTACTCTCTTTCCCCTTCCCTCTCTTGTCCCGCGAAGAAATGGCCTTCTGGCCATTTCTTTTTTTTTTTCTTTTTTTTAATTTTTATTTTAACATCTTAAACCTTAATCTATTTTAATAGATATTAAGTATAACTATCTAATTAATCCATTATGTTAGTGCACTAATTTAAATCACTCTTACCCAAATAAAGTCCTTTAATAATTTAATTAAAATTTTCATTTAATTAAATTAATCTTAACTCAATTTAAATTTTCGATTTAGTCCAAGTATCACTTAATGATTATAATTGATGATTACATCCTTGGTAATATCCCGATAATATCAAATTAATTCAAAATCTCCAACCTCGCTTCAATTGCCTTGATTAAATTTCATATAAAAGTTCGGGGTATTACAGTTAGGTCTCAAAGTTGTATCTTATATTTCCATTCATTGTACTCCTTCCACTACATCTAGGGTGATGCCCCGTGAATAGTCAAACTAAATGATGACGCCCATGAATAGTCATGTAAGGCTTGATTGACGCCCATATAGTGTCATACAAGGTTTGATTGACGCCCATAAAGTTCAATCAAATATAACCAAGGAGGTTATAGGTTAAGAAATCTACAAGGGGAACCTTGAAGCGTGAACGTAGGTAGGGTTTACTGAACCATGTTAACAAATGAGTTTACATCTTAACTCTTTATATTTGTGCGTACTTACATGTGTGTGTGTGTGAGAGAGAGATAAAACGCTTAAGAAATATAATTATAATATCGCACGAAAAAATTTAGCTAACTTAATTCAATCTCTCTCCCTCCCTCTCTCTCTCATTAGACCGACATTAGTCCATAGTCATTCCTCTGTGGAAAGTAATCGTTCCGCATACAGAAAGTAATCTTTTAAATCTGTTTAGTGAAAAGACAATATTCCGTCACGGAAAGATAATGTTCCACAACAGAACGACAACATTTTTAACATAAAACGTAACTGCGATGTTTGCTCCATCCATTTTTCATAGTTTAATATTTAAGTTGTAAGCAAAATCGTCTAATTATTGACTTATTTTTAATCTTATAGTACGATGGTTGTTTTATTAATTTTCTTAAATTTTAAATGTTAGACATTCACAGTAGAATTTGTTTTTATATTCATAAATAAAAATGTTGGATTAAATTTGACAAAAATTATAGTGGACTAAAAAAATTTCTACCCAAAACCCCATAAACGATAATTATTTAGAAAATTAATAACTCGAAGCAAAAAAGTTGTTTTGACTATGATCCAAAATACAAGACTAAATTACTCCGAAAAATTGATCGAGCCATTAATCATCTGTGAATCCTTAATTCGAGAGTTATACAGCACTTTACCTTTAAAATAAGACATCATGTGTTGCACACATGATTAATTTAATAATTTTTGTGAGAAGTTAGTTTTTTGCTAACAACACAGTAAATGGTCCAAATTGCTCAAAAAAATTGTTCACGCCATCAGCTTTCCCTGACTTGATTACACTTTACCCTATATTTTATTTTTACTATAAGATCACATGTCACTTCAAATAATAATATTAGTTGACAATTATTGGAAAGATTATTAGTTAAGATTCAACTAATCAGGCTACGATATTCTAATGATATTACTATAGTGGTAATTTTTCAAGACCATAGCATATTTCAAATTAGGGTAAATCACAAGTTGTGAAAAAAAGTGTTATGTTCGGCCCCTTGTGGGCTGGACAATAAGAGCCCATGCCTTTATTTGGAAAAAGAGAAAATTTTAAAGGGTTTGAGAACCCTAAACGGCAGACACATAGCAGCAGAAACAAAAGGAGAGGGAGAAAGGGAGTTTCGGATTTTCAGCCAGCAGTCTCGAAAAAGTTTAGTTTGTCGGAGTTTGAACCGTTGGATCGGCTTGAAATTTTGACAGCGTGTTCGTGACTTCCTGGGCATCAATCTGAACAGTGGAGATCTGTTTTTGAGCTGTGTAAGTCCATCTCGTAGGTTAAAACCGAACAAGAGAAATCAGATTCTCTTGTTCTTTGTTACTCTCTCTTGATTCCATCTTGATAATGATGATGATTGTACTGTATTGAGACTTGTTTGTATCCATTATTATCGTTGATAGTGGAAGTTTTAAGCAGCCTAATCGGGTCCCGTGGTTTTTTACCCAATTTGGGGTTTTCCACGCTAAAAATTGGTGTATATTGTTTTGGTTGTTTTGTATTGATTGTCACTCGACTGTTATTGCATCTGCACTCGGTTTTTGTTTGTGATTTGAATCAGGTACTGAATATTGGAAAAGCCATATTCCGCATAATTGATTTAGGTGGTTTTTCTCAACAAAGTGGTATCAAAGCAAGGTTCTTGTTTTTGTGCCTATTCGAATCATGGAGAGTAATACAAGTCGGATGGTTACTTTGAATGGCTCCAATTATCACGTTTGGAAGGAAAAGATGGAAGATCTCCTTTATATGAAAGACTATTATTTGCCAGTATTTGCCAGTGAGAAACCGACCAATAAAACAGATGTTGAATGAGAATTATGTCATCGTCAGGTGTGCGGGTACATTCGGTAGTGGGTAGATGATAACGTCCTCAACCATGTCAGTGAGGAAAAGAATGCACAAAGCATGTGGACCAAGCTTGAGGAGTTGTATGCACGAAAGACGGGTAACAACAAGTTGCATTTGATCAAGCAACTATTAAGCTTGAAGTATCAGAATGGAAAAGCAATGACAGACCACTTGAATACATTTCAGGGGATTATAAATCAGTTGGCTGGAATGAAAATCAAGTTTGATGATGAGATTCAGGGATTGTTACTTCTTGGTACTTTACCGGACTCGTGGGAGACATTCAGAATGTCGTTGTCCAACTCAGCCCTGGATGGTAAATTGGCTATGGATGTAGTCAAGAGCAGTGTATTGAATGAGGAGATGAGAAGAAAGTCTATGGGTTCTTCTTCACAGTCGCAAGACATTCTAGTCACCGAAATTAAGGGGAGGAGTCAAAGTAGAGGTCCGAAAAATAAAAGCAGAGGCAAAAGTAAGAGCGGCAACCACGCAAATTTTGAATGTCATTATTGTGGTAAGAAGGGACACATAAAGAGATTTTGTCGAAAGTTTCTTCGAGAGAATCCGAATACTAAGGGCAATGAAAAGATGACCGATGAGGGTGATACAGGCGAAAAGGTAGCCACAGCCACTGATGAGTTCTTAATTGTCTATGATGAGGAAGCCGTAAATCCCGCTTGCCAAGATACAAGTTGGGTAATTGATAGCGGTGCTTCGATACACGCTACATCGCGGAGGGACTTATTCACGTCATACACTTCTGGTGATTTTGGAAGCGTGAAGATGGGTAATGATGGTGTTACCAAAGCCATTGGTATGGGAGATGTGCGTTTGGAGACTGACAATGGCAATACCTTAGTTTTGAGAGGTGTGAAGCATATCCCTGACATCCGCATGAATTTGATCTCCACTGGTAAGCTCGATGATGAAGGATTTTGTAACACCTTTTGTGATAGTAAATGGAAGCTCATCAAAGGCTCTCTGATCGTCGCGAGAGGACAAAAATGTTCCTCATTATATGTGATGCATGCGAAGATCACGGAGTCTACCACAAATACGGTAGATGATGAAGACACGATAGAACTTTGGCACAACCGGCTTAGCCACATGAGTGAGAAGGGATTGATGCTACTAGCTAAGAAGAAACTTCTCTCTGGTGTGAAAATGGTTCTTTAAAGCGATGTGTTCATTGCTTGGCAGGTAAGCAAACTAGAGTTTCCTTCAAGGGGACTCCTCACTCGCGAAAAACGGGAGTACTTGATATGGTATACTCTGATGTGTGTGGTCCGATGAAGACAAGAACACTTGGTGGTGCCCTTTACTTTGTGACTTTCATCGACGATCATTCAAGGAAGGTTTGAGTGTATATGTTGAAGTCAAAAGATCAAGTGTTGGACGTCTTCAAACAATTCCATGCTCGTGTTGAAAGAGAAACAGGTGTGAAGCTTAAGTGCATCCGAATGGATAATGGTGGTGAGTATTGTGGTCCATTTGATGAGTATTGTAGGAATCAAGGTATTCAACATCAAAAGACACCTCCGAAAACTCCTCAGTTGAATGGGTTAGCGGAAAGAATGAACAGAACACTTGTGGAAAGGGTCAGGTGTTTGCTCTCGCAGTCACAGTTGCTGATGTCCTTTTGGGGTGAAGCATTGAATACAGTGGTCCATGTTTTGAATATCACGCCGTGTGTTCCTTTGGGTTTTGAGGTTCCGGATCGAGTTTGGTCAGGAAAGGAACATTCGTATATTCATCTACGTGTTTTTGGGTGCAAAGCATTTGTTCACATTCCAAAAGATGAGCGGTCGAAGCTCGATGTGAAGACAAGACTGTGTGTGTTTGTCAGATATGGTCTCGATGAGTTTGGCTATAGGTTCTATGACCCAGTGAAGAAAAAGCTTATTAGAAGCCGAGATGCAGTGTTTGTAGAAGACCAATGCAAAGATAGTGATAAGACAGAAACGATGGGGAATGATGATATGATTGATTTGGATTCAGTTCCTACATCGTAGATAGTCACGATCACGGAGAATCGGGGTTAGATATTTCCAATGGCATCAACGATGATATGCCTCCCATAGTTGACGATGTTGAATCGACTGAGCAAGTCGAAGAAGAGGTTCTAGAGCTGCCAAACGAACCTCTCTTGAGAAGATCTATCAGAGAGCGTCGTCCTTCTACTAGGTACTCTTCAAATGAGTACGTGATGTTCACTGATGCTGGAGAGCCAGAAACTTATCAAGAAGCAACTTCCGTTGATGAGAAGAAAGAGTGGTTGAAAGCCATAGAAGAAGAGTTGCAATCTCTTCACGAGAATCACACTTATGATTTGGTGAAATTGCCACAAGGAAAGAAAGCTCTCAAGAATAGATGGATCTATAGGTTGAAGACCGAAATCAATAGCTCACAACCAAGGTACAAGGCTCGATTGGTTGTAAAGGGGTACGGTCAGAAGAAGGGAATCGATTTTGAAGAAATATTCTCCCCAGTTGTAAAGATGTCCTCGATCCGAGTTGCTCTTGGTCTAGCAGCACGCTTGAACCTGGAGATTGAGCAACTTGATGTGAAAACAACATTTCTTGATGGTGAGTTGGAGGAAGAAATTTACATGGAGCAACCTGAAGGGTTCAAAGTCAGAGGAAAAGAGCATCTTGTGTGCAAGTTGAAGAAGAGCTTGTATGGCCTTAAACAAGCTCCAAGGCAGTGGTATAAGAAGTTTGACTCATTCATGGTGAGCCACGGGTACAACTGAACATCGTCAGATCATTGTGTGTTCATCAAGCGGTATTCTAAAGATGGCTTCATATTCTCCTCTTGTATGTTGACAATATGTTAATAATAGGTCATGATACTAGCAAGATTGTTAAGTTGAAAGCAGAATTGAGCAAGTCCTTTGCCATGAAGGATTTGGGATCGGCAAAGAAGATTCTCGGCATGAAGATTTCTCGTGATAGGAAAAATGGAAAATTGTGGTTGTCGTAGGAAGACTACATCAAGAAGGTACTTGAAAAGTTCAACATGTGTAAGGCCAAGGCAGTCTGTTCTCCACTTGCAGATCACTTCAAGCTCACATCAAAGCAATGTCCTACAAGTAAGGAAGAAAAGGCAGACATGTGTCATATTCCATATGCGTCTGCGGTTGGCAGTTTGATGTATGTCATGGTTTGCACTAGGCCCGATATTGCTCATTCTCTTGGAGTAGTCAGTCGATTTCTCTCCAATCCAGGCAAAGACCACTGGGAAGCAGTGAAGTGGATACTAAGATATCTTTGAGGTACTTCCAAAGTGTGTTTGTGTTTTGGTGGTAGTGATCCTATGCTAGTTGGATATACCGATTCAGCCATGGCAGGCGATGTTGACTCTAGGAAGTCCGTTTCAGGATTCTTGATGACCTTTGCAGGGGGAGCCATGTCGTGGCAATCAAAATTGCGAAAGTGTGTTGCGCTATCCACCACAGAAGCTGAGTACATTGCAATTACTGAGGGTTGCAAAGAAGCCTTGTGGATGAGAAGATTCATTGAGGAATTAGGTTTGCGCCAGGAGAAATATGTTGTATTTAGTGATAGTCTGAGTGCTATACATCTCTCTAAAAACTTGTCATTTCATTCGAGATCAAAACACATTGATGTAAGGTATCATTGGATTTAAGACGTGCTTGAAAGAAAGCAGTTGCACTTGGAGAAAGTTCACACTAGTGAGAATGGATCCAATATGCTGACAAAGGCTTTACCAAAGGAAAAGTTTGAGGCTCGTCGACAAAGAGCGGGCTTGTTGGATCTCACTTTTTGAGCCAAAAGGGGAGTTTGTTGTGTTCGGCCCATTGTGGGCTGGAAAATAAGGGCCCATGCCCTTATTTGGAAGAAGAGAAAATTTTAAAGGGTTTGAGAACCCTAAACGGCAGACAGACAGCAGCAGAAACAAAAGGAGAGGGAGAAAGGCAGTTTCGAATTTTCAGCCAGCAGTCTAAAAAAAGTTCAGTTTTTCGGAGTTTAAACCGTTGGATTGGTGTGAAATTTTGACAGCGTGTTCGTGACTTCCTGGAAATCAATCGGAATGGTGGAGATCTGTTTTTGAGCTCTGTAAGCCTATCTCCTAGGTTAAAACCGAACAAGAGAAATCAGATTCTCTTGTTCTTTGTTACTCTCTCTTGATTCCATCTTGATAATGATGATGATTGTGCTGTATTGAGACTTGTTTGTACCCATTATTGTCGTTGATAGTGGAAGTTTTAAGCGGCCTAATCGGGTCCCGTGGTTTTTTTACCCAATTTGGGGTTTTCCACGCTAAAAATTTGGTGTGCATTGTTTTGGTTGTTTTGTATTGATTGTCACTCGACTGTTATTGCGTCTGCACTCGATTTTTGTTTGTGATTTGAATCAGGTACTGAATATTGGAAAAGCCATATTCTGCATAATTGATTTAAGTGGTTTTTCTCAAAAAAAAAAGAAGTATCATTTAATGTAAATATGTGCATATTTAAGGTTGAAACATGAGATATCTAACAAATAATAATATGTAAAAAGTTAAAATTTTACGTGATAAGATAATGCGCCACATAGTGTAATAATATCAATTAACACAGACACACTAGTATATTACTCAATGGGTTATTAGTTAAGATTCAAAAATTATAATTAACACGTTATTATGACAATACTATATTTATAAGTACGTGAAGAAGGAAAAGAAATGAAGCCACTGCATATTTTAGAAGTAAAATGTGAAAAATCTGGCAAATAATAACAAGTAGAAAATAAAAAGTTTGACGTTACAAGATAATGTGTGACTTAACCACATTTACTAAACTTGAAAATAATTTATCAATATAATATTAACACGTCACTTTATATTAAATTTAATATGTTATTTGTTTGTTTGGAAATCAAAAAGATTAAAAGGAAATAAATGCATATTAGGAGTAAAATATTAAAAACTCTAGCAATACAATAACACGTAAAAAGAAATTAAATTTCTACAATATAAGATAGTGTCTCACTTAACACATAGTATTAGTTAATGCTAGGAAAATTAACATCATAGACCCTATAGTTTGAGATCAACGATCAGTCAAACCCTGAAAAAATTTTGTTAACAACTAAAATCTTGACCTATAGAAAAAGAACACCGGCGATCTCACAGTCATGTTTCCAGTCCAAATTCATTGACGTTAAGGACTCAATTTTGTTGACACCAAGGACCGTCGAACGGAGCTGAAGGACGTCCATTATCGTGGAACGAAGGACGTCCCTCCTGCCCGTTGGAAGCCGAATGGTCGTCGAACAATTATCGTCCATGCAAGACGATCTTCATTGGCTGTTGGATCAAGGAAGGACGTTTCCTGTTTAGAATTGACGGGCAGGATTAAATCTATCATTTTCCAAAGGCGATGGAGGAAAATCGTCCATGACCGTTGGATCGAGGGAGGGACGTCTCTTATAGGGATTGATGGCCAGGATTGAATCTACCATTTTCCAAAGGCGATAGCGGACAATCATCCATGGCCGTTGGATCGAGGGAGGGACGTCCCTCATAGGGATTGACAACCATGATTGAATCTGCCATTTTCCAAAGGCGATGGCGGATGATCGTCCATTGCTGTTGGATTGAGTGAGAGATGTCCCTCTATCGGAATGGACGGTCAGGATGCACTCCAAAATCTTTAATGTTGAAAGGTCATGTGTTTTTAAAAGGGGCGAATTCTCTCAATTAAGACAGACATCCCTCTTCCAAAACAGACGTCACTCGACCAATTTCTGACGCCTCTTGTCCATAACGGACGTCCCTCGCCCCAAGACTACGATGTTCTGCCAATTACGGACGTCGCTAGTCTCTCGTCTTAAAATGGCGTCGTTCAAGCCAAAACAGACGTCTGTTTTAATACGAGGCATATCCGTTGTCGACCGAAGGTCCTTCTCTGAATGCTAAATGATAGTGTTTCTCATCTCGATTGACTTCCCTCATCTTGATTGACTATATAATCACAAAGGACGTCTCTGTGAGTGCAAGCAACTCTAAATCCCTGAACACAATCGAACAACAAAGTCTTTGAGTGTTGCACATCACATGGGCGTCGAGGAGTGTTGCACCATCCATTAACTTCAGAATGGAGGTGGATCTTATTTTGGCAATCGAGGTCGATGAACAAAGTTTGGTCTATCATGAACCTGGTATATAGGTATATTCAATCTCGATATCTCAAGACTTGGAGTTTCATTCAATACGAGACTCAGATGAAGATGATTGGGCAGAGAGTATGCATCATCAACTAGAATGTTAGTCCTCAGAACTCTGTCTGGGGAAGAAGTATAGTTCGTTGAACGAAATTGGAGAACAAGTGGTTGATTATGCTTTGAAGAATGGGTACGGGATAAAGTTCTTCAAAAGAAAACGTCATCTTTTGACTGCCGTGTGCAAGGATGGATGCAGTTGACGGCTTCATGCTTCAAAAATGAAAGGTGAACTTACCTTTCAAATTAAGACCTATAACGAGGTCCACACATGTGCACGACAAATGGAAAGCGACACGTTTCTTACAAATGGGTGGCAAACCAATATTTTGATAGGTTCAAAAGTCAGCACTTGTGGGACGTTCCTTCCATTATTGAGACTATCAAGAAGGAGTCTAATGTCAACATTACCCCGAGCCAGGAATTTAGCCTTGAAACTGAACGAAGGGGATGGTGGCGAACAATATAAGCGACTGTGGTCGTACAGAGAATAGATTCGAAGATCCAATTCCGGCAGTACATTGTTGGTGGTGGTAGATATATGTGATCTTACACCCCGTCCAAGTCCAATATTTAAAAGGATGTACATGTGTTTGGATGCATGGAAGAGAGGTCTGAGGGAGTTTGGTAGACCTGTCATTTGCCTGAATGACTGTCACTTGAATGGGAAGTGCCCAAGCCAGTTGCTCATAGCCGTCAGCATTGATGCCAATGATGGAATTTATCCAGTTGCTATGATACTTGTTGAATCAGAATGCAAAGAATCCTGGACTTGGTTTTTGTGTTGCTTGCTTTTGGACTTAGATAGTAATATAGACAGAGGATGAAAATTTATTTCCGACCGACAGAAGGGGTTGGTGTTTGCTATCGAACAATATGCATCAGCAGCTGAGCATCGTTTCTGCCTTTGACACTTGTATGTCAATTTCAAAGACAATTTCCAAGTAATCTGTACAAAGATATAATGTGGAAGGCAGCTAGGGCCACAACATCATCGCAATTTCAGAAAGAGATGAATAAACTACTTGTGCTTGACTAGACAACACCTTCATATCTGCAAAAAATCAACCCGAGGTGTTGGTTAAAACATACTTTTAGTTCCATCCCAAAGTGGACATGAGCCTCAATAATTTGAGCGAGTGCTACAATGTCTGTCTCTTGCTAGCCCGGGACAAACTGATCATCACTATGTTCGAGATGATTAGAACGTGCATCATATGTAGGATAGTTAAAAAACATGATAAGATGACCGAGTCGACAGACTTATTGTGTCCTAAGACCACAAAGAAGCTCGTAAAGCTACAACATGCGGCTCGAAATTAGTGTCAAACACCTGCAGTAGCTAATTGATTTCAGGTCAGTGACAGTAATAAATGGTACGTAGTCGATTTGGACACTCGCACCTGTAACTGTTACTAGTGGGAGCTGACTAGAATTCCATGCGTGTATGTCATCCCGTGCATGAATTTTATGAGGACTTCAGCTGAGGATTATGTGCAAGTATTGTATCATCGGGACACATTTATGAGGATGTACTCCTACTTTGCCCGACTTATCAGTGGCCATCACATGTGGCCTAAAATGAATCAGGATCCAATTCTGCCGCCGCAAGTTAAGAGACTCCTAGGTCAGCCTTGAAAACGAAGAGGACGAGAGGCAGACGAACCCGTAGCCGCACGGTAGTCAGCAGGAGACATGTCCCCATGACATGCAGCCGTTGTTAGGGTGTGGGCCACAATGTCCACTCTTATCAAGGTGGATGCTCAGTCCCTGGCGTGACAAGTGGCAAGTGGCAGTGACAGAGCATGACGCTCACAAGACACCTTTATGGGCTTTACCATTTTTGTCGATACACAGGTGCATAGATTGTTGTGCTTTGATACGTTGTTCTACCTATGTGCGTTTTTGTATGACATAGTATTGCTTTTGTGGTTTACAAGAATCCGTCGACCCACACCCATATCCTTAACCATGTGGCTTCTATGGGTGTTATTTTATTTGATTATGTATTTGCTAGTAACTCAATTGTACATATGTTTTACCCCAAATTTTTTCGTGATGAATATAAGATTATGCCCGTGAATGTATTGAAATTGTGATGTGTGGTGTCAATTAGGAATATTACTTGGAGTTGTATAAGTGTGCATGCATGATATTTCCGACCACTCAAGTTCTCTCAAGCATATTTCCTAATCCGTGGAGGTTTTTTCCATTCTTCTTGAAGGAGTTCTTTCTTCTTTCATCAAAGAAGGTGTGTTCTAAATTTCAGATTCAAAGCATATAAAATAAGGGAGTTATTGCTTCCAAAGACTGACCGAGACAACGGACAATGGAAATCAAAGAACGGACATCCCTCTTATTTCGGACGTTCGAATTTATCTTATTTGCTTTCAGTGATTGATGAGCCCCTCAGTATAGCAGACGTCTCTATCCCTATAACGGACGTCCTTCGTCATAAAATGGAGGGCCCTTGGCCTATAGGGGACGTCCTTTGCCCTAAAAAACAACATCCAAATTGCAACAAACAAACTCAAAAAACAACAACCAAAACTACAAACAGAGATACAACAACCAACAAACAGAGATACAACAACCAACACCAACAAACAAAGATACAAAATCTCAATTGCACAAATGTCATTTAACAATTATTTTTTTTGCAGTTTTTGTAGTTATTACGATTTTTGCATTTTTTTTTCATTTTTTTGCAGTTTTTGCAAGGTTGCCCTGATATCAACGACCTTGAACTACAAGTCAAGGTTCATCTTGACATGAGTGGTGTGATCGAAAAGGCCCTTCGGGTTGTGCGGGTCGTGAAGATGGAAGCCTTGATGCAGACACTTAACAATCACTGACTCCTTTGAAGAGCGCGAGAGTTGAAATATGTCATGTGTGCTGCAATTGGGAGGTGAAATTAGTTTGTCATTTCTTTCAAAGAGCAGGGTGAGAAAATATACCAGTTTTTATATGTAGGTTCCATGAAAATTGCAATTGACTCTGATAACATCACTTGGTACCCATATTGTGTGTGCATGTCAATCGATGACATGAAACATGATTGCTTAAGGTGTGTCTAAAATAAAATCTATATATTGTATGAGGAAAAAATATTCCATGAATGAATACAAGTGTCTTACATGGATCCAACCAAGAGTCAGCAGTCCTTCCTTCATTTGAACCTCAAATATCTTCTCCTTATTCAATGCTATGTAGTGCATGTTAAGAATGCGAGATATTTATTTATTTTCAATAACAGTGTCTTAAACGTTGGTTAAACATTCTTACCCAGTCTGAACTTCTCGATTGCTTTGTAATGAGGAGGGTTGTTATTGAACATGCATCGTTACTCTGAAAAATGACAACACGCCGCACAATGTCTTCAGCTTCCAATCAAAACTGAGAATAACTTTTAAATCATATTGTTTCTTACCCTGGAGCAGCAAAGTACACCACACGTCTCCTTACCGTTCTTGGTATTTGCCTTTTTCAATCTAATGAACTTGTCCATCAACTTCACAGGCTGCAATGAAAAATCAGTTTATGTGTAAATTAAACACATTGTACAAAACCAAATTGAAAACATACCACTTGCACTTTTAGCAGTGAAGCAGGCCTTGGAAATGCTTTAGTCGATGGAGGACCCATTGTCAATATCTTCTGAACTTTGGCAAGGGTTGGAGGAGGGGACGGTTGCCTGATGATAGGAGACCTGCACGATTGTAATGCATTGTTAATCAACAGTACTAATGCATATATGGAAAGTGCATAAGCTAAAAGACATACTTTGATCCATCCAGACTGGCATAGGAAGATGTAGGAAAAGCTGATGAAAGAGCTGGCTGGGCTACTGGAGGAGGTGACTAGGCTTCTTTCATATGAAATATAGTGGCTTGAATCTCGTCAAGTTACCTCTCCTGTCACTCCAACTTGGCAACAAGCCACGACCACCTCTCCTCACTAATTAGTACGTAGGGTGAGGACTGAGGAGGGGGATGAACAAAATCGTCCTCCACCTCTACGTGATCTGAAGGTTGTGCACCTGACGTCCACAAAATTAGTGCAGTCGACATCGAAGGAGGAGGTGCAGCTAACGTTGAAGGAGGTTGTGTAGCTGACTGTAATGGAGGAGGTGCCACCGACATGGAAGGAGGATGCGCAGGCTGAGTAGAGGGAGTGTCCATGCCTTTGAATACCCACTCCCCTCTAACTTTGTGCAACCCCATTCAAGCCAATGTCACTTGATTGTACATGTTAAGTGCCTTTTCATTGGTGCGTCGCTCCTTGGGAGGGACAATCAACCCGCTATTGTCAACAATCTTCTGAATGAGCCAATTATAGGGGAGATTCTTCTTTGGAATCTTTAGGATTGCCTTCATTTGATTAATAATGACATAAGCAACGTTGAATCTCTTCCCATTGTAGATATTCTCCATTACATAGAGATCCATACAGCTGACATGGTCTCTATGTCCATCACAAGGCAAAACTATGTGGGTGATCATGTGATTGATGACTCTGACTTTAACATTTAGGTTATTTGATTGGGGACTTGAGAAAGATTTGACGACTTCATGATTGCGAGCCAATTGCTTCACCATTGCTAGACCTTCTCTTTATTTTACAAAGTCTGGGTCGTTGGATACATGGAAATACTCCTCCGTCGGCTCCTCCGTGGAGCATCCAATAAGCTCATTTAACTCCTTAAGAGTTAGCCTAATTTGTTTCTCATATAGAAAAGTCCTTAGCTTAGTAGGGTTGTCCAGCTCCAAATTTGCATAAAATAATTTAACAACTCTCTCATAATAATACCGCCCATCGTGCACAATCCATTAAGACCAATGCACTCAAACATTTCCTTTAATCCAAAGTTAGTGAACGCATTGAAATCTACCCTCCTAGATATAATTATGCCACAAAGTATAATGTCATTATCGAACTGTTCTTTGGAGGATGCTAAGCTAAACACCACGAGTTGTGCCTCTGCAGACACGCGGGTAGAATCACCTCATGCTGAACCTTTGGCCTCAGAGGGAGCCACTTTACGCTTCTTCATCACTTGAACCACCTTCGACACCATTTTTTGCTTCAACAAATGTGAGGATAAATATTAGAAGTTCAAGTTGGTCGGAGGAAGTTGAAATTTCTCTCGACAATAGCTAGGGCACAAGACATTCTTCGTGATTATATAGGCAGATTTGCGTCCGTCGAGATGAGAAACACTATCTTTTAGCATTCAGAGAAGTCCATCGGTTCAAAACGGATGTCCCTCGTATTAAGACGAACATCCATTTTGCCCTAAACGATGCCATCTTAAGACGAGAGATGTCCATTGTAAGGCTAACGATGTTCGTAATTAGCGGAACGACGTAGTCTTAGGGCAAGTGACATTCGTTATGGACGAGAGACGTTCTAAATTGTTCGAGTGGCGTCCATTTTGGAAAAGGGGCATCTCTCTTAATTGAGGGAATTCGCCCCTTTTAAAAACACGTGTGCCTCACACGTGTCCCTTCAATGTTAAAGAATTTGGAATCCATCTTGGCCGTCCATTCCGATCGAGGGACGTCTCTCACTCGATCCAACGGCCATGGATGATCGTCCGCCATTGCCTTTGGAAAATGGTAGATTCAATCCTGGCTGTCAATCCCTATGATGGACGTCTCTCCCTCGATCCAATGGCCATGGATGATCATCTGTCATCACCTTTTGGAAATGACAGATTCAATCATGGTCGTCAATCCCTATAAGGGACATCCCTCCCTCAATCCAATAGCCATGGACGATCATCTGCTATCGCCTTTGGAAAATGACAGATTCAATCTTGGGGGTCAATTTTGAGCGGGGAACGTTCATCCTCGATCCAACGGCCAATGACGATTATCTTGCATGTATGATAATTGTTTGACGACCGTCCGTCTTCCAACAGGCAGGAGGGACATTCCTCGATAATTTCCTTGAATACTAACATGTTACTAAACCTATAAAATACTTTATCAATATAACATTAGCACAACATTTTAGTATTGAAATTATTATATTATTTATTTAATGTTATATAACACCCCTTTTACATTGCTATAGTTCATAAAAACATGGTGTAAAGAACATTGCGTAGGACATGATATTTGATTCAAAATTAAGAAGATAGACTCAATAAGCTAAACTAAAAATTGGTATCATGAATAGTTCCCACAATCACATCTATTCTCATTCATTGTAAAATAGATGTCATTATACATACAATCATACTCAATTCAATAGAATTATTAGACTTAAACAAATATTTTGAACAATTCTCATCATTGAGTTTATTGATTTTTCTTGTATAGTAGAAGCTATTACACATACAATCATACTCAAGTTGATGAATTTTGTTATTCTTGATATTGCGACATTGCTAACTAGTAATGACAAGTGGGCGGGCTAACTTTCCGAGCCCACTACAGTAATAGGCTGATCTTGGTTCGATCTAAGAAGGTGAGTTGAGTTGATTCTATCTATGATCGAGTCACGCAGGTCACATTGATAGGCCGACTCATTAAGTCTGCAATCCTCACCCCGACCTGGCCCCTCCCTTTTTAAAATCCCCTTCCAACTACGGTCCTTTTTCAACATGAAGATTCTAAATGATTATGTAATCATATGCACATACATTCACATATTTACTTCAAAAAAAAGAAATGAAACGTGTGATTTATTGAAACATTTTGATTTAAAAGAAATTAAAATTGGTTGAAAAAATAGAAAAATTATGTATATGGTAGTTCTCATAGAACAATTTGTTTGCGAAATTAATTTAAGGTTTGACTTGTCATTGATCCCATAATTCATGGTTTTTTTGTTAATTACCCAATTTTTAATATAATTCTTGATAATGGTAGTGTTATGAAGTTGTTATTTCTCATTTTAAAGATTGTTTAAAATTAAATATTACTCGTGATTCTCTTTTTCATATGAAATATATATATCATATTTTAACTTTTGTTGTTAAAGATGATATGACTTTTATTTCACCTCATATAGAATTAATTATATATGTAATTTTTTATATCATTAGGTCTAATTCAAGTCAACAAGAATATTAGAAATTTTGTAAAATTGTCCAACTTAAACAAAAAGAAATTAAAAAATGACGTAGAAAATAGGTGGAATTCAATTTATATAATCTAGTTGTAATATTTCTAATATATTTCTTGAATTTAAAAATGTTTTTATGATGGTACAAATCAATATTCTGGAATTTACTATCTCATTTCTCATCTTGTTCTTCTACTTTTTGTAAATTGAACATGTAATTTTGCATATTATCAACAAATAGATAAATTAATTAATGTTTTTGATAAAATGAAAACAAAATTTAAAAATATTTGTATGAAATTCTTCCTATTTTTTTTGTTATGCATGAATCACATATCCTAGTTATCATTCAAAGAATTGTATCTTATACTAAATAAGATTTCTAGCATTCTATATACTGCTCATTTAATTACTACGGATCACTTAACAAATGACATTAGTAATTTATATTCTTCATATGAAATGAAGTATTGTAATGCTAGTCGTATTCGTACACATACAATAAGTTATTTTAGTCATAGCAGTGGGAGAAGTATACCTCTACAATTTATTATGCATGATATATGAAGTAATTAGATATTGATAATTATTCAGTTTGTTTGCGAAATGAACTTAAAATTTATTTTGAAACTCATTATCAAATTTCTAGAGACGAAGATTTTGATATTTTAAATTGGTAGAAAATAAATTCTTCATCATATTCTATTCTTTCTATAATGACGCATAATTTACTAACACTTTCAATTTCTATTGTAGTATCGGAATTTACTTTTAGTGCAAGTGAACTTGTGTGTTGGACCGTATGCACCCCTAAAGAGAAAGGAGGTGAATTAGGTGAGCTAACTTTTTCATGCGATATTATAATCTCTATTCCTAAATGATTTAACACTAATATGCAATCAACACATACATAAAAGTAAAGAGATAAAAGAAGAGAGATGCAAACAATTTGTTCACACAGTTCGGCAAACCATCCTACGTCCGCGCTCCAAGTTTCCTACTTGAAAATCCTTAATCACCTAACCTCCTTGGTTAGTGATGATTGAGTTTCATGGGTGTTAATCAAACCTTACACTTGACTATTCGCAAGGCATCACCCTTGGTTTGATCCTCACGGGCGTCAATCAAGCATTTGATGACTATTTTGGGGCGTCACCCTTTCGATCATCGTTTAAGTACAAATGATGTTGTAACGTCCCGATTTTTATTTCCTTTTAAAATTACGTGAAATTTAAAACTTTTTCTTTTATAAAATAAGAGTAAGACTTTTCTTTTAAACCGAGTGTTAAATCCATTACTTAAAATCCTTTTACAATACTAGTCGTTTAAAACATTTTTAGCAGCGGAATAACTTTCATTTATAAACTCTTTTTCTTAAAACATAGCGGTTCATTTATAACTCTTTTTTTTTAAAACATAGCAGAAGCATAAATTAAAAAAATATTAAACTTAAACGGTTTACTTTATTAATTACAAAACCAGTTACTCTTTAGCTCAGCTTGCCACAAGATTCATTCGTGTAAGTTCCTCATCAACTGCTCCTTGTATTGATCGTCTATTTCCAAGCATATACCTACATCAACAAGACTTAACTAATGAGCCTAATGCTCAGTAAGTGATATAAAATAAAATAAATATGCTATGCATTTTTGAAATCCTTTTTCGTTTTCTGTTTCCATTTCTTTTCCTTTTCTTTTCGTTTTCGTTTCACATTTCATTTTCTTTCTTTTTCAGCCTTTTTTATCTTAACTTTACTTGATCTTTCCCTTTCCATTTTCGTTTCCCTTATAATTTCATGTTCTGGAAGGGAACCTATCTGTTTCATGTACCGAGAGAATGGATACATCCTATGGTCATGTGGCTATCCATCACTCCAGCGAGGAAATACAACCTATAGCCTCACCACCGATGACCCTCACTATTCTCTTTTTGTTGAAGACGTTGGGGATTTCCGTACAAGAGAAATGATAAACCCTAGAGTCCACGTGGTTAACCGTCACTCCTATAGGGAGATACATCCTATGGTGTCCCCACCCATGGACAATCATCAAATCTCTCGAACCCCCACACACCTATTTACATTTATTCACTTTATTTTATTTAATTTCATTTTCTAGAAGGGAACCTATCTGTTCCATGTATCGAGAAAATGGATACATTCTATGGTCATGTGGCTATCCATCACTCCGGTGAGGAGATACATCCTATGGCCTCACCACCGATGATCGTCATCATTCTCTTTTTGTTGAAGACGTTGGGAATTTTCGTATAAGAGAAATGATGAACTCTAGAGTCCATGTGGTTAACCGTCACTCCGATAGGGAGTGTCCCCACCGATGGACAGTCATCAAATCTCCTGGACCCCCACACGCCTATTTACGTTTATTCAATGATACAATGAATATTCTTACAGCTAAGTGATAGTTGTTCGCTCGGGTGATTAGCCCTTGAGAATGCCGTTCACTTAGTATGTATGAGCATTCATTCCACCACTTTTCTTTTACTTTTCAAAACCATGCATAAAAACTATTTTCGTATCTTTTTAAAACCATGATGCTCGTGAATGCATACAATTCTATTATATCTTTCCAATAATCTCTAAACATTCTCGTCTACGAAACATATCATTAAAATAACCTAAATCTAGTAAACATCCGGCAATAATAGCACAATGTACGGAACATGCTCAATTTGTGGTAAAGGAGTAAACAACCTAAATATTCTATGAAAGTGGTAACAATTAGTAAACAATGTCCTAATTCTTATGATGTAGGGTCCGAAGACCAAAGCATAGTAAGTATTAACTTACCTCGATTACTTAACGCGTTCAACGCTTATTTGTTATCATTTTCTTCCTTCTTTAGTACCAGAAAATAGGGCAGACCCAAAGCAGTTCAGCAGCTCCAGAACACCCCTACATTCACACCCTTGTCTCGGCTTCCAGCACAAAAAACGCTCACTGTCCAAAACCAGAGCATACACTCACAGTCCTTCTCCCTCAACTCTGTCTCACACCCCCTCCACTTAATCACACTCGGCCCCAACTCCCACTCCAGCTCTCGGACTCTATTTCCAGCTCTTCTTCACTCACAGCCACTAAACAATTACATAACCATACCTCCCCTTTCTGCCAACCAATAATTGCACTAAGAAATTCATTCATTCATACCTCTTTAATCGACAGTTCAATACCAACTGGAAAGGAGGGCTACGTCGAAGATTTGAACTCAGCAGTCTGCGGTTCAACCCAAACCGGGTCAAACCAGATCGCTCGCACCTGGGTCGAAGCACCCCGAACTCAGCCCGACCCGATGTTGGAAAATACAGCCAACGAAGTCTTGATCTAGAGCTGCCGCAGTAGCCAGCATGCCTGTTGTTCGCCTGGACATCGCGCACACCGTCGGACAGCGTCGTCCGAGCCCGCGCTCTCACCTGTGTCGTCCCTCTCGCTCTTGGTTGCACCATCCGTCGGACCCATCGTCGCAGGTAGTTCGCTCGCTCGCCGGACGTCGTTGCGAGCTCCCTCATCGTCCCTCTCTCGCTCACCCTTTCGATCTCCCTCTCACTTGATCGCCCTCGGGTTCTCTCTCTTTTCCCTCTTCCCGATTCTTCTTTTCAGCAACCCAAATTTCAACCTAATTTCATCCCCTTTCTTCATTTGATTTTAAAGAAAAACCGAACCAGCCAAAGCTACATCAACTGAACCAATCAAAACCATCTGCACCGATTTTTCTCAAATTCCATTTAATTCATTTTATTTCTAATTCTTCATTTAATATCCAATTAATCACTCTCTAACATTTTAATTCCAACTAATCTAATAAATCTCATTTTATTCTTCTTCCAAATTATTCATAATTATCATCTGAAAAATTTTCACAAATTATATTATTACGAATAAGTCCTTGATAATATCCCAATAATTATCCAATTAATCCAAATACCCTTAATTACTTTCCAATTATCTTTATTAAATTCTGATATAAAAAATTGGGGTATTACAAATGTAATTGAAATATTGCAATTTTGGAGAACTAACTCTCTCAAATGAAAACTCTCAAGTTGAGAAGTAGGAGAGTTAGGCTTGATACTCAACTATGGATGAGAATTCGAGTAGAAAAATCGGCAGCGTTTCGGTACGATTATCTCTTGGTTAAACTTCAATTCGGAGTGCTTCGGTATATATAAATTGTCTGACTAATCGACCACCATCTTGTTCTGTCGACTGCTTTTCGACCGTAAGAATTTTAACATAGTGAGTTTTGTTAGTCCAGTCGCTCGCTCTCTTCTCCATTCGACTTCTTCTATGCATTGAAAAAGGCTCAAACCGTTCCATATTTCGGTCGACCACATATTTTGTTCGGTGGACCACTTCTCGCTATTTCAGAATATGGAGTAATCTGTCTTGATTCCAGTTGACCGCATCCAAGCTCTGGTTGATCGCTTCCACTGGTTTGGCTAGTTGTAGCCTTTCTAGTTGATTGCTCAGTCGACCTATACTCTGTGTTTTGTAATTTTTGAATCTTTTAATTCTCAATTATCAATTTATATGCTACATGGACTTAGATAAACAGATCAGTAAACATTAATAACCGTATTAAGAGTATTTTCAATTAAGATTAATAATGTATTCAGTTGATTCAACAAATTCATAATAAACAATTTATTAACCAATTAAATAATCATCATCAAAACAAATAACCTAATGTCTATTATGCTAACAGTGTGTATAATGAATGAAGAGAACGACTTGCATTGACCTGGTGAAGGCATTTGGACCGACGCCACAACGAGAAAATAAAGATAAGAGGGTGAAATATTTGAAGAATCTAAAATTTAGATTTTGAAAATTAAATCTTATTTTTTCACTTTATGTTGTAATTTGAAGTAATTTTTTCGAATATGCAATTTTTTTGACATGTTACAAATGATCTACAATTAGATGAGTGTCGGACTAGTTAAGATGTATTTGACTTGTAGTAATGCAATTGTAAAATATTTGTAATGATATTTGTGTGATATATATATTTTGATTAAATTGTCTCAAATTATTTTTTTAATACATGTCATTTTATATATTAATAAAATAATTTTAATAATTAATTATTATAAGTTGACATTATACTAATTAATTTGTAATGCTCTTTTGCCATCGCCATAATACGAACATGATCATTTTTATACAATAGTGGATAAAAAACACCACTCATAAGGAGTTAGGCAAAAACAAAAGAAAAATCATGTATGTAGACTTGTCTACCAATCCGAAAATTTATTGAAATTAATATTTTAATTGAGTGGGTTTGAAATTAATATTCGTATGAGAAATTAATATTTTAATTGAGTGGGTTTGATGTTAATTACATTCATGGGCTCTATTTTGGGCTTTTTAGACAAAACAGAAATGAATGAATTAATCAAACTAATCAAACTCAAAACAAGACCGAGTCAAAAAACAGAATTCAACTTCACCATAGCAAATATAATATATGATGAAACCATGTTTCCTATATTTTTGCCAATATCTACGTCCCTTTCAAATTATATATAAAAATGATGAATAATTTGCATGCATGAATTTTGGCGACAGTTCATCAAAGATCAATCAGAAAGCTCAATTTCAATTTAATTTCAAACCCATTAGAATTATTCTTAATTGTATTAATCGAACCTCCCAAATTGATTCAATTAATTCCTACTTATCAATAAATAGTTACGAGTTTTGATATGAAACCTCTGTTAGTGAATAGTTGTCAAACCCTTTCATGAAGCCCCACTAAATTATGCCATAGTTAGTCATTTTAAACATCACTAATTCACCCACCCTAAATTAATTGTACACGTCCACCCTTTGTATAATAAATGAACCATAATTAAATAATAATTCTAAAAAAAATTGTATAATTAACTTTATTATTAAACACATGTTGTTCAAAGTCAATGACTAATTTGTAAAACAGTTTTTATTTTAATGTAATAATAATGCAAGAGTCTTGTCCTTCAAACATTGTAATATTTTCACTTAATATTTTTACAGAATTTATTTTTTTAAAAAATTCTTTCGTACATTATATATTGCGTGACAATGCACGTTGTACACTAGTATTGATAAAGAGATGAATGCTGGAATTTATTTTAATATTTAAAATTATTATACTCACTACATTTTCTTCTCCCATTTATTTCAATTTTTTGTTTTATTTTATTTGTTCTATTTCATTTATTTCACGTAAAATTATTTCCTTTTTCTTCCAATAATTTATTAATTAATAAGTTTTGTAAAATATATGTGTGATACATTTTTATGATATTTTCGTCGCGAGTGCCTGAGCATAACATAAATGA
This sequence comes from Begonia loranthoides, assembly GCA_022433065.1. NCBI lineage: Eukaryota > Viridiplantae > Streptophyta > Magnoliopsida > Cucurbitales > Begoniaceae > Begonia > Begonia loranthoides. The sequence goes on from CM039478.1 coordinate 17,542,871, forward strand.
CAATGCACAAGTGTCAGGATATGAAAATTAGGCACTACAAAAAGAAATTGTAAATATCAAATAGCAATGAGCCATTTGTTTAGTGGTCTAATCATTATGTTTGATGTCATTATCTTTCTCTTTTTTAAATCTAATAAAAAGTTAATCTACTTCTTCGCATTCATAGCACCAAACAATCAATACTTCGTTATTATCCCATAGCAGAAAGACTATTTTTTGGGTAAATGACAAATCAACCATTGTGATTTAAAATCAATAACAAGTTAACAATTATGGTATTTTTTTTAATAAGTTAACTACTCACGTATGTTAAAATGACAAATCCAACATCACGTATACGTTTACCATTAAAAAGTAGTGTGCCAACGTCCGAACGCAGAAATGCCCCCCTCTGGGGTTCTGAATTCAGAACGCCTAACGCGAGGCGTGCGTTCTGATTTTCTGAAGAATTCAGAGCGCCCAACGCGAGACGTTATGATTTTATGAAAAATTCAGAATGCCTAATGTGGCGTTCTAAACAAATCAAAACGTCGCGGGGCGTTCTGAAGAAAATTAGAACACCGGCGGAGAGACATGGCGATTTTCGCAGTGTCTGGTGCGAAGACACAGTGAATTTTGCTGTCTTTTATGGCTAGAGACGACGAGAAATAGCAGTCCTTGGAGTAATTCGCAATCCCTGAAGCAACTGGAGAAACTAGGGACCGCGAAATTTGCGATCCCTAGAGCAACTAGTGTGAATTCATTTTTACTAAACTAATAAAATTACTAAGCTTCGGGTACTCTCTCAGCTGCGATTATTCAGAAAGAGGCCTGTGCTCCTATAGAGTGGTTCTTCGTTGTCTTCGTCTTCCTCTTCACTATCCCCATCGTCTTCTTCTACATCTCCTACGTATAATGATTGAAGACGGACTTGTGATAAACGCAAGAGGACCACTACCATTATTTCATGTTCTTCCAAACCCAACGTAATTTCTTGTCGGATTCTTCCATGCGATGTCCCACCCAAACAGCTTGAAATAGAAAACAATGATCACTTAAATTCATTTGAAACAGAAGTTGTCATCTCCTTTTCTTCATCATCTTCATTCGGACAACAATGGCGGATTGCAGAAACCTGAAGAACAACCGCACCTAGAAAATGGAGAAACCTTGGGACGTTTTCAAAGGCCTTTTCAGCTGCAGACATCTCCAGAATTCTGCTCGGCAAGGACTGTTACGTAAGGAGAAGGATGAAGAAGAATGGGTAAAGAAATGTAAGAAAATGAAATGCTTTTCTAGGTCGCTCTGTAGTAACACGAAGGTGATGCAAAGGCCAGAAACTGGGTCGCCGGAGGTTTACAAGTATCTACTAGAAGGAAGCTATTTCTATGGCTTCCACCCTATTCTATTATCCTTCAATAGACATGATCTCCTGCTCTGCCCACCACAAAGGAGAAACCTTTGGAACTGCTTCATCCGGAGTAATTCCTTGCTCCAGGGACCGCGAATCTTGAGGTCCCTAGTTGCTCTAGGGATCGCAAATTTTGCAGTTCCTAGTTGCTCCAGGGACCGCGAATTTCGCGGTCTCTTGCTCAAGCGACTGCGATTTCTCGTCGTCTCTAGCCATAAGAGACCGCGAAATTCGCTGTGTCTTCGCACCAGACACTGTGAAAATCGCCGTTTCTCCCCGCCGGTGTTTTGATTTTCTTCAGAACGCCCCGCGACGTTCTGATTTGTTCAGAAGCCACGTTGGGCATTTTGAAGTTTTCATAAAATCAGAACGCCCCACGTTGGGCGTTCTCAATTCTTCAGAAAATCAGAACGCACGTCTCCCATTGGGCGTTCTGAATTCAGAACGCCGGATGGGGGCGTTCCTGCGTTCGGACGTTGGCACACTGCTTTTTAACGGTAAATGTATACGTAATGTTGGATTTGTCATTTTAACATACGTGAGTGGTTAAGTTGTTAAAAAAAATACCATAGTGGTTGACTTGTCATTGATCTCAAACCACGATGGTTGATTTGTCATTTACCCTTACTTTTTAGACAAATAAATTCTCTAATCACAACTCATGAGAAAAATCTTTTTATATATATTATTATATTAAGCGAAAAATTATAATATAATATTTAAAAAAAAAACATAAGTGGAACAAAATACTTTACATAGAAAATTATTTTTAAACCCGTGTTAATGAACTAATAATAGTTTTTCTTGTTAAATTTTTTATTTTCGAATTTCACACTTTCACTTCCGCTTCTTTAAACAAAATATACATAGCCTACAAAAAAAACTATTTATCACCACAGTCAAAATTATCCTGTTAGCACAAGGTTCCTCTTATGGAAATACTATAAGACCAATGCATGCCTATAGAGGGGGGTGGTGGTTAATTAGACGTTCTAACTTTTCGTGCAATATTTGTTATTCTAAACCCTAAGTGATTTAACACATTCAATAAATACAATTAATCACAAATAATAAAGAGTTAAAGGATAGTGAAAGTGCAAACTAATTTTGTTCACGTGGTTCAGCAACTTCGGCCGACATCCACGCTCCAAGTTTCCGACTTAGAAATCCATAATCCACTAACCTCTCTAGTTAGTGATGATTCGTTTCACGAGTGTTAATCAAACATTTACAAGTTGACTATTGCAAAACATCACCCTTCACTTGATTGTTCACAGGGCGTCACCGTTTGTGTAATACCCCAAAATTTTATCGGACTTAAGAATATTTAATTTTGGAAATTTGGAATGATTTTTCTTATAAGATGTATTATTCGGGAAATTATTTGAATGTAAATTCGAATAAAAGAAAGTTAGAATGTTTATTGAAAAAAAAATTATATAAATTATTAAGTAGGAATTGTTGGAGATTAATTGGAGGAAATGTTGATAATGGAGAATATAAAAGAATTAAAAACGGCCTCGTCTGAAGAAATGAAAAATTTGCTGAATTTTCTTTAGCTCCGGTCACGTCCAGAAACACGTTGGTCCAGTCGATAAGTCAACTCTGGTCGCATGGCATGCGACTGGACCCACTGATTTCTACGAGAGATGGATTTTTCAGAAAGACTGGACGCAACGTTTTTTTTCATTGTTGCAGCAGCAATCTCAGGTCCGGTAGCATAAGCTGCGACCAGATTCACGGTTTGCCGATAGAAATTAATGTTCGCCTAGTTCTCACACAATTTCTCCTCGCTGGCAGCTGCTGAAGCGAAGAGAAATGTCTATAAATAGGCATTCCATCCTGAGGGAAAGAGCACACCAACGAGAGGGAAGAAAGGAGAGGGAGAAAATGAGAAGGAGAGAAAGGAAGTTGTATGAAAATATTTGGGAGGAAAATTTGAGTGAGGAAATTACTCCAGGATTTCAGAAGCCTCAACGAGAGGAATTTATGGGATCGCCTCTCAGGTAACGATCTTTTTCCTCTCGAGTTATTGGTTAATTTAGTTGATAAATATTAGTTAATATTATCGTTATTATCGCAATATTATATAATATTAGTTGTGTAATCGTACTGTATAAGTAAGTTCTGTCGAAGGAGACTGGTATTTAATGAGGACCGTTGGGACCCTCCAGTATTTCCTGGGAACTTATTTGGAAAAGATATTCTGTCTAAGGAGAATCGCTAAGGACATTCTTTCTTGGGAATATTCCTATTAGTACTATCTATGATTAACGAAAGAAAAGTGGAAATGATTGTGAAGGTATTGACGATGACAAGGGAAAGATAAAAACGCTAAGGAACAAAGGAATGCTTTACAAGGTAAGAAATAGGATGTGGTGGCCAATGGAGGCTCTGCATCACAGGACTAAATTTATTATTTTACATTGTATAGTTTAAGGTTTATTATGAAATAATTGCTTTGACTTGTATGCTTTGAGAACTGTTATATATATATGAACTGTCATTCATGGATCATGATAGGACTTATGAAACTGTGACATGTATTGCATGATAAAAAAAAATGATGAAGAAAATGATAAAGAAAACGTTAAAGGAAATAATGAAAGGGGGGTTTGAGGATTCGGGAGAGAGGGTGACGGTCGTAGGTGAGAACACCCCAATGGAATTCTTCAGCTCACGTAGAGTATGGAGTTGGTTAGTCCACATCAACCAACAGATGTATCTCTGCTCTTAGTCTTCAAACATCAGACAGAGATTAGGTGATGGTAGTGGTGACACCCCTGATAGAATTTTCCACTCATGTAGAGATGAAGTCGGTTAAGCCACACCAACAGATGTATCATATCTCTGAAAAGGAAATGATAAGGGTCGTAGGTGGGAACACCCCCGATGGAATTCTCCACCCAGGGAGGGATGGTGTTGGTTAGTCCACACTGACCAAAAGTAAAGGAAAAAGGAGATGATGAAAGAAAGAAAAGATAGGTTCTTTCTAGATAACGATTGCATAAGCATACGTATTATATTCTATTTCTTGCTGGGCGTTAGCCTCATGGTATTACCAGTGATGCAGGTGACATTCCTATTGAGGAGGAGACATTACCAAAGGAGACTTTGAGTTATCAACCGGATTCGACCTAAAGGGTTATGGTTCAAGAAGAATAAAAATAAATTGGTTATTTTAAATAACTGGTTTTGATAATAGTTTGTAAAATGACGTACTCGGAATGGTTTGACTACACTCTATTATTAAAATATGATTTGAAAATATTTCCGCTTAAATAATCTGATATGTTTTTAAAGAAAATGAAAAATTTTATGACTAAGGATTTAAAAAAAAAAATTGGGATGTTACACTTTGTTTGTCGTTTGAATATAATAAAAAGTACAAATAAAAATCTTAACTCTCTCAAATATAAAATCTAAAGTTTGAGAGTTGGAGAATTATGTTTGACACTCAACTACAGAAGAGAAAAAGAGTATAAATTTTGGTAGAGCTTCGCTATGCTTTCTCATCGTAAAAGTGAGTTTCGGAGTGTCTTTTATATATTAAAACTGTAAAGCCGATTAACCACCTCCATTTTGGTCGACTGCTATCTGATTGTTGGAAACTAGCTGTTGCATTATATAATCGAACTGATCGACTACTTTATCACACCGGTCGACCGCCTCTTCACATTTCAAAATTCTGGCTCGACTCTATCCATTTTACGGTCGACCACTTCTTCATCGATCGACCACTTTCCAGCATTTGAAAGCATTTTGAGCAAACTATAATATTTGCGGTCAATCTGCACTTCTCTGCCGGTCGACTGCCTCTTCATGTTTTTAGCAAAATGGTCGACCGCCTTTATGCTTTAGTCGACCTCTTCTTTGGTTTCACAGTTCTTGAATACTCTAAGTCCCAGTGATCATGATATAAGCTACATAGACTTAGGCAAAAACGTTAGTACATATAAATACCCTTGTTAATGGGTATTTTCAATGAAGATCAACATAAATATAAAGATAAACCAATTAAGCATATTCAAATGATAAAAAAACTTATAATTCAATTAAAATATTCATCATCAAAACAATGAAACCTATTGACTATTAGGCTAACAAATACTTCATCAATTGTGTTCTTTTCTTTCACTAGGACTGATAGCAGCAAAGAATCTCACCTACATCACAAGATTAAACTATGAGCTTTACGTTTAATAAGTAATGCATGAATGTCATGTATATGATATGCATCCTCATAAAATGTGTAGTTCATTATTTCTTTCTTTGTTTTCTTTATTGTTTAGGAGAATGTATATACAACTATGGAACACATACCACTTACGTCTCATTCCTTTAGAAGAAAGTCTCGACATCAATTGAAACCTCTGTTAGATGTTACGTTCACCATGCACAGTGATATTGCAACCTTTGTTGAAGTTGCTGTGTATGATTACCTCGCGACTTTTATCGAGATCCTAGCACACAATGACCCTGCGACCTTCGTCGAGGCCCCTGCATTACCAGACTAACGGGCTTATCCCCCATATATCTAACCTTTGGGACAAACTGTTCTTTACCTCTTGTACATTAAGTTCTAAAAATTCAATATTTTTTACATGAAAACATATGCATGGAAATCATTTTCGTTCATTTCTTGAAAACATAATGCATGAGAATAAATGCAACATTTCATATATCTCAACATATCATCTAACAACATACTATTAACCAAACATCATTGCAAACAACATAACAGATCCTCGAACAACAAATTATCAATCAATACACAACATATTAACAACTAGTAGCATTACCTAATCACCCTAACATATTGTGATGTTGGCCAAAATGTCATAAACGTGCAAACATTACTTACTTGAAAACCTTAGCACAATAGTCACAGTTTACTCAGTTTTCCTTTTTCAAACCTTTTCCTAAAGTATAGAGAAACTGACTACTTCTTTTATCTTCTGTTCTCCTCTTATTTAGATATAATTCCAGTAAGTATAAGATGAAAATATCATGAGTTATTTGTTAAGTTGATGTGTCAAACTTTCAGCTGAATATATTATCCAAATCAATAATGAGGATACTTAGTCATTTTATAAAATTATGTCATTTCACTATTAAACATTGATGATCTTTCAATTTTCCCGTTGCTAGCACGTCCACAGTGGAAACCTACACATGTATCCACTGTGGCTATTCGCCTCACACTCATTTCTCAAATATTTGTACTAGTATTTCACATGATAAAATAAAAATCTGGACGTCCGCTTCTAAGGACTTAAACCTCGTATGTCCACACATTTGCAAAAAGCTATGCATCCTCTGTGAATACCCATTTCACTTATAATATTTTGTGAACACTCACTTTTCTACGACCACATGTCCTTCTTGAAACCAATTATTCATGGGCACTCACACTCTCGCGGATACACACCATTCTATGGATACCAACATTTTTGTCACATATATCTGCTCACGTTGTACGCAAATAATAATCTACCACGTTCACATATTGCAGACAAACCTCATTCCGTGGATTTCATCTCGCTTTTGTGAACATCAATGCTTCCATAGACACCAACACTTCTGCTGTAGATATCCACTCATGTTATTCGCCAATCTCAATGTGCCATGTTCATGTATCTTTTTGTGGACAAAACTCATTTCACAGATCCATCCTGTGTGCGACCACATGCTCATCCGAAACCAAGTATTCACAGACACCAACATTTCCACAAATGTCAATACTTCTGCGAACATGTCATTACATTACAAAAACCAAACATTTGCAGACACTTATTCTTTTACACCCAATGTAATGACCCAAATTTTCGTAATCTTTTAAAAATACGTGAAATTTAAAACTTTTATAAAACTACGGAAATCTCTTTTAAAATAATATCAGAGTGCCTAAAGTCGGATCGTCAAAACCTTTTTCGTTAAAACATAGCAAAAACAGCTGTAAAATCTTTTGTGAAAACATAACGGATTTATTAAACATAGTGGAAGCGTAAATACTTTGAGATATGAAAGCTAAACAATCTAATACTGTGTTTTGAGAAATGAAAACTAAACAATTAATACAATTTAATTACAACCGTTTTCTCTTTGACTCTCTTAGCCTGGCCAGCCACGAGTCTCGCGCGTGCAAATCCTTCATCCCTGCTTTTTGGATCCATTAGTCGTCTCCTCGTATAAGTACCTACACCTACACCATAAGTAAACTGTAAGCCCAAAGGCTTAGTAAGGAAAAAAGTTTATGCAATATGATATGTCTCTCTTTAGTCATTTTGGAATGGGGGCCACTCAAACCAATCCTTTCATTACGTCATTCGTTCGTTCTTTACTTTACATTAGTTCATTCATTACTTTACATTAGTTCATTCATTCGTTACTCGTACATCGAACAAGAGATTAGAGGGTTCATAGGGGATGGAATAGTGGATTGGATCTAACCTTTTACTTGCAACTAGGTCCCCTCTACCGACAAGGTAAGGGGCTTTGCCTAGCTGCAGACTAGACCTGCTACCCATCCGCCCCCCAACTCTCCATTTCTTTCATTTTCTTAACATTTTCCTCTCAATGCATGTGAGCACCACCACCAAGGTGGCACTCCCTATCGATTTCTATTAGCATGATGCATGATGACATAACAGTTGACGTAACAATTGAATAGCGCATATAAGAAAGGAAATTGAATATCAGAAATCGAAAGAGCATAACGAAGAACCATTATGATATTGAATTGAAACAACGAACAACATAAGGGAATTAAGCAACGAACATTAAGGAGGTTAGATAGCGAATCATGAAGGAATACAGAAATTAAATGCACATATCAAAACAATATAAAATGAATTATAGCATGGTTGAACTTAAAGAACACAACAATAACGAAACAGAAGTCAGAACATACTATTAATTAACATGCTAGTTATCCTAGTTAATTTACATGCTCAACAAAGATTACATTTATTATTCTAGTTAGTTATCCTAGTTATTTAACTTAGCAAGTTAAACATGCTCAATTTACAAGCTCAATGAAAATTATAACATGCTCATGAAAGATTATAATTATTAATTTTCCTAGTTAATTAACATGCTCAAATTTAGTGGAGTCTAGTGTGATAAACATGATTTTATTCTAATTTAATTATGCATGCTCTTGTTTAGTAAACTATAGTTTATAACTAACATAAAGAAAACAATAACAAAGGAAAGATAGAAACATATATTCACATAGTCCATGGAACCCTTAATTCATTCACGTTTAGCTCATTCCTCTTTCATCTTCTCGATTATTTCATAATAAAGTAAAACATCAAATTGTAGAAGTTACATTAAAGGAAATTGCAATAGAAAACAATATACAGAATATCAATAAAGGAATTCCACACTACTCAGATTAATTGGTTACTTGGTTAAACATGCTCGGATTGGTTACAGTTAATTAGTTAATTAAACATGGCATAACTTAGTAAATTAACATACTAATATTATTCTAGTTAGTTAATTAAACATGCTAATTAGTTAAACATGCTAGTTACATGCTACGATTATTATTCTGTTATCCTAATTAATTACATGCTCAGATTACATGCTTAGTTAATTACATGTTCAGATTACATGCTCTTATTCTAATTAATCAAGCATACTTAGTTATTGTTGACTAGTTAGTTATGGTAAATTAGTTAATTGGATATATTAAACATTCTCAACTAGTTAATCGATTGTTGTCCTAGTTAATTAACAAACTCAAAGAAGTGATTAACCCTTGTTAATTAAGCAACTAGTTAAACATGCTCGGATTAATTATTTAACAACTAGTTAATTAAACATGCTTAATAATGAGTTAATTACTCTTCTTAATTAACATGCTCAAGAAGGTCATAACATAATTTAATTCACATGATTAAATTAACTAATTAATTAACATGCTTAGATTAACTAGTTGATTAGTTGATTAATTAATATATTATTACAAGTGTTTACACTAAGAGATGCAGAAAAACCATTGACAGCAACACAAAATGAAGGAATAACAGCTACACAGAAATATCTAACTAACAGCAAGTAATTATGCAGTAAGAGTTTATCATTTCACGCATTTGAACATTCATCACCTTTAAGCATTAGCATTCATCACTTTTTCATCAACGTAAGGCATTTAAAACAATGAAAACAGAGCTAATCACTAAAAAAAATATCATTGAGCTAATCAACCAGAAGCAAAGCTATCAACAACGGAAATATCAACTAGTAAAGAAATCTACAAACTACAACAAAGGAAATAACAGTAATTTACCCAAGGAAATACTACAGAGCATCAATAATCTACCACTCACGCACTCTACTTGTGGGTAGGGCCTCCACTGGCCAAGACACACCCTATTTCCTTATCTCAAACTTTATCGCGTATTGCACTTAATCGCTATCCTTCTTCTCTTCTCAATACCTTCACAATTAGAAACATTTATCATTTGATAGCGTCTCATAATCCATATTCAATATCCATTTCCTAACCAATAAACAGACCGTGCACGTAAAGATGCAATATAATATTTATCCAATAGGGTACACCAATATTTATCCACTTAGTGACTCGAATCCAAAACAATAGATCATCACAGTACATCCAAACGTATAGAATATATTTCTAACGTGCAGAACACTTACTTAAATCTCACAATACATTTCACTTGATAATCACCAGCATAATTTAAACCAATAGATTCCAACAGTAGCAGATTAACCAACTGATTTCAACGTATTCATGCATCCAACAATAATCAACAAGGACAAGATTCGAAGGCCCAAAACCAATACCAGACAAGTTTGTAACTTATCTCCAGCCCATTACCACCAAAAAACCCATTCTCATATCATAAATTTAACCCCTTAGTGTTGACAATAACGGAACAACAATATATAATCTAATACACTTAACAAAGCACCCCAACCAACCAATAATAGAGAGATAATCCACTTCCTAGCACATAATTCAAACCAACATAGACTCATAACCGTAGCCAACCACAAGTGGACATCAATAGGGGATAAATCCAAATCAAGACAGAGAATAACATTCATCATTACTAATCTTCATAATTTAACATCATATAATCCATAAAACTGGGGAAGGATCATCTCACCTGAAGAACCGACACAAGCATCAGCTAAAAAAAATGAGGGCTGTTCCTCCAACCCCTTTACTGCCTCTCTTCATTCTCTGGTATGTAGCACCAAAGGGAGGATTACTCTCTGCCAAAATAGAGGGTAGAGAGTATAACTCTTTCATGCCCGACAGTCCGTGCCTCCCCACTGTCCATCTCTAGACAGATCTCTGACAATATTCCTTACTCTATGCAGCTTTCCAGAGGTTGTCCATCACGCGGGGTGTGATTTCAGGCTGGAAGGAGGCTTGGGTTGTCTGCTCAGCAGACGACAGTCCAATCTGAACAGGGTCAAATCGGATTTGGTCACACCCGGGTCGGAGCACTCGGGTCAGAGCCCTCGAGCCCCCTTGCAAATCGACTAGAGGCTGGGAACCGCAGCTGCACTGTCGCCACACCTCGCCATCGCCATTCTAATGACACTAGCCATCGAAAATCGACAATGCACCGGAAAAATCATAACATACCTTGATTTCGTGCCAGTTCGTTGCACCAATCCGTGAAGCCCGCCTCCTGAGCCCACAGTCTCTCGCCATTCGCCGGATGACATGCACCCGACCCCAAGCTCGCCGTCGCCACCCTTTGCTTGACTCCTTCTCCCTCGATCTCTCTCTCTCTCTGTCTGGCTCTCTCCCTCTTCTCCCGTTCTTCTCTCTCTCGTCTCTGTTCTCACTTTTCCCTCTCTCTCATTTAGTCAAATGGCCGAAGGCCAGACGAAATGAGAAATGCTGAACCGGTTCAGTTATTCAACAATAAATCCCTACTTATACGTATTAATCCAATTGATTTAATTATTTAATCCCCTTACATTTATAATTCCAATTTATTCTATAAATCCCCCATAAATCTCATTTTTAATTTAAATCTCTCTCTTTATTTTTATTCAATAAATCCTTAATTTAAAACAATTATAAGTAATCCAAAACACTATAATTTAATTCATTAAATTAATATTTATTTTAATTACAGTAATTTCTATTTAATCTTAAAAAAATCCTTTAAATTAAAATCTTACGAATACGTCCTTGGTAATACCCCGATAATTATCCCATTAATCCAAATACCCTCCAATTACTTTCCAATTATCCTTATTAAATTCTGATATAAAAATTCAGAACATTACACCCAAGAAGCTTAAAACCTAGATGTCTACACTTAGTCTCAGACGCCGACTACACTTTAATCTTTATACATAAACCCTAAGGATTTGACTTCATCTTTCCATAAAATTCTAACTTAATCCAAATAAATAATAATTAACTTTTTTTCAAAGCTTAAATATCATTGCAAAATATCACTTTATATAAATCATATATAAAATTTCTTGAGTGTTATATTTGTTGTCTCATATAATATTTATCCAAATACTTCTTATACAATTCAATTTGATTGTCAATGACTTGATGCCATTAGCAAGTTTAGCAACCAAACAATCAATTTTGTATAATATTTGCCATTGAATCATTTGACACAAAAGTACTCTCAAATTACACACAAAAATAAACTAAAAATTAAATCATTTAATAATTTATTTCTGTAAGCATTGTGTCCAATTTTCAAAAAAGAAATAATACAATACTATTGCAATTAAAAAATAAAAAAAGTTCTCATACAATTTTAAGGTAAAAAATAACCTCAAAATATGTATTTTTTTTCTCACAAGTGTAACAATCCTTGTTACCATCAAATGGACATCATAACAGTTCATTTAGAAGAGAAAAGAAAGCAGGAGAGGAGGAGTGGAGAGAGAACTACCATAAAGATTTAAACAAGGAAAATTAACAAAACAACTCCTATACTATGAGATCAATGACAAGTTAATCATTGAAAAATTTTTGCTACTAACTTGAACAATGAATTATAGGAAATGAAAGACACAAACATTACCGTTATCTGTTGAAAGAAACAAGTAAGAGAAGACGATACCGAAAGATACTCTCTGCAATTCTTGTAATGACAAAAAATTTGTTACAAGTGTATGTTAAATTTATTGTGGAGAAATAACTTGTATTGTTGATAATATTGTGATGCATTTTGTTTATGAATGAAGGATTTTATTGTGAAATTCAAAGTTTGGTAATTTAAGGTGAATGTTGGAATTATAGCTTGTTATCTTATTGTTGAGAATGAATAATCAGATAAGAATATTTTTGGAATTATGTTAGTATTGTAATTAGTGAATTCTGGAAGGAGAATTTTGTGACAGGAGAATATATAGATATATTGGTTATTGGAACAGTGCAAGAATTGGTTTTTGAAGGGAGGAGGAAATTTTGGTTTTAGCAGCTCTTCGCTAGGGGAAAATGGTCGCGGTAGAGTTTGGAAGGAGAAGGGAGACAGCCACCATCAGATAGGAGGGCAGATGGCATGTGGGCCATTGGATGGTGACCGCAGAAGGGACTGTGGCTGCAAAAATGTTTTGATTATTCAGAGGAAAAATATTGGCGTCGGATGAAGAAGTGAGATTTATCGCAGACCGTTGAATGACGGAGAAGTTGCTCCCGTGACACGAAAATATTCTATGGTGGGAGGAAGCCTAGCCGTCGAATGGAATAATATGGCACACGTGAACAGTTGGATGATGGGGGGAAAATGCTCCCGCAGCTTAAAATTATTCTACGTGGGTGAAAAACGCTGTCGTGCGAGTCGAACGATGTCGTTTAACTAATGAAAAATGCACGGACAAGCAGAATGTCATCATTTTGGCTAGTGGGTTTGAAGGAAACAGTGTTGTTTGGACTCGGACAGTAGGGAAAACTCGGGTGGTGCGGAAGCATGTCTATCCGCGGAAGCAAACGCTTATGCAAACAACAATTTTTGCGTCCTAACAGTTAGTATAAAAGGAAAAATTTTAAAGGGACAAAAACAGCTTTATCAGGGGCGGCTGTAGTAACTTCAATCTGAGAGTGTTGCAAGGAGATAGAGCTTTTGGACACAAGGAAGGGCCAACCTGAGGGAGAGACCTTCTTCCACTTCTACGATTAAGGTGAGTAATATTTGCTTGTGGGTGGCCTCATGGCCTACAATGCAAGGCGTTAGGGAGTTCAGTTTGCCTCTACTATTTTGGGTTTCATTTTGGTGCTTTTGATGATAACTCTTGAGGATTTGTACTCTGTTGATTATGTGTATTTATGTTCACTGTTTCTTTACTGATGACCTAAGGAAAATGTCGCATTACTTGCTCTGTATTTTATGCTTGCTGAATCGACGACTTGTGCTTTGTTGATTGTGTTCGTTCTATTTTCACAGTTTGTTATTAAACTTAAGGATTGTAGGTTTTCTTACTGTCTATTATATTTTGAGGATATGTTTTGTTGGTTACTTTATGATGGACTACAGATTCACTCTATCAACAATCAAGCTAGAAGATTCACTAACCATAATTTGAGTGATTATTTTGTAGGTTTTTAAAGAAGAAAGGGGATGGAAGACATTCATCCAGCATCTAAAAATATCATGGACTTATTTAAGATCAAACATAAGTGAAAGTTCAAAAACAAATGTAAAAGATTTGTTGGGCTTCACAAATCCGCCTACTTTCTCACCTTCAAAGATTATTTACGGTTTTTACATTCAAGACGATGTTAAATCAAAAAGTGTGGTTCATGAAGATTGTAGCTAACTTCTTAAGTTTTTTATAATGGATTAGTTCATTAAAATTAGAGTTCGTTTGCTATATCAAAAATCCTCTGAACATAGAGTAAATATTGTTTGAAGCCCAATGGTGGACTACAAAGTCTAATCACAAAAGCTTGAACCCAAATACTCGTCAGCATTTACCTTCTTCTTATTTGGAAGGTTGCTCAATAGTGGACCAAGTGAAGGAGTCATCATTTCTTGGGGATCAAGAAAAGCCAATGCATGATTGTTATGTAAACTATCTCAAGTGGCCAAGCTTGAAGAGCAAGGAAAGACAACACATATTGAGTTATGGGAACCTTCCCAAATGGCAGAGCATAATGAAGGAAAGCTGCCAAAAAAACCATCAAGACTTGGAGAAGAAGAATGTAACATCCCGTTTCTATTTGACTTTTCAATAAAATTTTTCTTTTTAAAACTTATTAAAAAATGCATGGAGGAAAATATCAGAGTTAATAAACGAAGAATAATTAAAACATATAATCATACTTGAAAAACAACATTGTCAACCAAATTGTTTAAAACACTTAAAACCAACTATTTAGAGTCTTTGAAAACATTTAAACATTCTTATTCCATTTATGAGTCATAAACCCCAAAGTCGTCACCCGCTAGGTAACACAAGCATTCATCGCCTCATACTTCTTTCACGTACGCTTCATTAGGATCACATTCATTAGCTACATCACAGGAGAGATAATGAGCATAACGCCCAGTAAGAGATATAATGAAATGCAAGAAATACGTAGGCTGACTCTATGCACATGTCTTTCATGTCAGAAGAGAACCTTCCTTTTCTGTTATTCAGTTAAAGTCTCACTATAATCCAGAACATTGGATATTTTACCTATGGAAGAGAATAGATACATCCTTAGGGTTTAGCCTGGGTAGAACCATCACTCAATCCATACATGGGAAGAGATACATCATATACTGGTTCTCCCAAGCATCATTGTTACTAAACTCTCCAATCCCCAAAGTCTATTTACATATATTAGATTCATTATTATCATGTGCAATGCATGAATATGCAACCCTAACTGATATGTCTATATGATGCATGATATGAATGTATGTCACACAAAAGTTCATATAAAAAACTTTAAACCAAGCCAACACATGTTGTCACTAATATATCAATAAGGTAGAAAATCAACATGTTTATCATCACTTCTTACAGTTTTAATAATATAGTATCAAGCTCCTAAACATGCTGAAACTAGTATCCTAACATGGTATTAATAACACTCATAAAACAAAGCTAACATGCTGTTGGTTTTTAGGTTCCCTCGCACGGTGGAATTACCGATGTTAATAACAACGGTTACGTACGTAACCTATGTATCATGAAAAACAATTTCAACATGAACATAAAACGGATCGTTGTTATAGCGGATGGAAAGCACTTTAGGTAGATGGAGACGGCAGAGGGTTGCACGAGGTGGGCTGGATTGAATCCCTTCTTTCCAAATACAGATGGAATTGGCCCATGGAAAGATACGTAGTCGCATACCCATTTTTCCTAGTATCACCTTTGGTTATCCGGGATAACAACCGCTTATGCGGCCACTCCTTCTGAGGCGGCCGGCCCATTACTTGTCCTACGAGGAGGACCTGATGTAGTCAGGTTTGTCTACGAGGAACTTCAAAGAGCAGCTACACTTGGAGCCTACGACGAAGCACTGCGTAGGTTTCTTAAGGCAGGGATGCTTCTGGGAGCTTCCCGTAGCAGTCGTAAGTCCGCCCATTCAACCATTTATCTGGGAATTGCATACAAAAGGAAAAGGTAGTTGATCGATTCCGCCCTTTAGCTTGGCACGTTGATGGAATAAGTGCTCTTCTCTCTTTTTCTACCCCCTCTTATTTAATAATAATATATATTTTAAAAAAATCTCTATTTAGATATAATCTAAAAGATAAATAATGTTACCTTTGTAGCTTACTTCACACAGGTACAAAATCAACCTTCGATCTTCTCCGCCAATCCACCTCACCTTGAATAAGCACGTGTGGGCGTGATGAACGAAACAAGATCACACTCAATTTATGACAGATCGTATTCTCAACATATGAGACGATCTATTTGAATTTAGAAACACTTTTCTAAAGCCAACACAGAAGACACAAATTTTGCTCTCAAAATGGATTTCTTAATCTCAAAGATTTCAAAAACAACTTCAACAACTTTTTCACCAACCCTCATCTAATGAGGTTGGACCTCTATTTATAGTGGTATTGCTTCATAATAGCCATTATGACATTTAGAGAAAAACATTATAAATTTCTCATTAAAGTTATAATTGATTTCATACATTTATAAAAATGTTATGGAAATTAAAAGTCTTGTCACCATATCTCAACACTTGGCACATTTAAGTTATAACACATTTATAACAAAAATGATATGGAAAACAAAAGGTCATGACATTAAATCAAATTTGACATTAATTCAAATTTGACAAAATCTATTTTAAAAATTATTTTTAAAAGTTACTTTATATTTGTTAATTAATTGAATAATCAATAATTTAATTATTTCATTTAACAAATATATTAACTTTGACAACTTTTATCATTTTGTCTTAATTAATTGAATAATCTATAATTCAATTATTTCATCTAATGAAAAAATAATAATAAACTTATTATTGAGTGTATTAAATAATTAATTCATAATTAATTATTTAATCTTCTTTGTTCATTTTTCTATTATTCGAATAATGATAGAAGGTGACGAAGGGAGCGATGGACCTATAATTTTAAGCTCCAATAATATTTCCTTAATTAATATAAACTCTTTATATTGATTAACATAATTATTAACTCTAAAGTAATTCCACTAAATACTTAGAGTTGCACTCTCAAAACTATAGAGTATATTTACTTAAAGTAATGTCCATACATATATAACCATTATTATGATAAAATTAATTGTTCTATATTTAACAAAAATTATTAGAACAATATAATTTTTATCTGGTCCAGTCCTATATAATCATATGATATAAAACATATTTATCTTATGTCACTACATATTTAGTCGGGATATGACTATGCATTCTTAATGAAATAAACTATGTTTATGACTATGAACTATTTGAAGATTCCATACTTCAAATGTAAGTCATGGACATATTCTGATTATTACTCTTTATATTTTATCCCACGTATATACAATATATATGTTAATATAAAGTCAGCATAAATAACCAAGGAATTTTCTATAAATTTTATGGAACATAATCTAAAATGTTAAAATAATATTAATCAATATAAATTTATTCATATATTATAAAACTGTTCTATTACATTTGCTTGTTGGGCATATTACTCCCAACAATCTCCCACTTGCCCTAAAGCAAATGAGACATGTCACTAATCTCTAAGCCCTCTAGATGTTTCTCAAAACATTTTGCAGGTAACGTCTTGGTGAAGGGATCAACAAGATTCTCATATGATGGAATCTTTAGAACAGTCTCATCTCCACACTGCACTATATCTCTTATCACATGATATTTTCTCTCTATATGTTTTGTTCGTTTGTGACTTCTAGGTTCTTTAGCATTCGCCACTGCACCACTATTATCACAGTACAAAGACAATAGTTTATCCATATTTGGAACTACTTCCAAATCACTAAAGAATTTTCTAAGCCACACAGCTTCTTTTGCTACTTCACAAACGGTAATGTATTCTGCTTCCACAGTAGAGTCTGAAACACTACCTTGTTTTACACTTTTCCAAACTATGGCTCCACCTCCAAGGGTGAAAACTGATCCAGATATCGACTTTCAATCATCTGTATCAGTTTGAAAATCAGAATCTGTGTATCCAGTTGGAATCAAATCCCTACCAGAATATACTAGCATATAGTTTCTTGTTGTCCTTAGATACTTGAGAATATGTTTGAGTGCTATCCAATGATCTAATCCTAGATTTGACTGGAACCGGCTAACTATCCCTACTGCATAACATATGTCTAGCCTCGTGCACAACATAGCATACATCAAGCTCCCAACAGCTGATGCATAGGGGTAACGTCTCATATCTTCTTCCTTTTGTGGTGTGTCAGGACACTGTTTTTTAGAAAGAATAACTCCATGTCTAGAAGGTAAATAACCTTTCTTGGAGTTTTGCATCGAATATTTGACAACCATCTTGTCAATGTACAATGCTTGAGACAAAGCTAACATTCTATTTTTACGATCTCTTATTAGACAAATCCCAAGAATGTAGCTTGTATTTCCTAAATCTTTCATTTGGAATTGCTTAGATAGCCATGCTTTTATATCTGATAATAATTCTACATTATTCCCAATAAGTAGAATATCATAAACATACAGAACTAAGAAGACCACACGCATGTCATTGATGGACTTGTATACACAACACTCATCAAGGCATTGTGTGAACCCATAAGATTTGATTGCTTCATCAAATCTCATATACCATGACTTAGATGCTTGCTTAAATCCATAAATAGACCTATTTAACTTACAAACTTTTTATTGTGCATATTTATCTATGAAACCCTCTGGTTGCTCCATATAAATGGTTTCATCAAGATGATCATTTAGAAAAGCTGTCTTGACACCCATCTGCCAAATCTCATAATCATATTTAGCGGCAATAGAGAGCAATATACGAATGGACTTAAGCATAGCTACAGGAGATAAAGTCTCTTCATAATCAACTCCTTCCCTTTGGGTGTAACCCTTAGCTATAAGTCTAGCATTGAATGTCTCTACATTCTCTTCCACTCCTCTGGTTCTCTTATAGATCCATTTACACCCTATAGGTTTCACCCCTTCAGGTAGATCTACAAGATCCCAGACGGAGTTAGAATACATTGATTCCATCTCAAGTTTCATAGCTTCAAGCCATGCTTCTTTGTCAGCATCTTCCATTGCACATCTAAATGACAATGGATCATCTTTTCCATCATCAATGACAACAACTTGTACTTCACCTACCTATCCGTATCAAGTTGGTGGTCGTACTACTCTCTCGCTACGTCTAGGTGGCGTAATGGTCTGACTAGAAGTAGTCGTCTTCTGAGTACCTTGTGGAACAACAACTTTTGTTGTTTCCGATCTGATCTCATCAGCATGAATTTCCTCCAAGACAATCTTGCTTTGAGGTTTGAAGTTTGCCATATAGTCATATTCAAAAAAAACGTGCCATTTGTCGATACACATTCCTTGTTATCTTGAGGACTATAGAACAAACTTCCTCTTGTGTCTTTTGCATAACCAACAAACATGCAAACCTCATATTGAGGTTCTAATTTTCCAGTCTTTCCTATTAGCACATGTGCGGGACACCCCCATATGCAAAAGTGTCTCAAACTAGCTTGTGACCACTCCACAACTCTAAAGGTGTCTTAAGAATAGACTTAGATGAGACCACATTCAAAATATAAGTCGCTGTCTGTATGGCGTATCCCCAAAAATGATTTTGGAACGTGCAGAGTAACTCATCATGGATCAAACCATGTTAAGTAAAGTCCTATTTCTCCTCTCAGCAACACCATTTTGTTAAGGAGTGCCAGGTGTTGTTAGCTGAGATATAATTTCATGTTCTAACAAATAATCCTTGAATTCATTATCAAGGTATTCACCTCCTTGATTTGATCGAAGGCACTTGATTGACTTATCTAATTGCTTTTTAGCTTCAGCTTTAAACTCTTGAAACTTTCTAAAAGTTTCTGATTTAAATTGAATTAGATAAGTATGACCATATCTTGAGTAATCATCAACAAAAGTGATGAAGTACTCATAACCACCTCTAGCCCGAGTAGTCATAGGGCTACATACATCTGAATGTATAAGTTCAAGTGGCTCTTGAGCCCTTCGACCATTTGCAGAAAAAGATCTCATGGTCATTTTTCCCTCTAGACAAGATTCACAGACTGGTAAAGATCCAACATTTAAATCTTTTAAAGGACCGTCCTTCACAAGTCTATCAATTCTATCTAAATTAATATGACTTAGACGAAGGTGCCAAAGATATGTGTTATCATCATGAGAAAGTTTAAGTTTCTTGGACTTAGGCAATTCTACTTTAAAAAGTTCAGTATTCAACAGTGATTTATTGGTAGACCTTATCATGTAAAATCCACTTTCCATAAAACCAGAACAAATATCTAATCCATTTCTAGAAATAATAACAATATTATTATTAAAAGAAATTGAATAACATTGTTCAAATAAGTGAGAAACAGAAATGAGATTTCTAGTAAACCCCGGTACAAAATAAATATTATTCAATAATAAAAATTTATTTTAAAAATATAATTTTGTTTCTCCCACTGGTGAAGCTGAAACTAATGCTCCATTGCCCACTCTCATAGTGAACTCATCTGCTAAATTCCGATAGGAACTAAACATCTGTAAAGAACAACAAACATGATTAGTCGCACCTGAATCAACTATCCAGGGTGATAAATCATTTTCAACTAAACAAGATTCAATAACAAGTAAATCAGATTTACTTGTCTTCTTTTGTTTTAGTTCCTTGAGATACTTTTTACACTTTATCTTCTCTTTTGTTGTATTTTCACCAGGGATCAGAGGACATTCCTCAGTCATGACAAACTTCAAGTTGTCGTGCACAAGAATCATATTCATGTTCTTTTTTTAGTTGACGAAATTTTCGCCAGTCAACTTTTCAGTCACTAGTAAATTAATAATAAAAGAAGATATTATGTTGTAATGAATAAATAAATAATGATTAATATTATGCATAAAATTCATAAAAAATATAGCAAGTAAAAATGATACATGAGCATGCTAAATCACTAAATAAAATGCAAATGCTATTATTGCTTTGATACATAATATTTTTCCTTAGGGTAAAAATATTATCTATTAATAAATTTATTCAAAATATCTCATATTTTCAAAATTTATTAACTATCGATTAGTTTTGGTCAAAATGTGATTAACACATTATATCACATTTTTATGAGTGTATACAATCGTTTCAGTTTTATAAAACTTAACTTATAATTGCCACCTTAAGGATGGTCAATTATAAAATACATTTTATAAAACCTATCTCGAGAAGATCAACCATGGTATTGATCTAAGTGAACACTCTCCTTAGGGAGGACGATAACTAAGTTGTCTCGGAGCCCTGCTTAAATCTCAAGTTGTTGTATCAAAGATGGAGACCATGGAAAGTTACGCCTAACTCTCCGCTTCCACTCATTATTTTGAATTATAGTTATTTTATAGAATATCTCATATTCTATTAAATCTATATAAAAAAATATTTAATCAAAATAAATTTATTTTATATATAGATTATTAATTTTATAATCATATTATAAAATTAATGATACTAAATAAAAAATTTATTTAGCACTTACAAAATAATGTAAAAATTTTAACAATTAAAATTTTGCATTATTTTATTTTCTCACATAATTCATAAGCATGAATTAATAGTTTAATCTAATTAAAACTATTTAATTTCTAATAAAATATTTTATTAAAATTAAATAAACAAAATATATGCTAAGAATCCATATTAATGTGAGAAAACTAAATGATAAGTATGCCTTATATGCAATTACTATATGACATATGAATGCATGACAATGATAAAACAATTTATATCAAGCATAAAAGTAAATGAAATAATGACTGGGTCGATTTGAGTATTTCTAAAATTACATATAAACAAAAAAAAAATTATCTAAAGTCTTAGTGGCCTCCACAATTTATGTGTTATACGTCCCGGTGACAACAATTGCACACCATAGTCTTGCTCCAAAATTTGTCTTGTCCTCCTTCTTTCTTTGATCTCCATCAATATTACATAAAGAATATTTACCCAAAACAAATTGGGTTTATATCAAAATTAAAAGTATGAAATTTTAAAAAATATTCTTAACCCAAATCGGCCACATGAAATTACGATCATTATTTCAATCATGCATATATCCATACATTCAACATTCCAAAATATATATATAAATTAAAAAAAATGCATAAGCCTACTTATCATCACATATCATGATTTTCATAAAATCACATTATTAAATATATCATAACTACAATGAATCTTTGATACCAATTGTTGGTTTTTAGGTTCCTTCGCACAGAGGAATTACCGATGTTCATAACAACGGTAACGTGCGTAACCTATGTATCATGAAAAATAATTTCAACATGAACATAAAATGGATCGTTGTTATAATATATTTAATAATAATATGTATTTAAAAAATCTCTATTTAGATATAATATAAAAGATAAAGAATGTTACCTTTGTAGCTTACTTCACACAGTACAAAATCAACCTTCGATCTTCTCCGCCAATCCTCCTCACCTCGAATAAGTACGTGTGAGCGTGATGAACGAAACAAGATCACACTCAATTTATGATAGATCGATTCTCAACACATGAGACGATCTATTTGGATTTAGAAAACACTTTTCTAAAGCCAACACGGAAGACACAAATTTTGCTCTTAAAATGGATTTCTTAATCTCAAAGATTTCAAAAACAACTTCAACAACTTTTTCACCAACCCTCATCTAATGAGGTTGGACCTCTATTTATAGTGGTATTGCTCCATAATAGCCATTATGGCATTTAGAGAAAAACACTACAAATTCCTCATTAAAGTTATAATTGATTTCATACATTTATAAAAATGTTATAGAAATTAAAAGTCTTGTCACCATATCTCAACACTTGACACATTTAAGTTATAACACATTTATAACAAAAAAGTTATGGAAAACAAAAAGTCATGACATTAAATCAAATTTGACATTAATTCAAATTTGATAAAATCTATTTTAAAAACTATTTTTAAAAGTTACTTTATATTTGTTAATTAATTGAATAATCAATAATTCAATTATTTCATTTAACAAATATATTAACTTTGACAACTTTTATCATTTTGTCTTAATTAATTGAATAATCTAAAATTCAATTATTTCATCTAATGAAAAAATAATAATAAACTTATTATTGAGTGTATTAAATAATTAATTCATAATTAATTATTTAATCTTCTTTGTTCATTTTTCTATTATTCGAATAATGATAGAAGATAATGAAGGGACCGATGGACCTATAGTTTTAAGCTCCAAAAATATTTTCTTAATGAATATAAACTCTTTATATTAATTAACATAATTATTAACTCTAAAGTTATTCCTCTAAATACTTAGAGTTGCACTCTCAAAACTATAGAGTATAATTACTTAAAGTAATGTCCATTGATATAGTCATTACATATGTATTAACCCTCTATTTAGATTCGCAATAAAGCTAGGTTTATAATCTGTTAACCTCTCATATTGCGTCTTTATCCTTGACTACCATTAGTTCTTAATTGAATAATTAATTCATAACAATTATGAACGTTAATTATTCGATTCTTGAACTAACAAACAAGGGAATCTATATAAATGGATTTCATTCTATCGATATTAACATTTTCAGCTATTCATTTTAATTTACTTCCAATATACAAGGTATACGAATCGTAACTCGTACAAAACTTTACCAAGTAAATCAAAGAATAAATCAAAATAAAATAGGAGTTTATTAAATACAACGAATTTAGATCATACATATATGACCATCATTATGATAAAATTAATTGTTCTATATTTAACAGAAATTATCAGAACAATATGATTTTTATCTAGTCCAGTTCTATATAATCATATGATATAAAACATATTTATCTTATGTCACTACATATTTAGTTGGGATATGACTATGCATTCTTAATGAGATAAACTATGTTTATGATTATGAACTATTTGAAGATTCCATACTTCAAATGTAAGTCATGGACATATTCTGGTTATTACTCTTTATATTTTATCCCACGTATATACAATATATATGTTAATATAAAGTCAGCATAAATAACCAAGGCATTTTCTATGAATTTTATGAAACATAATCTAAAATGTTAACATAATATTAATCATTATAAATTTATTCATATATTATAAAATTGTTCTATTACATTTGCTTGTTGGACATATTACTCCCAACACATGAACAAAGAATCATGTAACAAATCCGCTGTAACAAGCCACCGTAACAAGCTAACAGAGGATCATGCAACAAGGTATATTCATCATGGCCTTATCTTAGCAATTTATCAATATCCTTTACATCTTACGCTAAAGAGCCATAGATAACGTAAATTTCAATAATCTAATGTCAATGAAAAACCAATGAAACAGAGGGTAAGGGATCCTTTTATTAATAGTTTCAATTCATTCCTCTATAACACAATAGGCAAGTTTATCTCTAGTAAATTCTTATCAAGCAGTGACAATTGTAATAGCAACATCAAAGAGCAGACAAAACACTTTTCCTTCTATTCATCATCAAAACAGGAAGCAAACAAATTCTATGAACAATAACAGGAAGGAAGCAGACAAGCAGTTCTCATCATCGAAACAAAAACATTTTCAATAACAGACAACATGAAACCTAAACTTGTGATGTAGGCCTTTTCAGGCAAAATGCATGCAAAGTTTTTACCTCCCTCTTTGCTAAACCTTCACTGAATGAGTTACTCCTATTGAACTCTTCTCCTTCAGCATACCATACTCTAGAAAACAAGAAGGCCAAGAAACTACCGAAAGAGTTTCAGAAATTACAAAGACTTTTCCCCTTTTTGATTTATGCCAAATATCCCCCTTTATATACTCTATAACCCTCAGAGGAGGGCGAGGAGGCATGACCATGGTTGACGCCCTACGCTCCGATCGATCACCTCCTTACTGTGATAGTCCGCAATTCGCCAGAACTTAGAATTTCCATGGCTATGATAGACCGCCATTCTCTTCTAATCAGCCACAAATTCGACTTTTCAAAATTACAGGTCGATTGGTGACATAGAAGACGATCGACTGCTGTAAAATTCAACACAACTTGAAATATTTCCCCTTTGGAATCGGTCGATCATTCTCCTTAAGTGGATCGACCGCTTCAAAATTTGCAGCTCTTTGTAATATTTCGACCATGAAGGAGATCAACCTCTCCTTCAATGATCGACCGCCCACTCCATAATTATTTATTTTATAATAAAAATAACCATAATTAACCACCCTCTTACTTACTCCTTCAACACTTAGACAAACTATACCTCCATAAATCCAATATATCTCTAAGTATTAGGAACACTCAATGAAATTAACGACTCAAAGTTACAATTTCACTATGGCCAAACATTACATTAGAGTTTTACATATAATTGAATTTCTTGGGTATTACAAAGAAAGCGAGAATTAATTAAATAATCTTTAAGTTAAGTTGCCTCGTAACTATTAAGTAAAGAATCGGTCAAGTGTGCATGATAGTCGATTTAGTGTTATGATTTCTTATTTAGTTATTTACTATTCTTTAACTTGTAACTGACTATTTATAGCCACCTTATGTAAATGTTTAAGGAAGTTGAATTTGAATAGAAAAAGGCTTTGTTTTTTTTTCAAAATTGGAGTGTTTCATTTTTCAACATTTGGTGTGTTATATCCAACGTTTAGTGTGTATAATTTCACAAATTGAAGTTACTTTGTAAGTTAAGTAATCTCTCTTATTGGCATCCGTGCTCGTAATTCTTTGGAGGAAGAGAGTGTGAAGTGATGTCCAACTTTCAAGAAGAGTTGGATAAGTAGAGACATCCATACGAAGGTGCAAGTTGTGACTTTTTGCTATTTTTGGCCTATCTTACTCATTTGTGCATATTTCCCAATATGTGGCGTTTCTTATTTTATTTTTGGATTATTCTTCACTTATCAAGGAAGTTGCTATCAAAATTTCGTGAGAAAAACTTCTAAATCGAGGGAGATATTGGTTTCTAAAGTTGGAACTTTCCTAAAGTGAATTGCAGAAATTATAGAACTGTCCAAGAAGGCAAACGACCGCAACCCTATATTGAGCGACCACTTTCAGCTAGAAAACAGCGAAGTCTTGAATCTGTGATGTTTTTGTACGACCGCTCTTCAGCTGAATGACCGCCCTCGTTTGCATCAAGTTTCAACTTCATTCTTATTTATTTTTGAATTACGCTTCCGTTGGTGCATCACTTTATCATGTTTGTTACTTAGATGTTCCTTTTAAGAGGATATATAATTATTGTTATTCTTGAGCACACTCTGTTCAGTTCCCGATTACTTATGATGGTGAAGATTGATTTTATAGTTTACGTTTGGTGATTATCTATCATTGAGAACCTGTTATATGTTGTGATAGTGATGTGTCATGTTGATGAATAGAGATATGAGGTTCTGTTATAGTTATTTATGATAGAAGTGATTTTGCTTAAGTTGAGGATTTGCTGCTACTATTGTTAAATTAATGCATAAGTTGAGGATTTGTTGTTGTGGTTATTTAATCATTGCACATGTTGAGGATTTGCTGCTACCACTGTTTTAATTATTGCATAAGTTGATGATATGTATATACTACATTGAGATGAAATATTGGGGATCTGTACAATTGATGATGTGAAAATGTTTGTGTTGCATTATGATGTATGTTTATGCATGAGTCTGCATTAAGAAAGATATAAGATGATGAAATGTATGTAAATGGGTACTGAGAACAGACTGTTCTGAAAGGAGAACCAAAGTGTGAATTGCTTTCGTTTGATGATGGGGCAGATCAGTAGATGACAGTTGCTGTGCATAGATGTGTGCAGCAGCTGATGGAGACTCGGTATGTGTCATGTCTATCCCCTTAGATTCATGACGATGCTTTGTACCTGTTAGTTTGCCTCTGTTTGATGACGGAGCAAATATGGTAGATGTCGGTCGCTGTGCATAGATGTGCGCAGTAGCTAACAAAGGACTCGATGGATGCCGTGTCTATGGTTTCAAAGTTTAGCCCACTCATACTCGATGAAAGTGAAAGACAAGAAAGAAAGAAGAAAGATGAAATGATGTCACAAAATGCCAAGTTCATGGTCTCATGCATTACTTGATAAGTTTTAGACTTATAGATGAACCTTGCATTGTAGGTGAGGAAGAGTTAGCAGAGTTAGCCTTGGATGATGTGCAGGTTGAGGAAACTTACCCATGAAGAAGACTTGAGAAAGTTACCCATGAAGAAGACTTGGTGGTTGTTGGTCATTTCCAAGGTTTACGGTTGAGAGTGTCAATCAACTTTTGTGATAACTTATGTCAAAGACTATTTTTGGTATTTGGGTTCTTTATGTTAAGCGGAGGATATTTGTTATATACTGTGAGGGACTTTTTATACTTGGTTTTGACAAAAGTTACGTTTTAATTTAAATGAAATTTTTTTCCACTGAAAAGATTTTTACAAAGTATGGTTTTAATATGAATGACATTTAAGTCAAGTTTAATGATGACGGTGGTTTTAGAAAAAAAAATATATACTTCAAGAATTTACCATAAAATAAGATTTATAAAAAGAGGCATTACAATTTTAATTTTAACTCCAGTTTTATTCTAAAATCACAATAATTGAAACAATATTACAACGAAGATGATGTTGAGAAGTTCCAACGATCTTCTCGTTGTCGAAAACAATTATCATGTTTTATGTTTTCCAAAAACGTTGTTGAACGTCGACTTGGCTCTTCTTGATCCATCATTGTCATCCAGTTTTCTTCACCATATTCTCTTTTCTCTTCGTGGTCCATCGTTGTCGTCTAGTGTTCATCACCAATGTCTCACTTTCTACAGAGGAAAGTTCTATTTGCGCTTAGGAAAATAATATTTTCTCTGCACAAAGTAATCTTTCTTCCGTAGAAAGTAATCTTTTCGCTGGAGGAATGTTGTCGTTTCTCCATGAACGTTGTCTTTCTACAGCAGAAAGTTGTTGTTCTACACACAAAAAATAATCTTTTGAATTAGTTTAGTGGAAAGACAACGTCCGCCGCGGAACGACATCGTTTTTTAACAAAAAATGTAACCGTGATATTTGCTATGTCCATTTCTCATAGTTCAATGTTGAAGTTGTTAGTAAAAATTGTTTAGTGTTTGACTTGTCATTGACACCTTAATTGAGTGATTGTTTTGTTAATTTCTCTTTAAACAAATAGGAAAAGAAATATAAAATAGTTTTTTTTTTTTTACATATGTGTGATAGGGGAATCATCTCATCATCTTCATGTATTTTTTTTCTACGTAAAAGCTTATTTTCATTGTAGTCGTGCATTCAGCAGAGAAAAAAAAATAAGCAAGAGAGAGAAAGTATAATCAACGGTTGGGATGAATTAAGATTGGGAAAATGACAAACCAACCATCGTACTTTGCGATCAATGACAAGTTAATCACTAAACTATTTTTGCTAACAAAATAATCACTGAACTATGGAAAATTGATGGAGTAAACACCGCGGCTACGTTTTCAGTAAAATAGCGTTGTCATTCCCCACGGATTTTCATAGTTCAAGGGTTAATTTATTAATCCACAGAGGATCATCATCGATTCGCAAAAGATTATTATAGTTCAGGGGTTAAATTGTTAATTCACAGAGGATGATCATAGTTCAGGGGTTAAATTGTTAATCCATAGAGGATCATCGTCGATCCTCTGCGGATAGTCTTCGATCCGTAGAAGTTCGTCGTCATAGTTCATGGGTGAAATTGTTAATTCGCAGAGAATCATCATAGTTCAAGGGTTAAATTGTTAATTCGCAGAGGATCGTCGTCGATCCACTGTAGATTGTCTGCAAATAAAAATACTATTCATTGACTTCTTCGTAGAAAAATACAGACAACACAAACAAACTATGATTCTCCTATGAACTGTAAAACAATTCTTAATCATTCGAAAATTAAAACAATAACATTCTTTTACAAAAACTTCTAAATATAAAACCTGAAATCTTCCAAATCCATTCTTTTACAAAATCCAAAAATTTCTAAAGTCATTCCCCATGGATATTAACTATTTTCTACTGAAATTTTTTTTTAAAATCACGAGTTTTTTCTGTTTTTTTCATATGTATCTTTTCTTTTCTATTGTGATTTTCAGAAAGTTAATGGCGATGTTCGCGGCGGCGATTTTTCATAGATCAGTGGTTAAATTATTAACAAAAATATTTGAGTAATTGAATTATCATTAATCACAAAGTATGATGGTTGGTTTGACATTGTCTCATGATTTAAACAAGAGGGAGAATATGCTTGAGATATTGGGCGCATCTCAATCACAATAAAAAAAAGATTAAAAAAATAATAGGAACTTGCATAGAATTCCATTGTAAGGAAGACGCGTAAAGCCGGTGAATCTTATCAACAAATGAAGTCAATTTGCTCTTCAAATACTAATACTTCATTGGATCCTTCTAAAATCAAACACCCACCATTTGCTTCTTCTATAATTAAATATATTTATATAATAAAATTGTGTAATTGGTCATTAAAGAAACTATAATTCCATACAGCTCTTTCTTAATATTCTCTTACTACAAATAAAATATATTGCCAAGTGTATTGGAGCTGATTACGACTCTTACCCCAACAAGTATATGAATACAAATGAGACTATTCTTAATTGGGGAGCCTTGTGTTCTATTTCTTTTATTTGTTTTCCAAAATTTAATTACCAATTCAACATAATATAACATAAAAATAAAACAATTAAAATAATTCCACTCATAGTTTTGGACGACAATACCCTTGTCTTCTTCCTCTTCTTCTGCAACTGCTCCTACAGATTCCTATGCTCCCACTCTTTGTTCCGGTAAGGATGATAGTTGGTTTTTTTAACACGTGCTTTTCTTTCTTTCTGTTTTTTTTTTTTTTCAATTGGAGATCTGTTACTTTGTCTATATTTCCTCCATGGATGCTCAAACGTCACCATTTTCAACTAAGCAAAAGAGTTGAGAGAGAGCCTCTGTAATGGAGGAGAGAGACGTGGTCAAAAAGTAATTTTCTGGGCTCGTATTTTCTTGAGAAGCAAGCAGGCTTTTCATATCACCACTGCAATTTGTCTTCACGCCGTTTCTTTCTCTCTAGATTCTTTTCTGCCATTAAAGGGCAGAAGCTCGTCGGCGTTTTGTGGTCATGAAACCAATGATGCATCCTTTTTTCCCGCAGGGTTATGGTTTGGAGTGATCATATGGATGTGTATAGGTGGAATCAGTTGGGTTCAGTTTAAAGCAGAATTAAAACCGAACTAAATATGTTTGATATTACAAATTGAGAACCGAAACCCAATTGATTCCACCAAAGAACCAAACAAAAACCGAACCTCAGTTTTTTATTTTAATCAGTTTGGTTTTAGTTTCATGTTTTTTATTTGGGCACGGCTTGACCTCCGTTTTTATCCAGGTGGGGCACGGTTTTTACCCTATAAAGTGACAAATAACCAACTGACAACAAATTAAAGATTTTACAAAAAAATAAGTGTATGCAATAAAAAAAAAAAAAAGAAGCAAAACTATTACTACAAACAACATTGTTTGTGTCAAAATTAGGGAAAACAACAAAAATGAGCACTTTACAATGTCATTGGAAGAAAAATTATCTTCCAATGAAATTAGACTATTAAAGGTTAAATGTGAAGACAAAACCGTTTACATCTTTCCATAAAAAAACTTGAGGGAAAATGACAAACCAACCACCGTACTTTATTATCAATGATAAGTTAACCACTAAACTTTTTTTGCTAACAGACTAACCGTTGAACTATGAAAAAAAGTCATCGCTAACATCGCTGTCACGTTTGCCGTTAAACACTTTATCTGCAATCCGCTGTGGATCGTCTACTAATCCGCCACAAATCAATATTTTTAAAAATAACTTTATAATATTGATGGTCTGCCACAGATCATATACAACCAGCCGCAGGTTGACCATAATCCGAGGTAGATTAGTACTGATCCGCCGCGGATTGGCAATAATCCGTGGTGGATTGACAATAATCTGTCGCTGATCATCATGTCTTGTTCTTTATTCCTCTGCCTTAATATATAAGATTCGATTATGCGCTCCAGTGAGTTCACTGTAAACCACGATATCCTCGGTGAACATTAGTACTCTTAAACCTTCGTTCCACACTGTGTAATCGAAGCTAATAGATTCTCATGCAAAGAAAATGATACTCAAGCGAAAGGGTGGTCCGTTGCAAACTCACCATCAACCCCAGGTAGAAACAACAGACTCTGCCCGTGAATGCCGTTGGCTTGCAACTAACCTCGTCGGTCAGTTTCACCACACTGTACCTGTCACAGTGCAAGATAGAGCACCTGTGGCGAAAGGAGCAACTGCAGCGGTGCAAGGTGGAGCATCCGCGGTGGGTGAAGATGGAGGAACAGCGGCGGGCCGTGTTGGAAAAATTGAAACTGAAGTCGAGGTTGAAGCACAACCTCAACTTCAACCGCAGCCTTAACAACGACCGGCAGGAGGTGCAAGGTCCGTTTCCAACCCGTTGCGGTGGAATTCTACTCCTCACTCTTCAGAACAGCCTACGTGAAGGAACGATATGAAGCTGATGTTAAACATCATTCAATTATTGTTTCTAGAAGAGTGGACTTCGAGTCCTTGCCTAAGTTGGAAATTGAACAATTGTTTGACGGGGCTGGCTTAGCCAGTTTGTGCCGATTGGGTGGAAGTTACTATGAGAAAATTGTGAAGCTATTTTATGCAAATTTGAAACTGTCCACCTAACCATTAGAGGTCTGAACTTATATGTTTGGATGGGAGTTGAAGCTGACTCCCAACGATCTTAACGTGATGTTTGGATGTGCAATAGAGGGACCAAACGATCACTATTACCATGTGTCTCGGGAGCCATCTTTTATCAGGCGAGAAGAAGGGATGTCAGTGCTTAAATTGTTACACCGAGATCCCGAGATTGGTGCGTACAAGAAGCTAAAGTCCAATGAGCTGAATGCTATAGCCCCGTGTGATCCACGTCATTATGATGTAGAATCAATATACGCCTATGGAGGGGGAGGGGGAGGGGGAGGGTGAATATGGCGTATTAATTTTTGCATGCGATATTTAAATTCTTTAAATCCCTAAGTGATTTATCGCATACAATTAAATATGCAATCACATTAAATGGGTAAATTAAAGAGTAAGGGATAGAAAGAGTGCACACAATATTTGCTTATGCAGTTCGGCAAACTCGCCTATGTCCGTGCTCTAAGTTCCACTTGGAGATACACTAAGCAATTGGCTTACGAGTGCCAATAAAACCGTTTACAAGTTTACTATTAAATGGGGCGCCACCCTTGCCTAATTCTAAGGTCATCAACCTTTGACTATTGTGGGACGTCACCCTTAAATTGACTATTGTGGGCGTCACCCAATGATTGAACTTACGGGCGTTCAATCGAATCTATGAGTGTTTTAGGTAGTCACCCTCGTGTGATGAATTTTTAGGGAATCACCCTTTACAATTTAGCACAAGATAGTGAATCGGAAATTAAAACGCAATCTATCTAATCCGAATTCTCCCAAATATAACTCACAAGTTTATGTGTTGGGGAGAATTGTATTTACAATAATAGCTCACAATGGATAATATTCGAATATTGATTTTGGCAGGGATTTGCCTCGAATATCCGATCATTGTGGAGAGCTTGGAGCGAACTCTTATTTACAGGCAAAGGACTTTTGGATCATCCTCATTCATCCGGACTCGTCCGCATGTAGCTGTTGGAAAATATCCGTTGAAATCCGTCCATTGAAAATATAGCTCTTATGTAGATTTTTGACTTTAGGACGCAGATCTTCTCATCCGCACTCATCTGAATGTTCACTGTTCACCACTTGCGGACGCAGATCCTCATCCGCGCCTCATTCGAAAACAACTTGAAATTGGACAGATTCAAAGCGGACGTGTCCCAGGTTCATCCGCACTCGTCCGAAAACACTTTGGACACATTTCTTCATCCTCAGCTCGTCCTAAAACACAAGGGCACAACTCTAGAAGATTTCGGACGCAATGGCTCGTCCGCAGTATCGTCCACATGCGTCCGCATGAACATAGACCAGATTGGGATGCTTTTCCTTCATCCGCAGCTCGTCCCCACTTCACTCCAAAATAAACCCTGAACTATATTAAGTCCCTAAAAGATATCCAACACTACATGGACTCAAATAAACATGTTAGCACATATAATACCTATTTTTAGAGTATTTTCAATAAACACAGATATAAATATGCTTATAAAACTATAAGAATAATATCCAGAAAATATAAATACAACACAAAATACAACTTATTGATTTATTAAATTAACTAACAATTTAGTCATAATCAAAATAAAACCTAGCCTAACAAAAAAGCTAAAACATGATGCATACCATTTTGTCTCGAGATGGACATCGAGCCCATATTAGCTGCATGGATCTCTATTTGCTCAATAAGGTGTTCACAAGGAAAAAAGTTGACATTGGATATGTCATTTTGAGTCACATGCACGAGGTGTTGAACAACCCGGCCAAGAGTCTACCATTCAATTGGCTTATTCAGAGGATTGTTGAGCAGTCTGGGTTACCAATCTCGGAGGATGAGCCGAGAATTGAAGAGCAGGTCACAAATGTCCACAACAGATTGAAAGTGGGCCGAATGGAGATCAACAAAGTTAGAAAGGAATGAGTATGCAAGACCCCGAAGAAGCGAGGTATAGTACGGGTCAAGTGGATCGTAGCCTCCTCCACTTAAAACTGTGCACGTGATACGTCTTCGATTTGGTTATATATGTGTGTCTGCACTTATTTATGCCTTATTAGTCTGACTGTCTCTTGTCAATGTTTTTTTTGCAGCCAGGTGAACTGATGGATATTTTCAAGAAGTATGTTTTTGGAAATACTAGAAAGAACATAGAGACATGCACAATTCTTTTGGGAAAGCTGGTCCAGGATGAGTACACTATCACTGAGATCATCTTCCCGCAGCAAAAAGAGATAGAAAACACGGTGAGAATTACGGTCTATTACATTTAGTAGTTCAGAAGGTGTTATATTAGTACTCATTCGTGCATTGCGTTCTTTGTATGTAGTGCTATGCGGAGAACAAAGAAGAATACTTCCTATATCAAATGGAAAAATCGCTCCCTACAATAGGGTGGATTCACGTCAGTAAACTTCTCGCTTTTCCGGTTAGTCTTTCATGTTTCAACAGTTCTAATACGTGCTTTCTTTGCATTTCAGTTACACCCAAAGCAAGCGTGTTTTCTGTCATCCGTAGACCTACACACTCACTTCCCTCACTAGGCGTTGCTGCTTGAAGCAATTGCGATCGTCGTTGCGCCAACGGACAAAAAGTGGTATATCTTTTACCTTGTGTAGATTTATATTGCTTTATGCTTATGTACTGATTTTTCCCTTTGTATTTCAGCCTGCATGGCATTTTTCGGTATAAGAGTGAGGGGTTGGAGGTGATCTGACAGTGCAAGAAGAAAGAAGCCTTCCACCATCAAGATGATGTACACGCGAAGGGTCCATTGTTCACCAAAGCCTCCCACGTAATCGTGGACCGGTAGTTGTATTTTGAGATCACGAATTTGCAGAAGAAACCTGGCAAGAAGGCAGCTTAGGATAGTTGGGATATGTAGAGATACAAATAGAGATACACATTTTATTGTACATAATAAAAAATTATGTTGATGTTTATGTTTTGTTTTGTTTTGTTAATATTTGTTTGGAAAACTTCTGGCTTGGATAATATATTGTTTTTGATAATGTCACAGGGGGGATAGACTAAAAACAAGGGAAACTATTGCAAAATTTTCAATTTTTGGAAGAGAAAGTGACTCAAACCATCTCATTCCTCATTAACAAATGCTTCAACTTTGCCAAAATGCTTCATTCATCTCTAGAGTTTACTAATTGCTGACAAAATCACTAAGAAAATTGTGATGACTGTAGTCTGAATTTATACAAGGCAGACAACAGATGACGAGCCGAGGTGGATCATTGTCAATCCGTAGTAGTTCATAGTCAACTCGCGTCAGATCATAGTTAATCCATGGCAGATCGTAGTCAACCCCCGGCGGATCATTTGAGGATCCACTGCGAACCATCAAACGATCCGCCGAGGTACAGTACATGACCTGACGTAGATTGTTATTTTTCAAATTATTATTATTATAATATTGATGGTCCGTAGCGGATTAAAATGATTTGCTACAGATCGTGATGTGCCCTAGTATGTAAGACTTGGCTGTGCGCTCTGACGAGTTGACCACAAACCATGAAATACTCGGTGACGCTTGGTGCAATGTTGAAGTATAGCTCAACGGCGATGTTCTGAGAGTTAAGTATTACGGTTTTCCTGTCGAGCAAGACGAAGTATTTGATTTTCGTAAATTTGGGAGCTGGAAAGAGGTGAAAGAGTTGGAGGCTAGGTTTCGACCATTGTCAGTATAGTTATAGGACTCCGAGTGACCTGAGGCGCTCTTGTAACTATATCGACAATGGCCAAAACCTAGCCTCCAACTCTTTCACCTCTTTCTCTCACCCAAATTTACGAACATCGAATATTTTGTCTTGCTCGACAGGAAAACTATAGTACTTAACCCTCTGAATATCTTCGTTGAGCTATACTCCAACATTGCACCAAGCGTCGACGAGGATATCGTGATTCGCGATCAACTCGTCGGGCCGCACCGACGAGTTTTATATACTAGGGAACATGCACAGGAAAGCGCTTACATACATCGGTTGAGGGCTGCTTGCATGTGGCAGATGCACACCTCGAAAATGCAAGGTGAAATGACGTTTTAAATAAAGTCTTATAACGACATGCCTCTGCAAAATGAGTGGCAAGCGAAACTTCAGTTTTGCATCCGACACCTATATGCAATGAAGATCAGATAATGGGATTGAGTGAGCAAATGTGCAATGATCAATAGATGTACTGTGCGTCGAAACCTGATATACATAATCTACAACAGTTTATTCGAGGCAGACAGTTGGATGGTCTTCACAAAACAATACAAATGCTTGATATGGATAGATCACACCGATTCTTAGTGTACATGTACATTATATATTTGTAATGAAATTGATAATTTGGTTTGCCTCTGTAATGCACATATGCACGATATAGTTGTAATTGAATTGATCAATTGCATCTGTAATACACATATACACGATATGGATATAAAAAATTAGGTTGATGTTTATGTTTTGTTTACTTGAATAATATCTGTTTGGAAAAGATCCTGCTTGGATAATACATGATTTTTTATAATGTCACAGGGGAGATAGACTAAAAACAAGGGAAACTCTTACAAAATTTTCAATTTTTTGAAAGAGAAATTGACTCAAACCATTTCATTCATCATCAATAAACAACTAGCATATTCATTGCAGCCATTTAAGCAACTTGTGCATAACACCAAAATATACAAGGTATGGGAAATCTGTCTGTCCACCGTGGAAAGTTGATATTCTACTACGGACACACTTGGTCTGCTGTAGAATGTATGCCTGTCCACGGTAGATAGACAACATATTGCGGCGGAAAGTCAATTTTTCATGGTGAATAGAAAACTTGGTCGATCACCAAGTACAGATTCAAAATGAAGTACAAATTTAAAATTTCGTTTACAGATTTAAAATGAAGTTCATATTCAAAATTTCAGCATTAATTTTAATTACAATTCATACTTATAGATTCAAAATTTCATTTACAAATTCAAAATGAAGTACATATTAAAAATTTCATCATTAATTACAATTGAATTACAATTCAAAATGCAGTACAGATTCAAAATTTTGTTTACAGACTGAAATTTCATCATTATATTGGTTTCGATGCATCGTTAATAGTCACTTTGATTGTGCATTGTCTTATCTCACATTTGTTTTTTGTTTGTGTTTGTGGATCTTGGGAATCATACTCCTGTATAACACATTGCAAACAAATAAAATTAGCATACTTTAAAACGTAACACATGAAAACGTAAATGCAATAATATGCTCACCTGCGTTTCAAGAACTATGTCGAGAACTGTCACGGGGACTGTCTCAGGGACTATGTCGGGAACTGTCTCGGGGGCTGTCTCGAGGACTTTGAAATCCATAAATGTGCCCTCCGACCTTCCTCTGCCACCTCTATCGCCTCTGCCTCTGAATCGGCGTTCGCCACATGCACTGGACTAGTGTTCGCCACATGCATTGGATGTCTTATTACTTGTACGCTGATGGGGCAGACAAAGTGGGAGTATATCGCGATGTATATTTCCCGGTGGTAGCACTTATGCACAAATTCCTTAGAAGATCTCCTAATAAATTGCATAAACAGGACTGCATGGACACATGAGATGTCAATCAACTCCCATCGGTAACAGTTACAAGTACGCCTGTCCAAATCAACACGATACTGTTCGTTACCGTTGCTGACCTCAAATTGGGCAGCGCCTGATAATTGGGGACTCCAATTGCGACCTGCAAGTTGTAGTCTAGTAAGTCGATTTCTAACTTGCATACACAAAAGGTCCGTCAAGCGAGCCATCTTTTCATTTTTTTAACTATCATTCCCATTATGCCCTTTCGTATGATCTCAAATACTGAGAATCAGTTTGTCCCAGGCTGGTAGGATGCAGGTGTTAAAGGACTCGCTCAGATTGTTGAGGCTTGTGTCGCACTTTGGGATAGAGCAAAATGCATGTTTAGCCAAACATCTCGCATCTATTCCTCCTAGATAGTTGTGGGCTCTCGGGTCAAGCAAAAATAGTTTCGTTATCTCTTTCTCAAAGTGTCTCTCTGTTATGGCTCTAGAAGTAACTCACATTGCATCCTTGAACAATCTGCCTTTAAATTATTTTTAAAAGTTGGCATACAGGTGTCGGATGCAAAATTGATGATCCGCTTATCCTGCCACCTCTCTAACAACTGGCACCAACCCCTACAATGATTCACAATATGAGTCAAACATTGGTACATAACGCATAACATAAATACAAAAGGCAAAAGCAATCAACCGCACCGCGTCTTTTGTCGGTCAGAAATGACTGTCCATCAATTGCCAGACAGAGTGTTTAGATCATTGAGCAACAATTCCAGAAACCAGCTCCAAGAATCCTTATTTTTTGTTTCAACCACTGCTACAGCAATCAGATACATTCCATCCTTCCTGTCGATGGTGACAGCAGTAAGCAGTTGGCCTGGAGTTGCTCCCTTCAAGTGGCAACCATCCAATCAAATAACTGGTCTACCACAATTCAACAGGCCCATCTTACATGCAGCCAAACATATGTACATCCTTTTAAATGCACTCATCTCTAGGTGTACACGCACCGAGCTTCTAGGATTAGACCTCCGAATCTCCTCGGCATAGGACCATATGAGCTTGTATTGCTCATTGTCATCTCATTCGTTAATTTTTTTGGCCGTATTTCTTGCCCTTCTAGCAAGGCTGGGTGTGATGTTGACGTTAAAATCTTTCATGACTATCTCAATTATTGAAAAAAATGTCTCAGTCGGCCTGACTTTTAAATCTATCCAAGTAATGCACTGCTACCCATTTGGCAGAGGCATAGCGGCTTTCCATCCATCTTGAGCAAGTGTGAACGTCGTTGTAGCACTTTATTTGAAATACCATTTCACCTTGCATTTGTTAGGCGTGCATCCGCCACATGCATCCTTCTTAGCAGGCAGCCTTCAACCGATGAACGTTATTATGGGTGAATTTTATCCCGTACCCATTCTTCAACGCTTGCTCAACAATTTTTTCTCTAATTTTATTTAGTGAACTATACTTCTTCTCGAGACCCATACCAGTGAACGTGCATTCTGCTTGTGGTGGGCATCTAAGCCTACTTTCAACCATGTCCATGTCTTTGTCACTACTAGATTCGTATAATGAACGAAGCTCTTCCCCGTGTAGAGTTGCCAAGACAGAATGTACCACTAAAACAACTTCGTCTCCAATTGCACGTACCTCATCTGGTACGTGTGTTGATGTGGGCCCCACTTCAACTTGGCGGTTAATAACAGATTCCTCAACACTCCAAGACGCCATATGGTGTTCAACAAATGCTTGAACTTTGTCAAAATGTGGTACGATTCAGCTCTCATAAATTTCTAGGGTTCCCTAATCGCTAACAAAATCACTCAAAAAATCGCGAGGACTGTAGTATGAATTTATACAAGACAGATGACGTAGATAATCTGCGGCGGATCATTATTAATCTGCTGCGGATTGTAGTCAATCAGCGGCAGATCGTATATATTCTGCAGCGGACCATCAATATAATAACGTTATTTTTAAAAATAAGGCTCCGCGGCAGAACAGTAGATGATCCTCCACAAACCGAAGTCAATGTGTTTAATGAAAAACGTAACTGCGGTGTTTGCTCCGTCCATTTTTTATAGTTTAGTGATTATTTTGTTAACTAAAAAAGTTTAGTATTGAACTTGTCATTAATCACAAAGTTTGTCATTTTCCCAAAACTGTAACTTTATTATAACTAATATAAAACAGTTCACATCGCTTGTTGGTGTTGAGTTCCACACATTTGCTCATATCTCTCTCTCAAGTGCGTGCCAAGTTGTTGAACATTTCTTGTAACTCTGCACTATCAAATAGGTTAGGTATGTAGAATCCCTTGAAAGTTAGACACAAATCTCTTGAACCTGGTCATAATTAGAGTTCAAGGACCCTCGCTCAACAGAGATGAGAATCCATTTTCATTTTGGGTGGCTGATTGGTACTTCAACCGACCTCTTCCCAAATCATTCCATTCCACTTTATTTTAAGTGCATCAAGTCAAATTTTCTGTTAGAAATACAATTATCTTTTCTCCATAAAATTTGAATATCACTTTACAAACTCAAACCTATAAAAAAACAATCAGTTAAAGTTTGAATCACATATCATACACTCTCTCCAGCAAGAATCAAACAGCTCTGACAAACAAAGTAAGGAAAAAAACAGGTTTAATAGTTTTGTCACCTCTCTACAAGCGGCCGAGCCCTGAGCAGCTAAGCGAGAGTCTGTGCGACTGTGCGAGAGCTCGAGCAGTCGAGCGAGAGAGACAGAGAGGTCGAACATTCGAGCGACGGCGCGACAGAGTCAGAGAGATTCGGTCGAGCGCCGAAGCGAGAGAGTTGGAGATCGTCGGACGTCAATTCGCGCCTCACGGAGTGACGAAGGTGTCGATCGCTAGGAACAAAGAAAGAAATGCGGATTGCAGGGAGTGATAGAGAAAATTGGAATTAGGCATTAACCAATTAGGTTTCATGGGTTTAGGAAGTATTTTCAGTACGGCTCCATTTTTCTTGGTCTTTACTTAGAACCAAAGCGTTCAGTTCAAATTTTGATTTTTATTAATTTTAAACTGAACCAAACTTAACTAATCTGAACCGAACCAAATACTTCAATTCCATTTAGTTCCACTCCTATGGAAGTGGGATCCACGAATTTGATGCCCATCTTCAATTAGTAGATGCATCCACTTATTATTACCTCCATTACCACCTTATCTCAACCTAACCAAAAAAAAAAAGACCTTTAATTTGAAATGCCTAATTTTTCACACTTAAGATCGTAAATAAATAATTAAACTAATCTATTAGAGAGAGATATTTTTGATAAGAAAGTAATCTGGAATCGCATGCTTATTTTATCGAATGATTAATTCAATTTACTCGTGATTCTAAAACTGAAATCTAAAATATTGAAGAAAAGAAAGTAGAGGCACCAAAAGATGAAATAGTAAAATGCATTGTAATTATAGTCTAAAAACTAAAATAGTGAAACATTATTTATTACAATACATAGAATGAAACCAGCTTAAGAGAAGAGAAAAGCTGCTCAATTTAATTTCTTTACCTTAAAAAGAATCCACTGTTTTTACGATTAAAAACACTCCATATGTGGACATATCTTGCACCAATCCAAACCAAACCAAACCAAACCAAACCCAATAACAATTTCAAAGAAGAGGGTATAAATGTCATTTGGTTTGGAAAACCAAAATTAATTATTGTATTTTTTTTATTAATTAATTATTGCAATACTCATTCGCATATTGTGTTCCCATAATTATTAAAATCAAAAATAAAAATATTACATCCATACTCCACAAATCATCGCTCCGTAGAAGCCTAACTTCTTATACTTTTCACTGCAAATCAGTTTGCACTATTCTTTTTCTGGTCCTCGGTCGTAGCCCCACCGACGCCGCCATTAACGGCCTTCTCTTCCTTCCAATTTCTTCATTTTTTCATCGGACTGACCGGATCTACCTCTTGCGTGTTTGTTGTTTATGTTCACTTTTGCAGCTCCATATGGAATCGGAGGTTAGTCGGAAGAGAAGGCGTTTTGTACGAACTTGTTCGCCGGCCAACTTGTTCAGTCTCAGATCTTTATTCGGATTAATTTTGTTTTTTTTGCTTCTTTTGTTCCTTGCCACCGGAAGGTTGCTGCGGATTCCGGCCGGGGCGGCGTCGCTTCGGCCGGTCCTCGATGCTTCTTCATCTTCTCTTTCTCGCTGGTCTTTTTCTTCGAGCAGGTCTATTCTTGATTCGATGAGCAGAAACCAGTCTTCGCCCCTTAGAATCGAAAGCAGAATCTTATTTCCCGACCACGTACTATTTATGGTCGGTAATATATTACAGCGAAGCGAGGAGCTGGACTGTTTGTACTTCAAGTCGTCGCCGGACGGGATGAAAGGAGAGGTTCTTAAGCGGCCGGTTCTATCGAAGGATAGGTTCGATGAGTTTCAGTCCATTGCTAGATGTGAACTTCCTCCGCAGAATTCCTCAGTGGCCGCCGTTGAATTGCGTCGACGGGGGGAGGCGGCTGGGATTGATGGAGGAAATGAGCGGGAGGTTCATCAGTGGGATAAAGTTGTTTATGAAGCGGTTCTGGACGGAGAGATGGCGGTGGTATTTGCCAAGGGACTGAATCTCCGGCCACATAGGGAATCGAACCCAGCTCCATTCAGCTGCCATTTCACTCTGCAAAATTCCAACGATGAAGAAGCAATTGAGCTCACCACCAAAGCAATTACATCAGCGCAAGAAATCATCCGATGCCCGGTGCCGCGAAGTTTGCTGAAGGAACTGAACGAAAATGAAGGAATTCGAATCGGAATCAGCGTCGGCCGTGGTCGTAAAGCTTCATCTCCGGAAATTCTCCCCTCAGTAGCTAAAATTTATGCTAATTTAATGGTGGAAGGTCGAACAGAGGGGAAAGAAAAATACGAGCTCTGCGCGTGTACGATGGTGTGGAACCAAGCTACGGCTCTCCGTGAGTGGATTATGTACCACGCTTGGCTAGGAGTTGAGCGGTGGTTTATTTACGATAATAACAGCGACGACGCCATTGATGACGTGATCAAAGAGCTTGATTCAGAACACTACAATGTCAGTAAATTAACCTGGCCATGGATAAAGACGCAAGAAGCAGGCTTCTCCCACTGCGCGTTGAGAGCGAAAGAAGAATGCAACTGGATCGGATTTTTTGACGTCGACGAGTTCTTCTTCTTCTCGCACCACCATCGCCGCCGTCGACACCGAAATCTCCCGGGCCAAAACGTTTTACGCTTTCTCGTATCGAGTTTTACATCCTCAACCTCCATCGCAGAGGTCAGAACAGCCTGCCATAGCTTCGGACCTTCCGGTTTATCCTCACCTCCATCACAAGGAGTTACAGTCGGGTACACTTGCCGACTCCAAAGGCCCGAACGCCATAAATCATTCATCCGCCCTAACTCGCTCGCTCCTTCTCTCCTCAACGTAATTCATCACTTTCAGCTGAAAAAGGGATTTACCACCTTCAACATTCCCGAAAGAATAGCCACAATCAACCACTACAAATACCAGGTGTGGGAGGTTTTCCGAGCAAAATTCTCCAGAAGGGTCGCAACGTACGTCGTCGATTGGCAGGAGGAACAGAACCAGGGGTCGAAGGACAGAGCACCGGGGCTAGGGACGGAGGCTATCGAACCTGCAGATTGGCCGACGAGATTCTGCGAAGTTTGGGATACTGCGATGAGAGACTATGTCATGGCTTTCTTCGCAGACACTGCAACTGGACTGTTGCCATGGGAAAGAGCTCTGCCTTTTCAATGAAGCTGGGGAAAAAGAAGGTCGTTGGCTGCCGGTAATCATCATCCATTTCCTTTTGATTTACAATAAAGTACCCATTTTTTTAAAGCAAATTATTGCATAGAACTGTAAAAATTGATTTATTGTGTTGATGCGGATAATGTAAATTGCAATCTTTGGTGTAATACTTGGAAAGTTTAATGAAATTTTGTATTCCATTTCACATTAAAATATGGTATTTGTTGTGTAACACTTTAAATGTATTTAAACTAAACATTCTCATGTGAAGTGCCCGTTTATTATCATCATACATAAATTCCGACAACTATGGAAAGTTTATGCTAGGATGTATAGACGTGTTCGTGATCTTGTTCATTTTGTTTACATAAGCAGTGTTAAAGCGTAGAATTCAAGTGTGCAGTATAATCAGGCAATTAAAAAAGTTAAACAGAATCAGTGTGAACTAATGATTCTTTGTGTTTTCTCCTCGAATGTGCATATAATGAAGAACAAAATGAAGTGTACTTGAGGAACCTTTTGGCTATTCCTCCAAATTTAATTCTGCTTCAAGCTCAGGCCATGCTTTTGCCAGTGTAGCGTCTTAACTGCTCTCCAACTAATGAAATCCACGCCTGTCACAGTTGGAAAGAGGAGATAGCAAGGGTTTATAAAGAAATTGTCTGCTCGTTTATAACTCAAACATGGAATCAGACACAGTTTTGATCAGGGCAGACGATAAGTGTTGATCGTTTTCTATCATGACTTCAAATCCAGTAAATAATGTGTGTTTTCACCGGGGAGGATAGATTCTTAGCTAATGCTCTAATTATGCACATGAAAAATTCAAAGAAATAGGAGAGAATCTTTTCACCCAATTATGTCACCCTGCATTTTGAAAATGAACATCAGGAGAACAGACGTGCTGGGATGCAGAAATGGCAACTCTGAGTTCCCAGGATAAAGCAAAAGGTTGGCCGGGTAGTTGTTCCCTGAAAAATATCAATGAACTCACATGTCATCAGTTCTTTAACTGCTGCAACACTTGGGTATGGTAATGATCGATATTGAGATC
Source organism: Begonia loranthoides (assembly GCA_022433065.1). Classification (NCBI taxonomy): domain Eukaryota; kingdom Viridiplantae; phylum Streptophyta; class Magnoliopsida; order Cucurbitales; family Begoniaceae; genus Begonia; species Begonia loranthoides. The sequence goes on from CM039478.1 coordinate 17,587,129, forward strand.
AAAAAGCAAGAATGTGGTAATAGTACGAGGGGTTCCTTGAAAGCTTTTGGTAAAAGATATCAAAGAAGATGGTCAACTATGTCTTGGATTTCCTCAACCCCATGATTTTTGGGTAAAATAAAACTGAAACTACATGTCTGTCAGTTTATGCAAGTGTCAATTCAAGAGTTTGGCTCATAAATTTGGATTCCTCATTATATGCACGCTACTCTAAGAGGCCGCAAAACAAACATAAACTGACGGTTTCAGCTACATAATAATAATAATGCAGCTTTCAAGATCAAACCCAATTAGTCATGCAAGTTGCAAATAAATTCCATGTTCCATCAGTTTACCTTCTAATCCATTCACAAGGTACAGAATTCTTACGATTCCAATTGCTTTCCTCTACTAAGATGCTGGGGGGCTTTTGCCATAAAGACATATGATCAACACACGCTATGCATAGGGTGAGAGAAGATTAAGATTATAAGAAAACATACGAGAAGCACTAGCCCAGTGCGTGGCTCAGTCTAATTGGGAATTGGCTGGCAACATTTTAGTTGGATTTATTATTTGCAAAAAAGTGTGTTACGGGTTAGTCGGTGTCACAGCAGCCATAGACTTTCCACAGTTCAGTTGGCAGATACGCGCATCCACAGTTTCAGATTCTTTGTTCATCAGACTACCATTCAAATTACATTTCTTGCATAGTTAAGCATCATAGAGAAATCAAACTTACATTACCAGATGAACGGGCAGATTAAAGTAAATCCTTTGACATTCAATCTCTGGAGGAGTTAGCACCTGTATGAAAGATAAGGCAAATAAGTACGTGAAAGTAGGTGAAACTGCTAAAGTGATCATTTTAGGAGGAGAGAGTTCGTTGAGCTAATTGATTCAATTTGAACCAAGTTATTCAAACAAATGGAGCTACCCAAAACCAGTTATTTAGTGACAAATCCAAACCAAAGAAACAAAACCATATGCAGAGTATCGCACAAACTCAAACCCGTATTATGTATCTGTATTATAGCATCACAGACAAGTTGAATTTTTAGATTAACTGAACGACATCTGCAAAACTCAAATAAAATCAACGAAAATCAAACCCGCACTTAGTTTATGATAACATTAGAGAAACGATAGTTAACAAACAGCTCTTTTAATAGATTTCTTTTTTTTGGTTATTGATTTGAATAATTTTGTTTGTTTGTTTTTCTCTATACATCATATAACGATGTAAAGTATTTAGTTATGTTTACATTTGAGGGAATGGGACCAATCTAATTGCTCAAAGTGCCAAGGTCTTTTGGAACCCTCGCCGGCGTTATGGATTTCGATCTGATTGAGAGCCACATAAGCCCAGTTAAGATATTCGTTACAGCTAATCCAATAGTCAATAAATCAGCTCTAGGCTGTGAAATAAAACCACAATTGACGCGCAAATAAGCATAACCATGAAATCATTTGAGTCACACTCAGTTACCCAAACGGAAGAAAAAAAAACCTGCTAGGCTAGTATAAGGGACGGGAGCGAAGTCAGAGACGGTGAGATTAAAGAGGAAAGGCAGGAGGGAGATTGCTGTGAGGCATATTGGCAAGCTTCAAACGACGTCTTCATTGTTCAAAACCCAATCCGCAACCAAAGAAGTGTTGTCTCGAAGGTTGGGGAAGATTGATAAAGATGGGGGGAGGCGGGTCTCAGATTGGGTTGCCATAGAATTGCAGCTTCCAGTGAAGTGAACACATCCATCCATCCATCCATCCATCCATCCCCGAAAGAATAGTGGGACGAAGAGTTTGCAATTAAATGTGGAGCGTTGGATGGAGGAGCGTCAGGGAAAATAATGTTAGAATTGAGGAAGATGAAAATCAATCAGACACTATGATTTATTATTGGATTAATTTTAATAGAATGGGTTTATTTAATAAAATTCAATTAATGCACGAGGCATGAGGTGGAGGCTTACCCACAATATATACAACGTGAGAACCATAATTTGAATTGCACTATCCAACATTATTTTTGGCATACTCAACATCATCAACATGGCAATTAAGAATATTAATTGATGTGGTAAATAGGAGGAGCAAAAACTATGGAAGCATTTCCCTTGTGACAAACTTGTGTGTGCCCTCTCCTTCACCGGATTAGGGGTAGGGGTGGCCTGCCCTTCAAATTCTGTGTTTTGGAAGAACGGAGGAGCTTCTATTCTCAGCTTGGAAGGATGGGATGATATTGCTCTTTTTGAAACCATTAATGAATTAATTATAAATGTCATTGTAATGCACTTGCAAGGGACATGGTTCACTATCCATGTCGTCGCAGACCTCAGCATACCATGTGACAAACGACGTCGCATTGGGTCCCCACCCTTTTCAATAAAATGCTCCGCAACACCTTCCCTTTTCTGCCGTCTGGTCAAATCCTCCGCCCTCCCGCTCCCCTCTCCTCTCCTCTATTTTCTTCTTTCTAAACCTCTTCCTCTTCGCTGAAAAGTGAGTTGCACAGGAATGAGAAAGCCGATGGTTTCCGTTTCTATGGTTTTGGCATTGTTCTTTTGCCTCCCTTTTCTCTGCCCCGCCATTGAAGATGACGTCATTTGTTTGGAAGGAGTGAAGAGCTCGCTCTCTGATCCCCTCGCCAAACTGAGCTCTTGGAAGTTTAATAATGATTCTGTCACTTCAATCTGTAATTTCGATGGTGTTTCTTGTTGGAATGAGAAGGAGAATCGCCTCATTAACCTTCAGCTTCCCGCCATGGAACTCTCCGGTCGTTTGCCAGGCTCTCTTGAGTTTTGTCGCAGTCTTCAAGTTTTGGATCTCTCCCGAAATGCTCTGTCCGGTTCTATCCCTCCGCAAATCTGCACTTGGCTGCCGTATTTGGTTATCCTGGATCTCTCCGGTAACCAACTCTCTGGTTCGATTCCACCGGAGATGGTGAACTGTAAGTTTTTGAACAATCTTCTTTTGAATGATAACCAGCTCTCTGGTTCGATACCCTATGAACTTGGTCGTCTTGACCGGTTAAAGCTATTGTCCGTTGCGAATAATGATCTATCGGGCTCGATTCCGTCTGATTTGTGGAATTTCGCTGAGAGGGATTTTGAAGGAAATAGCCGGCTGTGTGGCCAGCCTCTTAGTTCGAAATGTAGCGTACTAAGCCAGAAAAGTCTAGGCATTATTATTGCCGCCGGTGCCATAGGTGCCGCTGCGTCACTTCTTCTTGGCTTTGCTATTTGGTGGTGGTTTCACGCGAGGTCAGGTGAGAAGAAGAGAAAATTTCCTTTTGAAGCTGGAGTTAAGGATGAGAGAAATTGGGTTGAATTGCTAAAATCTCATAAACTCGTTCAGGTTTCTTTGTTTCAGAAGCCAATAGTGAAGGTCAAATTAGCCGATTTATTGGTTTCCACTAACAATTTTAATTCACAAAGTATTATAATGTCAGCCAGAACAGGGATTTCATTCAAGGCTGATTTGCCTGATGGATCTGCTCTTGCAGTGAAGCGGCTCAGCTCTTGTAAGCTTAACGAGAAGCATTTCAGGTCAGAGATGAACCGGTTGGGGCAAATACGGCATCCCAATTTGGTGCCTTTGCTGGGTTTTTGTGTGGTGGAAGGAGAGAAGCTTTTGGTATACAAACACATGTGTAATGGAACATTATACTCCCAATTGCACTGCAATGGTAATGATGATAGTCGGAACGCTTTGCTGGGTTGGCCCAACAGGCTGAGGATTGGTGTTGGAGCTGCAAGAGGACTTGCTTGGCTTCACCATGGGTGCAATCCGCCTCTAATGCATCAGAATATAAGCTCCAATGTGATTCTTCTTGATGATGATTTTGATGCTCGATTGACAGATTTCGGAATGGCAAGGCTTGTGAGTTCTCGTGATTCAAATGATAGCTCGTTTATGAATGGTGATTTAGGAGAATTCGGTTATATAGCTCCTGAGTACTCAAGTACAATGGTGGCATCACTGAAAGGAGATGTTTATGGCTTTGGTATAGTTCTTCTTGAATTAGTGACAGGCCAGAAACCACTTGAAATATCTAATGCAGAGGAAGGATTCAAAGGGAATTTGGCTGACTGGGTCAATTCGTTATCGAAAAAGGGCAGACTAGTCGATGCAATAGACAAGGCTTTTCGTGGGAAAGGTGATGACAATGAAATTATGCAGTTTTTGAAGGTTGCTTGTAATTGTGTCCTTTCCAAGCCGAAGGAGAGGCCTTCAATGCTCCAAGTTTACGAGTCATTAAAGATCATGGCCGAAAAACATGGGTTTTCAGAGCAATACGAGCAATTTCCTTTAATCTTTGGGAAGCAAGATGCAAGTTTGAAGGAGTAGAAGCAAGACAAATCACTACTCACTTTCAGCTATGTAGATGGTATGTTTCCACTTGGGCATAATTCTCTGTTCTGTTTCTCCTGTATCATACAAGAATGATTATGCATTGTAGTTCTAGCTTTGAAGTAGTCAAGAACCAGTCCATTTTCAGTTGATAAATCTTCTTCTCTATCGCTAATACTCATAGCAGTACCATTATTCTGTCTGTCCATGCATTTACTAGTCCTCCACAGTCATTTCTCAAAACACAGAAATTTCTTGTAATGACAAAAGTCACTCTTTTGTGTTTCATTCTCGGAAAATTAACGTGTAAAAGTAAGGATCTCATGCTGCTTAATGAGTTCCTAAGTTCTGAGTCCTCTTAGAATCTAGATTTACATATGTTAACTTTGAGGCTTTGTGAGATTAGTAGTAAAGGTGCTTGCAAGCTAGCGTGACACTCGCATATATTGGTGACGCAGTACTTTTGAAGGTTAAGATATGGTAAAAATGATTAAATTCATTTTGACCTGACAATTTAACCTTTTGAAACTATCGGCAAATGGTGCCTTTACCGAATGTGTGGCTCCTGTCCCTTCCGGTATTGCTATGATTTGAGTGGAAGTATTTGGTAGCAATCTGGGTCAAAACCTGTGTGCTGGCCTATTTTGGAATGAAGTGGGTCTAGGACAGACACAACCCATTCGAGAATTGTACAGTTTGACTCTTAAAAGAACATGTTTAGACAAAGTAGTCTGTTTTTGTCTGTATGTTTTGTCAGAGAGACGTTGTCATTAAACTCTAATAATTGCACTAAAAAGGTGGCTAAGTTTCTAATAAATTTGAAGTCTTTGATTAGGTGAACTTCCCTTTTATGTCTTTTGGCTTATGTTTCATTCCAAGACGCTGTTGTAATAACTTTTGTGGGTGTTTTTATTCTCTGTCAAGTCCCTGAAATTAGGAGCACGAGATGTTTCTAAAACGTGTTCTTGAAAAATCTATAAAAAAGAAGAACAAAAAAGCCGTTTGCAAGAAATGATCTCTAATATTACGATATAATATAATGATTAAAGGAGATTTCAACAGACAAACTTAAATTTTTAACATTGTTGCTAATTTATTACTGTACAAGAGTATGGTATTCAAGTTTAAATCTACGTTTGGACACTTTAACCTCATATAAAATTCTCTCCTAATGTAAACAATGATCTCTACAGTTTTCTTGCATGTCCTGATCAGTTCTTTTGATATATACTCTTACAAAGACAAGATGTCCAAGAGAATTTTATGTCTGGTTTAAGAGAGGTAGAGCCTTTTGGGTATAAAGACCCAAAAACATATCTAAGTCAAAAGCCGAGAATACTATAATATTTGGTAGAGATTAGAACCATTTTGTTGTTCTAAAATTCATCCTCTGAACAAGATGAACAAAACCCTGAAACGCCAATTACTGCCATTGGTGTTGTCTATGTCATGATCCGAAGGCGGATCTAACAAAATCACCAGATCAGGTGACCCGAACCTTAGAAAGAACCCGATCGCCTAACCCAAGGCTAGGATGAAGTGAAAGTCTTAATATGAAATTAAGTTCAAAATCCAAATCCCATGGGTTAAGATCCACAGAGTGATCAACAAGAGTTAATATAATATAAAAATAAAAAAAGAACATACTCTGCAAGAATCAAACCAAGCAACATCAATCCCAAATGTACCAGAGACGAATTGATTGAACCGACGAACCTCCACTCATCTAAGGGGAAGTTGAATCATCCACTAGAGGGGTGTTGGGAGTAATATGCCCAACAAGTAAATGTAATATAACAATTTTATAATATATGAATAAATTTATATTGATTGATATTATATTAACATTTTATATTATGTTTTATAAAATTCATAAAAAATTTCTTGATTATTTGTGCTAACTTTATATTAACATATATATATTGTATATATGTGAGATAAAATATAAAGAGTAATGACAAAAATATGTCCATGACTTATATTTGAAGTATGGAATTTTCAAATAGTTCATAGTCATAAACATAGTTTATCTCATTAAAATCCCGACTAAATATGTAGTGATATAAGATAAATATGTTTTATATAATATGATTATATAGGACTGGACCAGATAAAATTATATTGTTATGATAATTTCTGTTAAATATAGAATAATTAATTTTATCCTAATGATGGTCATATATGCATGATTTTAATTCATTGTATTTAACAAACTCCTATTTTATTTTAATTTATTCTTTGATTTACTCGGTAAAGTTTTGTACGAGTTACGATTTGTATACCTTGTATATTGGGAGTAAATTAAAATGAATAGCTGAGAATGTTAATACTGATACAATGAAATACATTTCTATAGATTCTCTTGTTTGTTAGTTCAAGGATCGAATAATTAGCGTGCAAGTCATAATCGTTATGAATTAATTATTCAATCAAGAACTAATGGTAGTCAAGGATAAAAACACAATATGAGAGGTTAACGAATTATAAACCTAGCTCTATTGCGAATCTAAATGGAGGGTTAATACATATGTAATGACTATATCAATGGACATTAATTAGAGTAACTATACTATATAGTTTTTGAGAGTGCAACTCTAAGTATTTAGTGGAATTACTTTAGAATTAATAATTATCTTAATTAATATAAAGAGTTTATATTAATTAATAAAATATTATTGGAGCTTAAAACTATAGGTCCATCGGTCCCTTCGTCACCTTCTATTATTATTCGAATAATAGAAAAATGAACAAAGAAAATTAAATAATTAATTATGAATTAGTTATTTAATACACTCAATAATAAGTTTATTATTTTTCATTAGATGAAATAATTGAATTATTGATTATTCAGTTAATTAAGACAAAATAAAAAAAGTTGTCATAGTTAATATATTTGTTATATTTCATTAAATGAAATAATTGAATTATTGATTATTCAATAATTAACAAATATAAAGTAACTTTTGAAAATAGTTTTTAAAATGGATTTTGTCAAATTTGAGTTAATGTCAAAGTGCCAAGTGTTGAGCTATAGTGACAAAACCTTTTGTTTTCCATAACATATTTGTTATGAATATATTATAACTTAAATGAGAGATTAATGAGTTAATGTCATAGTGCCTAGTGTTGAGCTACGGTGACAAGACCTTTTGATTTCCATAACATTTTTATAAATGTATGAAATCAATTGTAACTTTAATGAGGAATTTGTAGTATTTTCCTCTAAATGCCATAATGGCCATTATGGAGCAATACCACTATAAATAGAGGTTCAACCTCATTAGGTTAAAAAGTTGAAGACTTTGAGATTAAGAAATCCATTTTGAAAGTAAAATTTGTGTCTTCCGTGTTGGCTTTAGAGAAGTATTTTCTAAATCCAAAATAGATGGTCTCATATATTGAGAATATGATCTATTATAAATTGAATGTGATTTTGTTTCATTCATCATGCCCACACGTGCTTATTCGAGGTCATGAGGATCGGCAGAGAAGATCGATGGTTGATTTTGTACTCGTGTGAAGTAGCTATAAAGGTAATATTCTTCATCTTTTAGATTAGATATAAATAAAGATTTTTGAATACATATTATTATTAATATGTTATAACAACGATTCGTTTTATATTCATGTTAAAATTGTTTTTCATGATACATAGGTTACGTACATTATCGTTGTTATGAACATCGGTAATTCCGTCGTGCGAGGGAACCTAAAAACCAACAAGGGGACACCAGCAATACCCCACAACAACCTCGTACTGAACCTATACATCAAACCTGGGAAAAATATAGTCTAAGGGGGTGAGTGACAAACTCAGTAGGAGAAAACTATATTAAATACAATGCATGCGAAAACGATTTTTGTCATCATTTAGAAAACCAATGTCATACTTCTCATTTATTGTACATGGATTTAAATCACAAAACTCTTTCCCATTTTATTAAACAGACCCATGACTATCGATGTGGCTTCATCAAAATCCGTTGTATACATAGACAATTATACCACAAAATATGTTAAACATCGTTTTCCGTGTGAAAACATCATCAAGGAAAATAAATGGTCATACAAAGACCCATTCGACACACATCACAGAAAGACAGCCATTTTTTGAAAACAACACCTCTAAGACAGAGAAATCAAAATGAGGGCGATCCAATATGTCACCTGAGTTGCCGATGAGCCAAGCTCAATGCCGATACAACCTGTATAATCGTGGTAACAGATAAGGTTGTTGGCAACAGATTACTCCTCAACTAGCTGCCTATAGGATTCAAATTGACGAGGGTTGCCGACAAGTGGAGCTACGAGCCGTCATGCCACTTGTCAAATGGAAAGGTACTTGGCGAGCAACACACAACGACTAACAATCTTTTGATCTGTGTGACTAAAAACCCTAGCTAGGTTCTGGAGCTCGAAACACAAGAGACTCATCATTACTGCCCCATCACCCTTTCTACTTCCGAACTTGAAACCCGATGACATGTCACCAATGTCCTATCACCCTTTCTCATGTACAAACAATCAATCTTCTCGCATCAGAAGATTTCATAAGATATGCTCATGATACTTTAGTGCCAAGGCCATCTAAAGCATCATGAGGATTCATCCTCCCAACATATGTGCATAGAATATCAAACAATATATCATGTACGATAAAATAAACGTGAGAAAACATATATATATGTAAAAACAGACGTGTTGTTGAAATAGTTCTTGTCGGTTTCCCAAGTGTGGTATCCCACAAAATATAAATTTGCAAACATGATTCAATGCAGTGCATAGAATATAAAAAGCCCTTCCTCGATGACGACCACGATAACCTTACTGACTAGCTAGCTCTATACGCTATTGGAAGTGAGGGTCGAAACCAGTGATATTTCTAGAACATATAACAATGACGATGTCAAAATGTCAACAATCAAACGAGGGATAACAGATAAGTCTCAAACCAATACTAGGAATTCAAGATAGACTCTATGGACAACTACTAGTCCCAAACCGGAAATCAAATCTAGAAATACATCAAGAGTCCTAGACTAAAACACGAATCCAGATCAAAAACTAGGTATGGCTGGTGAAGCCGAATGAAGTTTGCTAAACCCAACTCTAAGAAAAAAACAGTGCGGTCGACTAAAACATAACAACGGTCGACCCGACACCTTAACAAATAACTAGAAAGATCCACTGGTCGACAAGACACGGTGACAATCGATGGAACACGACACGCTCGACCTGAACAACTTAACAGACAAGAAGACACAACTGGAGCCACTCGAACCCGACCACGGTCGAGAAGGCACAATGGTAGTCAATTGAGATCACGCAACAATCGACGAGGCAAAGCGAATGTCAATTAGGATATGGCAGCGTTAACCAAACTTAATGATGTCAACCAGAACCTCATAGCGGTCGATAAAACATGCTCGCAACCATCCAAGAGTCGACAGTCAAGGAGACTCAACTAAAGTCAATCGAGTATGACTTTGTTGGGGATCGGCTCGAAATCCATAAACTGAATCGAGCCTTAAACCATGCCAAATGACAAGAATTTCTATCAATGAGTCACAAGGGACATGTAGAAGGGTTTTATATCAAGTCTAGGAACCCAACCGACACATAAATGACTAAAAAATGTGACAAAATACACTGTGTGGTCGACCATGGACCGCACCAGAAACAGAACGGCGGGTGACCGAAACTGCCGTGGTTGACTAGACCTGCGTCCGCGGTCAATCACTGCAGACGATTGCACGCAATTTGGTGGACCGAAATTCAACCTGTGCATTTCCAACACATGTAGGGTCAACTCCGGTCAACTGGCATAGGACTCCAATGTGTTTCCTTGCCGGAAGCACGTTGTTTTCCTCATTTTTCGCCTTCCAATGACAAATAACCCTATAAAAACTTCAATACAACCAATATAAACTAGAAATTTCTCTCGGATTCGAGTTTTTTTAACCTCAATTCGAAGCCAATAAAATTTCAAACTTTAACTTCAAAAACAGAGGGGAGAAACATAATTACTTACTAACGGTCTTCACAAAAGTTAATGACCTGAACGTCAGGAATCCAAATTCATTGTCGAAATCTCTCAACTCTCCAATCAGACTCTCTTCCTCTTTCTCACGCTCTCTCTGGCCATAATTCCATCACTTCTTCCAATTCAATTAAATAAGTAAATAAATAAATAAATAAATAAATAAATAAATAAATATATATATATATATTAAATAAATTCAATTTAAATTTCGATTTGCTCCAAATGCTAACAAACAACGATTCTTTAACTAAAATCATTTACTAAATTTATTTTCTCAATTAATTTATTGCTCAGTAATATTTAATTTTACTAATTTTGACTATTTGACTAAAAATTTATATGTGATTACCATGCGACAAATTATATCAACTTTTCAACAACTTAGCTGACTGCTACGTAAAAAAAATTAACGAGCAAAATTTATTATTAAAAAAATTACTTCTACTCTCTGCAACTTCAACCATGTCTTCTTCCTCCACAGCATTTGTCATCTGCTTTCCCGACCTTAATTGGTAGAGTTGGTTAGACACTTAAGAGTCCTTAAAGAAAATATTGACATACGTCATAGATTTTCTATCCTAATTTGTTAGGAGTTGATATATGGAAGTAATGACTGAAGCATTCATATTTTATTGTTGAAAGTTTTACATTTGCGAAAGTCGCAAGAATAGTGGATGCGTTTGTGAGGGATGTTTTTCACTAATCACTAATGAAATTTTGGGGTTGAAGAAAAGTTTTAACCCCGTCTTTATTCAGCTAGACTTTGTTTCATCTTGGAATTTATGGAAAAAAAAATACAAATTAATTATTGTTGGTGATTTATTACACAGATTCAACCGATTTCTATCCAAGAAAATGAAACGCAAAAAAATACAGAAAATAGAGAATAGCATATTTACGTGGTTCGGGTAATGTACCATCCATCCACGGACCAAGACAATGAACCTGTATTACCGATCAAGAATCACAAACGGAAATCGTCCAAGAAAGTTACAGACTCCAAAATCAGAAAACGAAGAAGAAAACCCCTCTTCTTAGCCCTAACTCTCTCTCCCCTGTTATTCTCTCTCTTCCCGATTACAGACCCTCTTTCTGGAAAAACTAGACTAACTTTAACTAGTTTTGGTCAACCTAACCTAAACCTCACTTATTAAATAAGTGGACAGCTGTACATCTCATAACCAAAAGCACAACTACTTAATTGAGTATGGCACGTGTGACCCACATGCACTCCACTGAATCACATTACAATTCTCCACCTTGGTTCAGACATACTAAAACGATGGAGAACACACCCTATAAATTCAAATAGAACATACACCAACCAAATTTAAACAAAAATTAAACTTGGTAACAGGCAAAATCTTTGTCAATGCATCTGCTGGATTTTCTTTAGTTGCAATCTTCTCTACAAGAATTTCTCCTTCTTCAATCTTTTCTCTGATGAAGTACAACTAGATATCAATGTGTTTAGTTCCCTCATGGAAAACAGGATTCTTCATCAAGTAAATTGCACATTGGCTGTCACAATAAATTGTAAGATTTGAGCTCTCAATCTCCAACTCAGAAGGCAATCCTTTAAGCCAAATCCCTTCCTTGAATGCCTCCGTTGCAGCAACAAATTCAGCTTCTATGGTAGACAAATCAACACCTTTCTGCAAACTGGATTTCCAAGTAACAGAACCACCAAACACATTAAATATAAAACCAGAAGTAGAACGTCTAGAATAAATATAACTAGCATAATCTGCATCTACAAATCCAGTAATAGTATCAGTATTCAGTTTATTATTTCCAAAACATAAACTAAAATTCAAAGTGTTTGAAATATATCGTAGCAACCATTTTAATGCATATCAGTGTGATTTACCTGGATTAGCCATAAACCTGCTAACAATACTAACAGAATAGGCAAGATCTGGACGTGTACACACCATTGAATACATGATGCAGCCCAAAATATTTGCATAAGGAATCTTCTTCATGTATTCCTCTTCTTCCCTAGTTTTTGGTTCCTATTCCTTAGACAATCTAAAATGATTAGCAAGAGGAGATAAGATCGGTTTAAGATTAGAAAAATCAAACCTGTGTAAAACTCGTTTTAAGTAGTTTCCTTGAGTTAAACATAGAGTCTTTAATTACCGATTTCTCAATATATCAATGCCTAATATTTTCTTTGCATTTCCAAGATATTTCGTGTCAAATACCTTCCACAATTCTTGCTTTAATTTCCAAATTTCAGATTTATCTTTCACTGCTATTAGAATATCATCTACATATAATAAGACAAACATTCTATTCTCTTTACAGTTTTTATAATAAACACAAATGTTAAATTTGCTTCTTATAAACTCAATACCAGTAATGAATTCATCAAATTTTTTATTCCATTGTCTAGGTGATTGTTTCAATCCATATAATGACTTTTTCACCAAACAAACCTTATTTGGATCAGTTACCTCAAACCCTTCCGGTTGAGCCATTAGAATAAACTCCTATAAATCTTTGTGAAGAAAAGTTGTCTTCACGTCCATCTGTTCAAGCTCGAGATCCTGCAAAGCAACTTTTGACAACAAAACTCGAATAGATGTTAGTTTAAATACAGGTGAAAAAATTTCAGTGAAATCAATACCTTTACGTTGGGCAAAACCTTTTACCACTAACCTGCCCTTATACCGGGGTTTTTCAACCCCTGTTATTCCTTCTTTGAGCTTAAAAATTCATTTTGAACCAATCACTTTTTGCTGTCCAGAATTTTCAACTAACTCCCAAGTGTTATTTTTAATAAGAGAATCCATCTCTTCTTTCATAGCTGTCATCCATAGATCTTTGTCATCTCTGGATAATACTTCAGAAAAAGAAAGAGGTTATGCATTTTCCAAATCTGAAGCGACATGCAAAGCATAAGCTATGATATCTGCATACCCCAATCTCTGAGTTGGTTTAATAATCCTTCTAGATCGGTCCCGAGTTAATCGATAATCCATAGTATCACCTTTAACAGTAGATTCAATACTCACATCTTGCTGATTTTTTGAAGGATGGACAAAGTCTTCAGCATCCTCTTCAGATTCATTTCTTTCAAACTCCACCTCAATTGAAGTACTCTCTTTATACCAGGAGACGTATCAATAATTGGTTTCAAAGGAAAATGTTGCTCATTGAATGTAACATCATGACTAATGATAATTTTCCTTTGATTAGGTTCAATGGACCAAATTCTATATCCTTTGACCCCTTCCTCATATCCCAAGAAAATACATTTTATTGCTCTTGATTTTAGTTTTCCTTGTTTTACGTGTGCATAGGCAGCAAACCCAAATATCCTTAAACTTCCATAGTCCACAGCATATCCATGCCACGCTTCAAACGGTGTCTTGAAATTCAAAGCAGCTGAAGGACACATATTTATCAAATAAATAGCGGTTTTTACAGCTATCGTCCTTGGAAGTCTAGCAGTTAGAAGTATACATCTAACCCTTTCCAAGATAGTCCTATTCATTCGCTCAGCAAGTCCATTTTGCTGAGGAGTGTAGCTAACTGTATGATGTCGCACAATCCCTTCTTCTCAACAGAATTTGTTAAACTTCTACGAACAGAATTCCATTCCATTATTTGTTCTTAATTTCTTAATTTTCTTACCTGTTTGTTTTTCCACAATTATTTTCCAAGCTTTGAAGATTTCAAATACTTGATCCTTTGATTTCATACAAAAAACCTATATTCTTATTGAGAAATCATCTATAATTGTGACAAAATAGGTAGCTCCTCCCTTTGAGGGAACCTTTTCTGGCCCCCAAACATCCGAGTCAACATAATCAAATATCCCCTTTGAACCTTGAGTAGAAGTAGCAAACTTTATTCTCTTGCTTTTTCTAAGGACACAATTCTCATAAAAAAAACAGCTTGGATATTTTAACTTTCCCAAAACTGTTATGCTTTTGTAATTCCAGAAGACCATGTTCACTAACATGGCCGAGCCTCTTATGCCATAATTCAGCACTGTCAAGTTTTCCTCTCGTGACAGTATCAACATTACCAACAACAGTGTGTCCTTCAAGCACATATAAACCGTTATGCAACTTTCCCTTCATCACTGTCAAAATTCCCTTGGATATTTTCATAATCCCTGCCTCAATTCTAATTGCACAACCAATGGAATTCAACATCCCAATTGACAAAAGATTTCTTTTCAACTGAGGCACATATCTAACATTCTGAACAAGCCTTATGCAGCCATCATGCATTTTGAGCTGCACTATCCCTTCACCCACAATTTGGCAAGATTTGTTATCACCCAATAAGACTTTTCCTCCCATTGTTTTGTGATAATTCATCAACCATTCCTTCCTTGGAGTCATATGGAAGGAACATCCAGAATCTAGAATCCATTGTTCTCGCAATTCTAACTCAGAAGCCACTAGAACATCGGAGGATTCATACCCTTCTGAAACTACCGAAGCATCCCCCTTTTTCAACATTCTTTTCTGTCAGCTTCCTTTTTTCTTTCATAACAATCTTTCTTGAAGTGTCTGTCACGACCCGGAAGGGGGCCTGACAGAAATGCCGGGCCAAACGACCCGATCTTCGTAGAAGACCCGATCGCCCAGCCCAAGGCTAGTTAAATTGTTACGGAAGACTTGTTTAAATACCCAGCCGTGACCCACATGTGATGGGCCAGGTCCATTTAGTGATTGCAAGAATTATAAATAGAGTGGAAATAATAAACTTAATAATCCAAGTAAGTACTGTGCATACAATCCAAGAAAATCCAACAACCAAGTTTGGTATTTCTACAGTCATCCAAACTACAGATTATACAATTATCCTGAATATTTCCTAATGATTAAATAAAGTTTAACTAGATGAAACATATGAAATAGAACAAAGTCCCTACCCCGAATCACTCAAGTCTAATTAATCTTCTCTTTACTTGGGAAAAATAAGTCGATTGGGGTGAGTGACTAGCTCAGTATGGAATTTATACTAAATATTATGCATGTGTAAAACTTGTTTTACCTTTTCTTGAAAACCATGAGTTTCGAGGAAACATGCACATTTTAATAAAACATTTAAATCCTTTTCGTCTCAAGGAAATCAGGCTCGAAGGCCTCCGACGAGATATTAAGAAAACATGATTGCATACATAGACAACTATATATTAAAATACTCTCGTCGTGTTTTATATTGGAAATCGTAGTCCGTGAAAAAGGGAGGAACACTCATGGAATCCCCCGAACAAACACACAGAAAGGCGGCGACCGTTTCCGGGCAGCACCTCATGAGTTTGGTGGAAAGAGAAGAGAAAAATGACGGTGGTCCATAGACTCGACTCGTCACCCAGGTTGTCGTCCAAAAATTCTGCTACGACACGCCCGTAATATAAACAGATAAAAATATAACACCCTGATCAGGTTTAAGGATTTGCAACCCACGGAAGCGTCGTCACCTTCCCAATGTCTCCTATTTTCACACCGCGCAAACAAAACATCTCCACGTAGCAGGAGATGAATAGGGGATGTCCCCTTGATACTTTGACGTTCGCGACCGTCCAAAGTGTCAGGAGGATTTATCCCAGACAGGTTATAATCATCATATAAAAACATGAAATCCAATGCACAAAAGTAAACGTGTAAAACTTTCGTACTTATATAGTATAAAAAGCTGACGTGCTGTCGAACAGTCCCCGTCAGGTTTTTCATGTGTGGTACTCCACAAAATAGGGTTTTAATTTGAAAACTATGCAATGCGATGCAAGCAACTAAGTATAAAGCCCCTACCTCGACGGTGATCTCTTCTTTTAACCGAAGGTGTGGCTATCTCAGATGTCGGCTCGAAATCCTCAAACTCATCCAAGCCCACAAATCGTCCAATGCAGAAAAACAATCTTATAAAATATATTCGGAGAATAATGAAAAAATCCTATTCCAGGTTCAAGCTTAACATTTATTCTTAGTAAACAGAACAAGATTCCAACCCATCTACTGCACAACAGAATCATCTCCAATATTCTTTATTCTATTCACAACAAAGTAGTTGGACGACCTTTCTTTGAATGAGCATAAATCCTTATCTCAATTCATCAAGCCCTCAACCCTTGCAAAAATTGAACTAAATACATTCCTCAAGTCGACCCAAGGACTTGAGTGTTTAAATGACAACAAGGGACCAAACCCAAACCAATTTCCACATTGGACTATACATAAACAAATTTCAATTTGGAATAACATATTTGAAAAATTTGAAACTTAACCAACATCTAGTCCACCACTGAAGGCTATTAATAAAACTATAAGTGACTTACTATGCTCAATATATATATATATATATATATATATATATATATATATATATATATAT
>CM039478.1:17603872-17647483 GCA_022433065.1 Begonia loranthoides
TATATATATATATATATATATATATATATATATATATATATATATATGTGTGTGTGTGTGTGTGTGTGAAAACCATTCCAACAGAGGACCCTACGTCAAAATAGAATCCAATTTTCCATTTGTATAACCTTAGTGACAACATGGCAGATCTTCTGCACTCAAATCCAACAATAATCATAAAGCATACATCAGCCAACACAAAAGGGTAAAGCTCTCGCAGTTTGTCTACCAAAACCGAACCAGAAATATTGCAAACAGAACCCAAACTCATCAGCTAAAACCTTGGTAAAAACAGGGGCATATCTTCTGTATTTTCCCATCCAAAACAGCATATAATTATATCCATAGCTCACAACATCAAGCAGAAACCAAAACGAAATCCATTATCAAAGCTGAATCCAACGTCACAATAGGAATCCAAAGAAAAATCAGAACCGGGTATTTGCATTTTCCTACAGAAAATCAAAGGAGTTTAGCATTACTCACCGAATACACGAAATCGGAGGATAAAAATGGAGCTTCCCGGTTAAGCTTTCGTCGCAGACAGCGTCGCCGAGCTCAAGCTCCGGTCACGCCTCTCCTCCTTGCAATTTCGTCTCCGGCGAAGCGCACCCCAGCAGCGATTGAGAGACGCCCAGCAGACGGCGACTCCTGTTGTCGGAACCAACGAATCGCCTTCCTCTCCGGCGATTTTCCCTCAGGTTGCCCTAGGTCTCTCTCCTCCCCCCTTTCGCGTTCTGTAGCACGAAAAAATGAAGGGGGAAATTCTTCCCCTTCATTTTATCTTATTTTATTTTATTATATATATATATTTCCATTTAAAACCTCCATCTTTCCTATCCTCTTTCTCCTAATCCATTCCATGTATATACATAAATATACATCACACATTAATATAACTTATCTCCAAAATCTTATCTTCAATCCCGTTCTAGTTCAATCATTGTCCAACGACGTTTATCGGTCCAACAAATTTTCCAATTCTATTTTCCTCAAATAGATTTTTCGTTTTGGGATTTTCAATTCAACCGATTTGATTAATTGACCAAAATTTCATTCGTGTCATTACGCAATAATTTGCATCAACTGCTCAACGTCATGCCCGATTTAAATGCAAAAAATTTACACATGGATTTTATCCTCTTAAAAATTCTCGGGTTTTACAGTGTCCTTCCTTATGACAGAAGAAACACTTCCTTGCTTTAGACTTAGACATTGACTTGCCTTTTTGTCCTTTTTTGTCCTTTTGTTGAGGTATTCCCCTGACCATTAAATCTTCACCTTTAGAGGAATCTTTTCCATCCGATTTCCTCTGAAGTTCCTTTGAGTTCAATGAAGCCTTAACCTCTACCATTGTTAATGTTTCTTTTCCATACAACATAGTGTCAACAAAGTGTTCATACTTCTTCGGTAAGGAACTTAGAATTATAATAGCTTGGTCTTCCTCATAAATTTTTACCCCTATACTGTTGAAGTCCAAAATTATTTTGTTGAAGTCATCTAAGTGTATTCTCATTTCCTTAGATTTTTCCATTGCTAAGGTGTATAATTTCTTTTTCAAATAAAGCCTATTTGCTAGTGAACGTTTCATATATAAAGCCTCTAATTTTCGCCAAACTGTAAGAGCAGACAATTTCTCAGGTACTTCTCTTAAGACTTCATCTCCAAGACTCAACAAAATAGCACGTGAGCCTTGGATTCCACATCTTCAGCCTTTAATTTATCGTTGCTCCTTAGAATCTGTAAGGCCTTTTCATCAATTGCTTGAGCAAGTCCCTGGTGCACAAGAAGGGCCTTCATCTTGATGCATCAAAGAATGAAATCTTTGTCCCCCGTAAACTTGTCAACCTTAAATTTCGCCATTCAAAATTTCTTGAATTTCTGACTAGTTTGAAAATCCTTTCACAAGTCACAGAGTCTTAAACAACGAACCACTCCAATCTAAATAACCTTGCTTAATCACAGAATCTTAAACAGCAAAACGCACAATCTAAATTCAAAGAACAGACACAATCCGAAGGGCGTTTCTTGAATCATAGAATTAGAAGCAAAGAACAAACTCAATCCAAAAGTTGTTTCTAAAATCACAGAATCTAATGCGAGGAACAAACACAATTCAAAAAACTGTTTCTAAAATCACAAAGTCTGATGCACAAAACAACCCAACCTGATGACTGTTTCTAAAATCACATAATCTGATGCAAAGAAAAACCCAATCTGACGACAATTATAAAATCACATAATCTGATTCAAAGAACAACCCTATCTGAAGGTCACGTTTTCGATCCACGCTCACTACACCAATTGTTGGTGATTTATTACATAGATTTAATCGATTTCTATCCAAGAAAACGAAACGCAGAAAAATACAGAAAATAGAGAACAACAGATTTATGTGGTTCGGGTAATATACCCTACATCCACGGACCAAGACAACGAACCTATATTACCGATCAAGAATCACAAACGAAAATCGTCCAAGAAAGTTACAGACTCCGAAATCAGAAAACGAAGAAGAAAATCCCTCTTCTTAGCCCTAACTCTCTCTCCCTTGTTGTTCTCTCTCTCCCCGATTACATACCCTCTTTCTAGAAAAATTACACTAACTCTAACTAGTCTTGGTCAACCTAACCTAAACTCCACTTATTAAATAAGTGGCCAGCTGTACATCTCATAACCAAGAAGCACAACTAATTAATTGAGTGTGGCACGTGTGACCCACATGCACTCCACTGAACCACATTACAATTATATACACGAGGATCAATATTTTTTCCCCATACATAATATTATTATACACTATATATATATATATATATATATGTAGTGCATGTGATATCACACATATTAGTAGTTAGTAAATCAACATGCCACGCACAATTATCAAATAGAAAGAGAAGAGAAACACAAAAAATAGTATAAAAAATTATGTGAAAAAATGTTACAGAGAAACTTACTATAAAACTCAGTACAAACTCCAGGTCAAATATGGTTAGTAAAATACACATCGTACTACATAAAGAGGAGAACTTTATTTAAAAACCATTCACTTTCTATTCTCCAAAACAATGTGAAATTGTACACTTCTACTAATATGAGATGAACCCTTATAATGAAAATAATTTTAGACTATCATTGTCTTCACACATGTTTATTAACTAAAACTAGTAGATGATTTGAAAGTATGTAATGGGTGATGTTAAACCAGTTCTTACCGTATTCTATTTTGCTTTTTATTTACCTAATTGAAACCCATTATTAACAAGAGGAACAATAAAACTTTGGAAAGATAAATTGAATTGTGTGAATAATGGTTGGAAATTTTTTTCATATTGTAATACTATACTAGTCTATTACATAGTGTCTGAAATTGTGTTTTGGACGTACATATAACACATTAATGTTGGCCCAAATCAACGTGATCAGTATGACCCAAGCGGCGATTAATGGGGTTTTGGTTTGGAAGAGCCTATATCAAAATGTTCTGTCTGTGGGCTTTGAATCGTGGGGCGAGGCCTATTTATTTTTTCTCCAACAAGCTTTGGGTTGCCGTGCTTGTCATGACGGCCTTGGATCTTGTGAGCTTGTCTTGCGAGCTGTCTTAGAGGCTATTGTTGTGGTCTCGGTGCTTCCTTTATCAGACTTTTTTGGACAACTCTATAGGCCAATCCTTGATTTAAGACCCAGTTTTGATGTAAGCAGACCTACGAGTGAGACTTGGCCTCATTATTATTATTATTATTTTTTTATAAAAGATGGTCCCAGTAGGAAATAATAACTATTTTTTAATTATTTCTTTTTAATTTAAGTCTCTTTTTTGAGTTAAAAAGGTTCATATTATTGTAATTTTTATTTATTTATTTGATTTATCAAACAAAAAAGATATTTTGAACTTTCTACACCATTCGCTTACTCACCGTTTAATGAGGCATGGTACAAAATAACATTTAAAAAATAGAACAAATGAAACTATTCTAATTTCTTAAAATTTGAAGAATCTAAAGACGTAAGAGAATAAAAGAAGAAGAGACAACCAAATAAAGAAAAAGATGAAAAAAAAAGGTAATAATACATTATGTTTATATATAATTTATTAATTAATATATGTAATATATTATTTTAAGTATCTAAAATGTATCATAATTATTATCATTAACAAATAAAGAATACATAAGTATCACATCAAAATATAAATTAGAATATAAATATAATATTATTGTAGAGGAAAATATGAAGTAAGAAAGAATTTTTTTTTTTAGAATTGTTATTCTAATTATTAACTATTGTCATGACCCAAAAGGGACAATGACATAAAGAGAAACAGATTTAGTCGTCCGACCCTGGTCAGACTAAATAATTTGCAATAGAAGATTTGAAATTAAATAATTTAGAGAAAACCAAGGTACAAAAAAACTTGAGCTTAACACACAATCATCTAATAGTAACATTAAAAATAGAATAATAGTAGGAGGAAATAGAAGAGTTTGTGCAATAATATAAACACACCATGGTAAGAGTTGTACAAAAATCATCAATGAAACAAAAATGAAACAATATGACAAATGATCATCACATAAAACAATTTAAAGAAAACAAAAATAAATAAAGAAGATAGGTTTCATTCTTGCTTTGGTTGCTTCAAGTCATCGTGTCTAAGACCTCAAAAATATTAGTTATTTTTGGGTGAATTGAACATTCTCAAACAAAAATTCCAAATGTGATATCTAGTGTTTTTAAATAGGTTTAACAAGTAATGTATAAGTCAATTATCAAAAATAAGTCCAAAAAATTATCAGTGGAGCCTCGAGAAAATAGTTATATTACATTGTAATAGTAATAAAAATAGGGAAATTAACAAAAAAACAACTAAACTATGGAGTCAATGACAAGTCAACCACTAAACAATTTTTGCTAACAAATAAAACAATCAACTATTGAAAACAAACTACGCAAACATCACTGTTAATAGCGAACTTACTTTGAAAATAAAAGAGTAGTAAGCTTCCCATCGAAAATATCTTTTAACTCGTCTCTCACTACATGAATTTCTTTGGTTGTTGCGAAATTAATCATATTGTTAATTTCATTTAAATTCAAGGTTGTATCAAGTGGGTTTGATGGATTTGTGATTAACACTCATTTCATTGTCAATTTAAGAGTTTCTGTTTGTCTATAGGCTTCTTCTAGTGCAGACATGGTTATTTTGAAGCCATTGAAGCTCGAACAATGTATAACAAAAATGTCGCCAAATTAATTTGAAGAATTCATAGTTTGATTGGAAAGACGTCATCTTTACTTTGCAGAAAGCTGTCTTTCCTTTGAGAAAATTGGTATATTCGCTGCGAAAAGTCGTCTTTTCATTGAGAAAGTCAGCTTTCCTCTGCAGAAAGTAATATTTCTTGAGTCATATTACAAAATCTCACTTTTTGTAGCGAAAATCGAAAAGAAAATGTTATTTAACGGAAAACGTGACAATAATGTTTACTCCGTTCATTTTTCATGTTGAGTTTTTTTATTTGTTAGTCTAAATTGCTTAGTGGTTGACTTATCATTGACTCTATAGTTCAGTAATTGTTTTGTTAAGTCTCTAATAAAATAATGTCACAACTTTTACTGTAGAAAGCAATTGGTTAAAAGAATGTCACTCATGGACCTTTAATGATCTTGTCATAGTTGTACGAGGGAAGAATGCGATCATCAAGAGAGATTGAAACATAATAATAATTACCCTGATCAAGTTTATAGATTTTCACTAAAAAACAGATTGTAAGGTATCTCGAAAAATTTATGAGATGTGCAAACACATATTTAAACAATCATATGTGCATAACAAATAACTACTCAGCTCACCGCTCAAGTAAATATAGTAACCATGACATTTATTTACATATAATCATATATGCAAGAGCAAAACTAGATGTACAATAAAACTTAACCATATTGTAAGACATGATATGTCATCACATGTTTGAGATATATCTAAAAATAGGTTCTAAAAGAATGATATACACAATATATTAAAATAAATAAAACTCAGATCTCAAATGATGGTTTCCCTCTTGACACGGATGAGATCAACACCCTCAAGATGTCTCCTAGTGAATGAATCCTTGGTACTTATATTTGTACTAATTTCGAAACTCTTAAAATAGTTGTTGGAGCCTATAACGAAAATAAAATCTATATTGGGAATGAAAAAGAGAGATTTCCAAAATGTCCCTCATATATGCCTATTGTCGCACCGATACACAACTAGAGTCTTGACCCTAAAATTTTGGGTGGTTTGGGGCTTGATTCAGGGCACTTCGACACATGTTGGTTTCCATTCAACCTCATCAAGGCCGGTCTACTGAAAAGTGGCCCAGGTCGGTCTCGAATCCCGGTTTGGAAAAAGGTCCCCGCCTAAGCTTACCTCACCCATTTTTGGAGGGTCCAAGATTTGGGTGGCTGGACAAAGCCCATGAGCCACCTTCAACACATCCACAACCATTATAGTCCAACCTTGAACCAACCCCATACTGTGTCTCAAAAGAAGAAATTCAGGTTTATAGGCTACGAGCCATCGTTTGATGCTGAATTTTTGCATTGCGGCGTGACATGCCTAACAAATCTAGTCTCTCTAGAAATATAACCCATCACCACGGCTCAATATTCTTCACCTTTTGTAGTGTTTTCAGCACTATAAATTGGGTTTTAGGTCATCTATGAATAATCTACCTTTTATATGCAAAAAAATGGTCTATTTAGAAAGCCCATCAATAGAATGTCACATTATCATTATAATCCATGGTTAATAATGTCACCTAATGTTTCCTGAGATTGTTTGTGTCTAGTATTACCAATTGATAAAATGTAGAAGCAATTTTAATTGAAAGATGTAGTGTTAGATCCTTCTAAATACATTTTATATCTACGTATGAATTTTTACCAATTATGTGTTGTTTAGCTGTTTTTAACCAAATTAAACTTCTTTAAATTAAAGATATGTGACGACCCAGTTTTTATTACCTTTAAAAATCGTGTGAAATTTAAAACTTTTCTTTTCTTTTATAAAACAACGAAAATCTTTATTAAAACCAAGTTGTAATTAGAGTTCTTTTCTTAAAACCTAATCGTTAAAATCTTTTACTTAAAACACGTTACTTAAATCTTTATAAACAGTGAATGACTTTTGTTATAAAATCATTTTTCTCATTTTGTAGCATAAGCGTAAACAATTCATTTAAAGAACAATAAAAAAATCGTTTACTTATTATTTACAAAATCCTTTTTCTCTTTATATTCTTTAGCCTAGCCAGCCACAAGACCCGTCTGTGCAAAATCCTTCATCAACTGCTCATTCACCTATTCTCGTGTGTGTACATATCTACACCACAAGCAAACTGTGAGCCTCTAAGGCCCAGCAAGAAAATGGGATGCAATATGATGTATGCCTGTAACTGATTATGTCAGAATGGAATCCACCCAAACTATCCTTTACTCACGGTTACATACGTTAACTCATACATTGAGCTAGGAAATTGGAGGTTCCGTCGCTGGGAGAGTGGCCGCTAGTCGGCATCTAACCCTTGGGTATACAGGCTCTCGAGACCTAACGAGGGAATGACATAATCTTGAGTCTACCCGGTTACGATCTGAACCACATCCCTAACCTCCAATTCGCCTTATATCCATTTTTCTCTCACAATATGTATATGAATACCAACCTGAATGTGTCATTCCTAATTGTTTCTATTATCATGATGCATGTCAATGCGGTGCACAGATCACAACAACATGCCAATACTATAAAATGGAACTATAAACGAAACCAATCAAGTAAATCCAAGCCAACAATGAAGAGAGAACCAACAGCCTATGTTACCAAGTCATATAATACGAGACGATGATTATGAGCAATAATCCAACTAACATAATTAACAAACTAAGTAATAGAAAACTATACGAAGCAATATAATGCAAAGACAATTAACTAAAGCATGGAAACATGGAAATAATTAGTAACATGCTATATCATGGCGAGGTATTCTAAAACAGAACATTTCAAGCTATCTAAGCATAACTAATCAATTTAGTTTATTAACAACGAGTTATTATAGCGTGGAGTTTAGAGCAGCGTTTTTAAGCATAACATTAACAATATTCAAAACCTTAGACATGCTCGAAATTAAAGGAAATAATAACAATGTCTAACATCCTAAACATGCTTAGTAATTATAGGAAAACAACAACATATAACTGGGAAAAATGACATTATTATTGGAGATACTAAACATGCTCGACAACAATTTAAAGACGTGAAAAGAACATGAAGGTAGTGACAATTAGCAGCCTAACATCTAGTAAACGAGGGCAGTAGAGCAGGGCATATTAAAACACTATATTTGATAGCAAAAAACTAACGGTGAAACTGTCGATGAATTTGAAAATCAAGCTAAAGGCTACAATGAATTTGTTATTTATAAAGCAGCAGAAGGATATCGAGAACCAGTAAACAATCCACGAGAGAGTGTAAATAAGCATGCTTGATAGATTAAAGGAAAAACAACAATATCAATCCTTGCAGTATGAATAAGCATGCTTAACAGATTAAAGAAAAAACAATAATATCAATCCTTGCAGTAACAAAATGGAAATAGAATAAACAACCACCAAAGAATTATGTAGCAACCAAACTAAACTAAAGGAGCAATATGTCATCAGATTAGCAACCAACAGCAGGAAGTTGACCATCAAGCTAACAACCATGATAGAGAAATAATGACCTTGAGACTAACCAAAATCAATTACGCAATTTACAACAGCAAAATAGCAGACTATAGATTCACAACAGCAAACATAATCAATCAAACACAAAGACTTAGCTTGTGGTGTAGGGACTCCACTGGCCACGACTCTACCCATTTCTTACCTCACAATCGTTGAAGACTCACAACACAGAAAATAGTAGCAGTAGAGAACTCACAGTAGCAGAACTCACAGTAGGGTTTTCACTAGAAGAAGACACTCGACTCACCACACCGTCACAACACACAGCTAGGAGAGTTATATAACCCGAGACCGCACTCGTCCATCTCTCCAGCATAGAGATTGCTAGCAGATGAGAGAGATTGATGGACAATTGCCCATATCAAGGGAGGAGGTCCACTCCAAGTCCACCACGTGGAAAGCACGCAATCTCCTCGGGAGAAAAGGAAAAGCATTGGAAGGAGATTTAGAAAATGGCGGCAACTGTTGCTGTAATTTTGTTAAAATCAGACTTTTTGGTCGAGGAAGTCGATCAAACTGTCGACCGCATTGCGACCAAAAACCTAAATTTGCCATGGTTTTGCATTTTTGGTCGGAACTTGCGACGGTGTCCCGACCGATGATTCGGCCGCAAAATCAACGAATTTGACATATTCAAAAACCTATTGTTTTTCGGTCGCACATCACGTCTTCGTCTTTGATCGCAGTGCGACTGAAAACCTAAAATGCAGTCTGTAATGCATTTCGGATGCAAACCTTTCGACCCCAACTTCAACCTCGATAAGACAAAAAATGCAAAGAGCAACCCATAATGCATTTCAGACGCGAACCTCAACCACGTCTTCGACTGTAGTGCGACTAAAAAATCGAAATGCACCTTTTCCTTTAAAAATTCATACTTTAATCACTCCACAATATTTTTCTTGTATTTACACGGTATTAGTCCAACAAAATATTGTTTCACAATATAATACATTAATTTCACAAAATTCATTGCATTATATAAATGGGGGAAAATTATCAGGGTACTACAAAATATCTACGAGCTCTTGATGTTCAAAACTGCCAATCCCCATTACATACACAATTTGATATTTAAGGCCCCTTAATACTATATAATGGTCCATAGGTTATTGATGATTTTATAAATAGCTTCTGTGTTTCCAAGATTTTTGAAAGCTAATATAAAATATGTGAATTTTAATGTGATATACAAATTTGTCCTCCTTACTAAGTTGTCTTAGAATAATTAATTTTGTAGGAATTTCGAGCTTAATTAAGGATAAATTGGATTGAATTAAATGATGGATGAAATTAGAGAAAAATAACATGGTGGATATATTTTTTGTTTTCGGGTTCCCAACCATAAAAGTCGTATACAAGTTTTCATAAACAACATAAGAAAGTAATTGACATGCATATTAAATAGTGAATAAATGAATTAAAATATAAAATATAAAATAACAAAAAATCAATATTCTTTTATTTACTATATAAGGGAGGTCAAATTTGCCATTCCCTTCACGGGGTAGAAGAGATGAGACAGAGACAAAGGATGAGACAAAATCTCAGGTGTAAGGCTGGTAGAGTGGAATTGAAGCTTCAAGTCTAAGTCTTTGTGCAAGTCTAATGCTTGATCAACCAACTCCTTGGTAAAAACCGAAGGTAAAACTTGTTTCCCCCATCTATTTTATAAATCACCATATAAACTAGGATTTGTAGAAACTTTGTAATCGAATCACATAAAAGTGAGCAAAATCTGACCCAATAAAGTGTAGAACTTCTTGTTGTGTTGGTTGCTTTTTGGGTCTACCTATTTTGGCTAGAAAAGCAATAAGGAGGCATCGGGTAAGAACCCATTTCCGGGTACCAAATGAGCCAGCACCGTTGTGCCATCTATGTGGTGCCGATACTGAAAATTTGAGTAAGTGTGGTGGCAACAACAATGTCGCAGCGTTGTTCCTTATCTAGAATGTGCAAGTTTGCATCTCATGTCCTCTTCGCAGCGCTGGTGTTTCCAAAGTTACAACATTTGTTTGCCAACCACTTGAATGTGTGGTGCCAAGGAGTAGAGGCCGCAACACCAGGTGCTCGAGGCAAGAGGTCCAAGTTGTCTTGGGCACCACGACGCTAGCCAATTAAGTTAGGTATTTTCATAGGACTAATTTAAAATGGCTTGGATTGAGCCATTTCCTAGTTATGGGCCCAATCACTTTGTTTATGATTTAGGTGACATACTAAAGACTAGTATGATGATAGATATGGAAATTAAGGAGGATTTTTAAGGTAGTCTTGGGAGTGAGCAAACTTATCGACCCTAGAAGTAACGATAGTGATAATATATCTGACCAGGTAGTGTTTTTTTATTATTATACTATATGTTGTATTCATGTTTTCAAAATCTATATTTTAGTCATACTTTATCAAAAGAGACATTTTCTATTTAACAACATGTCATGTTTTTATACGTGTACAATTTTTCACATGAAAACAAGCATGCATAATAGATGGTAATTACCAGTCAGGTACACTAAAGCTTTATGAGTTCGAGTAATGAGCAGTGTATGTTAAGAGTCTACAAGTGCGTGTAGGTGTATGTGTTATGGGCAACAAGTAGACGTGTCACAATTCAGAGGCGGGCCTAACAGAAATGTCGGGTCAAATGACCTAATACTTAGAGAGACCCAATCGATTAGCTCAAGTTTTGATTTGCAGTGGAAAACTTAAATGAAAATCAAAGTCATTGCCCACATGAGATGGACATAGGTCCATATAGCGATTACAAAAATAATAGTGTAAATAAATTAAATAAATATGAAACCAAATCCAAATTATTCAGTACCATTTAGATATCTTAATATAAACCCAAATTAACAAATAAGTCTTCACCAGGAAAGAAATTAACACAAGGAACATAATAAAAAAATAAAACAGGAAGGTTCATCACCACACATCTACTCCCAGCTACTCTTGTCCTTACCTGGGATGGAAGAGGTTGTTGGGGTGAGTGACTAACTCAGTAAAAAACTTATAATAATGCAATGCATGCAAAAATTAGTTTTCTCAATTATCTCAAAAACCATTATCATATAAAATGTTGTGCGTGAATTTAAAATCATTTAAAAATTATTTTTAATGTTTTAAGAGACCAGCCCTACTAGCCACCGATGAGCAGTCAGTAAAATGTAGTTGTTGATATAGACAACTAATATCAAAGTAGCTCTATCTGGTTTTTCACAATAAAAAATTCTCAGTAAAAAGGGAGGATCACTCAAGGACTCCTCCATACACATGCACAGAAAGACGACAACTGTTTTTGGGCAGCACCTCATGAGATAAAAAGGAGAATATGATGATGATTTGAAGATCTAGTAGTGTCACCAGGGTTGACGATGAGCAAGACATAAATGACAACACAACCCATAGAAAGAAATAAACAAACACATCCTGATAAGGTTAAGAATTCAAAACCTAAGAAGCACGTCATCACCACCCTATTACTAATTTTCACGACGTGCAAACAAAACATCTTCACGCAGTAGAAGATGCACTATGATAGCCTCGTGATACTTTGACACCGATCCATCCAAAGCATCAAGAGGTTCATCCTCACAATATTACAACAAATAATGAATGATAAACCATGCACAATAAATCAAACGTATAAAATTCATGTATATACATAGTATAAAAACTTGCATACCATCGAACAGTCCCCATCGGATTTTCTTACATGGCAACCAACAAAAATAATGTTTAGAAAACATGATGCAATGCATAGCAAGAAATATAAAATCTCTACCTCAACGACAGTCTCTCCTCTTACGAAAAGGAGCAAGAATCTCAGGTATCAGCTCATAATCCACATACTCGCTCGAGTCCATGAAATCCTTTCACAAAAGTTGGAGATTCAAGTGTTGCGAACCCAAATCCAGTGTGCAAACCCCCTTTCATGGGGAATCACCTTACTCCTTCTCCCTCTCCCTCTTGTTTCTTCTCTTGCGGCCGTGTGTAGGGGAATGAGGGTTTCCCTTATTCCCTTCTAATATTATTTAAATTTTATAATTTAATTTACTTTTATTTAATATATATCATATAATATATGTTAAATACACTCCCTTTAAATTTTTGATTCTTTTGATACTGCCAAACATTAACCAAACTTTGACTGAAGGCAATTCCCATCTACTAAATTAATTTCTTTGATTTATTTACCACATGGTAACTCCCAAACCAACAATTCGACTGATTGATCAAAAATTCACATGTGGCCACTACACGATAAACTGGTCAACTCTAAACACCTTGAATGAAAATTAAGCAAATTGTTTTTACGTGATTTATTATTATAAAAATAGTAGTATTTATACCCTTCCCCCCTTAAAGAATTTTATCCTTGAAATTCAGCACAACCTCAAAAGTACCATTAAAGAGGTGGGAGTACTTCCGCATCATTTGAACTCAAGCTGCCAAGTAGCTTCTCGTTTAGTGTGATTTCTCCATAGCACACAAACTAAGGGAATCTCCCTACGACGAAGGACTCCAGTCTCTCGACCTAGGATCCACTCAGGCTCCTCATCATACGAGATATCCTCCTAGATAGGAACGTCAGTTCAGGAGATGATGTGAGAAGAGTCAGGCGTGTACTTCTACAGCTGAGATATGTGGAAGACATTATGAACGTACCCAAGCTGGGGAGATAGATCAAGTCTATAGGCCACGTTGCCAACTTTCTCAACAATCTAAAATATGCCAATACACCTCAGTGCTAACTTTCCCTTCAACGCAAACCCACTAAGACCATGCCTCAATACGAACTTTCCTGCATCAAATTCAACCTCTGCATTACTTTTTTGCCTACTCTGCATAGTTTTGAGTTTCTCCCGAATTAGCTGAATCTTATTTGTGGTCTCTTGAATCTCTGGTTCAAGAGAAACTCTCTCCTTCGCCTCGGCCCAACACACGACAAACAACATGGCCTCCCATACAATGTCTCATATGGGGAGATACCAATGCTGGTATGATAACTCTTGTTATACACAAATTCGCCCAACGATAGATGATTACTCCAGTTGTCACTAAAGTCTAGGTATAGGCTTGCAACATGTCCTCTAAAATTTGGAAAGTCCCTTTCGACTGCCCATGAATTTGAGGATGATGCGTTGTGTTAAGGTTCAACTCTGTACCTAGAGTTTTTTGCATGGCTCTCCAAAACTTGGACGTAAATCTAGGGTTGCAATTGGAGACGATGTTGGAGGGAACACCGTGAAGCCAGATGATATTTACGATATAGAGACGAGTCAATTTGGATAAGGGAAAATCTATTCGGATCGGAATGAAGTGAGTGGATTTGGTTAAATGATCCACAATGACCCACATCACGTCCAAATTTTGAGGAGTCCTAGGAAGACTTGTGAAGAAATCTATGGTAATCCTATTCCATTTTCATTTTCAAATATGCAAAGGCTACAACAATTCTGCTGGTCTCTTATGCTCAGCCTTTATTTTCTAACACGTCAAACATCTGGCCACAAAGTTTTCCTCATCATGCTTCATACCCACCCACTAGTATTGTCGCTTCAAGTCATAGTACATCTTTAAAGTACATAAAGCAAATCATGACCTGTGAGCCTCAACCAAGATAGTCTGCCTCAAATCCTTAATGTTAGGAACTGTTTCCTTGCCTATAAGCTCATCATATTGCTGCTATAATTTCTTAGTCCTCTAGAGCAACGTCAGAGTAGCAATAATGTTGTAGGCACAAGTTGTGCTACTAAACTCAAAGTATTGAAGGTTGAAATCACCAATGGTGACCGAATGTTTCCACTCATCAAGGACCAAACAGGCAAGGGATCCCTGAGGATTTCAGCTTAGAGCATTGTCCCCCCCCATTTGCCTTACCAGGGTGATACTATTGGCTGAAATCATAGTCCTCTAAACACTCCATCCACTTGCATTACCTCAAATTTAGATCCCGCTGAGTGAAGAGATACTTTGGGCTCTTATGATCAGAAAAGACCTGAAATTTTGCATCGTACAAATAGCTCCACCAAATCTTTAAAGCAAAGATAATGACAACCAACTCGAAATCATGAGTTTGGTAATTTTGCTCGTGGGGCTTCAACTATAGGGATGCATAAACAACCACTTTACCTTGTTGCATTTTGACTCATCCAAGTGTAACTCTCAATGCATATGTGTAAATTGCGTAAGAATGCTTACTATCAAACTTTGTTAGAATTGGTGCACTCTTTAATCTGCTCTTTAACTCCTCGAATGCATTCTGAAAATGGTCATCCCACTCAAACTGTTCTCCCTTTCGAGTCAACTTGGTAAATGGTGCGGCTAACAAATAAAAGTTCTCTACAAAGTGGCGACAGTATGTGGCAAGACCAAGGAAATTGTAAATCTCTGACACATTCTTTGGAGGATGCCATTGTACAACTTCCTCTATTTTTGTAGGCTTAATAGAATTCCCATCACGCTATGTGTCTCAAAAACTTGACTTCTGACGTCTAGAAATCACACTTGCTTCTCTTGGCATACAACTGGTGATCTCTCATAATTTGTAACATGATTTGAAGATGCTCCATATGCTCACTCCGAGGTCTAGAATATACCAAAATATCATCAATGAAGCCCACAACAAATCAATCCAGGTATGGTTTAAAAACTTAGTTCATAAGATCTATGAAGGCAGCTAGGGCATTAGTCAAATCTAAAAGTAAGACAAGAAACTCAAAATTTCCATATCTTATTCGAAAAGTTATCTTCGGTATATCCTTATTATAGATTTTCATTTAGTGATAATCAGACCTTAAATCAATCTTAGAAAAATATTATGAACCACCAAGTTGGTTGAATAACTCATCAATCATCGGTAACAGATATTTGTTATTCACAGTAACCTAGTTCAACTTCCGGTAATCAATACAAAGCCTCAAAGAACTGTCGACTTTCTTTGCAAACAAAATAGGAGCACCCCAGGGAAACATGTTCTCACGAATGAATTCTCCATTTCTCAATTCATCCAATTGTTTCCTCAACTCAGACAACTTGACGCGGGCCACCTTATACAGCGTCCAAGAGTAAATCAATGTCAAACTCAATCTTCTAGTCTAGAGGCAACCTTGGAAATTGATCAGGAAACACATATGGAAACTCCCTCACAACCAAGATGTCTAGATCCTGACCAGTAGTCTCACCATCAAGATTGACAGACCAAAGGTTCCCTTACTCACCCAGTCCACTACGGCCAGCTAGACAATCCTTTAGAATAGGGTTAGTAATCACCGCACTAGGATCATTGCGATAGACGACAACCCATCCATAATTCGACATGACTATGACCCTCTTTAGGTAATATTCTATAGTTTTCCTGTACTTCCTTTGCCACTCCATGCCCAAAGTCACGTCGAATTGACTCATCGACAAAATAACTAAATTCGTAGAAATTTTTAGTTGTCTATAACTGCATAGACAGACCTGCATACAAAAGATACTCAAACGTGGACACCCAATGGAGTGCTAAGTACCAATGAAAATTCTATCTTCTCCATTAACATACCCAAAATTGACACAAGTACAAAAGAAATAAAAGAGTGCACCAACCCTGTTTTCGAACAGTACTCGAACAAAAGAGTGAGAAATAAGGATTATACCTTTAACGATGTCTTGATCCTCCTTACTGAGAAATACTCGATCCCACCGACAACATAAGCCTGATCTAAGACCTTCTCCTTGCCATTGTGGCTTTTCCCATTGCCACCCTTGGCATAACTAAACTCGACACCATTGCCCTGGAAAGACTATTCCCTAAACTCACCAGACCTCTACTGCTGGTAGGGACTAGATAAGTAGCTCTACTGATATTAGTTGGCCTCTAAATATCTAGACATGTTAGCTGGTAAAGGGTATAATAGGTTGGTTGGGGCCTTATCGTCTATTGGGAAGTAAAAACTGGTTGCCTCTGATATTTCTGGACGGATGGTCTACCAAAACCACTTCTATCCCTAGGACTAGTTTGAGTAGCACTACCCTAGGAAGATGAGAAGGACAGACGTGGCAGCGGTAGCTACTGTTGATTTTGTGAGAAATTCTTTATCAAATGCCTCACTGTCTACATGTATGGCAAGTATAAGGACTATACCAGCCACTGCTAGACGATCCCCTGCTGGCAACTAGGGTCGAATCTCCACTAGACCCTTGTCCTTGAAACTTTCAGTGATTCTTCTTGGTTGCCTTTATTTCCTTTTACTTAGCCTGCCTTTCTTGAAAGCTTCCATAGTTGGTGTTGTAGACCCTCTCCATTCTCTTTGCAACCTCAAAGACCTCCAAGAGAGAATCATACTGCATAACAGCTACACCTTGCTGTAGTTTTGGCCTCAAACCTTACTGAAACTTCACAATTTGACCCCGCTAGGAAATTCCTTTAGAGTAAGGCAAAAGCTCATATAACTGAGTGTAATATTCCATTACTATCATAGATCCCTAGTTCAACTCGTTCAAAGCCTTTGTCATTGACTCATGATGACTCTTACTGCTATAGTGACCCTTGAACACCATAGTGAATTCCTTCCACTCCATAGATTAAATGTCAAATCTCGATCACATTGCATTCCACTAGCTCAGTGCTAACCTCTCTAGGTAATGGGTAGCAATCCTAACCTGGTACTATGCCGAAACTTGTAGAGGCTCAAAGTTTCTCTCCATCTTCTAAAGCCAACTCTCCACCTCCATTGGGTTCACACTACCCTTAAATACGGACAGGTTTAGTTTGGCAAACTCTCAGAAATAGGCCATCCGAGTCATTTTGGACTTCTGTGTAGCACTATTGCTCAAAATGTTTCATAGAGCCTCCAACATGGTTGTGATAAGGTCAAAGTAGTTATCTTGCAATTGGTTATGGTTGTTCCTTCTCGGAGGCATTTTGACTTTTTTAAAAAGAAAATTCACCAAGTGTTAGAAAAATCCTTTGCACAATGGACAGTGTCCAAATGATTATTGTAAAAACTGCTATTTATAATAATAAATTACATGGATAAATTTTTCACGTTAGGTTTGATCAAGGTGTTGAAAGTTGACCCGTTTTGTCGCGTAGCAACCACATATAAATTCACAGTCAAAAGATAAAAATGGTGAATTTGGGTGTCACAATAAAATGAGAAATTTAATTTCGTGAATGAGGATTTACTAGCATTGAGAATTTGGTTAACAGATGGATACTCGAAAACTTAATTAGGTTATTTAATATATATTAAATCAAATAAAATAAAAATGTAAATTTTAAAATAATAATGTAGGGGATGCAGCCACCGACAACAAAGAAAGAGAGAGAAGGAGAAAGGGAGGACCCATCCTCGAGGGAGAGAGTTTGGATACCGGATTTGGATTCACAACACTAAGGGCTCCCACATTTGTGAAGAGAATTCGAGGGTAAGTTGTTCTCCTCTCCATTTTCATTTTTAGAGTTTTATTGAAAGTTAAAAATCAGATTTGAGCTTGGAAACTCAAATATGTGGGTTGTTATTGTAATAAATTGGTATATGTAGAGTTTATGTAGGAGATTTAACCTTTTGGAGGGAAAAAAGAGAGAAAATGACTCATTTCTGTCATAGAAATCGTGCTGGAAGGTCACCCTAATTGACCTCTAGTCATGCCTAGTTAACCATAGAAAAGGTCGGGCGTGTCAGCAAGGTTCAGGCTAATTCATGGTCGATCATGCAGTTCACAGGTCAACCATAGCCTGAACTAGTCAACCATGCCATTGTCCAGGTCGACTGCTACAATGCCCTGGTTGACCGCACAGTGTAATTTTTGGTCATTTACCCATTGGTTTGGCTTCTTAGTCTCAGTATAGGACTCGTATCTATTGTGATTTATTGATGAGAATTCTTGATCTTTGACATGCTTTTAGGTTCAAACGAGTTTGTGGATTACGAGCTGTAACATGAGGTTGCTGCTCCTTCTGGTAAAAGGAGAGGCTGTCATCAAGGTAGAAATTTTATACTTTATCGCATTGTATTGTATTGTTTCATGGTTTTCAAACTTTATTTTTGTGGGTTGGCACATATAAAAACATGATGGGAACTATTCGAAAGCATGTTAGTTTTTATATTACATATATATACATGAGTTTTACATGTTTATCTTTACATGTATGATATTTCATTGATTGCTCTGTTACTGATATGGGAGGATGAATCCACTTGATATTTTGGACGGTCACTGTGCCAAGTATCACGAGGCTATACCAACACATATTTTATTGTGTGAAGATGTTTTGTTTGTACGCTATGTGGAAATGGGTAATTGGGCGGTGATGATACGCTCTTTGGGTTTTTAATCCCTAAACTTGATAAGTGTGTATTTAGTTATTGATATTACGGGTTGTGTCATCATAAAGCGTTACTTATTGGAAACCTGGGTGATGTTGCTGGATCTTCGGATCACCGTCATTTTTACCTTTTGGCTTATGAGGTGCTACTCGAAAACGGTCATAGCCTTTCTATGCGTTTGTACAGAGGAGTCCTTGGGTGATCTTCCCTTTCCACTGAGACTTGTTTTATGGGAAAAAATCCAATGGAGCTATTTTGATATTAGCTATCTATGTATATAACCACGTTTTCTTACTGCTCATCAGTAGTTAGTGGGGCCAATTTCTTAAAATGTTGGAAATTGTTTTAAATGATTTTAAATCTATGCATGACATTGTCTTTGATCATGGTTTTGATGTAAAAGTTAAAAACCAATTATAATACCCCAAAAATACGTTTGGTAAACGTAATAAGTTGGTACAATTAGTGTTGATTTTTGGAGTTGATTGTTAGTTAAGAGATTGTTAAATTAATAAAGACAAGAAAGGTTTAAGTTGGCAATATTATAGAGGCAAAAGATACAATGAAATTTTAGAAGAAATGGCATTGGCAGAGAAATGAAGGATGGAGCATGGGAACGGTTGATTGATGGATCAACCACTGGAAATGGAAGTTGGATCTGTTGATCAGATGATCGACCGGTTGAATGTGGTGTGAATTCATAGAGGGAAAGCGAAAAATGGCAGGCTTGTAGATTACGTTGATCAACCGTTCCCACTGAAATTTTTAGAAAATGGCGTTTTTAAGCATTGATCAACCAACCTTGTTGGAAGTTGTAAATCCTAAGGCTGTGTTTTCTTGGGATTTCTCCATGCATCCTTCCTTTACACATGGTAGTATGGATGAGGGGTTATGTGAGATATTTTGGGGATATATGCGAAGCTTTTGGGGGAAGCTTTGGAGAGAAGAAAATGGAAAGTCAAGAGAGAAAGAGAGAATGACAGAGAGAAAAGAGAGAGAAGAAGCTCTTCGGAGAGAGCCGAGAGCTATGAGAGATGAGAGAAATACAGAGAAAGAAAGGAGAAAGAGAAAGAGAAAGGGAGTGAGGTTCTGGTGAAAGTCGTGAGTGAAGTAAAGAAAAAGAAGAAAGATGGAGATGGAAGGACTGCTCTTTCTCGTGGGTGTGCTTCTGGTTAGATGTTTTCCTCCCTATTTTTTTTTATAGATTAGGTTATGTTACAAGTAGAAGATAGAAGAGTGAAGGAAGCTAGTAATGCTCTTTGTTTATTCTCTGCTATGTTATCATTGATGGCATGTTAGAATGTTAGGCACTATTATGGATTTTAACTCCCTATTCTTTACTACTTCTTGGTTTTGTGAAGTGAAAATATTGTGTATGTCTATTGGATTAAGTTCTTATACCCTGATGAAGTAAAGTTAAGTGTTCTATATTTTCTAAAGGTACGTTACTGTGTTGGATTAATAGATAGTGCTTTCTCTTGATTTTATGGAATTTATGGAAATAAAAGTAGAAGATAAATGAAAAGTATAGTGCATTGTTGTTTGGTTTTAGTACTGTATGTTTGGGTATTACTGAGGCTTTTTGGATTTATGGATTTTAGGATAAAGTTATGTTAAGAGTAGTTGAATGATGATATGGTTAAGGCTCCTAATGAATGAACCTTGTTAAGATATGGTTACTGGACGTTGAGGAATATGGATATGCTCGGTTGCTTGAAGTACTCTCTGTTTATTTATAGCTTTGATAAATATGTTCTGTTAGTTGAAGGCTTTATGTTGTCTGTTGTGTATGAATATGATAAATAGTGAAGTGAAGAAGAAAGGCAATAAATAAGGAATAATGGTATAGAGGATGTTGAGATTAATAAACATTGATTATTAATGATTAAATGTTATTTATTGTGAAGGTATTGTGAAGGCTAAATAGGAGTGCTAAACGCTTTAAGAATGTGAGTAAGCGATATTGTTTGAGTTTTGCCGAAAGGCCTACAGTGCAAGAGTTATGATTTGTATGTTGCCTGCATTTATTAGATGTAATAGGTTGTGATCATGTTCTGAGGATGTATTGCTGCTTGATGCTGTGTTTATTAGAATTAAGTTTTTTTAATGATGTGTTTATTAGGTTTAAGTTCTTTAAGTTAGGGATTTGATATAGATTATGCTTTGAGGATTATAGAATTTTGATATTGATCATGTTTGAGAATTATATTGAGGATATAGATTTGTATACATTCACGGGCATTCATGCATCATGGTTTTCAAAATGTTACGAAAATAGTTTTCAGCATGGTTTTGCAAGCGAAATGGTTTTAATTGTGTAAGTTGTGTATAAGAAAGATAAACAGTAAAGAGAAATACGTAAAGAAAATGAGAAGGGTTGAGTTGGCTTAAGTTCACCACTCATTCTCGTGTTGTTAGCAGAAAGGAAATGGTAAAAGTGCATCATGATGGACTAAGTTCACCATCGTAATGAAAGTTCACTGTTTGAGGTACAAGTTCACTATGCTGGCTTAAGGTCACCAGCATAGTACAAGTTCACCGCTAGGGCCTAAGTTCACCAATGCAATCGAAGCTCACTGTCAGAATTAAAGTTCATTAAAGTTCAAGTAAATGGTAAAGTAAGATCAAGATGATGGTAAAGAAAAATGGAAAACGAAAAACGGAAAATGAAAACGAAAATGAAAACAAAAACAGAAAATTGCATACAGATTTTAAAAGTTGCATAGCATATGCATTGCATGTTTTATTTTATATTGCTTACTGAGTCTTAGGGTCATAGTTTAAGTCTTGTGATGTAGGTACATGGGAGATATAGTAAGGAGCAATGGATGAAGGATTTGCAGGCGTGGATCTTGTGGCTGGCTAGGCTAAGGTATTAAAGAGAAATTGTTTGCAAAGAGTTTTGTAAAGTATTTAAATTGTAAAAGAAAAGAATTTTAATTTTCACATTTTCAACCGTTTTGTTTTACTAATAAAAATCTTCCATTGTCTTTTATAAAAGAAAAATATTTTCAAAATTACACATTTTAACAAAGGAAAACGGGTCGTTACACTAAGTTTACATGCATTGCATCTAATATAAGTTTTCTACTGAGTTAGTTATTAACCCCACCTACCCCATCCATCCTAGGTAAAGACAAGGCTAATCAAGAGTAGCTAATCGGTGGTGGATTTTCCTTGTTATCCTTATTTCCTTTTGAGTGATTTATATTCATTTTCTAGTGAGAACTTATCTATTTGAACTTTGGCCTACATGAGAATATTCAAATGAGGTTGAGTGATAGCTCTTGAAAAAGAGTTATTTTACAAGTATAAATTATATGAATATTGCATGAAATAGGTGATTTAATTAATAAAAAATCATACTTTTGCCATATAATTCCATAACACACTACAACATTACGCTTTTACATAAAAGGATATGTTTTATGATATTTTTATGGTAAATTTGATGGAAATTAATATTTAATGTAGATTCGAAAAATTGCTGGAAATAAAGTGGAGATGATTCACAAAAAGAAAATTGAAATTATTCATCAAATAGAAGATTCAAAGAAAGAAAGAGAAAAAAGAAATTAAGGATGATTACGTTGCCAAAATTATGGAGATAAGGTATTGATTCAAATTCTAATTGTATAGTTGGAAGAGAGAAAATATTTGAATAATCTATGCTTGGATAAGAAAGGAACTAACTAATAGAAATTTGGAGAGAGAATAATGGAGAAAGGCAACTAAAAGATAAAGAGGGAAATAACATTTCAAAAAAGGAGAGTGCAGTAGAAGAGATTGAGATGATTTAGTACAAAAGAGAAGAGTTTCCCAGTGACAAAAGTTAGAGAAAATCAAGGAAGAAATCACAGAGGATGCTGATTGAGAAATCTATTCATCTTTGTAGTATTCTGGACGCAGTTATTGTTGTGGCATCATGTAGCATCCATTTTTCCAAAAAGATTTTATCTATTTTTTTGTTATATTTTTTTTATGATTAATTACAAACTTAACATGATGAGTCTTACTCTAATTATGGGCTAAACTTTTCTAGTGGTTAGGAAGAGATTTATGTGAACTTTATTATTTTGGTAAGTTTATTGCACAATTCGAGTTGAATAATTCAATATGTTTTCTTGATTATTTTATTTAGTGTTGATAGACATAAATAATTACTTGTATCCCTATTATACTTATTAGTAAATAGAAACTAAAGACTAATATTGAATTGTGTGAGGATACCAATTGCATCTCGTTTTGTTTTGAATCACATGATAAAATGGAATGATGTTTATTTGAATTTTCTGAGATATTTATCTTTAATAAATTTGGAAGAATTTATTTAGAAAAAAATTGTCAAGCAACTCGATGGAGTCTTGAATTATAAAAGATTTTAAGTCATTCACATGATCGCTGTGACATTCTTAACAATTGTTGTAAAATTCACGTAAGAAGGGAAATCAAATCCGAACTACTCTCTTTTAATCCGAACCTCTCAATATTTTATTTGCATTCTAAATTAATTATTCAACACCTAATTTGTCATTTTAAACCATTTTCTATTTTTAATTTCATAGTTTTTCATAGATAAAATTGTGGCAAAATTGTCCTCGTGCGATCGATACTCTATTTACTCTTATTACTTGAATTGCGACACATGCACTTGCGTAGTATTGTTTTGCACAACATTGGACTTTTAGATTTTGCACAACATTGGGCTTTTAAATTTTGCACAATGTTTAATGTATTATTGCTATTATTTTTCGAAATCACTATATGAACCTAGACCTATTTCATATTAGCTGTGACTTGGATTTATTTTCAAGTCTTTTGCTTCAAACCAAACCTTGGGCTGAGAGATGTCTCCAAGAATCGGTTTGTTTGACCCAAAATTTCTATTAGGCCCACCTCTCAGTCGTGATAGAAATAAATTGATATAACAACATAAGTTTTTATATGAACTTCCAAGTAGTGATTTGCTTAAAAATTTAATTGTGTAAAATTTGGATGATGTCCACTATGCATAAGAAACTTTTTTACCAAGTGTAATTCTTTTTCTCAGAATAGTTGAGATGCTGCTGAAAAGGAATCTCCATAACCCAAACCAGGATGACTGTATTGATCCTATCGCAAACATGATGGAGGCACTGCAAAACCTATCTAGCAGCAGTGCAACTCAAAATCTTGTCACGACTTGAATGACATATTTTCGAGAGTTCTCCCGTATGAATCCGTCAGTTTGTGATGGTGGAGCAAATCTTGTAGAGATAGAAAATTGGCTAAAGGAGATGGAGCTAAATTTTGACTCATTACAAGTTCATGAGGAGTATCAAGTTGGGATCGTTGCCTATTATTTGAGAAAGTGGGCCTGAAGTTGGTGGAATGTTGTGAGGGTGAACATTGAGCAAGGTCAGATAATCAAGTTTCAATAGGGCTTGAGCCAGCCATTGTAGCAAGGTGTAGGCCTTACGGACTATAGTTCTCTTCTAGAAGCATTTAAGGCTGCTTAGAGGATGAAGCGAGTATATGAGGCTAGTTACGATAGTTATTAGGAAAAATAGCCAAAAAAGGATGAGAGAAAAGCCACAAAAAAGAATTATTCAAAGTTTTAGGGGCAAGGGACCATTGGAGGTCAGATCTAAGTTGCCAGTAGTGGTTGGTATAGTCCTTATACCTGCCACACATGTGGACAGGCAAGACATGCGAAGAGAAACTTCCCGCAAAATTAGCAACAACAGCCACTTTAGTCTTTCTCGTTGTCGCAAGGTAGTGTTGATTGAAGTATGGAATGGGTACGATTTTGTTAGAGCGTCTTTTTAGCAATTCCAGGGGCAACAGTTTTTCACGACCCATTAGTAGTAGTCAAGGCCTCAACCTTAGTACCATCCCCAGTACCAACCTACCAGTTTAGATCTTCAGAGGCCGACTGGTTATCAGCAAAACGATGGGTCCAGTCCTTGTCCACAATAGAAGTCTAGTGATTATTGAGAGCTGTCTTTTTAGAGTAGTGCTGCTGGCCCGAGTTCAGTTGGAGGAGGTCTTGGGAAGGGCCACAAGGGTAATGAGAAGACCTCGGGGCAGGCCTATGTTGTGGGTGGGACCGAAAACTTTAATGGCCAAGAGGAGCAATGTATCGTTGACAGTACTATTCTCATCTCTTACTGTGTTGCACAAGTGTTGTTCAATACCGGGTTTACACACTCTTTTATCTTCTCTGTGTTTGTGTTTGTTTTCAATTTTTCAGTGGAAAAAATAGAATCTTCATTAGTTCTTAGAACTCCTCTCGGTGTTTGGAATAGAGTGTCCTTTGTGTGCAAAGCAGTCTATGTGGGTATTGATGGCTGCAAGTTTTCTGTGAACTTAGTTATCTTATCAATGAGTCAGTTCAATGTGATTTTGGGTATGAATTGACTAAAGAAGTATAGAGCGATTGTGGAGTGTCATGTGAAAATGGTCACAATCATTTTGAAAGATGGACAAGTTGTTGTTTACCTATTATACAAGCTTGTCTAGGTGGCTGCAATGGATTAGAGTAGTAAGAGAGTCTTTGGTCGTTGATGTTGACGGTGAGACCGCTGGCCAGGACATAAATACCTCAGTGTTGAGAGAAATTCCAAATGTGTTTCCTGATGAGGTGCCAAGGATGTTATTAGATTGAGAGATTAAGTTCCGTATAGATTTAGTCCAAGGTGCTATCCCAGTTTCGATTCTCACATATAAGATGGCTCCTATAGTGTTTTATCAGTTGAAGACGTAGTTGGATGAGCTAATGGATTGAGAATTCATCCATGAGATCATGTCGCCTTGGGGTATTGTAGTTTTATTTGTGAAGAAAGTCAATGGTTCACTATGACCTTGCATAGATTACCATAGTTGAACTAGGTTATCGTTAAAAACAAGTATCCATTGCTAATAATTGATGAGTTGTTCAAACAACTTGGTAGATCACAGTATAAGATTGATTTGAGGTTCGAGTATCATCATATGAAGATCTGTAAGGAAGATATCCCAAAGACAACTTTTCAAACGAGATATGGGCATTTCAAATTCCTAATCTTACCTTTTGGTTTGACCATTGCCCCAGTTGCTTACATGAACCTTATGAATTGGGTTTTCAGGCCGTATTTGGATCAGTTTGTTGTAGTCTTCATTGTGTTAGGATCCGTGCACGCCTATAAACCGGGGGGGGGGGGGGGGGGGGTGGGTTCGGTGAATTTGGTATGCTAAATTTTTTCATGCAATTTAGTTAACTTTAAACCCTAAGTGATTAACTTTGCCTGCTCGACCGCTTCCTCAGCCGCAGAAACTGTAATACCCCGATTTTCTGCAACATAATTTAGTAAGGATAATTGGAAAGTAATTAAGGGTATTCGGATTATTTGGGTATTTATCGGGGTATTACCAAGGGCGTAATCAATAATTATTAGTTAGGGAATTTATCGGATATTAATTAAGATTTATTGGGGATAAATTGATTAAGGAGTAATTAAATGAAAGTGGTAATTTAAATAAAATAAAATATAATTTAAAGTAGAGAAATAGGTGCTGTGACATTTCGGTTGCATAGCGGTCGAGGTTGCAGTCGAGAATATCGACCAAAAAATGGAGATTAAGTGAAAAATGAAAAATAAATGGTTGAACCGGTTCATCTTGAACCAATTCGGTTTGAAGACAAATGGGAAGAAATAAGTTGTGGTTGGAAGGAAAATTTAATTAAAGGAATTAAATGTAATTAAGATAAATGTTAACTTAATAAATTAAATTAAGGTATTCGAATTCATAATTAAAAGGGAAATTTAGGAGGAAAAAGGGAGGGGAGTTGAACCGGTTCGGATTTTTAAATCAAATGGCTCATGACCATTTGAGAAGAGAGAAAGAGATCGGCATCAAGAGAGAGAACCTGAGGGATAGAGGGAGCCCGAGAGAGACGAAGAGAAAAGAGGTGGCTTGGGAGCGTGGGCTACTGGCGAAGTGCGGTGGGGAGCTGAAGTCCGGCGTGCAGCGGACGTGGCGCTGTCCGACAGGCTGCGTGTGTAGGTGCGTGGGGCTAGGGTTTGTTCATACCGAACACAATCATGAATTGGAGCTCCCGCGATGCTGCAATTTTCGAGCCAAGTAAGTCATGGTTGATTCTCTGTCATTGGTGGCTGCTACGTTGGATTTCTTGGAATTTCAGTTGTGAATTTCAGGGACAAATGGATGAATTGGATAGGGGATTTCTATGACGAACAATTGTTGTGGCTAAAGCGTGCTGGTCTGGTCCTATTGGTTTTGCACTGAACCAGTTTATTCGGGCCAACCCGATATTGCACAATACTTCCTTTCCAGATAAGACAAACATCTTCCCTAATTTTTCTCATTTCGGTCTCCTCGTGTGCGGCTTCTGGAGAAGAGAAAGGGTGAGGCGAAATCATGGTATGGCTCAAATGTGATGGGAGTTAGTGACAGGCGTGGGTGACACTGCCCTATTAACGAAGCTGAAAACTGGTGAGAGAGGAAGAATGATTCTGGCAATTTTAAAAAGACAGAGGGAGGATTTGTTCTGTGTGCTGCGACTGAGTGAAGAGAAAGGTGGGTGTTGTGTTGTTTTGTGAGTGAAGGATTAGTCTATGAGCCTATTTTTGGAAAACATTTCTTGGGTGGTGTTACAGTTGAATGGTGGACGTGATACTAGAGTTACATTTTGCTAAAGGTAAGAGTTGGTTTTGTGATATTATTGACTGGTTAATAAATCTATAGCTTTTATCAAGTTTTGTGGGTTGATTTACCCATTGATCCTGCCTCTATCTGGGAAGCATTGGGGGATTTACAGATTGGAATTTCGATCTTGGCTGCTACACATCTTTAGGTAAGGATTAGGATGTATGTTTTCCAGTGGAGGCCCTACATCATGGGTTTGTTTGTTGTTTGTTATGGAACAGTAAGTTTCCATTTTAGTCTTTTGTTAAATATTGCTATCGTTATATTGTGGGGAAAAACTAAAATTGATCTGTGGATTGAG
Source organism: Begonia loranthoides (assembly GCA_022433065.1). NCBI lineage: Eukaryota > Viridiplantae > Streptophyta > Magnoliopsida > Cucurbitales > Begoniaceae > Begonia > Begonia loranthoides. The sequence continues at coordinate 17,631,947 of CM039478.1, forward strand.
AAATGTTGGTCACTTAGAAAAGTATACCCTATTTCTTTTGGATTACCAAATTCAGATTGAACAATGAGTTGCATTACCTTGTTAATGTTGGGACTTAATGGATAAAGAATAGGAAAAGTGGTAACGTAATCTTACAGTAGAAATATTGTTTCATTAAGTGTTGTTTTCTGGAATTTATAGGGTGATAAAGAATTGGTTGGAGTGTTATTCTGCTGTGTTAAATAAACTGTGCTATTTTGAATTCTAAGATTAAATCTTGCCCGTGATAGTTGTTTCCCTGTTCTGTAAAATGTTGGACAACATGAATTGAATCTATGAAAAAGTTGGATAATACATAAACTAAACCCATGAGTTTGCCTTGTTAGGAAATGAATGACTTATTTGAGAATTTACTTGATAGCTAATCTATATTAGTCCTCTGCCATTACGTGGGTAATTCACATGTTAGTTCCTCTTTGATAATATACTTTTAAGTTGCTCTCCATGGTTTGTTGATATTGTTGTGCTTCCCTTTATATTTTGTGAATTGTACGTGACATTCATGCATCATACTTAGGGCCTATGAAATTGTTGACATATTACATGACATGCATAATATATGTAAATAGGCGTGTAAGGGTTCAAGAGATTTGGTGACAGTCCATCGGTGGTGACACCTTGAATGGATGTATCTCCTCCCACGTAGGGAGCAGAGTGACGGTTAGCCACATGGACCATAGGATGTATCATCTTCTCTTGTATGGAAATCCCCAACGTCTTCAACAAAAGAATATGGTGACGGCATGTGGTGACACCTCGAATGGATGTATCTCTCGTCGGAGTGAGGGTTAAGCCACATGACCATAGAATGTATCCATCTCTCGGTTTACCAAGAAAGATAGGTTCTTTTCTTTAACACATCGCATGAGCATGCATAGCATCTGCATTGCATTCCATTCTAATTCTTGCTGATTGTTAGACTCATTGTTTTCCCCGTGATGTATGCATGTACGAGAAACAGCTGAACAGGTTAAGGACAGTTGATGTAGTATTTGCACGAGCAGATCTTGTGGCTGGCTAGGTTAATGGATTAAAGAGAAAAGAGTTTTGTAAATTCAATGTAAACAGCTTATTTATTAAATGAATTGTTTATGCTTCCGCTATGTTTTGAGAAAAAAGATTTCAAAATTTTAGTCTTCCGCTGTTTATAACGATTTGAGGAAACAAGTTTAAGTAAAGGATTTTTAATGATCATGTTTTAAGAAAAGAACTCTGATTTTACTTATAAGGTTTCAATAAAGATTTTTGCTATTTTTATAAAAGAAAAGAAAAGTTTTAAATTTTACGCGATTTTAAATGTAATAAAAATAAGGTCGTTACAGAAAAAGGAGCCCACTGTCCATTTATTCGGTAGACCATTTTCCATTTGATCGACCAATTCTCCAGCATTTTCAAATAGAGGGCAATTTGCCACTTTTGTGGTCGATCAACTGGTCGACCATTTCTTCTGCTCCTTCAGAAATTGGTTGACCTCCACTTTGCTATTGTCAACTTCTCCTTCACTTTTTGTAATTCTTGAAGCTTTTAAGTCCCAATAATCATATTATACACTGAATGGACTTAGGTAAACATGTTAGACCACGTTAATACTCTTATTAAGGGTATTTCCATTTAAGATCACTTATAAATATAATGATAAAAATATTAAGCATAAAAAATTATAAACAACTTATAATTATCTATGATACATTCATCATCAAAACACATGAACCTAATGACAGTTAGGCTAACACATTGATGATATCTTGGTGTATTTGAAATCTCAAAGTGAGCATAGGGAACATCTTTGGATCGTGTTGCAAACTCTAAGAGATCACCAATTGTATGCCAAGAGGAGCAAGTGTGATTTTTGAATGTCTGAATTAAAGTTTTTGGGACACGTGGTATCGTGTGAGAGGATTTTTGTTGATCCAACAAATACAAATGCAGTTGTGAAGTGGCAGCTGCCAAAGAACATGTCAAGGATTTCCAGCTTTCTTAGTCTAGCCAGCTATTATTGACGTCTTGTAGAGGATTTTTCTTCGTTAGCTACACCATTGACCAAGTTGACATGAAAGGGGATATGGTTAAATATGGATGACCGTTGTCAAAATGTATTCTTGGAGTTGAAGGGTAGATTGACGACTGTACCAGTTCTGATAGTGCTTGATAGTGAGCAGCCTTATGCAGTTTACACTGATGCATCGAGAGTTGGACTTAGGTTTGTTATGATACAATAGGGAAATGTGATTGTTTACGCGTCATGGCAGTTGAAGCCCTACGAACAGAATTATCCAACTCATGATTTAGAGTTGGCTGCGATTATATTCGCCTTGAAGATTTGGAGGAGCTATTTGTACGGTGCAAGTTTTCAAATGTAATTCGATCATAAGAGTCTGAAGTATCTTTTCAATTAGTGGGATTTAAATTTGAGGCAGTGCAGTTGGATGGAGTATTTGCAGGACTATGACTTCAACCAAGAGTATCACCCATGCAAGGCGAATGTGGTCACCAATGCTCTAAGTCGATATCCTCAAGAATTCCTAGCCTTTCTGGTTCTTGATGAGCGGATGTAGTGCCCCTTTTGTAAATCTCTATTTTTTTCTTATAGTATTTTATTTTATTTTTGAAATAATAACTAAAACATGCCTTTAGAAATTAAACAATAAATCATACTTTTAAAATAAGACAGGGGAAGACTTAACCATGAAGAACGCAACAGTCAATTTACTAATCAAATACTTATGCCAACCTAAACATTTATTAAAACATTTCCCATGGTCAAACACAATTGAAACTATTACATAAAACCATAAAAATTTAATTTATCTTTTTATCTATGTTCTTATTTTTTTTTTTCAAAAAAGCCTCTTCATTTTAAAAACAACAACAACGAATAGGCTTGAAGTCCTAACAACATCGAGTTCTAACCATGACATGCCCATCAACTTGTTTCTTCATCATGTAACTTCTCATAACTTCCTCACCTACAACACAAGATTCATCTACAAGTCTAAGACTTAGCAAATAATACATGAGATTATGAACATATGAATGATGCACATGCTGCTTATGAAAAGTTTACAGTTTATCTTTCATTCTTTATCGTTCATTTCCTTTATTCTTTCTTTACCATTGGGATTTTGCACAAAGCTAAATCAATGGGGACAAGTCCACTAAAACTCCATTGGGGACACACCTACCAAGGCTACATTAAGGGATAAACCCCCAAAGCTACATGGATATTAAATTGCCAAACTGCTTTTACTTTCTTCATTTCATTCGTTTGTTTTTTCTTTATCATTGAGATTCAACACCAAGCTAAATTATTGGAGAACAAGTCCACCAAAGCTCCATTGGGGGACACAACTACCAAAGCTACATTTGGGAATAAACCCCTAGAGCTACATGGATATTGAATCGCCAAAGCTGCTTTTGTTTTCTTCATTTCATTTGTTTTTTTTTCTTTCATAAAACGTTTGCATGAAAAATCCATTTTTGGTTATTTCCTAGAAAACATTTTTCATTATGCATGGTTTATGCTCATGAACATACAATGATCATGTCATAACTCGGAGACGGGTCTAACAGAAATGCTGGGTCGAACAACTCTATCTTGGGAGAGGATCCGATTGTTCAGCCCAAGGCTCGAAAGTCAGCAAAAGTCTTAATATAAAATCAAGCCCAAAAGCCTAAAACTAATGGGCTGGAGACCACATAATGATCAACAAGAATCAAAGATAGCATAATAACAAGAAAGAGGAAAATACTGTGTAGGAAATGAAACCAAACAACACTAAACTAAAAGGTAAAACAAGGAACTAAATCGTCACTAGGCAGTAAAAAAATACCACGATGGAAACAAACTCAATGGAATTGCACCCAAGACATTACATCGGACCACCACAATCAACCTGAGATGGAGGGGTCGTGGGGTGGGTGACTAACTCAGTAGGAACTTATACTAAATGCAATTCACATGTAAAGTTGTTTTTATCTTTTTTCATCAAAATCATGATAAAAACAATGCTACATTCACACTCGTACCTGTACCTATACTAGTATTCGTACTTGCACTCGTATGTGTACTAGTATTCATACATGTACTAGTACCCGTACTCTCTACCATCACCTGTGCATGAATTTATTTTTTAAAATCATTCATCAAAACATGATCCACGTACCACCGAGGAGGCAATCATCAAAACATTGCTGGTTACCTAGCCAACTATAATAAAATGAGCCTCCATCATTTTTCAGAAGTCAAAACAAGGATCCATGAAAAAAGAGGGTCACATAAGGATGCCTTTGATACAAACACACAGAAAGATGGTAATTTAAAGATGGCGACGCCACATGAGCCTGGGGGGAGAAATTATGGGCGATCCGAAGATCTAGCCCCTCACAGGGGTTGCCAGCAAACAAGTCAGCGATGACACAATCCAAAACATAAACACCTTGATTAGGTTTAGGGATTTGAAACCCAAGGAGTGCGTCAACAATGCCCTATTACCCATTTTCACACAGCATATAAACAAAACGTCTTCATGTAGTAGAAGATGTATTGGGATATCATTGTGATCGGGATATCATTGTGATATTTTGACACCTAAATCGTCCAAAGTACCAAGAGAACTCAACCTCCCGTATCAGAACCACAGTATACTATGAAAAACCATGCACATAAAGTAAACATGTAAAACTTATGTATATACATAGTATAAAAGTTGACATGCTGTCGAACAATTCCCATCAAATTTTCATATGTGGCAACAGTTTGAAAATCATGATGTAATGTAATGCAACTAAGTAGAAAATCCCCACTTCGATGACGATAGAAGAGCCCAGCCGGCTAGCTCCACGTGCCATCAAATGCAGGAACCAAATCTGGGGACATTATTAGAACCTAAAACAAAAGCAATGTCAAATCCCTAATCAAAACTAGGAATACAACAAGAGTCCTAGACCCTAATACAAAATTAGACCAGAAACTAGACATGGCTAACGAAGCCGAGTGAGGTTTGCTAAACCCAAACTCCACAAAACAAATAGTGTGGGCGACCAAGACACAACAATGGTCAACCAAGCACATCAACTAGAGTCAATCAAACATAGCTACGGTGAATCGACTTCCTAGTGTCACCAAGACATGGCGAGGGTCAACCGTGACCATCTAGCCTCAATAAACTCAACGATAGTAAATTGAGACCACCTTATGTCGGTAGCACATAGCGACGGTCAACCGGGACCTCGCAGTGGTTGATAAGACACACTAGTAGCCATGTAAAACTCAACAACAGTTGACAAGACAAAGACGTGATCCACCAAGACCAAGTAGCAGTCGACGACCCACCTTGCGGTTAACCAGAACCATGAAGGAACCTGAACTGGAAGGGTAGAAATCATGGTCAAGAAGTTTTTTGAGGCATGTGGCACTGAGTAATTAATTATGACCCAAAAAGGGCAGCTGTCATCGACTGGACCTTTACTGTGGTCGAGCGGCACGAATGCCCTGACTAGAAGGAAAAAGAAAACAGCATAGACATCTAGACTCCTAGTGGACACCCAATGGTCCTATGGAAAGACACATCCGCGGTCGACCATAAACCCAATTTGGTTGATAGGACAAAGAAAACCAAGAATGGAAGCCCATAGATAGATTTCTGGTGGACTGAACCCAACAAGTGGTCAATTGGCACTAGCCAGACTTCATAGTGTGGATGCTCGGCATGGACGTCGTGTGCTCCAATGGACATTTCAAGACATAAGCCGTGGTCAACCGTAATTCCCTTACGTGATTGAGTGGAAAAAAGCCATCTCACATAGAGAGGCTCTTGTCTAGCTTTTTTGTCCACCGGACCCAGGAAGTGATTGACCGATATAGGCCACATGCCTAGCATGAACATCAGGTGCCTAGCATTGGGGAGGGGCATCCTTGACGCCTACCTAAAATCTCGCGGTCGACTGGACTCAAGGATCAGTCTACTTGACTCAAGCTTTCACTAATGGAAAAGCTCTCGGCCAATATTTCAGTCAACCAGACCAAAGGAGTGGTCAACCAGACCAAAGGAGAGGTCAACTAGACATGAGCTACCTGAAACAGAGAGGCTCTCGACCAATAATGTGGTCAACCAGACCCAACCAATGGTCAATCAAGGAAGGTTTTTGTAACACCCCGACTTTTTATATATCGGGGTATTACCAAGGATATAATTGTAAGATTATAAATTAAGGAATTAATTAGGATTTATTGGGATTAATTAGACTTATTTTAAATTAGGGGAAGAATTAGTGAAAGATTAAATTAGAATGAGAATTATTAATTAAGTGAGAATTAATTTGGATTACAGATTAAGTAGAAATTTAATTAGGATTTAAATTAAGGATTTAAATTAAGGATTTAATTAAGGATTTAATAAAAGAGTTAAAATGAGTAAGGAATGAACCAGTTCAATCGAACCGGTTCACACAATTGGTCCACGGTTGGCTGGAATTAAAGAAAAGAAAGGGGGGATTGAGAGAGAAGGGATACTGAGATCGAAGGGAGATTGTGTGAGAGATAGTGGGAGATGAGCGATATCTTCAGGAGAAATGGTTCGCCTTATGGAGAAAATGATGGAGAAGAGGGATAAGGGAAGGAAGAAAGGGGGTTTTGTTATGCTAGCAATTTTGGAAGAGATAGAGAGGCGAAGAGGGAGACTCAGGACTGGGTGATGGTGAAGGGTGGTCGCGAGCGTCTCCCGCGTCGCAAAGCTGGTGTCCGGCGTGCGACAGGCAAGGCGTGGTCCCGAGGGCGACAAGTTTGACTCTTTTGGCAGTACGAACGGCGAGAGTTTGTCCTGGCCCGTGGGTACAAAATGCGAACTTAGAACAAAGAGCAGGGGACAGTTCAGGCAATTGTTGGTCCAGTCGGTGGGAGCTTCAATGGAGAAAGCTCCAGCGAGGTGACAGAGCTCTCGGGAGAAAGGGTTTTGCACGGTTGCTTAGCGGATGCTGGATGGCTGTCGTCCGAGACTCCCAGATGGAAACCGATGTGGGTGTGGTTGCTGGAATCGAAAAGAAGAAGAAGGATAAAGATTTAAGTATTAATACACGTTAATGCTTTCAGGTAAGGAATTGGATTGAGTCGTGGCCATGTGGAGGCCTTACACCACAAGTAGTTGTGTGAATTGTATTGACTTTCTTTGATGTTCACTGTTTGAATTCATTGTAATGCTTATTGTTTTCCTTGGTTCTGGTTAGGAAATAGAATTGGTATCTCTTATTGCTAATGGTTATCATAGAGAAATGTGATGAATGATGACGTTAATTCATAGGATAGAATGACGAAATGAAGGATGACGTGATATGCACGTACGATTATTAATGAATAGAGATTTTAAATCCTATTTGTATAATTATTTATATTCACTGCCATAATTTTCTGCACAATTCATTATATTAATCGCGGTAGCTTCTTAGTTGTTTTTACTTGTTTCATTTTCGTAATTCAAGCATGCGTAGATTAATTTGGATGATGATTATAAGAGCATGTTTAGCGTAATTAACTAAACCGAACATGTCTAATTAAATAGGACTCTTTGCATGTTTAATTAATTAGTTTTCAAATTACAATTTTTATTCGTTAATCATATTTCCATATGTATTGTTCAGCATGTATAGACGATTAATTCTTAAAATAAATTCAAGTATGATAATCTAAAGTATGTTGTTTGTAATTACTATTCATGTTATAATAACAACATGTAAATTAGATAGATTACTTCAAGCATGTTTTACTATCTATTGACTTTTCCATAATCCGTAATTGTGTACCTACTTGTATGTTTAATAATCTGCCAAACTATCATGAATATCTTAAGCATGTTTTAATATTAGTTTGATTTCAAACTGTTTGTACGTTTCTAGTTGTGCTTAATTATTGAAATTAGTCGTCCTATTGTTTTCTTAATTATTAAGCATGCCTGTTCAAGTCATCATCTCAAACTGAAAATATATGTTTCCAATGAATTGTTAGAAGGTATTAAAAGCATGCTTAATAGATTGATATAACTCGATGTCATTAATTCTAGGTTTTGTTGTTGACTCTTATAATAGTAGATCGTATATTCAATCGTGTTGTTCACTGTGTTACATCCTAATTATTATTGCTTTCTTTGTATACCCTGATTGTAGTCGTTCGTTATATGTGTTGTATGTATAGTTAATTGTTTTAAATCATTATCATTTTTTTATATTTCTATTCATTTCTGTTGCTTTTACTTCATTATATTAGTATTTCATCCATCATGATAATAGAAACAAGTAGGGAGTGCCATTTCAGTTGGTACTTACATGCACGAGTGAGGAAAGTGAAATGAACGAATGCAATGAACGATGATGAATGATGCAATGGGAGATTGAAGGGCGGATGGGTAGTTCTAATCTAGTCCACATAGGATTAGAAGCTGATCAAACTATTCCATCTAGTACGTGTTCCTTCAATTTCCAACTTGATGTACGAGTAATGAACGAATGAATGAAACGTAATGAAAAAATTGGTTTGGGGTGGACCCATTCCAAGTAAACTAAAGAGAGGCATGTCATATGCATTTTCCCTTTCCTTACTAAGCCTTTGGGCTTGTGGTGTAGGTACATGTGTATGCACGAGAAGAACGATGAACAAAACACAAAGCAGTCGATGAAAGGTTTACACGGGTAGAGCTTGTGGCTGGTCAGGCTAAAGACGATTAAAGTGTTTTGTAAAAGTAGCGATTTACTTAATGTGTTTTACTTAGAGTGTTTTATTTAGCGTGTTTTAATTAGAATGTTTTCACTTCCGCTAATGTTTTAATAAATGATTTTCATAACGAAGGTAATGAATGGATTTTGACATTTGATTTTGGCACTCTGATTATGAAAGATTTTAGTTATCTTACAAAATTTTTAACTTTTACGCATTTTTAAAAGCTTATGAAAAACCGAGTTATCACAGTTTTCCTATGCAAAAACCTTGCACAAACCCTAAAACAACAACAATAACACAAAAACAAACCAACGATTCAAGTTTCCAAGTTCGAATTTAAAATCAATATGGAACAAAAATTTCCAAACAGAAAAACAAAGTGAAGAATGTCTTACCGTGAAACTTCTTCACAAAGGTCAGAGATTGGGACGCCACAAACACGAATCAGGTAAAGAAACGATGAGATTCGCTTGCTAGTCCTCCCCCATCTCCGTCTCCCCTCTTCCACTTGTAGACAAACACCTAAAAAAGGAAAAGGGAATTTCCTTTTAAAAAAAAAAATTTTTATTTAATAAAATATAATATAAATTAATATATTATAAATATTAAATAAAAATTTTAAATTCTTACATGACAAAACCGGACATACTCGGAGCTCGATATACGGAAAAGAGAAATTTACCGAACACAATCCATCAGCTTTGGGCCGCAAGAGAACATAGAGCGCACTGGTTGACCATTGACTAGACTCCTCCACACGTGGCCAAAGACTAATAACACGTGACAAGGATCTAGCCAACACAAAACAAAATGATTCGGTCAAAATGAAAAATTTACTTAGAAAAATATAAAATCAAAAAATTGTGGATTTTACATACCAATCAACATAACATTCTTGTATTCCTTACATGAAAGTATGTAACGACGCCATTTTTCCTTTACTTTAAACGTTTAGATTTGAAACACTGTTTCTTTGTAAAACGTGTAGCGGAAGACTTTCTCGTATGAAATCATGTAGAAATAACCATAAATAAAATTTCCTCTTTAAATCCTTACACTTTACAAAATATGACATAAATTAAAAAAAATTTACAATTCCTTTTTCCCTTTCCCGTTTAGCCCAGCAAGCACAAGATTCACAGCGTGTAAATCCTTCATCGACTGCCCTTTTTTTTTTTTTTTTTCTTTCTCTACCATGCTTATCTACATCAAGACATAAACTATAAGTCTAATGCTTAATAAGAAATGAGATTCATTATGAACATGAAATGCAATATATAAAACATTTCCATTTCAATATTCTTTTCCTTTTCCTTAACATTAGTATAATTAAGGAAGAGTGATGAACTTCGATCAATGGTGAACCTTTATCATAATAGTGAACCTTAGCCATTACACTTTCTTCTTAACATTTTAGGATTAAGTGGTGAACACTAGAAAATCCAAACCCTTTTTTTTCTTACATTCATTTTCATTTCCATTTTCATATGTAAAACATGTGTGTATAAAAACCTTTTCATAATTTTTCTTGAAAATCATGATGCTTGAACATGTATACATTCATCAACATGTCACTTAACATATTATCAACATGAACAATTGAACTTAAAATCTATTAAACCCAAATATCAAACAACAAATCCTCAAGCAACAACATGATCAATAGAACTTAACCTCTATCAAACCCAACCATCAAACATCATAAGTCTAAGTCATAAAACTAGCTTGTACATGATTTCTATCACCAATATCATAATTCTGTACAATAGTTAACATTCAATTCAAGTAACAAATCCTCGGATGAATCTTATCATGTACGGAGCCTCATTTCTAGCACAATAACATATCCTCAAATAATAAAACCATAATTCTTGTGATATAGCCCAAAGGCAAATGCATACAAACATTTATTCCTTACCTTTAAATTCCTTGAAGAAGTTGATAGACAACAACTGCCAAAAAGGATTTCCTACTTTCCCAAATACTTCACCTCTTTTAATCTCGCTGGTTCCTTCTTCTTTCTCGTTCTCACAGTTTTCTTCTCTTCATTTCAAAGAAATTGGTGTTTAAAACTGTAGTGGTTAAGCTGGTGTTGAGGTGTCACATGTTTAAGCTAAATCCATGTTGAAGAATCTCTTTTTCATATAATAAAACCATAACATATACTCTGTTTTCTGGTGACCCTTCACATTCTTGGTCCATTGCCCCACTACTTTTGGTCGACCGCAAATCTACTCGAGGCTAACAACCACAAATCCATTCGAGAACACCCCCTTATTCACTATTCACAGTCCAGTTGTCCAGACCAGACCGTGTTTTTGCCTTTCAGATGTCTGGTCTAGAAGCATGTTTACACATGCGGATGTCTGACCTAATGCGGAAGCCCACACTTACAATTTATCCAAAAATACTCACAGCCTGAACGCTCACTCCAAACCCACATTTACACACATGGACGCCCACACCTTGTCCAAAATTTCATTTCTATTTTGAACACTCCAATCCTTATAATCCATCAATGTTTTCATCAATCCATCCTCAATATCAATTAATCCATATTCTTAATAATCATGCATCAACCCTCATGCTTAAACACTAATTAAACATAATCCTATGACAATGCATACGATAAAATTCAGGATGTTACAAAGTCATCATGAAATCATTACTATAAACCATGCAAGATAGTCACTTCCACATTATCATTAAATCCTTATATATCATCATCACCAAATATAATGAATAGTATATTAATAGATCCTCAAAGCATCATCACTGTACTGAAATGGAAAGCATCATCTAATAATATATTTTAACTAGCCAATAGGTTCTCAAACCACATTATCAAACGAACATGTTATAAAACATCATCTAGTAATACAAGCATCAACAATGAATCAATATAATTCTTTATGGTTGCTACTGTACAGAAGCTATCATCACGAAAACTTAAATAATAATAGGAGTTAGTAGTAACCTCATATATCATCATCACAAGAAATAGTAAATAGCATATCAATAATCCTCAAACAACATATATTATCATCATAATATATATTAACACATCATATATCTAACAGTAGAGAGAGAGTCGATACTATCCTCATATCTTTCATAGTATAACAATCATCAAACAACACACACACACACACACACACACACATATATATATATAGGGGTGAGCATTTTGCTGTTCGGTTCAGTTCTAGTGTAGAACCAATCCGAATCGCAATGGTTTCAGAATTGAACCAAAAATTCAATTTTGATTCCAGTGTTTCACACTTCATTTTTTTTTTCAACTATCAAAATGATTGAGACACTTTCTACGAGCTCAAAAGAGAAATTTTTGAACTTCATTCCACGTTACATGCTTATGGTCGATAACTAATCCTAATTATCACACCTAGTAGCTCCTCAAAGCAGCAAACATCAAAGAAATCAACTTTAACCAAAATGAATGGCCAATTTAAGAGACAAAATGCCTGAGGAGTTTGATTTTAAGAACTTCACTCAAATCATTTTTTTGAGTGCACTAAAAAAGTCCACAATAATTGCAGATCAAGCTCAAAATAAGGAGCATCACATTCTTATAGCGAATTGGAAGAACAGATTTAGATCTAGGGTTTGAATGAACTAAATGCAGTTTCAGGAAAAGAAATTAAGGTTAAAGGGAAATCCCAAAAAATTCAGCCGAGGAAACTAATCTTCATAAATAGGTGACAAGAAAAATAGAGCTTCGGCACAATTAGCATCGAGTTCAGACTTTTTGAACCCAAAACCAAACTTAGCCACACAAAATTCCCAAGGGAGAAAATAGAAGGAGAAACAAGAAAAGAAAATGGAAACACAATCTAGAAAATCGAATTAAAAAGTCAAAAAAAGAGAGTGAGAAGAAACAAGAAAGAAGAACTTCGAGTTTTATGGATTACTAAGTGAAGACTCTAGGAATCGAAAGACAACTGGCGACCGAGACCGAGAGACGACTGGAAATTGAGAGATGACCGAGGATTGAGAGACGACCAGTGACTGGCTATGTGAGTCTTTCTCACTAAGCATGGCTACATAAGAAGACGAAACAAAACCGGGCAACATTGAAGTTTTACAAGAGTGAAGTTCACTTTGTACTATGCACTACAAGAAGAGGAAAGTGAAACCGAGCGCATGAAACGAACGAGCCATTGAGCCTTTAGAAATTTGGTTTGGTTTGGTTTTGAGAAAGATGAATGAGTTGTCGTGCCTTTAGAAATTTGGTTCGGTTTGGTTTTGTTAGTTTTGAGGAAAAAAAAAAACATAAAACCTGAACCAAAATTTATCGTTCTTGAAAAAATGAACCAAAAATCGGTTTTACGGTGTGAAAAACCGATCCGAATCGAACCAAATTGACTGGTTCTGTTTTTGTTCTCCTGTTCGGTTTCAGTTTGCACACCCCTAATATATATATATATATATATATATATGCACGTTAATCCTTATAGCTACTTCCTCTACCATATATGCACGTTAATCCTTATAGCTACTTCCTCTAGCACCTTGTGTTGTAGCCCTGAAGGCCAAACACACACTACACTACTTAACTTGAGTTTGATAGTGAGACCTAGTCACTCCTTTGCTTCATCTCGTGTTCCAACATCTTGGTTTCTTAAAAGTACTTGCGGGATGATACCTTCGGCAACTCCAATAAAACAGTGGTTAGGGTTTTTCATAAGTTTTTCCTTTTTTAGTTGCAACTAGGGCATGGACGGATGCGCCATTGTCACAGAATAACGACGTCCTTCAATCTTGCATATGTGTTCACTATCATGGATGCCTACGCTTCTGTGATACTCATTGTTCTTCATAGATCCTTGATCCAAACGACAATGTTTCATTTGATTTGCGGATGCGTTCCTCTTTGCGGACAACTATGCTCCCATGATACTCACTATTCTCCATGGATTCTTAATGCAAATGATGAAATTCTGTACTTTACTTATCCATCATGGATGTTCTCCTTTACACAAATCACTCATATGTAGCGTACTTCCAACCAAACGGTGACATTTTACTTGTTTTTCCTTTCTGCAGCAGACATATTCTTTTCCGCAGATTCACGCTCAGCATACTTTGATCCAAATGGTGATGTTTTACTTATTTTTCCTATTCACCGCAGACACACTCCTTTTTGCAGATCCTCATCCTTAGTAGATTCTTTACCCAAATGACAATGTTTTATGCATTCAACTTATCCACCGCAGACACGTTTTTTTTCTGTGGATTCCCTTTTTAGCAAATTCTTCATTCAAACGATGGCGTTTCAAGCATTCTACTCATACACCGTGGACACATTCCTTTATTCCCTTTTTAGCATATTCTTCATCCAAACGACAACATTTCAAGCATTCCATTTATTCACTGCAGACACATTCCTTTCTGTAAATTCCTTTTTTAACAGATTATTCATTCGAATGATAGCGTTTCAAGCATTCTGCTTATCCATTGCAAATCTGTTCCTTTTCGTGGATTTCTCCTCCTTAGTGAATACTTCAAATTACGACAACATTTATGTACAACAATAATTATCAAACCTACATTGGTGTCTCTCCATACGAGGTATTATATGGAAAACCGTGCTGCTTGTCAATGTGTTGGGCCGAGGAAGAGGAAAGAGTTTCTCATGGGCCAAAGATGATATAGGAGACCATAAATAAGATTTAGTTGATCTGAGATAGGCTCAGGATTGTGTAGAGTAGTCAGAAGAGTTATGCTAATCTAAAGAGACGTGAGGTTGAGTTAGACGAGGGAAAATGTGTTTTTTTCAAGGTTCTACCAAGGCGTGGTATCAATCGTTTCAGGGTGAAAGGAAAGTTAGCCTTGGGATATATCGGCTCTTTCTAGATTGTTGAGAGGGTTGGCAATGTGGCCTATAGACTTGATCGACCTCCTCGGCTTGGCTATGTTCATAATGTCTTCAACATATCCAACTGGGAAAATATATGCCTGACCCATCCCATGTCATCTACTGAACTGACGTTCCAATCTAGGATGATATTTCGTATGAGGAAGAACCTGAGCAGATTTTAGATCGAGAGATTCGAGTCCTTCATCATAGGAGATTTCTTTGATTTGTATGCTATGGAAGAATCACACTGAATAGAAAGCTACTTTAGAGTTTGAGTTTAAAATGATGCGAAAGTATCCCCACCATTTTGATGGTTTAATTAGATTGTACTGAATTTCAAGGATGAAATTCTTTAAGGGAGGAAGAACGTAAAAATTGATATTTTGTAATAGTAAATTCAACGCATAAATTTTTTTTTGTGTTGGGTTTGGTCAAGGTGTTGAAAGTTGATTGTTTTGTTGCGTAGCAACCATACTAGAATTTGTGGTCAAATGGTCAAAACGGTGAATTTAGGTGTCATTGAGTGGTAAATAAAATGAGAAATTAAATTTGGTGAATGAGAATTTACTCACGTTGAGAATTTGGTTAACGAATAGTTGCTCCAAAACTTAATTGAGTTATTTAATATATATATATATATATATATATATATTATTAGGTTAATTTAAAATTTTTTTTAATTTTTTAAATAATAATGTAGGGGAATGAGGGCAACCTCTACTCAGTCGCCTATGAGTGAGAGAGGAATGAGGGCAACCTCTACTCAGCCGCCTAAGAGAGAGAGAGAGAGAGAGTGTCACGACCCGAAGACGGGCCTAACAGAACCGCTGGGTCAGGCGACCCGATCCTCATAGAGAACCCGATCACCCAGCCCAAGGCGTGAGTTTTGCGGAAGACTTATAATATTTAATTCGGC
>CM039478.1:17657453-17817230 GCA_022433065.1 Begonia loranthoides
GAGAGAGAGAGAGAGAGAGAGAGAGAGAGAGAGAGAGAGAGAGAGAGAGAGAGGGAGGGAGGGAGTTTGGATGCTGGATTTGGTTTCAATACGCTAAGGCCTCTCACAATTGTGAAGAGATTTTGAGAGTAATTCGTTCTCCTGTCCATTTTTGTGTTTAGTGTTTTGTTGAAAGTTAAAAATCAAATTCGAGAGTTATTCGTTCTCCTCTCCATTTTTATGTTTAGAGTTTTGTTGAAAGTTAAAAATTGAATTCGAGTTTGAAAACTTGAATCCATTGGTTGTTGCTGCAATATATTGGTAAATAAAGAGTTTATGCAGGAGATTCAATCGTTTGTAGGCAAAAAAAGGAGGAAACAATGCATTTACATTGTAGAAATAACGCTAGAAGGTTGCCTTCATTTACCCTGGTCGTGCCTGATCAATCGCGAAAAAGGCCTAGAGTTTCGACAAGGTTAGGGCTGATTCGTGGTCGACCGCAGTTGGAGAACAGTAGATCGTTGGGTAGACTGCGCAACTGGTAGGTCGACTGGAGTCTAAACTGGCCGACTGTACAATTGCCCAAGTTGACTGTTACATTGTTTGGTTGATTGCTACAGTGCCTTGGTCAACTGCACAGTGAAATTTTGTGCATTTTTGGTTGTTTACTTGTTATTTTGGATTCCTTGTCTCGGTATAGGACCTATATCCATTATGTTGTGATTTATTGATGAGAATTCTTGATATTTTACATGTTTTTAGGCTCATATGAGATTGTGGATTATGATTCGGTAAATGAGGTTGCTTCTCCTCTGATAAAAGGAGGGATTGTTGTTGAGGTAGAGATTTTATACTTTATCGCATTGCATTGCATTATGGTTTTCAAACTTTATTTTTTGTGTTGCTACATATGAAAACATGACGAGGTCTATTTGATAAATCATTAGTTTTTATATTACATATGTATACGTGAGTTTTACATGTTTATCTTTACATGCATGATATTTCATTGATTGCTTTGTTACTCATATAGGAGGATGAATCCACTTAATACTTTGGATGGTTATGGTGTCAACGGATCATAAGGCTATCCTAACACAATTCTATTGCATGAAGATATTTTCTTTGCATGCTGTGTGAAAATGGGTAATAGGGCGGTGATGATGCGCTCATTGGGTTTCGAATCCCTAAACCAAATAAGGGTATATTTGCTTATTGATATTTATGGGTTGTGTCGTCGTAGAGCATTGCTTGTTGGCAACCTGAGTGACGCTGTTGGATTTTTGAATTGCTGTTATTTTTATATTTCTTGCTCATGAGGTGCTACTTGGAAACGATCACAGCCTTTTTGTGCATTTGTACGAAGGAGTCCTTGAGTGATCCTCTATTTCCACTTAGACTTGTTTTACGGTGAAAACCCAATGGAACTATTTTGATATTAGCTGTCTATGTATACAATAATGTTTTCTAATTGCTCTTCGGTTTGGTGGCTAGTGGGGCCAGTTTCTCAAAACGTTGGAAATGGTTTTAAATGATTTTTAATCCATACACGACATTGTCTTTGATCATGGTTTTGATGTGAAAGGTAAAAACCAATTTTACATGCATTGCATTTAGTATAAGTTTCTTACTGAGTAACTCACTCACCCTAGCGACCTCATCCATCCCAACTAAAGAGAAGGCTAATCAAGAGTAGCTAATAGGTGGTGGATTTCCTCGGTTATCCTTATTTCCTTTTGAGTGATTTATATTCATTTCCTGATGATGACTTCTCTGTTTAAACTTGGGTATGTATAAAAATATTCAAAGGATGTTGGACTTTTAGATTTTGCATAGTGTTTAATGTATTCTAAACCTATATCGTGTGGGTTATGACTTTGATTTGTGTTCAAGTCTTCCACTACGAACAAAACATCGGGTTAGGCGATCAGGTCCTCTCCGAGGAACGAGTTGTTCTACCTAACATTTCTGGTAGGCACGCCTTCAGGTCGTGACAATTACACCACTAAATTTTTAAGCAATCACAATCAGGAATTTAAGGAACCTATGCTTTGATACTTATTTATTTTTGTCACGTCCCAAAGGTGGGCTTAACAGAAATACTATGTTGAATGTCACGATTCTCAGAGAGGATTCGATCGCCCAACTCTAGGCTTTGTTCCTAGAGGAAGTCTTAAACAAAATCAAAGCATAATGCATACGAGTTGGACATAGGTTCACATAGCGATTATGAGAATAATAGTGCAAATAAATTAAATAACTGTGCAACCACATCCAAATTATCTAGTATCGTCCAGACATCTTAATATAGACCAGAATTAACAAATAAGTCCTCATAAGGAAAGAAATTAACACTCAATGCAAATAATATGAAAAAATTAAATAAGAAGGTCAGCCACCACACATCTACTACCAGCTACTCTTGTCCTTACCTAGGATGGAAGATATCGTTGGGGTGAGTGATTAACTCAGTAGGAAACTTGTAATATTGCAATGCATGCGAAAACTTGTTTTCTCAATTATTTCAAAAACCATAATTATATAAAATATTTTACATGGATTTAAAATCATTTTTAACATTTTATGAAACTAGCCCCAATGGCCATCGATGATTAGTCAATAAAATATGGCTATATACAACTAATATAAAAGTAGCTATATAGGGTTTTCACAATAAAACAAGTTTCAGTAAAAAAGAATGATCACTCAAGGACTTCTCTATACACATGCACAAAAAAGCAATGACCATTTCCGAACAACTTCTCATGAACCAAAAAGGAAAATGTGACAGCGATTCAAAGATCCATCAATGTAACCAGGGTTTCTGGATAGCAAGGTTTAAGCAATGACACAATCTATAATAAAAAATAAACAAATACACATTTGATCAGATTTATGGACTTGAAACCCAAAGGAGCAAGTTATCATCTCCCTATTACCTATTTTCCATGATATGCAAACAAATTAGCTTCACATAGCAGAAGATGCATTAGGATAGTTTCATAATTCTTTGACACTGAATTGTCCAAAGCATTAAGAGGTTCATCCTCACAATATGTACAATAAATAATAAATGATAAACCATACACGATAAATCAATTGTGTAAAACTCCTGTCCATACATAGTATAAAAATTGACGTGTTATCTAACAGTTCTTGCCAGGTTTTCATATATGGCAACCCATAAAAATAATGTTTAGAAAACATGATGCTATGCATAATAGAAAGTATAAAATGTCCACCTCGATGACAGTCTCTCTTCTTACCAGAAGGAGTAGCAACCTCAGTTATTGACTTATAATCTATAAACTCTTCCGAGCCCATGAAATTCTTTCACAAAAGTTAGAGATTCAAGTGTTGCGAACCCAAATCCGGCAAGCAAACTCCCTTTTGCATGGAGTTGCCTCACTTCCTCTCCCACTTGCTCTCGTTTTTTCTCTAGGGGCAGTGTGTAGGGGAATGAGGTTTTCCCTCATTCACTTATAATATTATTGAAACTTTTATAATTTAATTTAATTTAATATATATCATACAATATATATTAAATATACTCACTTAAAATTTTTAATTCCTCTTATGCTCTCGTACCTTAATGAATTTTCTACTTGAGGCAATTCCCACCTACCGAATTAGTTTTTTTGATTTATTTACTACGCAGTACTCTCGATTCACTGAATCGAAAAATCACGTGTGGCCGCTACGTGAGAAACAAGTCAACTCTAAACATCTTGACCCAAAATTAAGTGAAATTTTTTTACGTAAAATATATTATTATAAAAATAACAATCTTTTCAAGACGTTAGGATCACTGAGGGCTATGCCGTGGGATGAGTCCCAAAACCTAATAAGAAGTCCCGTCATTTCAATTGTGTCTAAGTCTAATATTTTTCCAATTTTGGTTGGTGTATAGATCGGGTTGGGTACACTAGGATAGATTATGTGGTGCCCATATATGGTAACAACTGTTTTTTTTTTTAAAGAAGAAAAAGGCTTTGCGGTAAAAGCAGTGGTTCTTGTATTTTTTGTATGACATACATATTTGTTTTCATAGTATGCTCCACTGGAGGTTTGATGAATCTGTTTTCTTAAAACATTTCAGAAGGTAAAGTAGGGAAATTTGTGCATGTCAAGAATATAATCAATTAAAAAACATGGCATTACTGAGGAGTTACAGTAGTTCAGAAGATTTACTATATTTCATTTCGTTTGGTGAACGTGAGACTGTTATTTGATTTTTTACGGGTAAGATAATATGATCCTAAGTATGGGGTCTCGACAACAAACCCCTTAAAATTTTATTTTTGGCCCATCCA
Organism: Begonia loranthoides; assembly: GCA_022433065.1. Lineage (NCBI taxonomy): Eukaryota > Viridiplantae > Streptophyta > Magnoliopsida > Cucurbitales > Begoniaceae > Begonia > Begonia loranthoides. The sequence goes on from CM039478.1 coordinate 17,661,746, forward strand.
ACCTCAAAGTATCCTCTGTTAGCAACGACCATCCAGTCAGCTAAATATTTGTTAAGTTACCGCACATGGATAAGGTAGGTGGTCTCGTAGACGAAGACCAAAATGCTTCTCTTCTCTGACCCTCATTTTCCCTACTCCAAACATTGCGCTTCTTTCGTCCCCGAATCATCCGATAAGGAGCTTCTCTCTCCAGATTCTCCTCTCACCCTACTGCATCAAGGTTACTTTAGAGCTCTGAATTAACCTTCCCTCTACTTCAATCCATTTGGTTTCCAAATCTAGAGTGTTTGTAGAACCATTGTTGAAGGTTTGTTCATGGTGGATGGGTGCTGGCGTAGCAGAGATGAGTCTTATGAAGAAACCTTTAGCGATGATTTGCATTCCTATCAGTCTCAAAATAATTCAACTCACACAAGGCTGAGAGAGTTCTAGGAAGAATCTACTGGAAGCTTTGCATTGTTAGAGTGGGTTCTGTCGAATCGATGAAAAGTAATGAGCTCGATCCCATTCAGGTTCTTAAGTTGAATATTCTAAAAAATTCAACTACTGTTAGTAGCTTGATTATTGGAAATTTTGATTTGTTGAGTAGCGAGAGATCTACACTTTCACCGATGCTTCTGGAGATCAATTATATTCCATTCTAGTTCTAGAAGAAAATGGAAATGGTGATTTTTTTTTTTATGGAGCTTTTCTCCTAGCTCAACGCCGGGACTGAGAACTTGCACATTTGGTTCATCCAACTACAAAAAATTCGTTTTGTTCTTTCTGTCTGCCAAGATGTCCATGTCAACCCATGCAATTCCCTCTCAATTATTATGTAATGATACCAATATTCTTGCAGTATAAGGACTGAGAAAATGACAAATCAACCATCATTTTTTATTGTTGATGACAAACCAATCATCATTATTTTTTTTTCAAACAAACAAATCACTGAACTATGAGAAATTGACGTCGTAACCATCGCTGTCACATTTGCCACTAACGCTTTAATGACAAACCGTGGCGGTTTGTCAAGAGACTGCTGCAGTCTCGTACGAACTGTGGCAGTTTGTCAAGAGACCGCCGCGGTCTCGTGACAAACCGCCGCGGTCTCCTGACTCGAGGTTTATTTAAAATTTTTTATCGCAAATTTGAGGGTTTAAACGCGTAATTCTGATACTTGTAGCTAAAGTTATGGTCTTTTGAAGTTGAAGAGGTCAAGAATCTAATAAAAAGATTGGATTAGTAAAACATATACATAAGAACTTTGAAGTAGCCATGAAACACTAAAAATCGAGAACCGCTGTGGACTTTGAAGTAGCCATGAAAAACAGAGAGTTTCATGGTTACTTCAAAGTCCCTATTTAGTGTTTCATGGCTACTACAAAGTCCCTATGTATATGTTTTACGAATCAAATCCGTTTATTAGATTTTTGACCTCTTCAACTTCAAAAGACTTTAACTTTGGCTACAAGCGTTAGAATCGGCTCTAAAAGGTATCAAATCGAAGCTCTCTCAGAGATCCAAAAGGTATCATCACGAGACCGCTGTGGTTCATCATTAAAGCGTTAACGAAAAACGTGACAACGATGGTTGCAGCGTCAATTTCTCATAGTTCATTGGTTTATTTGTTAGAAAAAAAGGATGGTGGTTGGTTTGTCACCAACAGTAAAGAATGATTGTTGATTTGTCATTTTTCCATTAGAATTTTATTCCTGAGGGAGACCCGCATGGTAATATATACACTAATAGTAGTGTGACAAATATACAATATTCTCGCCGTACATCCAAGTGAATTAGGATTTTATTCTTGAGGGAGACCCGCATGGTAATATATTTACTAATAGTATTGTGACAATTACAAAAGATACATCCAAGTGAATCATGGTAATATATTCACTAATAGTATTGTGACAAATATACAAAAGATACATCCAAGTGAATCATGGTAATATACTCACTAATAGTATTGTGACAAATATACAAAAGATACATCCAAGTGAATTAGGATTTTATTCCTGATGGAGACACGCATGGTAATATATTCACTAAATTCCCTTATCTTGGGTTGTTGCCGATAATGGGAGAATGTTCTCTTTATTTTTGTGTGTGAGGGAAGCTGAGATATGCAAACCATTCATCCCAACTTTCTCTTCTTTTTCTTCTTGTTCTTGTTCTTCTTCTTTCTTGGTATTAGTACTACGACAATGGCTTCATCAAGTAGCATAGGTGAAGAAAGAAAAACAAAATTTCAAAATTTTTTAAAAATTCCCTTATATAGGGTTGTTGCCGATAATGGGAGAATGTTCTCCTTATTTCTATGTGTGGGGAAGCTGATATACGCAAACCATTCATCCCAACTTTCTCTTCTTTTTCTTTTTGTTGTTGTTCTTCTTCTTTCTCGATATTAGTGCTACGATAATGGCTTCATCAAGTAGCAGAGGTAAAGAAAGAAAAACAAAATTTCAAAATTTTTTAAAAATTCCCTCATCTAGTGTTGTTGTTGATAATGGGAGAATGTTCTCCTTATTTCTGTGTGTGGGGGAAGCTAAGATACGCAAACTGTAACGACCCGGTTTTCCTTAATTTTAAAACATGTAATTTAAAAATATTTTTCATTTATAAATACAACCAAAGAATTTTATTAGTAAAACAAAACAGTTGAAAATGCGATAAATAAAATTCTTTTATTTTACAATTCAAATACTTTACAAAACTCTTTACAAACCATTTCTCTTCAATTTGTTTAGCCTAGCCAACCACAAGGCTTGCGCGTGCAAATCCTTTATCGATTGTTCCTTAACCTGTTCTCGCATGTACCTACATCACAAGACTTAAACTATGAGCCTAAGGCTCAGTAATCGGATAAAATAAAACATGCAATGCAACTTTTAAAATCGTATGTAGTTTTCCATTTTCGTTTTAGTTTTCCTTTACCGTTATCTTGACTTTACTTTACCATTAACTTGAACTTTAATTCTGACAGTGAACTTAGGCTGTATTCGTGAACTTAGGCCTTGGCAGTGAACTTGTACTATGCTGGTGACCTTGGACCAGCATAGTGAACTTGTACCGCAAACGGTAAACTTGCATCATGATGGTGAACTTAGTCCATCATGATGCACTTTTACCGTTTCCTTTTTGCTAACAACTAGGGAATGAGCGGTGAACTTAAGCAAACTCAAACCTTTCTCATTTTCTTTACGTATTTCCTTTTACTCTTTATCTTTCTTATACACAACTTATACAATTAGAATCCATTTCATTTTCAAAACCATGCTTAAAACTATTTTCGTATCACTTTAAAAACCATGATGCATGAGTGCACATGAATGCATATAGTTCTATATCTTCAATAAAAACCTCAAGCATATATCCTTAGTATGATCCTCAAAGAAAGCTCTATATCAAACTATTTAACTTTAAGAACTTAAATCTAACAAATACATAATTAAAAGAACCTAATTTTAATAAACATAGTATCAAACAGCAATACATCCTTAGGACATGATCACAATCTATTACATCTAATAAATACAAGCAGCATACAAATCTTAACTCTTGTGATGTAGGCCTTTTGGTGAAACATAAACAATATCGCTTACCTGACAGTTTTCAGTGAAATCTACTACTTATGCCTATCCTTTAGAGTATTCCCGTGCACCTTCAAATTAGCCTTCACAATACCTTCCAAATAAATAACATTCATCATTGTAATTCATAGAAAGACACTGAATCCTTATTAATCCTCATACACATTAAAATCTCATTTCATATTTCCATCAACTTCACCATTTCTCAGAGCAGTAAATAACAGAGAGTACTTTCATTCTACTTTCTAGATTCTTTATCATAATTGACTAATTACTACCCTCACAATATTATCCATTATCCTCATAGTGTTAATCAAAGCTACAAGCCAAACCACAAAACAAAACCCACCATTAGAAATGCAATATCTTCCCCAACATCCAGCAATCAGAACCAAAATACAACAATAGAAACACAACCCAAATGCATGGTAGAGAGAATACAGAACAGACTCATCAACCATGGCCAACAGAATATCCCAGCATACCTAACCAAAAATCAACAACAGTGCACTACATTTTTCTTCCTTTTATCTTTTACTTATTATTCCCATAAAATCCATAAACAGAATACAACTTTTTATAATATCCATGTTCAACATATGATTAACCAAAATGATTGCAGAACATAAATCCAAAGGCCAATCAACACACAATACAAAGCACTTCTAAATTAACAGAATAACACACTCACATTACCCTTCAACTACATGAACCATGCTTAACATGAAAGCAATAGAGAGCAACAAGCAAACACCCATCAATGTTCTTCCTTTTTTTATTTTCTACTATTATTGTCATAAAATCTATAAAAATCCATAACAGAAGTGGAGGAATTCTCCTCACCTGAAGAACACCCGAGAGAAAAGGCCTTAGTTTTTCCCTTTGATGCTTGCTCCCTGCTCCCCTTCTATCTCCTTCTACTTTCTTCTTCTCCAGAGAGCTCTGACTCTTTCTACTCCTTTATTTCTCTCTTTCTCTTCCTCTGTTTCTCAATCTCTCTCGGCCCCTTTATCTTCTCTAGAGAGCTCTTCACTCTTTCTGTCTCTTCTTTATCTTCATAGAAACTTCCCCCATGCGTCTTCCTCAAATCCCCATAATCTCACCTACTTCTTCATCTACATTGCCATGTATAAAGGAGAATCACATGGAGAAATCTCAGAAAACACACCTCGGGATTACACTTTTTCCTTTACAACTGGTGAAATTTTCAAAAATGTAGTGGAGCCTGTCGATCGGCCATCGATCGCAAGCCAAGAGTCTCGATTAGCCGCTCCCACACTAAAAACCCAATTTCCGTATTTTACTGTGAGGCTGGTTGATTATATGATCGACCACCATCAATTCTTCCTAGTCGATCGTTGATCGACTGGTCCAACATCGTACGCACTACCCTATTCCAAAATGCCACTGCCACTTTAGCGATCGACCTTGGGGTTGACTGTTTCCATCATCACTAGACTTGGCATTAAATCTGCCTTTATTGCGGTGACCCCTCGGTCGACCATTTCCTTCTTTGTCACTCACACCCGGTTGGTCCAGCGATCGACCATTTGCATATCTCCACTCCACTTATATGCCACTGCCATTTTTCTTAACTTCACAATTCCTTTACTAATTTAACAATCCTTAAACAATAATCTACCAATTATCTCCATAACCAAATAATAAATCTTCAATCTCCATTCCAATAATCAGCACTAATTATAACAAACTTATTTTTGGGGTATAAAAATCATAAAAAATCTCCAATAATTTACAATTATTATCATTCTTAATCTAAGCTTAAGATGACCCAGACATTCTAGGTATTAGATAAACAATTCATCCCAACTTTCTCTTCCTTTTCTTCTTCTATACAGAAGAAGGGAAAGGCAAAGGAAATTCATTATGCAATCCGAGGTAAGCATCAATCTATTAATGGGTTTCTCTTCTACAAGTTCCATTATTTGTTTTCTGTAATTAGAGTCAAACGAATGAATTGCTTTGGTTAGAGAACCTGTAAATCATCACGGAGGAAGGAAGAAAAATTAGTGGAAGCTGTTGAACTCTCTCAAGTAAAGAAAAATTGGAAATTTCATTCTAGAGTTTTTGATTTCTTGCACAAAATTTATTGGGTAATTATCAACATGACCCTTAAAGTATGTAGGTCTTTTTAACTAATACTTTGAACTTCAAATTTTGAATTCTGACATTTCAATGTTTGAGGCGTTACCAACTCATACCCTAAATTTTAAATTTTGAATTCTAACATCCCAATGTTTGAGGTGTTACCAATTGACACCCTAAACTTCAAATTTTGAATTCTGACACCTCAATGTTTGAGGCGTTACCCACTGATACTCCCTCCATTACTCCATCTATTAAATGATTCATGGTCGTCCAGACCAGAGTGCTATTTCAACATGTGGACCCTTAGACCTGAGAAAATATTGTGTTGCAGGTGTCCGGACTAAAGAGCAGTTTTTATTTGCGGACGACTAGACATTGAGATGCAGATATGAGAAGTAAATATCTAGACATGGGATGCAGATATCTAGAACACATAAACTAACACTTCTGCGGATGACTGATATACAGTGTGCGGACGCCCACTATGTTTCTTTCATTCCACTTGAAACTCACGTAAATCGTTTAACAGATGGAGCAATAGATGAGTGTCATCAATTGATAACGCCTTAAACATTGAGATGTCATAATTCAAAATTCAAAGTTTAGGGTATCAATTGATAACGCCTCAAATATTGAGGTGTCAGAATTCAAAATTTGAAGTTTAGGGTATCAGTTGGTAACACCTAAAACATTGAGGTGCTAGAATTCAAAATTTGAAGTTTAAGGAATTAGTTCAAGAGACTCCATATTTCAGGGGCCATATTGATAATTACCCAAATTTATTTCTCTATTTTGACATATAGAATCGACCTTTTAAAGGAAAAATTTGGTGCCAATTTCTGGCTTATTCCTCAGTTTACGGAGGCATGCCAAAGTTAGATTTTTTTGGCCTGTTTCTATAACAAACTGGAGATTTTTTGATAGAAATCATGTTGTTATTAAGTAAAAATCATGCTTTAATTGTTTCTAAGGATTTACAATGTTTGGAGGCAAGCTCAACAATCGTGAAGGTGTTTTAGTTGGAAAGAATCGGGAGTTCCAGCAGAACTCAAGTCGGCCAGCAACTTGGCAGAGTCGCTGGGCCACAGCCTAGACCTTGTTTTTAGGCCAAATTTGAATTTTTATTCAATCATTCTTGGGTCATTTTCGGAGGTTATTTTTGGACTGTATTGGGCTTCTGGCCCTATCATTCTTGGGTCATCCTTGTTTAGCCTATGAATTCAAAATTTTAATTTTAGAGATTAAATTCTGATTTTGTTAAAAATATTATGAATAGGTTCCAAGACTTAGGGAATTGTTTGGATTTGTCTGCTATGTGATTCACTAGATCGTATTGTTGGGCTTGGTATTGGTAGTCTTAAATTTGAGGTAGAGGTTTATTTTTATGTTCAGCATACATTGATTTTCTAAAAGATATTTTTTAGACATGTTCTCACATTATATGACGTGTCCCTTATTGGTTCGTTGGATTTTATATTACATATATCTTTTTCACTAATCATGTTTAAAATTCAAGTATACATATTTAATTTATTATTCAGCTCAGTTCTACATTTAAATTTATGCACTGTTATTGTTAACTAGAGTAATGAGACAATTGTATGTGCCGTTTCCCTAGGTGCAAAATCCTAAATCTGATCAGGGTCATTTTGGCTGTTGCGATCGCCTGAGTATCGTTGTTGTTTATTTTCATTACTTGCTCTATTACCTTGTTCTAATTCTTTCATATATAGTGTTTGTTTTTAAATTAATTTTGGCATGCTCTCATATTTTATAAATTAAATGTCGAACATGGTAAATAATCTTTACTAAGTTTAGTCGACTCATTCCAAATTGACTCCCATTTTTAAGAAAATAATAAAAGTGAGTCCTAGCTATTACCGCAAGAGTAGAATTGAAGAATTCTCTGACAACTTAATTTTTCTTTGAGAGATTGGATTATTTTCATGAGATTTTCACTTTAGAATGAATTTATTTTTAATTTTATTTTCGCATAGTTTTGGACCTTGTTTATTTTACACTATCTTAATGTCACTATTGGACTTTTGTTTTAGGCCTAGTTTGTAAGTAAATTTTAATGTCTTTCGATGCTAATTAAGAGTTAAAGATAAGGGTCAAATGGTTCCACCCATTTCGGGTTGGGTCATTCTTTGTTCTGTCTTGGTTTCCCTTTGGGGCGTGACAACATCACTAATGATGTTGCTATTCCTCCATCTTCAAGGCTACTTCCTCTTTTCCCTAGACTTCATCAGATCCTTTCCGTTAAACTAGACTCCAACAACTATTTGATTTGGAAAAACCAAATCTTGAATATCGTCATTGTGAATGGCATGGAACTCTTACCCGATGGCTTGTGTTCTTGTCACGCTCGAAGGTAACCCGAGACAGAACAGAAAGTAACCCGACCAGAGAACAAATTGAGCCGCCAAACCCATAACTTTAATTATTCGATATATTGGTGGAAGTCATTCATAAAAACAAGACCAGACCCAAAAACATCCGAACAAATACAAAGTTTAATGAAAGCAAATATCCAAAGTTATCTTGATCTTAGAAAATAAATTCTTAAAAGAACAATGATAAGAATTGAAAATAACTCATGTGGGCTTGAATCACTGTCAATAACTAGGGATCTTTTGAAGTAAATTCTATAAGAGAGTTATTTGGGGTGAGTCAACTAAACTTAATAGAGGTAGAGTTTTACATTTACTGTAAAAGTATAAAAGATTATGCAAGCATGCCATGAATAAAACATTTAAATAAAAAATAAGTAGAAAATGATCAGTAAGACAGTTGTTGAAACCTTCCACTATAGTGTGGTACATACGTGAAATAGGCCTTTACAAAATCACAACGAAAATGGAGCCACTCATGAACTCTGAGCACACCATGCCAATGATATATAAAAAATAAATAAATAACGATGATACTTGGACAATCACAATAGCCACAACGATGCTGATAAGGTTTAGGGTTTTGTGCCTAGGAAGATGACACATTAAGCTATCCTATTACTTTAGTTAACAACAACACAACAAACACATCCTCCAAAGATCGAATATGCACAATGAAAACAGGACCCCCACATAGGTCAATCAAGCTTGGTTCACACAACCAAGATGATCAATGAGAATAATATGCATGCTCAAAATAAAAAATGTCAAGTTAAAAATATATATACACAAAACATGAAATATGTTTGACTTGTGTTGTAACGCCCCGGCAAGGTAAAATCCTTTTTCATATCATTTTTTATACATCATATATTAATTCATAAAAATTGGATCTTTAAATGAAACAACCAAAGACTTAAAAACAATCTCATTTAAAAATCTGATGTAGTAAAATCCAACGTAAAATATGTCACGACCTGGAGGCGAGCCTAAAAGAAACACAAATTCAAATGACCGAATCCTTGGAGAGGATCCGATCGCTCAACCTAAGGCTATGGAGTCAGTGGATGTAATACCCGGATAAATCCCACTATGTATCATGTAAAGGATTTTTTGGACTAAATATTTTGATAAAAGAAAATACGTTCCGTAATTGTGTATGGTACTTGATGCACCAGCGGAAGGGTAATGAAATAACCAGTAGAATATGTTGTTGAAGTGTTGAGCAATTGGTTAAAGAGTTATAATGAAGTGTTGAAGTGTTGAAAGATGTTGATTAAGCAACGAAGGCTGTTTTCTGGAGTGGCGGTCGACTGGGCAGTCGACAAAGCGGTTGAGCAACTCGACCTAAAAATAGGACAGTGGTAATTCTGAAAATTGGTCGATTAATTGGTTGACTGAGCACTTAAGTTGGTCGACCTAATATTGAGTTTCCTTATTTTGGTCATGCATCACTTTTAGAAAGTCCAACTTTGGAAGCTTGTAACTCCTTCGTTTGAGAAGCTTTTGAGCTAAAATTTTGATCATGCCTTTTTGGATGAAATAATAAAATATCCCTTCAAAAATTATGCACATATCTACCACAGATTAAGAAATATGCTTGATAGAAAATTGGTTGCCAGAAATAGAAATAATTACAATAAACACTCTCGTATGGATCGATTTGTTGATGACACTCGTTTGGAAAGTTGGACACCACTTCACACACTCTCCCTCTAAGGATGAAGAATGTGTATGCCAATAAGAAAGACTATCCAGCTTACAAGTAACTTTAATCCCGTGATATAACGCACACGAGGGGGAACTGTGTATATAACTCACCAAAAGTTGAAAAAGGAATCACTCCAATTTCAAAATTAAGTCAAAGCCTTTCCATAATCAAATTCAACTCCATTAAACATGTACATAAGGTGGCTTTAAATAGCCAATTATATACTATAAAATAATAGTAAACTAATTAAACAACAATAACCCTAATCGGCTCATAAAATAAGTTGTTCGATTTTCTACTTCATAGAAACTAGGTTAATTAACTAAAGAATATTGGAAAATTAACACTGCAGACACCATAGTTTGCAATCAATGAAAAGTCAAACCCTAAAGAATTTTTTTAACAACTAAAACCCTGAACTATAGAAAATTCTTGTCGACGATCTAGCATTCACATTTCCCGTCTAGGATCGTCGAATTTAACGCCTCAGTTTTGTCTTTGTCAAGAACGGTCGAATGGAGATGAAAGATGTCAAAATCGGGGCCGAGGGATGTCCCTCCTGCCTATTGGAAGACGAAGGATGACTATCGGGCGATTGCGGATGTCCCTTATTGGCCGTTGGATCACGGAATTGATTGCCAGGATTGAATCTGTTGATTCCCAAAGGCGATGGCAGACGATTGAGGGCTGTCGAATCGAACAAGGGATGTCCTTTAAAGTGATTCATGGGCAGGATTGAATTTGGCATCTTCTAGAGGCGATGGCAAACGACAATTCGTCGCCATTGGATCGAGCGAGGGACGTCTCTTATCTGGATCGATTGCCAGGATTGACTCCAAATTATCTGGGTCACGTACAAGGCAAATACATTTTTAAAATGCGTGAATTCCCTCAATTATGACAGATGTCCCTCGCCCAGAAACGGATGTTTGTATACCAAGACTACGTCGTTCTACCCTTAATGGACATCGCTCGTCTTAAGACGGCGTCTTTTAGGCCATAATGAATGTCCGTCTCAATACTAGGAACATCTGTTTTCCTCTCGAATGTCATTCTCTGAAAGCTAAACGACAACGTTTTCCTCTCAATGGACAAAGTCAATTTGCCTTATAATCGCGAAGGGTGTCCTTTGCCCTAGATATTGCAGATAGGAATTTCGTCTTCCCCCAACCAACTCCCTAAACACAATTGAACAAACAACAAAGTTTTTTGAGTGTTCCACATCACATGGAGTTGAGGAGTGTTGCACCATTTATTCTTGAAGAGTCCATTGACTGCGGAACGGAGGTGGATCCTATTTTAGTAGTAGAGACCAAGGAGCATCGTTAGTTCTATCACGAACCTAGTATAGAGGTGCATTCAATCTCGACATCTCTGGACTTGGAGCTTCGTTCAATATGTAACTTGGATGATGATGATTGGGTAGAGAGTATGCATCCCCAACTAGAATGTTTGTTCTAGGAGCTCTGTCTAGGGAAGAAGTATAGTTCATTGAAGGAAATTAGAGATGAAGTGGTTGATTATGCTTTGAAGAATGGGGATGCATACTTTCTACCCAATCATCATCATCTAAGTCACATATTGAACGCAGCTCCGAGTCCAAAGATGTCGAGATTGAATGCACCTCTATACCAGGTTCATGATAGAACCAACGATGCTCCTTGATCTCTACTACCGAAATAGGATCCACCTCCATTCCGTAGTCAATGGATTCTTCAAGAATAGATGGTGTAGCACTCCTCAACTCCATGTGATGTGCAACACTCAAAAAACTTCGTTGTTTGTTCAATTATGTTCAGGGAGTTGGTCGGGGGAAGACGAAATTCCTATCTGCAATATCTAGGGCAAGGGACGCCCTTCACGATTATAAGGCAGATTTGCTTCATTCGTCAAGAGGAAAACGCTGTCATTTAGCGGTCAGAGAATGACATTCGAGAGGAAAATAGAAGTCCCCAGTATTAAGATAGACATCCGTTATGGCCTAAATGACGTCGTCTTAAGACGAGCGATGTCCATTAAGGGCAGAACGACGTAGTTTTGGTATATGGACATTCGTTTTTGGGTGAGGGACGTCCGTAAAATTGAGGGAATTCATGCGTTTTAAAAATATGTTTGTCTTACACATTACCCAGATGATTTGGAGTCAATCCTGGCCGTCGATCCAGATAAGAGAAATCCCTCGTTTGATCCAATGATGACTGATTGTCGTCCACCATCGCCTCTGGAACATGCCAAATTCAATCCTGGTCGTGAATCACTTTAAAGGACATCCCTTGTTTGATACGATGGCCCTGGAAAATCGTCTGCCATCGCCTTTGGGAATCGACAGATTCAATCCTGTCCATCAATTCTGTGATCCAATGGCCAATGAGGGACGTTTGCCATTGCCCGATAGTCATCCTTCATCTTCCAATTGGCAGGAGGGATGTCTCTCGGCCCCGATTTTGACGTCCTTCGTCTTCTTTTGACAATTTTTGATAGAGACAAAACCGAGGCGTTAAATTCGAAAGTCCTGGATAGGAAATGTGACTGCGAGGTCGCCGCTAAGAATTTTCCATAGTTCAGGATTTTAGTTGTTAAAAAAAATTCTTTAGGGTTTGACTTGTCATTGATTGCAAACTATAGGGTTTGCAGTGTTAATTTCCCAAGAATATTTAATTAATCTCTTCCTTTCTTTTTCTCCAAGTATAGAGGTCTTTTGGCAGCTATTCCATGTTGGTGCTCGGCCACTTGGATTGTTTCCATGTATAGACTTCCTTGGTCTACAAGCTTGGACACTTAGACTTTCTTTAATCTTTGCTCTTAGTTCCTTGGGCTTTTGACATATCAATGAACTTTAAATTTAGCGATTCAACTCATTCTAGAAAGCTTAGGAAGTTCGTTACAATCTTTATGTAGAACCCTTTTGAAATTATGTTGTCTAGAAATCCAAAATTGTCAAACACGTGTCAAAGATCAAAAGAAGACAGTTTTTGGAAAGTCCATTAAATATTCCACAATTGTCCTTGGACTCTCACCTATGCTTGACCTTGAATCTCTTCATGCTAATCTTGGAAACTTTATTAATGATGGAATGGATCCATAATCCATCATCCTCTCGGGCTTGAAAAGGATTTGACCTCGAATCATATCTTGTTCTACCATAATCTTTATTACCATAAAAAGACAAATCATCATGGGCTATCATCTTTGTAATTTCTTCAATATCTCCATGGTAAAGAAACAAATCTTCTTGGTAGTAGGCTGATTATATTGACATTTCCATAAATCTCTTTCTATGCTCGAACAATAACTCGGATAATAGATTCTCATTCCTTGTCTTTGAGTTAGAAATAATGTGAACCGCAATAATAGTTACCATAAATAAAATCTTGAGAACTCTTTTAAGTATGTTTGGCTAAAGAATGATTTTTTGATAATATTCCTTAATTAAATAAGGAGATGTGTCATGAGCCTTAAAATTTGTAGCAGCTATAAAATCTCCATGAATAAAATAAGGAAATAAACCTTGTATAATGTGGTAAGCCAATAATAGTAAGATATTCACAAATCTCCTCCCATATTTGAATAAAATCTTAGGAATGTCGTGGATGCCCTTTGGTAATTCAATGATTTCCATAAAAATAGTTTTGAGAATACCTTTGAGTATATGTGGCCAAAAAATAATTTTTTGGTAACTCCTCAAGTTGTCATTTCTCCAATTTAGTTTGCTAGGCCTCCACCATGAACTTTCCTTTTTTGTGATATCTTGGTAGCTTCCTAAATTGTCTTTCCCCAAAAATGTCTTGCTAGGTCTCCACCAAGAACTTTCCTTGCTAGTGATTTTCGAAATCCATGAGTTGTCATACCAATCTTGCCATTTTTGGAAACACAATTTTTGAAATGGTGTATTGGCCACTAACTTCCTCCTTCCCTTTTTGCATTTGATCATATAAGGAAAATAATCTAGCAACTTATTCTTGGACAATGATGCACAAACAGGTAAGTAGTTTTTGAAATCACCAAATAAACAACTAGTAGATTTATCCTTAATCCTATTGCCATAAGAGTTTTTCCAAGTAGTCACATCAAACCTCAAAATTTTTCTCTTGGTGTAATATGTTCTTCTAGCCCCAAAATAGTAATCAAAGTCAACATCAAGATTTATTAAGATCAAGAACATGCCACTATGCATAACCATCAATGAATTTCCACCAAAATTTACGAGAATAACTTTATTACCATAATCAAATATCATGCCAACAATGTAAGAAGCTTCAATCCATCCAACTCTAAAAATCCAAGTAATCAATTTATTCAATGGGCCATACCTCTTTGTCATGAGTATAGGAATCTTCAACCAGTTTTTCTTTAATGTATCATGATTCGTTGCAACTTGCATTGATTGAAGTTGGATTAACTTGCCTATCCTTCTACTATCTTTGAATGCATAACGATTAGAAAGGCCATTAGAATTCTCATCATGCACATGCCACGGTAATTTCTAAAAGGGATCACTTGTACTTCCCATATCACATATCAAATACATTAGTAAAACTTCCATAAGAAAAATTAGTCCAAGTTCGGTTTACCTCGATGTCTCTTTCATCATTTAGCCAACTCAAACTTTCCTTAAAATCCATGGAAGACAAAGTGTTTTCACTCTTTCCATCTTTAATTAAAGGAGATACTTTTTTTGTGTTTAAACTTCGGCCATGAACAATTTGGTCTTTATCAATGTGCCACCAAAGTTTGTAAGTTATACCATGCATTAATAACTTCAAGCTAAGTCCCTTAACCATGACCAAAGGAACCATGTTAGTACGAATTTCATCCTTAATGAATAAAGGGAAAACTTTGTCATTGTTGAAGGTTGGGATATGAAAAGCTTGTTCTTCTTGACATTCTTCCTCATCTAATTGCAACTCCAAAGATAGTAATGACCCCTCATTGACATAAATAATTTTTTCTTCAATTTGCTCAAGAGTATCTTCTAATACCTCATTGTGGTCTCGTGATTGTAAGGTCGGAGTGCATGATATATTTGCCTCAAGTCATTGTAATATTCCTTCAAACAAGGTGCTAATTTTATCGAGTTGAGATTGTTGACTTTCGGAAGATTTTTCGTATCTTGTGATTGGTGGTGAATTTTTCTCGTCTGAAAAATAACTTCTTGAGTAGCTTCGTCCACTCGTCATCGTGTTGAAAAAAAAAATCATGAATTAGTACGAATCGTTTTAGCTTTGATGCCAAAAGATGTACCTGTGGAAGGGGTAAAGAAATAACCTGTAAAATATATTTTTGAAGTGTTGAGTAATTGGTTAAAGAGGTATGATGAAGTGTTGAAGTGTTGAAAGATGTTGATTAAGCAACAGAGGCTGTTTTCTGGAGTGGCGGTCGACTTTGCAGTCGACAGAGTGGTTGAGCAGCTAGACCTAAAATAGGACAGTGACAATTCTAAATATCGGTTGATTGAGAGGTTGAGTTGGTCAACCTAATCTTGAGTTTCCTTATTTGGTTGTGAATCACTTTTGGAAAGTCCAACTTTGGAAGCTTGTAACTTCTTCGTTTTAGAAGCTTTTGAGCTACAATTTTGACCACGCCTTCTTGGATGAAATAAAAAAATATGCCTTCAAGAATTATGTAAATATCAACCATGGATTAGGAAATATACTTGATAGAAAATATGTTGCCAGAAATAGAAATAATTGCGATAAACACTCCCGTATGGATCGATTTGTTGGTGACACTCCTTTGGAAAGTTGGACACCACTTCATACACTCTCCCTCCAAGGATGAAGAATGAGGATGCCAATAAGAAAGACTATCAAATTTACAAGTAACCTTAATCCCGTGATATAACTCACACGATAGGGAACTTTGGATATAACTCACCAAAGGTTGAAAAAGGAATCACTCTAATTTTGAAATTAAACCAAAGCTTTTCTATTATCAAATTCAATTCCTATAAACATGTACATAAGGTGGCTTTAAATAGCCAATTACAAACTATAAAATAATAGTAATTAATTAAGCAGCAATAACCTTAATCGGCTCATAAAATAAGTTGTCTGATTTTCTACTTAATAGAAACTAGGTTAATTAACTAAAGAATATTTAACTAATCACTTCCTTTCTTCTTCTCCAAGTCTAGAGGTGTTTTGGTAGCTATTCCATGTTGGTGCTTGGCCACTTGGATGGTTTCTATGTATAGACTTCCTAGGTCTCCAAGCTTGGAAACTTAGACTTTCCTTAATCTTTGCTCTTGGTTCAATGGGCTTTTGACATATCAAATAAACTCCAAATTTATCGATCCAACTCATTCTAGAAAGTGTAGGAAGTTAGATACAATCTTTATGGAGAACTCCTTGACATCGTTTGGAAAGCCAAAATAGTCAAACACATGTCAAAAGTCAGAAAGAAATTTTGAATGTAGATAGGTAGAGCACTGCTCGACTACTCCCACGCTATTTTTTGCGGGTAGTGATTTTCAATTGGAGCAAATCTTCACCCGATGGATGCCTCTCTCGAAGGGATAACATTATTATGTGGCGGTTGTGTATTGGACCACTTCCTTTGATGTTGGTGAATGTCCATCAGCTTTAGCTTCCCCGTTAAGCTTCTTCTCTGTCTATAAAACAAAGGCAATAAGGTGGGGTGAAGCACTCTGGACATTTATATTACAAAGAGCAAAAAAAGAGAAAAGGGAGAGGAAAAGTGTTCTGTTTTTTTTAGAGGAGCAGGGTGTGCGAGAGAGGAAGAGAAGGAGAGGGAGTTATTCTAGACTTTTATATTACAGAGAATGTAAGGAAGTTGTTGCTTGGATTTCCTGGAGTGAGTTGTTTCTTTTGTCTGGCTTCTGGGCTACTATTGGCATGAAGTGGAGCTTCTGTGGGGAGAATTTGCAAAGAGGTAAGGAACGAGATGTAAGTTTGGCCAGTGGAGGCCTACATAATGGGATTTTATTGTCTGTTTGAACACTCCCTTGGTTAGTTGTTGTGATATGTTAATATGCTGTTGTTAGATGAATTGAAATATTGTCAATTATAGTCGGATGAAGAAACTGGATTATGTTTTGTCTTTATTGTTGACTGTGTGGTTGTGAAATGATGAAAATTATATAAAGACTCTATTGGATTACTCACTCAATATACCCTGTTAAATAAATTAAATGGTTCTTTTATTGGTAGGAAATATGTTGTCGAAAAGGTTATGAATATTCTGCTGAATTTTATAAATGCTATTACCTTTGGATTCTACTTCAGTTTTGATGGCTCGTGTAATACCCAGATTATCATAGTGCCTATGTATGAGATCTAAGTGATGATTTTGGGGTATTGGTAACTAAATTGGATAAAAATGGTGTTAGTATAATTATTATAAGTTGAAGGAATTATTGATAAATGTAGAAATAAGGATTTGTTAACTGATAGACGTCTCTTGGGAAGAGACGAACGTCCAAAAATGGAAGAAAATGGGAATGATGGACGTCCCTTGTAGTGGGACAGACATCCCTTATTGTGTGAGGGTCGACAGATGCCCTTGGGAATGGCAGACATTGCTATGGAAAGACGGGTGTTTGACGTGGGAAGAAAATAGACGTCCTTTATAGCAGGACGAACGTCCCTTATGAAAGGCAGGTGCTTAGTATGATGGTGGTGCGGTGTCATTTGGTGAAATGGACGTGCCTTATGGAAGGCGGGCGTGTAATATGATGGTGGTGCGGCATCATTTGGTGAAATGGACGGACGAACGTCCCTTGTAAAGGTGGGCGTTAGTATGTAAAGGGAACAATGTCGCTGAAGGGAACACTGGTCGTCCTTTATGGACAACGGATGTTAGAAATGGAAGAATACAAGAACAACGTTAGGACTTAAGCGGAACGGACGTCCGTCATGGCAAATAAGATGACGGACATCTCTTTCGGAATGACAGACATCTAAATAAGGAAGGCAACAGATGCTCCTTGCTGTAGAACAGATGTCCCTTGCAGTGAAGAGGTTGACGAACGTTAGAGATGGAATAACAAAACCACCTATTTTGCAAAAATCCAATATTGGGCGAGAATCCTGCTTCTACCAAACATAATCTCGCCCCCTATCTTCATTTTTCTCCTGACAAAGTCTACTCCTCTCCCTGTCGGCGGCGAACCTCACATGCAACAATGACTGGTTGGTTCTCCTTTGGAATGGGAGATTGTCCGCTTCACTCACATGCGTCCATCTCACTCTCCCTCTCTCCCTTGTCTATAACTGATGGCATAAACGATGTTCTGGAACTCTGCATTTTGACTGGAGTGAGCCAAATATTATTTTATATAAATATATTATAAATTATTTTCAATATTATACGATTAAAAACTATAATAAACATTTATTATTATAATGTAAAAATATTATAGTTGGTCTTCTAATTGAAAAAAATATTTTTATTAATATAACAAATAATATGTAATTGAAAAAATATTTGATGAGACGAATAAAATATATGTGTAAATTTGACACTTGCATTGAAAGATCAAAAATCTCAATTTGTATGTTTGAGAGTTGAGTATTCACACTCTTTCAATACATTGCATTGGAAACTACAGGGACGTCCATTCTTATATGGGAAGTCCATTTTCTCACATGTTCAGTTCCAGCATCCGTTATCCCATCTTTAACATCCGTCAGCCCTTTCACTGTAAGAGACATTCGATACACAACAAGGAGCATCTGTTGCCTTCACATTTTAAATGTCCATGATTTCTAAGAGACGTCCATCATTTTCTTCACCATGAGGGACATCCATTCCTTCATTAGGGACATTTGTTTTCCTCCCAAATGATACCATATTCTTTTAATTCATCAATGCTATATAGACATGGCAGTGATGATGGAATGGCAGGGATGAGATGTTTGGGTGTTCTGTTGAGTTTCTTGGTGCGTGTAGTGGCTGTGTATGTGTGAGCTGTGAAAGGCAGCTCGGGTGTGTTTTGGTGAAGGTTCTCTCGGGTCTGTTTGTTTCAGGTAACTCCTTGGCTTCCTTCATGGACTTATGTAATTGGTTGTTGAAGATAAATGAGTGCTAGTGGTTGGGTTGAAATCTGTTGTTCGTTTTGTTTATGTGGTTAGACATTGTGGGAAAATATTGTCTTGCTGGAAATGATTTTTGTTTCTTTTAGATTGGTTCAGCCGAGAGTGCCTTGTAGCCAGAAGAAGACAGAAAAGTGGAAGGTGTGGGAGCTTTCTCTCGGGTCCTATAAGAAGGAAGTGAGCTACTGTTTGTGTTCTAGTTGAAGCTGGTTCCCTCGGTTGCTCCT
The DNA here is from genome assembly GCA_022433065.1 of Begonia loranthoides. Taxonomy (NCBI): domain Eukaryota; kingdom Viridiplantae; phylum Streptophyta; class Magnoliopsida; order Cucurbitales; family Begoniaceae; genus Begonia; species Begonia loranthoides. The sequence continues at coordinate 17,680,814 of CM039478.1, forward strand.
TAGTAAGTTTGATTTCTCCCCATGCTGTTTGGATGATCCGCTTTGGTTGTGGTAATCTGATGTGGAAATTACTTGCTAAGGCCTCTATTGGTTATTGATAATTGTGTATAAGTTGGAATATATGGGAATTATACACTGTCTCTTTGATTGTATTGTGTGGATAATCTGTTGGTATTGTTGAGCTTGTGAAAGCTAATATTTTGAATGGGTAGTTTAATGTTGAAATACATTGGGATGCCTCTGTTGGATAGTAAATATCTTGATATTGGATTGACCTTGTTTTGGATGTCTATTAATTGCTAAGTTGAAATGTTGTTAATCAAATTGTGGCTATTAGAGTAAGTTGAACTGTTGTTAATCAAATTTTGGCTATTAGAGACTGTGTAATAGTTGAGCTTTTTCTTGTTGTTTGAATTTTATGTTTGGCATGAAAATGATAAGTAGTGAGGCATTGCACTAATGAGTTTTGTGTCGATAAAAATAAAAGGATTTGCTTGTTGTTTGGATTTTATGTTTTGCATGAAAATGATAATGTTAAGCAGTGAGGCGTTGCACTAATGAGTTTTGTGTCGATAAAGATAAAAGGATATGCTATGTAGTTTAAGAATGAATTTCTACGTGTTTACCTCTTGGATTGATATACTTTGTGGGTTGAGGAATTTATGCTTTCTATTATCAATGGGTATGGAATAATGGTAAGGTTGATAATTTTGCTGCTAGAATACTATCTTGATAATAAGAATAATGGAATGGATATGTTGATGAGTTAAATGGTTCTTTACTCTGCTGTGGAAAATAGGTTATTGTGATGAAATAGTGTTCGATTTTGTGAAGTAAATTCACTGTATTATCATGTGACATTGATGGAATGAGCAACTATTGTGAGTTATTGCTAATCTGTTGTACATGTTATAATATTGGAGGATATGGACAGTAAAAGTAAGGTTATTACTAAGTGATTTTAATGTTGGGTTATTTAATAATTTTGAAGTTATTAAAGAAAGGAGAATGATGATTATGGGCTAATGTGCCTTTCGGACGACAGGTAAGTTGATACTTACTGTGTTTTGGTCTTCGGACCCTACTTCACAAGAGTTAGGATTACATGTTGTGTGTTCTTTTAATGATATGTTTATTAGACATTTTTACTATCATATAAGACTGTATGTATTCACAAACATATTGCATGACATAATTAATATATGTAAATAGGCGTGTGGGAGTTCGGGTGATCGGTTACATTTTCATACTGTAGTATAATCGCACATAGGGAGCAGTGAGGTGAGAGTTAGCTACGTGGAATCTAGGGTTCACCTATACCCCGTTTTGAAACCCCCAATGTCTTTAACAAAAGTGAGGATACCAGTATGTGGAACACCCCCGACGGATATATCTCCTCGTCGGAGTGAAATGGTTCAGCCACATGACGCTATGGAGTATTCCACCTTGACTTCCAGAAGAAATACAGTTCTCGTCTGTAATGCATTGTATGATCATGCATATCATTTGCATTGCATTTCTTTTATCACTTACTGAGCTTTAGGCTCATTAGTTATGTAATACCCCGATTTTTATATCAGAATTTAATAAGTACAATTGGAAAGAAATTGGAGGTTTTGAATTAATAGGGTAATTATCCGGGTATTACCACAAAAGTATCCGTAATATTATAAATTATGGAAATTTATTGGATAATAATTAAGGATTAAATTAGAAATAGTATATAATTGGATATTAAGGGAAAGATTGGATTGAAGGAAATTAAAATGGAGGAAAGGAAAATTTGATTATTTGGAAGAAGAATAAAATGATAATTATTGCTTTAGTTGGAACTAAAGGGTTAGAGAGTGATTTATTAGAGATTAAGTGAAAGTTAAGTGAAAAATTGGATTAAAGGAAATTAAAATGAAAATTTGGAAATGACAACCGGTTTAAGTGGTATGGCTTGGTTTGGTTCAGAGATTAAAAGGGGGGCGGGGGGGGGGGGACCATTTGGCCTTCGGCCATTTTACTGAGAGAAAGAGAGAGGCTCAAGAAGAAAGGGGGAGACGCGAGAGAGGGAGAAGAGGGCAATTGAGAAGCAGGGTGCGGGGGAGCAACTGCTCGGGCGTGAGACGATGACGATGAGCGAGTGAGTGACGAGGGCTCGGGTGGTTGGCATATGATCTCCACCGGCGAACGCGGTGCAGCCTGCTCCTCGAAATTGGTCACGGCTTGGGCTCGGATCGGTGTTGTTGCTGCGATTCCGGCGACAAGACAAGGTTAGTCGATGGTTTTTGTTCTCCTCCTTCGTGATCTGTTGGCCGGCGATGGCTATTCATGGTTGTCAGGGAGGATTTTTGCGGTGGCCGGGTTATCAGTTTGTGCTGGACCGGCCGAAGGCCTGGGTCCAGCTTGTGGTTCGACCCAAACTGGCCTGGTTCGTACTTTGTAGCAAGTGACAAATGACAGTGTGCAGCGTGGGGAACACTCTGAAAATTTGCAGAGATGTTGTCTATGGCTGGCTGTCGGGTGTTGATATTTAGAGCTGAGAGCCCTTTGGATGGTGTGGGAGCTGAAGGCTGAGAGCTACGAGCCAAGAGGTGAAGTTTTGTTCTGCTTCGGTTTCCCCCTGTTCGGCTGGAGCTTCCCAGCTCCCGTAGGTAATCAACCTCACTCTCGGTGATTTAGTTTGATAACGCATTAAGGATGGTTATTGTTAAATGGATTGTTGGACGTCTAGATTACGTTAATGGGGCAACTGTGCTGATAATATGATACAACTTTATTGGGTGATCATTGATGTATGAAAATGCTCCATTGGTTTGATTTCTGTAACTGTGAATACGTTTGATTGTCCATTCTGGGAAGTCATGGCTCTGCTTATAATTGTTTAGCTCCTACTTTACGATTTTGTGAAGCATGAGTTTAATGGATTTAGCATTGTTATTTGGATGAATCTGCTTTTGTTGCCTCGGGAAGCATGAATTTATTGGATATAACTCATTAAGCTCTATTAATGTAATCTATTGGTTGGTATGAGTTGTTCTTCTGCTGTTTGGATGGGAAATCAAGGTTCTGGTGCCTTCGGTTACCACTCTTTGATGTTAATTCATGAATCTAATTATACCTTGTTGGTCAATTTTGAAAATATCAATATGTAGATTTGGGTTATGCTAATGGAAATAAATTGTTTAGTTGGATTAATGTTTTGAGTTATGAGCTACTGACCGAAATTTTAATTGGATGTCTATATCTATGAAAAGTAATTAGTTAAAGGGAGATTTTGTGGTAAAAAGGAAGTGTTAAACTGATGTTTTGAATCAACATGTTGGATGATTATTCTTTATAGTAGTGATAAGCTTTGGTTTGATTTCTGTAACTGTAAATATGTTGGATGTATGTTATAGGAAGTCAATGCTCCATTGATAATCTATTTAGCTACTACCTTTATTGTTCTGTGAATGGAATGGTTAATCTGTTATTGGGCAGTGATATGTACAGAAGCATTATATTGCTTGGATATGAACTTGTAAGTTACAGCTTTGATAATGTACTCTGTTGTTGGGAAGTGAAATCGTTGAACTGGACTATATTGCTGGAGGAAGAGTCGTTAATTGGTTAAGCATGATTATTGGGATTAATTAATTAAGCTAAGTTGTAATTAACGACGCGACCTCATTTAGGAGATTTTATTAAGTAACGAGAAATCATGATAGAAAGACGTTAAGATTTAATAAGTGGATTAAACAACTTTATTAATGAATAAATGTTTCTAAATGTGAAGGTACTAAGAAGAAGAAAGATTAGTAATAGTATTAAGCGTTGAATGGAGAATCGAGGTAAGTTGATACTTACTGTGCTTTAGTCTTCAGACCCTACATCACAAGAATTAGGACCTTGTTTGCTGATTGTTACTGCTTTCATAGAATATTTAGGTTGTTTACTACTTTACTACAAATTGAACATGTTCTGTATATTGTGCTATTATTGCTGGATGTTTATTAGATTTAGGTTCTTTTAATGATATGTTTCGTAGACGAGCATGTTTAGAGATAATTGGAAAGATGCGATAGAATTGTATGCATTCATGAGCATCATGATTTTCAAAAGATGAGAAAATGGTTTTCATGCATGGTTTTGAAAAGGAAAACGAAAAGTGGTGGAATGGATGCTCATACATACTAAGTGAATGGCGTTCTCAATGGCTGATCACCCGAGCGAACAAGCATCACTTAGCTGTAGGAATATCCATTGTGTCACTAAATAGACTTAAATAGGCGTGTGGGGGTTGGGAGATTTGGTGATTGTCCAACGGTGGGGACACTATATGATGTATCTCTTTATCGAGGTGACGGTTAACCCTGTGGACTCTAGTGTTCATCATTTCTCTTGTATGGAAATCCTTAATGTCTTCAACAAAAAGAGAATGGTGATGGTCATGGGAGTGAGGCCATATGATGTATCCCCATGTAGGGGTGACGGATAGCTACATGACTATATGATGTATCCATTCCCTCGGTATATGGAACGGATGGGTTCCTTTCTAGAAAATGAAATTAAAAAAGAAACGAAAAAGGAAAAAGAGAATGGTCATGGTCATGGTAGTGAGGCCATATGATGTATCCCCATGTAGGGGTAACGGATAGCTACATGACTATATGATGTATTCATTCTCTTGGTATATGGAACAGATAGGTTCCCTTCTAGAAAGTAAAATTAAATAATAATAAAGCATGGAAACGGAAAGATAAAGTAAAGTTAAGATTAAGAAGACTGAAAAAGAAAAGGAAATGAAATGTGAAACGAAACGGAAAGAAAAGGAAAAGAAATAAAAATGGAAAAAAAAAATGATTTCAAAGATGCATAACATGTTTATTTTATTTTATATCAGTTACTGAGCATTAGGCTCATTAGGTAAGTTGATGTAGGTATATGCTTGGAAATAGATGATCAATACAAAGGGCTATTTAGAGATTATTGGAAAGATGCGATAGAATTGTATGCATTCACGAGCATCATGATTTTCAAAAGATACAAAAATGGTTTTCATGCATGGTTTTGAAAAGGAAAACGAAAAGTGGTGGAATGGATGCTCATACATACTAAGTGAACGGCGTTCTCAATGGCTGATCACCTGAGCAAACAAGCATCACTTAGCTATAGGAATATCCATTGTGTCACTAAATAGACTTAAATAGGCGTGTGGGGGTTGGGAGATTTGGTGACTTTCTATTGGTGGGGACACTATATTATGTATCTCTTTATCGGGGTGACGGTTAACCACATGGACTCTAGTGTTCATCATTTCTCTTGTACGGAAATCCCCAATGTCTTCAACAAAAAGAGAATGGTGATGGTCATGGGAGTGAGGCCATATGATGTATCCCCATGTAGGGGTGACGGATAGCTACATGACTATATGATGTATCCATTCCCTCAGTATATGGAACCGATGGGTTCCTTTCTAGAAAATGAAATTAAAAAAGAAACGAAAAAGGAAAAAGAGAATGGTGACAGTCATGGTAGTGAGGCCATATGATGTATCCCCATGTAGAGGTGACGTATAGCTACATGATTATATGATGTATCCATTCTCTTGGTATATGGAACGGGTAGGTTCCCTTCTAGAAAGTAAAATTAAATAATAATAAAGCATGGAAATGGAAAGATAAAGTAAAGTTAAGATTAAGAAGACTGAAAAAGAAAAGGAAATGAAATGGGAAATGGAACGGAAAGAAATGAAAACGGAAAACAAAAAATGATTTCAAAGATACATAACATGTTTATTTTATTTTATATCAGTTATTGAGCATTAGGCTCATTAGTTAAGTCTTGTTGATGTAGGTATATGTTTGGAAATAGATGATCAATACAAAGAGCTGTTTATGAGGAATTTGTATGGGTGGATCTTGTGGCTGGCTGGGCTAATGAGTACATGATTTTGTAAATAAATAGTTGAGTTTAAATAACTATTTTATTAAATGTCTCTTTTATTTAATGCTTCCGCTATATATATTAAGAATGATAATTTCTATAAATGAAAGTTATTCCGCTGCTAAAAATGTTTTAAATGATTATTATTGAAAAAGACTTTGATTAATGGATTTAACACTCAGTTTTAAAAGAAAAGCCTTACTCTGATTTTGCAAAAGAAAAATTTTAAATTTTATGCATTTTTCAAAGATAATAAAAACTAGGTCATTACAAATTACGTCTTGTGATGTAGGTACGTACGAGAAGCATGTTAACAGGTCAAAGACAGTTGATGAAGGATTTCTACGGGTGGATCTTGTGGCTAGCTGGGCTAAAGAGTAACTGGTTTTGTAATTAATAAAGTAAACAACTTGAGTTCAATAAATGTTCTATTTAATGCTTCCGCGTTATTTTGAGGAAAATGATCTTTATAAATGAATGTTGTTCTGTAGCTAAAATGTTTTAAGATTTTAAATAATGTGTTTAACACTCGATTTTAAAAGAAAAGTGGTAATCTGATTTTATAAAAGAAAAATTTTTAAATTTCACGCGATGTTAAAGCAAATAAAAACCGGGTCATTACAGCGTCGTCGTCCGCTTCTTCGACCGAAAACTCTGGGAGTAATCTGTATACATTTTTGGTTGTAACCTTCGATTGCACACTCAACCGAAGGGTAGACCAAAACCTCGATGAGTGCATTCGGTCGACCAAAAATACCGTTCTACTCGACCTCGTCTCTTTGATTTGCATTTATTGAATTCTCTAAGTTCAAATACTTGTACCTTTGACTACAAGGACTTATATAAACTTGTTATACAACATTAATACTCTAATTAAGGGTATTTCTAATTTAATATCAATATAAATGTAGAATTTGTGCAATTCAAAAGATTATCCAATAAACAACTTATAAATTGCACTTACACAATCATCATCAAAACAAATAAGCTTAACAATACTTAGGCTAACAAATGTAATTGAAAAAATTATTTGAGGAGACAAATAAAATATATATGTATACATCCAATTTTAAATTTGACACTTGCATCACTACATTATGTACTCTACATATTAGTTAAATCCCAACTAGGTTAGCACCTATCTAATTGTCAATCATGTGCAAAATGTCAAAAACAAAAAATACAAGTTAAAGAAAAAATATCAAAATGAAAATTACAATTTCAAATTTAAATGAAAATCTAGTCTTTGACATCCAAAATTTTGAATTCTTCTAGTATGTCGTCCTCTTGTGGTTGATCTCTCGTCATTGCGTCATTCCAATCCTTCATGCAAATGAGTGCCTCCACGAGATTTGGTGCAAGTCTTCCTCATTAATTACCGTACATACGTCCACCTGCACTAAAAGTAGATTTTGCTATGGTAGAGACCGGAGGTGTTAGTAGATCACATGCTATTCTAGAAAGAAAAGGAAATGAAGTGGAGTTACCTCTCCACCAAGCCAAAATATCAAAATTCTCGTCGCAAGAAATTTGATGGCGGGTGTCAAGATAAATATCGAGTTCATTTCTTTGTGAACTATATGAATGAACATCTCTATTTATTTCATCCAATATGTCATCCATAAAATTTTGTGGAGCTCCACCACCGGCACCATTACTAGAATTAGCATAAATATGTAAAGAAGGAAGTAAACGAATAACATTAGAATATTTAAATTCATAAGAAGAATATAAATTAGTAATTTCATTTCTTATTTGAGTACTAGTAATTAAAGAAGAAATACTAAAATTAGAAGAAATTTTATCAACCATTAGACACACTCATTTTAATTTAAATTTAAGATTTATTATGCATGCATATAAAAAAAATAAATTAGGTATGTTAAGCCAATATTTTTAAAAAAAATTTCCATTTGATCAAGTATATCCCAAAATTCATTTATTTGTCTAAATTTTTTAAAAGTACCCATTAATTTTATAAAAATTGGGAGAACAAGATGAGTAGTAAATTCCCGAACATTCATTTGTAGCTTCAAAATGATTTTAGAAAATCAAGAAACAAATTAGCAACATCGCAACTATTATGATCAAGAGTAATACATTTTGTTTTTTCACTAATAAAAGAACAAATAGCTAACGAACTTGGCCTAGCATTTTCCAACATTAAATAAATCGATTTCCTCCTTGTACTTACATCAGTTTTTAATTTTCTTGGTTTAAGTTCAATAGCTTTACAATATTTTTTATATTCTTGCTGTCGTGTATTAGATGAAGTAATATAAAAAATTGCAGATCTTATTGATTCAATATGAGACGAAATAAATGGCATTCTATCTTTAACAACTAAATTCAAAATATGACAAATACATCTCATATGGAAAAGAGAATTATGAGCAATATCTAATTGAAATAACTTTTGAAATTCAAGAATAGCAGCATCGTTAGTAGAAGCATTATCGAGAGTAATACTAAAAATTCTATCTCTAATAGCATATTCTTGCAAAATTCTAACAATATATCTACAAATAGTAACGCCACTATGGGGATATTCACAACTACGAAATCCTAATATTCTTTTATTTAAGTGCTAAGAGTCATTAATAAAATGAGAAGTTACAACAATATATCTTAAAGCATTAAGTGCACTCCATAAATTATAGGTAATACAAATAGACATAGATGGATTATTTGAAAAAAATACAATTAATTCATTTTTCATATTATTATACATTTTAATAATATCACTTCTCATTGTACTTCTAAGGACTCGTCTAAAACTAGGATTAATATACTCTTTCATAAAATTTTCATATAACTCGCTATCAAACATAAATAAAGGTACCTCAGATTGTGATCCATATTCTGCTACTCATTCTCTCATTCTATTATGTGAAAATATAAAATTGCTACTACCACTAGCATTTAATAGTGTTTGTGTTGAGTCTCTCACTTGCTCATTTAAGTGACATTTTTTATAATGCCCACCAATTGTGGTAGTAGAACTACTGGATTCGTAGGCATAATGTTTAATACAATATTGCATTATGCTCTTCTTTCTATTTTTTCACCAATATTAATATCTTTCATTTCAAAATGATTCCATACATTCGACGTTTTATTTGTTTAGTTTTTTCTAGGTGAAGACGTGGATACTTGTGCAGATAATTGACCTAATGAAAATGCAGATTATCTCCCATAATTTTGTCAATATCATCATTAGTAAAAGTGCCAATAAGAAAATTACGTGGATCCATAATTATAAAAATTGAATATTGATAAAAAAAAATGAAAGGATACTGCACACAAATTACTCAACAATGACTTATACATGGTATGAATTTGTGATCACCTCCACGAATACGAGTCCTACATAAATCACAAAAGATAGAGGGGATGGTCTTTATTACGGATTTGAAGGAAATTGAGGGTAGCGTTAGGACCACGTGGGATGAGCGTGCAGGTAAGGAAACATACGTCATTTTTTGAGTAATAGATGTCCCTTTTGAGCGAAGGTAGACACCCGTTAAAATGGAGGGGAAAAGATAGACATCCTGTTTAGAGGAAAGGATGTCCCTTAGGATGAAGAAATAGATGGATGTTAAAATGGAGGAAGGCAGGCCTCAAGTGGGGAATACGAAAGACGTCCTTTTTAAAAGAACAGACGGCCCTTTAACGAATTATCAATTGTGGAAGTCGAAGGAGCAAAAAAAAAAAAGAATAAAAAGTGAAAAGTGAAAATAAAAAGAAAAAAGAAAAAAGAAAAAAGAAAAAAGAAAATAAAAGATAGGAGATGAGTGGAAAAATCCCACATCAAAAATTAGGGGAGAGTTACTTGAGATATAAGTTATAAATAGAGTTGGGTGGAGATTTTTTAGAGTGAAAAGAAACACTAAAAAAAGGAGGCAGGGGAGGAAAGATCAAAATCTTTGAAAATGAATTAAAAAATTTAATTATGTGTGTATGGGGGAGGTGGGCCTTGAATTGGGATGCCTCACCTGTTGCCTAGTAGGGCTCGCTCGCCTGTTGCTCACCAGGGGTGGTTGGTGGGCTAGCTTGGTGAGTTAGCCCGCCAGGCTCGCGAGCCTAGAAATACGGGCTCAGCTTGGCCCACATTCCAGGCCCAGGCCTAGCCCACTCGGTTACTATAGCAAGCCAAGCTCGGCTTGGGTCGCTATAGTAATGGGCCGAGCGGGCGGGCTGGCAAGCCAGCTCACCCGTCATCTCTAGTTGTTCCTTGTGTTTGGTGAATTATTCTCTAACAATAAATATATGATTTATTTAATAGTTCTTTCTAATGCATTAGTCCTCTGAATTGTTCTTTATAAATCACTGATAAATGTTAGATGCTAGAAGGGATTGTTTTAGCTTGAGCCATGTTATTATATCACTGTTATAATGCTATGTTTTCTCTTTGTGCATTATATATATTGTTGTGGACAGAATATAGCATGACATACATGCATCACGATTAGGGCTTATGAAAATGGTGACATATGCATGAGATGTTAATGAAATGAATGAATAAACGTAAATAGGTGTGTGGGGGTTCGGGAGAATAGGTGACGGTCCATTGGTGGTGACACCCCTAATGGATGTAACTCATCCCACGTAGGGAGGGAGTGACGGTTAAGCCACATGGACCATAGGATGTATCCTTTCTCTTGTACCAGAAATTCCCAATGCTTGAACTGAAGAGATTGGTGACGGTTATTGGTGGTGACACCCCTAATGGATGTATCTCCTCATCAGAGTGACGGTTAAGCCACATGACCATAAGATTTATCATTTCTCTGGTAAATGTAATGTAAAGACATAAAATATAGGTTTTTTTTTAGACAAACTGCATAAGCAAGCATTGAGCATAAGCATTGAGCATTACATTTCATTATATTTCTTGTTGAGTGTTAGGCTCATTGTTTTATCGTATGATGTAGGTTACTGTCATGATATCAGCGATATACCTGTGGAGAAGGAAGCATTGCAGGATGAGCTGTTGGGTTATCAGCCGGGTTTGACTTGAGGGTTATGGCTCACAGAAAGTAATGCTAATTGTTATGAATAGTTAAATTATGGTTTTTGAATACAGTAAATGATTTGTTAAACAATGGACTTTTGTTTAAGGTGTTGAAATCATGTTTCAAAATTATTATCAGTTTTCGCTTAATTACTCTGATCTGTTTTCTTTGTACACTCTTTAAATAAATTAAAGAAAAATTTTATATGGCTAAGAAAAAGAAAAGATTTTAAATAACACTGGGACTTACAGAGGAAGTCTTAATACAATATGAAGCCCAAGGACCCAAAACCATTGGGGCAGGGTTCACATAGTGATAAATAAGAATCAAGATAGCATAATAACGGCAAAAGAAAAACACTGTACAGGAAAAAAAACCAAATAATACCAAACAACAAATCCTTATGTACCAGAGTCGAAAGTGTAAGACCGACAGACTTCCACCCATCCAAGGAAAAGTTGAAGCGCCCAAAAAGGGAAGCATAGGCAAACATCTCGCAAAACCCTACATAGAACCTATACATCAAACTTGTGAAAGAAATATAATCTAAGGGGTGAGTGACTAACTTAGTAGAAAACTTATATTAAATGCAATGGTAAAAAAAAACTAGTTTTACCTTTTCTCACAAAAACCATGATAAAGTAAAATGTTGAACTCGAGTCTGTGCCCTTGCCTGTACTCATTACTGTAACCTTGCATGAGTTTAAAGATCATTTCTCAGAACATGTTTTATGATTAAAACAGGCTCCACGAGCCATTGATAAAGCAATCATCAAAACCTCGTTGGATACATAGCCAACTATAATAAAATACATCTCCATCATTTTTCATCGATCAAACAAGGATCTGTGAAAAATGAGGACCCCTATGATACAAACACACAGAAAGGCAACAAACCGAAGATGGCAACGCCTCATGAGCCAAGAGGAAGATACTATAAGTGTGTTAGCCTCTCACAGGGATTGCTAGTGAACTAGTCAACGATGATACAATCTAAATACTTAAACACCCTAATCAGGTTTAGGGATTCAAAATCCAAAAGATGCGTCAACACCGCCCTATTACCCATTTTTAATCAGTGTGCAAACAAAACATCTTCACGTAGTGGAAGATGTATCGGGGACAGCCTCGTGATACTTTGACACCGAGACCATCCAAAGTATCAAGAGGATTCCACCTCTTGTATCTGAATCAAATCACACCAGGAAAACCATGCACGTAAAGTAAACGTGTAAAACTCATGTACGTACATAGTATAAAAACTAACGTGCAGTCGAATACTCCCTATCGGATTTTCATATGTGGCAACCCATAAATACATTTGAAAACCATGATGCAATGCAATGTAACTAAGTATAAAGTCCTTACCTTGATGACAACTAGAAGCCAAGTCGACAAGCTACACACTACGTCTAATGCAAGTACCAAAATCAGAGATATCTCTGGATCCTAAAAATCAAGCCAATATCAAAACCTCAAACCAAAACTAGAAATACAACAAGAGTTCTAGACCAAAATGCAAAACTAGACCAGAAACAAGACTTGGTTGACGAAGCCGAGTGAAGTTTGCTAAGCCCAAACTCTAAGAAAGAAACAGTGCAGTCAACTCAAAACATAGCTGTAGTTGACTAAGAACAACTACAAACAACCAGAAAGACCCATTAGTTGACAAGACATGGTGACGGCCACAAGAATACAACACGCCAAATCTAACGACTTAGTAGTCGAGGAGTCATAGCTGAAGTCAATCAAACATGACTATGGTCAACTGGGACCACCTAGTGTCAATAGGACACAACAAGGGTCAATCAAGATCACCCCCCCCCCCCATAAAAAAAAACTCAACGATGCAACCGAGACAACCCAGTGTCGAAAACACATGACGACGACCAACCAGGACCTCGCAGCTATTGATAGAACATGCTAGCAACCATCCAAGACTGAACAAAAGACCTCGAAAGACTTAGTAGTCGATGAGATACAACACTTCCAACTCAAATGACTCAACAGTGAGAAGGCTAAGCAGGAGTAAATCGAGTACAACTACATCGGCAATCAACTTGAAATCCACAAACTGACAGAGCCTAAAATCATTCAAAAGTTTAGGAATTTTCATCAACAATGATAAGGAATAAGTGGAAGGGTCCTATATCAGGACTAGGAATCCAACTAATGCCTAAACGACTAAAACAATATAAAAACCAACGCTATGGGGTCGACCAGCGACCTCCCGCGGTTGAGCAGGGACCACCAGTGGTCGACCTGGGACCTCTATCGTTGACCTGGGACTGCCACAGTCAACTAGGGACCTTTTGGTGTCCAAACTGTCCATCTCGCGGTTGACCAGCTCACTATTGCAGTCGATCAAAAATGGCCAGTGGAAAAACTGGCCAGGCTGCGGTTGACCAGCCTACTAGTGCTGCTGTCCCACTCCAGTAGCGGAAGACTACTGCAGTTGACCGGTCATTAACCGTGCTAGACCGCAAATCAACTCGAGGTACGCTAAAATGCTTTGCCTCATCTACGATCGACCGGGCACAACCAAAGTTTGATCGGGACGACCTTCCAATGTTGTTCAAACAAAAACTCGTCGTTTCCTTTGTTTTTTTTGCCTCCAAATAGCAAATACTTCTGTATAAACTCTAAAACTACCAACATAAACTAGAAAGAACCCTCAAATTTCAATTTCCAAGGTCGAATCCAAATCCACAAAAATTCATACTTCAAACGACAAAATGAGGCTAGAAAACAACTTACCAACGAAACTTCTTCACAAAAGATGGAGATCGAAACTACACAAACATAGATCTGGTGGAGAAACCATAGGTATAAAAATATTTTCTTAAAACATAGTGGAAGCATAAGTCGTACATGTTACAAAAACAATAAATAGATTATTACTTTACATTTATAAAACCTTTTTCCTTTTTCTTTCCTTAGCATAGCCAGCCACAAGTCTCGCTCGTGCAAATCCTTCATCAACTGCTCCTTGGTTCGTTCATAATTCTTTCATGTATGTACCTACACCAAGCAACTGTGAGCCCGAGGCCCAGTAAGAAATGAGCTATGCAGTATGATGTATGCCTCTCTTTAGTTCATTTGGAATAGGTCCGCCCCAAACAAATCTTTTCATTACTTTCGTTCATTCATTCATTACTCGTACGTCGAGCAGGAGATTGGAGAGACCCATATGTGATGGTATAGTTTGATCGGCTTCTAGCCTCCTGTACGTAACTAGTCCCGTTCCAGACAAGGTAGGGGTGTAGCCTAACTACCAAACTAGATCCGAACTACCCATCTGCCCCCCAACTCTTCATCATCATCATCATTCGTTCATTTCATTTATCATTTTTCCTCACATAATGCATGTGAGTACCACCCCAAAGGTAGCACTCCCTACTCGTTTCTAGTAGCATGATGCATGTACATGAGAAATATTATCGTGATGCATGTCATTGGAAAGCAGTAATAACCATGATATAAAAGCATGAAATAAAAAAGCAGTAATCACAACCATATAAATACAAGTAAGAGACAGAATAAAATCTACTAACACCATATACATGGCGATACATTCTAAACATGCTTGGTAATTAAAAGAGACAATAATAGTTAGACATGCTTGGCAGTTCATGAGAAATACAATGTAGACATGCTTGACAATTTAAGGAAAGCGGTAACAACACAGACATGCTTGGTAGTTTAATATGCTAATATCTTAAACATGCTCGAAATTTAAACTAATAACTTGCGATCCTAAACATGCTCAAAAATTAAACTAATAACGTGCGATTAGCATAGACATGATATATAAAGCAACATAGTGGAAACGTAAACAAACAATTAAAGTAAAGTCACTACTAATGGTATAGGGCCTCCACAGGCCAAAGACTCTTCTCAATTTTTTACCTCGAAGCTTTAATGCACATTAGCATTTAGTCTTTATTCTTCTTCTCTTTTGTACCTTCACAATTTAACAACGTTTAATTATAATTTAATCATTTCATCAACTTATTAATCTCGCCATCTTTTTTTCTATCCTTAATTCTTATACGTCGCTTACTAGAGTTTCACAAACGAAACCGCTTCATTAATTACAACTCAGCTTAATCAATTAATCTCGATTGGTAGCATTTAGAAACTAAGTTCAACGTATAGCGAAGACTAACGTGATTTTACCCATTAATTATCGACCCATAATTCAATGCCCAATAACAATATCCAAATCCAAACCAACAGAACATGTGACCACAATATAAATTATCCTTATAAATAATATTCACACAAGGACTTAACACTAGACAATTAACCTCTTTAATGTACCCATTAACCGAATATAGAAACTCAATCCAAATGATGTATCCAAAACAAGTATGATATTAATTCCTTATCAATGTCGTGCCAAAATGCTATAATCCAAATACCTTGAATAACAATTTCCATATATTTTGACATCCAATAATCCAATCCAGAATTACCGATCTAATATGTTTGCATACCAACAACAATCAGAGCATATTCCATCACACATTAGTTTCCTATTTCTAATCCTATAATTTCCATATGTAGCAGAGGGTCATTATCTTTATTATTTCTCATAACAGGATTCACATAATATCGCCTTAGTCATTAACCAAACAACAAAACCACAAACTCATTCCTCGCATCAAAACCAAATTCTAATTTATTAACATTCAGACTCAGAACTGTAACTTAAAAACTTAATTCTCATAACAAGACTTCGCACAATAATTATCCAGGATATCACAACCAATATTATTGCCAACCAATTATTGATTCCAAACAAAATCATCCTTCGTATAATATACAGAACAACCTTTCTTTTTGCACGACTCCACTTTCCAAGCTGAATTTCAACACCACAAAACCATTAAATTCCAATAGGTAATCATTCATTCCACAATACACAACTACAACCAAAGTTAAACTATATTCGGCCAACAAAACCCAAGACAACACTCAAAACAGAATCCAAATGACTAAACTTCAGAGAAGGAAACCTCACCATCAGGACAAGGCATATGAGAGCAGGAACAGCAGCTCCAACCTTCACCGTTCTCAACCAGCACCACAAACACTCACTGCACTATTTCTCTCCTGTCTCATTTCTGTCTCTCAACACCCAGAAGGAAAACACCTAAATACCCCTTTTTAACCCAGCGAACATGAGCACACACACCACCAATTCTCTAGCTCATCACTATTCCAACTTCTGCCATAATCCAGACAAATGTATGAGTGCCCATGCCTACACTTTCAGTATTGGGCAGCCAGTTAGAGAGGAGGCAAGCAACGTGGAAGATTCATTCTTGGCAGTCAACAGCTTAACCCGAACCAGCCAGACCGGATACGCTTGCACCCAGATCAGAGCACCCATGGTAGCCCGGCTCGACACCCAACCCAACATCGGAGGTCACCACCACGCTATTGCCAATTCATCCTTGCCAATGTCCGACCATCAGAAAAAAAGGAGAAGAAAACTCAGTCAAACATACCTCAAATCATTGCCGAAAACCATGCCCGAGGGAGCACCGATTCCGAGCGCTAGCTGCGATTCGCGAAAGCTCACCGGTCAACATCGTCGCCGGTAGTTGCTCGCTCGCCTGCCTCTGGAGCCTGCCTTGTCGCTGCGCAGAAATCCGGGTGCTAGAGCTCTCCTGTCGTCCCTCTCTCGCTCACCCTCTCAGTCTCCATCTCCCTCTCCCTCTTTCTACTCTCTCTTCACGAATGGCCACGGGCCATTCTTTTGTCCTTCAGCCAGACCGGTTCACGGGGTACACCGGTTTACTTCATCCCTCCTCTCATAAATTTCTCCCATAAATTTAATCCCTCATTTTTTCTTTTAAATTCCTAATTTTATTTATTCATTTTAATTTCTTTAATAAATCTACAATTATCAAATATACGTATCGTATATTGATTGACCCAATTTTCAATTCTCGACTTATTCCAAATATCGATTAATGATTATTACAGTTCCAATTTAAATTTCCCAATTCTATTTCTTAAATTAATTTCCCATTAAATAAATTCTTGATTATTATCCAAATATTCTCCATGAATTATAATCTTACGAATACGTCTTTGGTAATACCCCTATAAATATCCAATAAATCCAAATATCCCTAATTACTTTCCAATTATCCTTATGAAATTTCTAATATAAAAAATTGGGGTATTACAATTTACATATATTCCATCAGTCATTCAGTCTTTCATTATTTCTTATCTTTCTTAATGAAAATGTTTTTCATGATGCATGAAACATACACATAATACCTAATAACAGTCTTACATGCATGAACATTGCAATAGTAGTGAACAAATCCTCGAACATCATCTTAGGAAAAGCTATAAACATTAAGCAATAAATATATTTTCAACCAACATAATAACTAGTAACAACAAAACAAGCTTATTGTCTTTGTGATGTTGGCCAAAGGCCAAACACAATCAACATCACTTATCTGTAACCTTAGTGGATTTTGTAATTATTCATCACGATTGATTTTCTTAAAATCAGAAAGAGAATCAGATTAATAGAAGAGAAAATATAATACTTTAATACGTATTCACTATTTCAAAAAATCACGAAATAGTTCATAATATCATCGTCCATTACCATCATCCATCCCCCTTTTTGGAACCTTAGCCATAGGGGATCTACCTTCATAAAGCTTGAGAGAAATTCTACCTGAGAGCTAGAGAGAATTCTCTTCATCTTTACTATTTCATAGTCGTTAGGGTTTTGGCCCATAACATTATTATTTATAGATGGTCGAACGGAGGATCCAGCGGAAATCGAATCCTAACTTTATTGTTTCCTAATCTGCTAAAAAATTGGGTTGCAACTTGCGAATTCTATGAAAAAAAAATCGTTTAAATTTGCTTGTAGCGGCCATAGGCATGTAAGCTATCACTGTAGACGTCCGCTTTGTCTATTTCATCCAATAGTAATCTACCACATTAGTTTTTGTACTTACATTTGTAGTTGGTAATGTTACTGTGGTCACAAAGCTTTCTGCAGAAGCCAACGCTTCAGTGGATACTTCATTCATCATACTTTTTTTCGCTTCAAATGATGACGTTTCACACTGTCATTCATTTGCCATGGGTATCTCCCTTTCCACAAAAAGTGTACACTTCCACGCCTCCACTGTTCTCGTGAATTCTCTACTTGAAACGATGATGTTCATCCTCCTACTTATTCGCCGTGGATACATTTCCATCTACGGACACTCATTTTTTCCCAATATGACGTCATCCTCTTAGACAATGGATGCCTCTTCGTCCACAGGTGTGTTTTCTTCTGTAACGACACTGTTCACCACAGACGTTTGTTAACTCCAAACAATGACGTTTCCTTCTTTGTCATGGATGCATTTGTTTCCATAGATACGCTTCTTTAACACAAAATGATGTTGTTTACTTTTATTTTACTTAGCTCTTTCCGCGTGGCATCCTTCATTTACACACAAAAGCTTTCCTTTTCGTGGAAGCACCTTTCCTTAAATCCAATGGTTCACATTTTATCCTTATATTCAATCCAAAGATTCTTCTTCCCCGTGCATCCATGCAGCATCTTTCCTTTCTGCAGACCCTATAGCAAAACGACAACATTTATTTACTTAATACTCTTTGCCTTCTACACAAAATCTTTCCTTTTCATAGAAGCAACTTTTCTCAAATCCAACGATTCTCATCTTGTCCGTCCATTTAATCCAAGGGTCTAGCCTTTGTTTGATCTCTTTCACAAAAATATTTTCGCGACAGCTTCTTTATTTCGTAATTTAGTTACCTATTTTAATTAAATCCTTTGTTCATGTTACCTTATTCACAATTACAATATTTTAAAATAAAATTCACAATTCATAAAAATTCTTAAAATTGTGACACTATTTATTCTATTAAATTTCAAAATATCACAGTACACTTATAAACTATTTGTGCAAATTATTTGTCTATTACATGCGTTCCTAACGACCTTAACTCAAACTTTTGTGAAGAGGTTTTGCGAGTAAGCTAAGTTTTGATTTTTGTTCTTGTGTTTCAAGTTTAGGTTTTTGTTTGTTCTAGATTCGAGCTTGGAAACTCAAATCCGTGTGTTAATACTAATATGTTTGTGCAAATTTAGAGTTTATGTAGGAGTTGAGACTAAATGGAGGTGAACATTTGTGAAAGGGGCGAGTTTTCCTTGCATTTTTGCGTTGGAATTGTCATCCTTGATTGATCGCTACTATAGGTTTGGTCAACTATGGGGATATTTTGAATTCCTGTTGGATGTCCCTCCCCAACATTCAGGGAATGCACATACATCTACGCCATACATCCGTGAGAGCACAAATGTCCACTAGAGAACGAATGTTTGCACGTTTGTCCACGAAATCATAGATGTTCGCACAAGTATGGACGTCTGCAAGAGTGTAGCGCATCCACACAAAATGTTTGCACTGGACTAGATGATTGCTCTAGTTGTCTGTTGTACAGACAAGATGATAGCGACAACACTTGATTGAAATTTTTTAGTTCATAAAGTTCCTGGCCATGGGTCAATTACTTTTGATTTCGATTCATAGTTTAGTATAGAATCCACTCCTTACTTTTTCCTAGAGTTTTGATAGAAATTCACTATGGTTGACTCTATTATAGGTTCCGACGACTTCGTGGATTTTGAGCCAATTCTTGAAGAGATTGTTCCTCTAATCGGTAAGAAAGGTCGCCGCAAAGGTAGAGATTTTATACTTTATGCACTACATTGCATTGGATGGGTTTCAGAACATATTTTGCAGGTTGACACATATGAAAACTCAACGTGGACAGTTCGACAACCTGTCTATTTTGAATTATACGTACATGAGTTTTACACGTTTATTTTTCGTGCATGGTATTTGATTTTGATTTGATATGTGTATTTGACATAATGATTCCTCTTGATGCTTTGGGCGGTCTTGGTATCAAAGCATCATGACACAATCCTCATGCATCTTCTACTACAAGAAGATTATTTGTGTGCACGACAAATGGGTAATAAGGCATTGGTGACATATTCTTAGGTTTCGAATCCCAAAAGTGAAATCGATAATAGGGTAGTGATGATGCTCTCCTTTAGTTTTGAATCTCTAAACTTGGCCAGAGTATTTTGTCACAGGGATTGAAGGTTGTTACTCAATGTGTTTTACTCGTCTAGTGACCCTTTTCATTTGATGGGTGGTTGTGTCGCTGCGGAGATACACTCACTGGAAACTCTTCTCAAATTGAATCTAATGGGTTGTTAGTCACTAAGTAATATTTCGTTGCCAATCTTATATAGTACTTGATTTTATGGGTGGTGTTGCTGCCTGGTCTTCTGATTGTCGATCACTCATGTGACGTTGCTAGGTCTTCGGATTACCGTCACTTTTATTCTTTCTGTCTCATGAGGGACTGGCTGGTCTTCGAATCACACCCTTTCTGTGTTGATGTGCTAGGGTTTCTATTGAGGGACCCTCTTTTTTCACTAGGATGGTGTTTTCGTTAAAAGTAAGAGCGATGTAAGCATATTTTAATATAGTTGTCTATGTATACAACATGATTTGATAATTGCCTCATTGATGGCTAGAGAAGCCTGTTTTTAATTAAGCTGTTAAAGAGGTTTTGAATGATTTTAAAATTCATGCACAACTCGATAAAGAAAATTGAATTGATCATGGTTTTTAAAAGAGAGGTAAAACCACTTTTACATGTATCGTATTTAGTATAACTTACCCACTGAGTTAGTTACACTCCAAACAACTCCTTCTCCTTTTAGGTAAGGACAAGAGTGGCTAGGAGCGCCATGGCAAAAGCTTTCTAGTTTTGTGTCTTCTTCAAAGAGTATGAATTTTATTTTCTGGTGAGGGTTTATTTATTTAGGGTTTGTATAACTCTATTTTGAATGGCAGGACATATTGCATAGTGTTTTAAATTTTTATTTATTTATGCACTATTATTCTTATGATTGTTATACGGACCTTGTGCCAATTATTTGGGTTTGTGCTTGAAATTATACTAAGTCTTCCGCTGACAATATAGCCTTGGATTGAGAAGTTGGGTCCTCTCCAAAGATCGAGTCACCTGACCCGACATTTCTGTTAGGTCCGCCACTGGGTCATGACAAACATAACTTAAGATGATTGAGTGTAAAGCCCAAACCGGTGCCAAAACGGGCTCTGAAACGACCCAAGAACATTTGGCTTTAAAATCCAAATCGGGCACAAACTAGAGTTCAAGCCGTAGCCAAAACATGCTAGGTCACAACCCAAAACTACGCCTGAGTTGCGGCCCCAGCTCAGCCTGGCCGATGCACTGGGGTCGCAAAACTATCTTTCTTGATGCTGGCCAAACTATTTTGCCAAAATAATCCTCAATATATATTGGGTTAAAATATAATCCAATTTTGTTCATAAATTGATATCTAAAAGTCCAAAAATCCAATCTTTTTATTAAAATTGACATTCAATCTATCCAACATAACCTCAATTCTAAATATCGATGAACAACTAAAAAGACTCAATTTTTTCCTCAAGAGAACATTTGAATCACACACGCTTTGGAGCCACAATCCATAGAGATAAAATCAATTGATAGAAAATGCACAAATGCTTTGGACGAACAATCACTCAACTTGATGCACCTTTGCTGTGAGAGGAAGTGTTTGTCTGAGAAGAGGGGATTCTTTTATAGTAATATATATAGAGAGGGAGGGAGAGAGAGTGTGTGTATTGACTAAAAAGAGGAAGGATGCACACAAAATTAGGGAAGGAAAATCTCTTAGAATTTGAAACCATTCCATAAATGAAATTTAATCTAAATTTTAAATTCCCCCCTCAAAATTTTAAACTACTTAAATGACTTTCCACGGTTACAACATTTTCTCTCATTTTGGAAAGTTTATCCCCAAAATTTTGAACAACTTCAAACGTTTTATCAAGTAAGTGAGGGTACTTCACTATCATCTCCTACTCAATATCCCAAGTAACTTATCTCTCGCTATGGTTTTTCTACTAAAATCAAACCAACAGAATTTCACGGTGACGTAAAACTCTAATGTCCCTGATTAAAATGGTTTAAAAAATGCTCTTCCTCAACATGGACACATGGAACATGTTATGAACAGAACTTACATGTGGTGGTAATTCCAATCGATAAGCTACTGAATCAACTTGCTCAAAAATCCAAAAACAGGGGGTTTAACTTACTACCATAGTTCAGCCCAATACTAAGATGATTTGCATAAACTCCTCAAAAGATCTTCATAAATTGACACATCAATTTTCATCCAAAAGCCATTTTTACAAATAAATTTTGTCAAAGTGATTCATCAAACTATCACTAAAACTTAGAGCACATGACCACTCTGACTGTCCATCTATTTGTGAAAGATGTGGTGCATTCAAATTCAATTTAGTGCCCCAAGCTCTCAGTAGGCTTTCCAAAATGTTAAAGTAAATTTTTGGTTTCTTTTGAAAACTTTAGTAGAAGAAACATTGTGACATTGAATGATATACTTCACACAAATTCTACTCAACTTTGACTGATAATAACTCATCTTTACACTATATCTTGCTTCAAGTAAGTCTACCAGCATTTGCGTACATGTCATTATAGACCTTTGCACTACTACAATAGAACATAAAATTCCAACTTATGGTTTTTAACTAAATTCCTTGCTTCAAATTTAAAATTTAGGCACTACCACCATGCCCTTGAACAGCAAAATTTCATCAACATTGATCAGTCAATCTGTGCTTAAATCTTTCCTTAAGCTCATCAATAAGCTTTTGCATTTCCACAACACGTTGCAAAAGAGTAGAAATTTTCCTTAAAACTGTATTTACAACTATCATACCATCATCAAAATATTGCAAATTGAAGTCAACAATAGTCATTGCTTTCTTCCAGTCCTAAAACACCAAAATAGGGATGCCGACTCTAAGATTGTTAACTTAGAGTCATTGGTTTGACATGGATATTACTTGAAAGAATAATCTTCCATATAAATCCAATTTAACACACCCCAAGTCTCACATTAAGTACATTCATATGAATGACATGGGTAAATCATCATCAGACATTTGCAAAAATGGCACTATGGTCAATAAGACAATAGAAGAAAAATTTACAATCTAAAGACAACAACAATTAGTTAATATCAAGAAACTCAAAATCTTAGTAACAATCCCAAGTGATTTCCAATCTAACAATCATATGTTTTTTAGTTAAAAAGATATCATCTCAAGGATCAACATTTGAAAGAACCTTTGGTCTTGTTTGTAACGACCCGGTTTTTCTTATATTTAGAAATCGTGTGAAATTTAAAACTTTTCTTTTCTTTTATAAAAATAACAAAAATCTTTATTAAAACCTTCTTAGTTAAAATCAGAGTTCTTTTCCTAAAACCTTATCGTTAGAAATCCTTTACTTAAACTCGTTTCCTTAAATCATTATAAATAGCGGAAGACTAAAATTTTGAAATCCTTTTTTCTCAAAACATAGTGGAAGCATAAACAATTCGTTTAATAAATAAACTATTTACATTAAATTTACAAAACTCTTTTATCTTTAATCCATTAGCCTATCTAGCCACAAGATCTGCTCGTACAAATCTTTCATCAACTGCTCCAAATATGTTCTCGCACATATACCTACATCACGAGAAAACAATGAGTCTAACACTCAGCAAGAATTGGAATAAAATGCAATGCAGATGCTATGCATTATCATGCGATGCATTACAGGAAAAAACCATATCTTTTTTGTTAAGCCGAGAGTCGGATACGTCCTATGTTCATGCGGCTATACGTCACTCCGGTGAAGAGATACATCCTTTGGCATCACCATCATGACCGTCACTGCACTCTTTTGTTAAAGACGTTGGGGATTTCCTGTAACACCCCGATATTTTTAAGTTGGGTAATTATTGGGGTATTACCAAGGACATTCTAGAGCATTAAGCTAGGAGTAACTCTGTTATGTTTTCCTCATTTACGCAATGTAATTAGAAGTTGGAGGGGTTAAGGTATTACGTTGCGTAATTATACGTGTCATCGTATGACGTGTATTTATGGGGGAATATGTAACATCTCGATATTTTAAGTTCGATAAGTATCGGGATATTACCAACAGTGTTCTTGAGCATTAAGTATAGAGGTATTTCTGTTACGTTTTCCCCGTATATGTGGTGTAATCGAAGTGTTGGAGTTACGATGACGTTACATGGCGTATCTATACGTGTTATTTGGTGACGTGTAATTATGGGGGAAATGTTGAAGGATGTGAGTTAAGTGTGGAAAGATGAAGAAAGAGGGAATTTTGGTGTTGCGGATGCATGCGGACTCGGTGTGGATGAGGGTTAGCCTCATCCGCAACAAATCTGTCCAAGTGTAAACACATTCGGACGAGTCCGGATGCACGTGGACGAGGAGGGGTATCGTGCACATCGAATCTATCCATTTTAGGGACAATTCGGAGGACGTGGACGCCATATTGCGTCCACAAGTTGCTTGTGGACGATACGGACGAAGCTGGGGATGTTGTCTACCGTCTGAAGTCAGATTCTAGCCTTTTGATTTATGGTCTTGCGGATGATTGCGGACGCAATAAAGTCATCTGTACACATCCGAATCGTATCAGTACAGCTACTGATAAGATTTAAATGAAGGGAAAAAATGACGTGGGTCGTTGGGATCACACATGACGCCGTCTTCCCCACGATTAGAGTCATCCACGCCTCCACTTCCCCACGTAGGACACGACCCAGGGAGGTGAGATCCCTATTTCTTCAGCCCTCCTCCCCTTCTTCTCCATTTTTTGGATCCTTCAGAGAGGACTTGGGTTTCTTGCGTGGTTGGAATTGACGGGAGTGCAGCTATCTGTGAGGAAGAAGTCTTCAATAGGTAAGGAATGGGGTTGTCTTGGCGTCAGGAAGCCCTACACCCAAGTAAATAAGTGTGTATTGAGTCTGTGAATTCCATGTTCTGCTCTGTTACGTCTATCTTGAATTCCATAAATTTGTGCTAAGATTCCAGTCCCTATTTCTATGATTGAATGTTATGTTTGATTGGTGAAGATAAGAAATGATGATATTACAGGAAATTATGAAGGATGGATGAATGGCTTCTAGATAAACTTAGTTTAAGAGAAAGTTAATATTATTCTGGATAGTGAATATTTTATCCTACACTGCTATTACATCTCAATTCTACGATAGTGTGATATCTTTATGGTATTGTTGTTAGTCTCCCTGGTATCTTCCCTTGCAAATTGTTGTGATACATTACTAAAGAAGAGTTTTGTGATAAAATCAACACTTATTTCAGAAGCATGTTCTCTTTGTGTTGTTTCCTTCATTATTTGTTATTGTTTCTGCGTCTAAAAACCTTGTTAGTGATTCCTTGATGGTTATTGGTTGTGATTATTTAGCAGGCATATTATCATGGACTTCCTTTAATAGTTAAAATACATGTC
This sequence comes from Begonia loranthoides, assembly GCA_022433065.1. Lineage (NCBI taxonomy): Eukaryota > Viridiplantae > Streptophyta > Magnoliopsida > Cucurbitales > Begoniaceae > Begonia > Begonia loranthoides. Next base: position 17,706,250 of record CM039478.1, read on the forward strand.
CATGTTGAAACGTTCATTGTATTCACTGATTTGTTTTTAAATTACATGTTCTCTCACCTATCAATTTACATTCACTTACTATTATTAAGCTCGTGTGATTAAGTATGGAGACCAGTGGACCTTTAGTTGTTCACATACTTATTTCGATATAATATTGATATGATTGTAGAAATTCTTAGTGGTTAGAGTATATGTCTTTAGCTACGTTGTCTGTTATTAAATCACGTCAACCATGATTACTTACTATTGAGAGTTCGTTGTATTAGTAGCTTGGAAGCATGAACTCTAATTTCGTTAACGACATGTTACTGCTATTTTAAATGTTAATTTCATGAAGGAATAGTATCTATTACTGTCGCATCATTGGTTAACTAATAGTACAAGAAACTGTTTGTCTCCAATATTATGTTCATAGTTTGAAAAACATGATCTATTGTGACAATTTGTACTTTATATTACGGTACCATCACCATTAAAATGATTTAACACTTATTTTAACTACTGTTATTGGTGCAATTATTATCACATAATACGCATGTTCTCATTGTTTCGTATAATTATTTTTGATGTAGTTAACATTGATTTAAAGCATGATGGATGTTGTATATTTGTTGTTAAGCATAGTCGATAAAACATACACGTTTCATTGTTCTTCTTTGTAAATTTTCTGTTGTATATTTTCTTTTTAGGAGTAGGATTCGTTGCCTTATTTTCATTGTCGGTTCATTGGTGCTTAATAGTGTGGATTGAATCAATAGCATGATCTCGTATGGTTTGATTCAATAATGTGATCTTACCTGATATCATGATTTCAATTAATTGTGTGATATCGCTTACTTAGCATGATTTAAGTAATAGCATGATTCCGTTCAAATAATATAATTTTGTGTATAAACATGAATCCATACGATAAATTATAAACTCAACCTCTTTATTCGAGATCGATTACAAAACATGTTTTACGTTCCACTACTTTTAAGCATAGTTAGTTTATGTATTGGATGATTATGCTTAGGAAATGTTAGTTTTATTATTGATATGGTATCATAGCGTCCTATACCTTGTTTTCTTGTGTGTTATATTAATGTTATTGTAAATTTCTTTAGGATGTCATTGTTTGGTTTATATGCTAGTTTAGATAGGAGCATTCCCATACATTCATATAATAGAAATAAAGTAGGGAGTACCCCCTCGGGGTGGTGTTCACATGCATGGTAAGGAAGTAAAACGATAAAGAAAAGACCAAAGGAAAGGATTAAGGGAGTTGGGAGGAGGATGGGTAGCGGTCCTAGTCCAGTAATTAGGAAATGCCCTTACCTCGTCGGGAATGGGACCTAGTTATCCACAGGGGGTTACGTCCGACCCACTATACCATCCCATACAGGTCTTTCAATCTCTAACTCGAAGTACGAGTAAAGAAAGAAAGAAAGAAAGAAAATGTAAAGAAAGAATTGGTTTAGGTGGCCCCATTCCAAAGGAACTAAAAGAGAGACATGCATTTTGTTTTTCCCATTTCCTTACTGGGCGAAAGCTCACATCCTTACATGTGGTGTAGGTACAACGATGAATAGATAGTGAAAAGACGATAAACTCATAATGAAGCAAGGATGGAAGATTTCGTATGCGCATGACTCGAACTAGCCAGGCTAAGGGTAAAAGGAGAAACAGACATAAATAAATTAAGTATTTTAAATTGTATTTAATGGCCTAGTACTTTAGTTTTACTCAATAGTTTAGTTTTTATTCTCAATGCATTATTTACGCTTCCGCAACGTCTTATATCAATAATTTTATTATAACGCTTCTGCATCTTTATGATTTGGTTCATAACAAGTTTAAAGAAAGAGTCAGTAGCGATCCGGTTACACGCACTTTGATATAATTTATTTTAAAAAGAAAGAAATTTTAAAATTTTACGCATTTTAACGATTTACAAAAATACGGCTCGCTTCCACATGAAATTGCATTTTTCCAATTTCAACCAATTCTTCTTTTTCTTCACGTCGCTACCTCATTTCTTATGTGGAAGAGGTGGATATATATATTTTGATGAATAGTCAACCTCTCCCACACACTTCATCTCAATTTCACCACTCACACTGCTCTTCTCTTTTTTTTATTGTAAATTAATAATTAACACTTTTAATTAATCCAACAATGTAATAACTATAAGTACCCCATCAAAATCCTTCATAATTAATATATTCCCACTTAACCAAATTCTACTAATTTCCATCAAATAAATATTCGATAATTATCCAAATAATCCTATTATACCTAATTAATTTTCTAATTACCCTTACCAAATTCCGTTATGGGAAATCGGGGTATTACAACCAGTCAATCATTGCCTTAGTAGAAGATCTACCGCAAATCAATATTTTGCAATCTGCTTTGGACCAGGTCAATCATCCCCCTTCAGGCAATCGGCCACTCTAAAAATCGTCGCTCTCTAGATTAAATTTGCTTTGGAGATGGTCGATCATGCCCCTTCAGCCAATCGACCGCCTCCAAATTTGTTGCCCACTGTAATATTTTGCTCAGTTAGTGATCGACCACCCCCTATTGAGATTGATGATGCACCTCAGGATGCAAGAGTTCAAAGATGGGATTATGCACTCAAACAGCTAAACCAAAACAAAACGCTCAACTTCAAACTATAAGATCTTCCAATGCAGGCAGCCAATCACTCTGAAATTTGTAGGATATTAAGAACTACCAGGGGACAAGATTCACACCAAAATTCAGAGTCAAAATCACAATGGAACGAAAGTTATGCAAACCACAATACGTTGCCCTGAAACAAAACCAACAAAAACATAATCGGCTATCTTCAAACAACGTTGCACAAAATCAAGAGCTTAATTCCAAATTCCACCAACTCGTAATTAATTCAATACAATCCAGAATTAGTCTCAATCCCAAAATTCCAGAACTAAACTTCAAACAAAATGACAAGAACAACCACACACTTACAAGATGGTCTGCAACCTTCACAAACTGGGAGCCGCGACTTCGATGGACCTTCTTGTAAAGGTCACTCCAACCTGTTTTCCTTCAATCTTCTAACTCTCCTCACTTAAAGAATATCTCAAGGAAAGTTGTTGGCAAAACTCATTGTAAGATCCTTCCTCCAAGATTGAAAGAATGGAGAGGAAGGAAATTCTTGCTATCGAGTCTTCGGGATGACCTAGACAAGAACTCCAATTGTGTTTTGGGAGGGAACTCCAAAACTGAAAATGAGCTGCAGCTTCAAGGTTCAAAAACTAGGTTTAGGACATCACTAAGGACAGCTAAATACCTCCTTAATGGATGCCCTAATGGAAAATTACATAAAAGCCCTTCTAAGAAAAAATAGGTATGAGAACTCAGCTAACAAGCTAGCCGAGACCACAAAAAAAGACTAGCATATTATCCATCCTAATTCTAACCAAAACAAACCAATAGTCCAGTATTTCAACGAAACATACATCCAAAAAACATGTCACAACATAAAAGGAACATATTTCTATCTAGGGAACCTCATTAGCCTCGGCAAAGTAGTCATCCGTGAGCTCTCGGGTTTTTAGCTTTAGCCAAGGGTTACATCATGGTGCCAAGTGACCATATGCTTTGGTGCTTCCTTGTCAACAAGATTTGGTTCATCTTCAACACATTTAAGGGAAGCTCCACTTGCAAAATAACAATTGGTTAGGAAAGTGATGAGCCTCTTGGCTTGGGCTAGGGTGATACGTCCTTGTGGCGTATCAATCGACCACTCTCCCTATGATCCCTCCTAAAACTTAGAGAAATCACACTTCTAATAACCAAAAACCACAAATCAATCTCTATCCTACAATCATCCCATAAACAATAACCACAAATCAATCTCTCAACTACAATCATCTCATAATTTTCCAAAAATCCACAAATATATCACTTAGACCTTATACTTAGCACTACGAAAATATGGGGTATTACAGCTGACTACTTTCATCTTGGGAGTGTAATCAGGAATTATCAACAATAGCATTTTGGTGATAGTGAATGCTACAACATCATGCAGCATAATATTATAGAGAAGCATTTCTTTAACTTTGCAGTTTTTGTTCTATGAAATATTTAATAGAATTGTCGACTCTATATTTTGTAATGGGCTAATTTTTAGAGGGCCTGTGAGGAGGAAGTATTGATTTATGTAGAATTAATTGCAATTGCTAAGTTTTGTTGCCTAAATTTATTTGGATAATTCAATATGTTTTTATGAATATTTTATTTAATGCGAAAAGCATGAATAGATATGAGATTTTTATTTATGTAACAATAAGTAGAAATTCAGACTTCTATTGAATTGTATGATTATCTTAATTTCAAATATTTACGTACTGTTTATTTGAATTACATATCCATTTGAGAATCATGCCTAATTGAATTATTAATAGTATTTTTCTATCATAAATCTAAAAGAAATATTGTAACAATTAAGCAAGCAACTCTAGTGCGACTTGTAATTAAAATATAAATATTTTTGGTCATCTAGATAATTTTGGTACAACATTTCTGTAGCATTTGTAGTAAATTTTGCATAATGAAGGAAATCAACTTTAAGCCATGTATCTCTCATATTGATTTTACTTTTTGTAACACCCAGAAATCCATGTTCAATTTTTTTATCAAATACACAAGCATTTTTAATACAACTTTTTGAACTTTTTAAAACAACTTTGTGTAGCGAAAGACTTTTCTCTTTTTAAATACTGTATTAAGAAGGTGTACAACAACAATTAAATCAATCATCATTAAGTACATAAACAGTTTTACAAAAAAAAACATAATTTATTACACCATTTCATTCTTTACATATCGCGAGCCCTCTTATAAATCAAAGTCATCGTAACAACTTTGAGCGCTCCCCACAAGCCATGTGCCATCAACTGCAAGGTTCTCCATTATCTGTCTCATCATCTAACTTTTCTTTACCTACAACAAAATATTCATCTATGAACCTAATGCTCAGTAAACAATGATAACTTAACTTAGACTAAACATTAATATAAAATTCATGCAATCATGCAATATGCAATTCAAAACGTGTCATTTTGTTTCTTTTCTTTTTGTCATTCTCTTTTCTTTAACAGTCTGATCGTTTGGGCATAAAATAGACACCATTTGGTCTGCCTTTCGGGACAGTCTACTCAATTTTGAGTCGCAACAACCCTTTTTCAATTAGCTTTTTTTCTTTCTTTTCTTTTACTAGTCTGATTGTTAGGGTATAGTCTAGGGAAGATAAAATACAGTCTAGTGAACCCCACCTCCAAACCATCCAAGATCGTTGGAGTACAGTCCAAGGAAGATAAAATACAGTCCAGCCAATCCCAACCCACAAACTATCCCAGTCTTTCTTTCTTTGTCAATTTCATCATTTTTTTGCTATTCATCTTTGAGCTCCTCCCATACAAGGCTATTTACGTACATTAATTCTGTTAATTCTTTCTTAATGAAACCTTTGCATGTAAAACATTTTCATTTTTTTTGAAAGCATGATGCATGAAAACATATCCTCGATAAAAATATTAAAACAAAATAACATAATATTAATAGCCACGTTAATCTATCTCAAAACATCTTCTATATAAACAGATCCTCAACAATCAAATAACTTTTAACTCAATAACAAAACCTAACAATCTAAAACAAAGCAACATATCCTCAACTGTTACCTCATCCAATTAATCCAACAGTCCAATGTCATAACCCAATTTGTCAATATTTCATCCAAATAAATTTAACAATCCAATATTCAAATCATTCAATTAAATCAACAATTCGATATACAGTTCATCAATATCCCATTCATTTAATAGTCTTGTGTGATACTATAATCATCAATTATACAAATTCACAATTCTACCTAATGTCCTAGCATCTTGTACTTTAGGCTGAGAGACTAAACACATGCAACAATTGCTTACCTCAGGATTATGGTGACAATAGTAGCTAAGAATTGGTTCCCTCGAGTTGAATCCTCTGAAGAGCACTATCATAAAATTACCAGTCAATACCTTCACAGAGCACTCCAATCGAAGTCCTCCAAAGAAAACTCTACAAATTCACCAATCTGAAACCTTCCAAACTCGCGGCATGCTTGTTCCTCTGCTGCAGAGCCGATCCCCTCAATTTATAGGGATTTCTAGGCGGTGGAGAACTCAATGACTCAACCTCTCCTTCAATCGTAATTGGCCACTGCAACCTATACTTGAGAACCACCACCTTCAAACAATTACCATAGGCCACAATCACCTACTTCAACTAAATCTTACTTGAAATTGTCATTTGTGTAATTAGTCTTAATCCCCAATTAATCGCAAAGGCAAATTCTTAAATAAACCTTCACTACCAATTTTAATCATTCGCGGATGCCTAAGTGTTTGCAAGTAGATGTATTCACTCTCGCAAAGCATCAATCCAACAAATATTTGCTCCAACAGCTAGTCGTTTAATGCCACGTTACCCCACATCTACTCTTGTACTGTTCATCGCATACACATTTTCATATGTAGATGCCAATACTCTGGCTCATCCACTGTTCAATGCGTGCTATTTAACCAAAATGACACCGTTCACTTATCAAAATGACGACATTGACTTCCTATTGCAGACACCTTTCGATCCGCAGATGACCAGGCTACCGCAGACCCGTTATATATCCCAAAATGACAATGTTTGTCCTTAAATGTGGCCACTTCCTTGCGCAATGAATCTTTCCCATCCGTAGAAGCATCTTTATCCAATCTAACGGTCCTTATTTAATCCTATAACTTGATCCAAAAATCCATATTTTATCTACACAAAATCTTTCATTCCTGCAAGCATCTATCCGCAAAGCATCTATCCACATAGTATCTTCCTGATCCAACAACTTCATTTTCACCCATTCTTTTATCTAATCAATCTACGTTGTTCATCCTAATATTTTCCTTCAGCGAATACATTTTCTTCCAAGGATACTTATCTAAACGACATCATTTTCTTCACTTAATTCCCTCAATTCAGCATTTTTACTATTCATTGCAAAAACTCACACTGTTCACTTCGGATATCCGCACTCTGCCTCCATCCTTCAGTGATGATGATCCCACAACCATTCTTCCTTCTTACAAAACCTTGGCAAATTATAAATTTTCTCTAATATTCCAACTTCTTACAAATTAATTATTATCAATACTCACTTATTTTCCTTGAAAATATTCCTTATTTTCTTGGGATATTACACTTTCTGATTTATTTGCATTCTATTTTGATTATTTTAACATTCCAACATATTCATTCACTTTAAAGTTTAATTTTGTTTCACTTATATTTAAAATTGATAAATTATTCTCATGGGATATATATTCATCTATCTTATATTACTTGATTTGCAACACATGCATTTGCATAGTGTTATAGTTTTAAACAAACATTGAGCTACTCTTTCAAGTGTTCTTCCCCTCGTTCTACGAACATTATGGTCTCTGACATTGCTATTTTGCTTCTTGCTCCTCAAGCTGATTCAGTATAGTGGTTCATGGACACTGGAGCCACTCATCATTTCCCTCTAGACATTAACAATCATCAAGCTACAACCCCTTTCCATGGCAATGATCAAGTTGTGGTAAAAAATGGTATGCCTCTTACTATTACTAGTATTGCTAATTCTCAACTTCCCTATCTGAATAACTATCTTCACCTTATAAATGTCCTTCACACTCATGCTTTCATGCATAATCTTGTTTAGTGTACACAAACTTTTTCTGATAACAACGTACTTGTTGAATTTCACCCATTCTGTTTTTATGTTAAGATGAGGTTATGGGTTACCAGAAACACTTGATGTGCCACAGATTCCTTCTCTTTACAATCGAGCATAGAGATTCTCTAACAATATTTTGAGTATTTGTTTTTTAGGTGTTCAAAAAGGAAAGATGATGAATTACATTCATCAAGCATCCAAATATATGTTGGAGTTATTCAAGATCAAGCATAAATGGAAAATCAAGTACAACTTTAGAGGAAGTGTTGGACAATACAAAACTGCCAACAATCTGACCCACGAGCAATATTTGGATTATTTGGGCTATCTTTAAGGTCTTATATCAAAAAATGTGCTTTATGAAGATTGTAGTTGACTTCTCAAGCTTTTTAGAAGGGGGTCTTGAGTTAACATTGGATTTTATTTTCTATGCCAAAATGTTTTCGAACAGAGAGCTTCGTTTTCTGTTAAAGAAGTCCAATCTCACTTACTCATAATTGAAGCTCAATTCGATTTGTAGACGGGCCTTGAACAATGATCTATTAGATCATTGTTGCATGCAAGATTTAAGAACTTATTTATTGTTAATTTTATTTATTTTATGTTAAGTTTAATAGTCAATTGTTGGTGTCACTCAGTTATGGCTTGTTCTACCCGAGCATGTCTTTGTGAGGGCATTTTGGTAAGTTGTCTTTAGGAAGCTTGACTTAATTTTGTGGGGCTATTTAAGCCCTCTTTATGGATTGTCTGAACATAGAATATTTCGAACTAAAGTTTATCCTTTTTCAAAAGGTTTGGAGTTCCCTTCATTTCGGCCATCTCCCTTGGTGTTCAACCGATCGAATTTTGGTGTCAACATTGGTCTCATCATGTTCTTGTTAGTTTTAGGTGATTCCTCTTAATTCTATTAATTTTTTTACCTCTTTCCAGAGATAGACATCCCCAGCAAAGGAGTAAAAAGCTTGCAAAGAACCAAGTTGGAGTGCTTCTACCATTGGAGGTCATTGAAGTCAATAGGCATGGTTTAGGTGCCTATTCGGACCAGCTTGCATCCCTTCATCCATAACTTCCTCTCCCAAACAAATTTCTTTATTATTTTTTGAAACTTCATTTTTATTTATAGAGCAGAGTGTGGTTCAAAGTTTACGTCATTTGGACACGTTTTGACCTAGTTAAGCCAGTTGCCATTTTAGGTTCGATTTTGCCCCTAATAACTGCTTGCATTAAGGGGTTTCCATCTTTTCCCTTTTGTTGGTGCATCAAGATCCTTCTCTACGGGTGGTCAAGTTCGACCTATCTTTGCTACACCAATCACATACTCCACTGTCATATTAAACATGTGCATTCAATACAAAAGTTTTTCTGATAAATCACCTTCCAACTCCCATTCTAAATAACAAAATTCCTTTCGAGTGTCTGTTTCTCACAACTCACTCTTATTATTACTTTTGGGTTTTGACTGTCATGTTTCATGTTCATTCGCCCTACAAATTCTCATAAGCTTCTTCTTTGTTCCATTGAGTGTGTGTTTTTTGGTTACTATAATGCCTGACACCGGACAATAAGGAAGGGAAAAATTTTCTTTTTTTTTTAGAGAATTTTTTTATTATGAAATTTTCCTCCTTGATCAGCTAGAGAGTTGCAGATCGGGAAGGAAACTCCTTCCCGATTCTCTCCTTCACCATCAAGGCAAAGACTCCAGCTTTCCTTCCTTCCTCCTCCCCTCTATCTATTTTTGTCTCCTTACCGCTCTCTCTCTATCTCTCTCTCTTGGTCTTTCTCTTCCTCACTCTCCCCCTCTATTTGCCTCATATTTCCATTGCACTCTCTCAGCAAAACCACAGAGATTTGGAGGCCAATTTCTGCCCTTGTAACCAAGGAAATTGGTTGCAGTAATTTAGATTTTCTTCAACTTTGTAATGGTGGTTTTCTTATTGGAATTCTATTTTGATTCAAAAAAATTTTTGAAGGAAATCTGGCTCGATTTATCAAGTAACTTTTTGGTGCAATTTCAAAGGGGGAAACGACGGTTACCATAGGGTTGATCAGAGGCTTCGATGAGAGGAATTGTTGCTCGAAGGTACAAAAAATCATTTTTTTAATTTTTCCCTAACTCACTGTAAATGGCGATTTTGGAGTTGTGATTTTATATTTTGTATTATTAATGTTGAAAAGTTTGGTTTAGAGAGAGAAAGGTTGGTATTATTGGCCAGATTGCTGGACGAAATCCAACAAATGTGAGCTCTATTGAACATCATCGATGAGGACGATGTTGTCTTGTGCAATTCCCTTTAGCTGCCAACTGGATCGTGGTTCAGTCAGTGTTGGCTCGCTGTCCACACTCAATTTGGATCACGGTCCAACCACTTTTTAGCCATAATTCAGGGCTTGTTTTGGACTCAATTTGATGATTTTTGACCCAATTAAATTATGAATTATTTTTAAGTGAAAATTTGGGAATTTAATATATCAAATTTTAACCCAAAATTTACAATTTTATTTTTGGATAGATACCAAAAATTAAAGGGTAAGATCGTGAACTATTAAATTTGGGATTTTTAATAATAGGGCTTTGATCAGTAATAGGCCTACTTTGAGGTAGGGATTTAATTTTATGCACAACATTGCATAAATTTTTCTAAAAATAATATTTTGAGACATGTCTCATAAAAATGATGTGTTTATTTTATGGCTCGTTGGAGTTTTATATCATATGTAGTTTTTCATTGTACATATTTCATTAAAGCATGCACATAAAATTTACTAGATTAACTTGGTCATGTGAAGTAAGTTTGATGGACCCAATTTGGGGTCCTATTTTACTTTACGCACATTCGACCGCAGAAAGATGTGTTTGTTTGTTGTTAACTAGAGTAATTGGTCAGCTGTATGTGTCTGTCATTGTGAGCAGAACTCTAAACATGATTGGAGTCTTTATGTGGCTTTTGCGATCGCCGAACATCGCTATTGTTATGTGACATGCCTATGGCATGGTGTGCCCAAAGTTTATGAGTGACTCGATTTTCACTGAGATTTTATTTTGGTACAACAAGGGTCTATTTTAATTAAGTACCACATTATAGTGAGTTATTTTAAAAGAGTGTCATTATGTACAATTTCCTAAAATGAATTTATAAAATATCAGTTTTAAGACCATGAATGCTTAATTATTTTTTTAATTAAAATGCTAAATATAAAATTTGATCTGTATTAAGTTTAGTCAACTCACCCTAGATGACTCCCTCTTTCAAGACTTTATCAGCAAGATATTTAGTTGTCGACCCAGGAGTAAATTTTGGTAGATATATTTTAAATTCAACACTTTTAATAAATTTTCTTAAGAGATATTTTGTGAGGTAGGATTTGTTATAGATAATACTAATACCTTATTTTATAATTTTTATTCTGCATAGTTACTTTTGGATTATTTTACTACATTATTTGATATCACTCGTTGGATCTGTTTAGCCTGTGTTTTATCGGACCTTGGCTTTTAATAATTTATTAAAATGTCTACTGCTAATTAAGGCAATTAAAGAGAAAGGGTCAAACGATTCGGTTCTTTTAGGTCAAGTCATTATCCATTCTGTCTCTGGTTGGGTCGTGACAATTACTCTTCATTACATAAAGGTTATCATTGTTTACATATTACTACTAGTTGAGTGTATGCCTCTCGACATGTCATTTTAAATGAGTATAATTTTCCATTTATCAATCTACTACATCAACCTTATCTCCCTAAATTCCACCACATCACTTGTTCCTCTTCCTCTCTTTCCTCTCCCTCCTCTAGCATATTTATTGTCTATTGTTTCTCCTTCTTCTAGTCAGTTTAATGCCACCACATCATCTCCTACTTCTCTTTCTCCAACTTCAGTACCACCAGTTTCAACTAGTACTAGTAAGAGTCTTGCTGATGATCAACCTATGATAACTCAAGCAAAGTCTAGAATATCTAGTAAGAGTCATGCTAATGATCTCCTTACAATAACTCAAGCAAAGTCTAGAATATCTAAACCTAAGACCTTTCGAAGTTTTGTTACTAATATTGAACCTGCCACGTACCAACAAGCCCTCAAGAGTCCTTAGTGGCTTCAAGCCATGAAAATGAGATTTCTGCCCTTTACAGAAATGGTACTTGGCAACTCATTTCACCACCTCCTAATTGTAAGGTTGTGGGCTACAAATGGGTTTTTAAACTCAAACAAAACTTAGATGGTTCATTAGTCGATAGAAGGCTCTTTTGTTGGCCAGGGTACCACCAACACTAAAGGATTAGACTATTTCAAGACATTTAGTCCCGTGGTGAAACATACCACCATTCGTGTTATTCTTGTCTGAGTTCTTGCCTACCATTGGCCAATATAACTTTGTTAGAGTTCAGTGTGACGCGAATTCTAGTTTGACCGAGTTAGGCCCATATCCAATATTAGGGTTATTTATTTTCTCTATATATTGATGCATGAGTTGAAAAACTCATTGTATCTTGATTTTAAATTAGTGAATTTATCCTCTGCCCGTGGTTTTTCACCATTAGGGTTTTTCACGTAAATCTTGGTGTCCTTGCTTCTGCACTTTTCTTTTTCCATTTCGTGTTCGATTCTCAACAATTGATATCATTGCTTGGTTGAGGTTCTCTATACCAATTTTCAATAGTTGGTATCAAAGCAGGTTAAGAGTTTTAGTACTCGAATCGAATGGAATTTGGGGGTTACAATTTTTGTGAAAAATTGTAGTTTGGAAAAAGGAATTTAAAAAAATCAGCAAAAGGAAAGTTCTTTTTCCTTTTTTTTGTCTTCTTCCAGCGTCGTCTTCATCTTCACAAAACAAAGGAGAACTATGCCTTCGCCTTCCAAAGCGAAGAAGAAGAAATTCGGCTTCTCAGGTGCCATGTCCGTCGCTTGTCGCCTATTACTGTCGTCCGTTGCCCGTTACTGCCATCCATCACCAAAGAATAGAGCAGCGAAGAAGTTGCTATGTCGACCACAAGAAGGGAGAATCTCTCTCCTTTCTCTACCCAGCTCCTGTCGTCCGACGTTGAGGAGAAGAAGCCGCCTGCCCAGCCTGCCCACTGCCGTATATTGCCGAAAAATCGAGAACCCTCTAGCCCTCACCATCCACCGTCGATCTGTCACTGCCAGAGGTCACGGTTTGAATTCGTCATTGTTGGCGAATTTTGCAATACACAGTGACTCACCATTCTTTTCTAAAGCTGCCAGACGTTTTGGTCACTCGTCATTTTTCTTCTATCTCCAAATCTGCAAGCACATCGCAGGTAAAGAAACCAGTGAACTGTTTTTTGATTGTTGATAGTTGGTTTTGAAAATTTGGTGAAGTTTGGGTATTGATAGGTGATAGAATTTTGGGATTAAAATTTTGGTTTGGTTTTTTCGTACAAAGTTTCTGATATTTGGTTGGAGAAATTGGTTTAGAATATTTGTGGTTGTTTTATCGGATTTTGCTGGATCTTTTGGGATTTTGAATTTTGGGGTGGATATTTTGCTTTCAGATACTTTTAGGAAAATTTAAGAAATTTTCAGGGAAATGAGTTTGTTGAAATTTGATATTCCGTTGTTAGATCAGAATACAATATTTCAGCTATGGCAGGTGAATATGAGAGATGTTCTTGCACATATGGATTTAGATGATACGCTATTAGGGCTCGATAAAATGCCCACGTCTTGGAGTGAAGAGGAGAAACTTTGAAAGGATCGAAAAACCTTATCTTTGATACATCTGCATCTGTCAAATCAAATTTTGCAGGATGTTTTGAACATGAAATCTGTCATTGAGTTATAGTTCAGATTGGAGCAGTTATGTATGAGGAAAACCCTAACTAGCAAGTTGCATTTGAAGCAAAGACATTATTCTCATCAGTTTATAGAAGAAGGTTCTATTACAAAGCACTTGACTACATTCAATGAGTTAGTTTCAGATTTGGAGACTATAGGATGCAAGTACAATGAGGAGGATTTAGGTTGATTCTGCTATGCTCATTACCTGCTTCATATAGTACTTTCAAAGATACAACACTATATAGTAGGAAAAGTCTAACTCTGGAAGAGGTTTATAGTTCTTTGTTATCAAAGGAAAAGATGAAGCAGATTGTTGTGGGATCCGAGTCTTAAGGTGAGGGACTCGTCGTTCAGGGTAAAATAAGAGAGTCAATCAACAAAGGTAGTGATAATGTTCAGAATTCGATGGGTAGATCAAAGTCAAGGTACCGTGATAGAATCTGTTACTTCTGTCAGTAAAAAGGGCACATTAAAGCTAAGTGTCGTAAATTGCAGAATGAAATAAAGAGAGCTGCAAAGAAAGGAGAACAACTTATGACATCCAGTGAAGTTCTTGTTGTAGAAGAAGAAGATTATAGTGATGGAGATCTTCTAATAGTGTTAGAGGGAAACTTAAAGCCAAACAAGGATTGGATTCAGGATTCAGCGCGTTTGTTTCATATGTGTTACAATAGGGATTGGTTTTCGACATATGAGACCATTTTCAGGAGGTGCTGTGTTAATGGGTATTAACACACCTTGCAAGATAGCTGGTATTGGTACCGTCATAATCAGAATGTTTGATGGAGTTGTGAAGACAATGGGTAACGCTCGACATGTTCCTAATTTAAAGAAGAATCTGATCTCGTTGAGTACTCTGGATTCGAAAGGGTACAATTACTGCGCTGTAGGTGGAGGTATAAAGATCAGTAAGGGTGCTATTGTCAAGTTAAAGGGACATAGAAGCTCTGTAAATTTATATATATTATAGAGTTCCACAGAGACAGGTAATCAGGCTACAAAGTTTGTGAATTCACCTTGAAAAGATGTTTTGGAGAAGACTCAGAAAAAGTCAGGTTCTCAGGTGAAGTTCAAGTTAAGTTCTGAAACTACATCAGAGCTGATACGTTAGTCTATTACTGATGTTCAGCATGATGCAGTCACCACATTGTTACCAGTTTTAGTTTCACGTTAGAGTGGTATTGTGAAAGGCAAAACCAAGAGGACAGATAAAGCTCCATAGCGATATGGTGAAACTACTTCAGTGAGTTATGCATTGAGTGTGTTCGAGGGTATTGATTCCACTAGGGAATCTTCAACATATTCACATGCAGTTCATTGCGACAACTCTAATTATTTTGTGGTACCATGGAGGAGATGTGATTTCTTCTCGAGTGTGTCTCTCAAGTTTAAGCAGGGCTTAAACTTGATCAGTATCAGATATTGAGTTGGCCTAGCAAGGCCCTATGTGCAAGAAGAGGTTATTTTCCGTTGGAGTTTTGCAAATCATTTGCCTTGCATTGGAATTTCTTTGAAGATGAAGATTGTCAGAGTTCAATGTTCTCGATTCATTTTAGGCCGAGCTGAGATGCCTGCATTGGATCTCTCATGTGGAATTCGTTTCAAGGTGGAGATTGTTAGAGTATGGTGTGACCCGAATTCTAGTTGGACCAGGTTCGGCCCATATCCAATATTAAGGTTATTTATTTTCTGTATATATTGATGTTTGAGTCGCAAAACTCATTGTACCTTGATTTCTAATTAGTGAATTTCTACTATGCCAGTGGTTTTTCCCGTTAGGGTTTTTCACGTAAATCCTGGTGTCCCTACTTCCTCAATTTTCTTTGTAAATCTTGATTTCTGCATGGAGACCTATCCAAGATGATGTATATGTCACAGCACCAAGATTTCTAGATCCCATCTCGCCCAAGCATGTTTGCCTTTTAAAGAAGTCAATTTATGGCCTTAAACAGGCTCTCCATGCATGGTTTCATAAGCTTAGCTCAACTCTTCTTCATTGGGGTTTAACAACTTCAAAGGCTGATTCTTCCCTCTTTATTTTCATTGCATCATGTAATTCTCTACTCATCTTGATCCATGCGGATGATGCAATCATCATAGGTAGCAGTAACCTCTTCTTATAGGTCACATCAAATGTTTGGGCTTTTGTTTGGTATCAAAGATTTTGGTCCAATCCATTACTTTTTGGGGTTAGTTGTTACTTCTCACAGTGATCGACTTCTTATTAATCAGGAAAGATGATTCAAGATCTACTAGCTCGTGCACGTATGAAGGACTGTGAATCAAGCCCTACTCTAATGGTTGCATGGTTACGTTGAGCACTTGTAATGCTATGGTCGACCTTGTAACGACTTGTAACTTATTTTCTTTGAAAACACGTAAAATTTAAAACGTTTTCTTTATAAATACAGTGAAAGACTTTTCATTCTGAAAACTAGTTAAAAGACAATAAATAAAATACTTTTATTAAAACATTTGTAAAACAAGTTCTTTTTAAATAAAGTGAACCTTTAAAATATAGTTTAATTACTTTACAAAGTCATTTACAAAACTCTTTTAGAAACCATCTTTCTTTAAATCCCTTTAGCCTAGCCAACCACAAGTTCCTCGCATGTAAATCCTTTATCAACTGCTCCTTAACCTGTTCTCCTGTACATGTACCTACATCACAAGACTTAACTAATGAACCTAAGACTCAGTAAGTTATATAAAGTAAAATGTACAATGCATGTGCCATGCAACTTTTAAAATCTCTTCTCATTTTCTATTTCTGTTTCTGTTCCTTTTCAGTCTCTCCTTTTCTTTTTCTTTTATCGTTTTCTTGATCTTAGCTTTACCTTATCTTGACTTTACTTTACTATTTTTTTTCTTTACTTAATCTTTACCTTACTTTATCTTGAAAGGCATTGGAGATGTCTAAACTTGACGAGGAGGAGCATCCAACTCAACCTCACATCACCAGACGACCCCTTTTTTATTCATCTTTATCTTTATCTTGAAAGGTGTTGGAGATGTCTAAACTTGATGAGGAGGAGTGGCCAACTCAACCTCACATTCGTTATCCTTTTCTTCTCTTTTAGTACCTTCACAATTTATAACATTTAATCATTAATAATTAATAATTATAAATCTCATTTTCGCAGTCCATTTCTTTTAATAATTCGATAACATTAATCTTCAATTCCTCAATAACCATTCATAAAGACCCATAAGCTATAACCCCTAACGGAATAGCATCCCTAAGCCATTAACAGAGTAAGGTTTCTCAGAGTAGTAATGTAACAGAGAATGTTTCCAACCAATTCCGAAAAATTTCCTATCAGAGACAAACTCATTCCTCTGCGTAAATCATTCCATTGAGTGAATAAAGCCAACAGATCATATTTAAGCAATAAATAACCAACGGTGAGCATTAACCCAAAATAGGACAGCATTTATCCAATTATTCTTCAACCTCCAGTAACCTAATGTAAATGCAAAATAATTATCCAATGGAACACTTCAACCAGTTACTACTCCCATAATGATCATTAACAGAGAATAAATCTTTTCAATTTACAGAACACATAATAATAAGAATCAGTAGAGAAATAAATCCAACTTACACATTCATAAATATGTTACAGGTAGCAGAATTACAAATTCATTCCTTGGCATCCTAAATCAATTATAACTCATTGATATTGAAGAAACTAAGACCAGAAGACTATAACCCATAACTTTACAAGATGTAAAACAATATACAACAAGGTATACATTCACATTATCCAAAACAAACAACAAGGATTCCCCTTACCATAAAGAACACCCGAGAACAGTTCGGCCAGTTCCCCTATTTTCTTCATCCAGAGACACTCGACACTCCCACACAGACGCTCGAAACTTCACCCGCAAGCTCATTGTCCTCTCACTCTATCTTCATCTCTCAATTCTCAAGAGAGGAGTTCTATATAGGCAGAGAGGAAACGCACATGATGACTGGAACTGATGACCGTTTTCCCATCATAATGGAAGAAGTTCCAACGGGTGAGGGCCACGTGGAAGGCCTACCATCATAGCGGGTGAGGCTCGCCGCCAACTTGGAAGAGGAGAAGATTTTGTCTGGAGAAAAATGAAGATACGGGGCGAGATTATGTCTGGCAGAAGAGGGATTCTTGCCCAAAATTGGTTTTTTGCAAAACAGGTGGTTCTGTTATTCCATCTCTAATGTCTGTCAACCTCTTCGCTGCAAGGCACGTCCGTTCTACCCCAAGGAGCATCTGTTGCCTTCATTATTTAGATGTCCGTCAACCAGAAGAAATGTTTGTCAGCTTCTTTGCCATGATGGATGTTCGTTCCTCAATGAGGGACGTCCGTTTCTCTATAAGGGACGCTTGCAACCTAATGAGGGACGTCCATTCCACTTTAGTCTTAACGTCGTTATTCTATTCTTCCATTTCAGACGACGTCCAGCGTTCCCTTCAATGACGTTGTTCCCTTTGCATACTAACACCCACCTTCACAAGGGACGAACGTCTAGCTAAGGGATGTCCATTTCACCAAACGACGCCACACCACCATTATTATACTAAACACCCGACATCCATAAGAACATCTGCCCACATAAAAGGGTGTCCATTTCCACATAATGGATGTCCTTCCCTTTAAAAAGGACGTTTGTTCCCCAACTTCGAGCATCCGTCATCCACAAAGGAGGTTCGCCCCACTATGAAGGGTGCTAATTACACTATAACGAACGTCCGTCCCTATATAAAAGACGTTCATTTTCTTCTTACTTCGGACAACAGTTTTTCCTTACTGATGCCTGCCTTTCTGAAAGGCATCTGTCGACCCTCTCACCAAAGAGGACGTCCGTCCCACTACAATGGACGTTTTTCATTCCCATTTTCTTCCATTTTTGGATGTTCGTCTCTTCCCAAGAGACGTCTCTCAGTCAACAAATCCTTATTTCTCCATTTAGCAATAATTCCCTCAACTTATAATAATTATACTAACACCATTATCATCCCACTTAGATCCCAATACCCCGAAATCATCACTTAAATAATTATTCCAATTATCTTATTGCCATCCTATTAATTTTTCAATTATCCTAACTAAATTCCATCACGAAAAATTAGGATATTACAGACCTGCTTGAGTTAAGTGCTTGTCCAAAATCATAACCAAAGGCATCAAGTTTTCAAAGATGTAAAGTGGTCGACTAGAGATTACATAAGGGGTTGTTCAAAAGTATAGCTAAGATCAACAGAATTTTGAAGTCTTGCTAAAGTGGTTAACTAGACAAGCATAATTCAACGGGTGAGGTAGATTGGTAAGAATAGAGGTTGTCTGAAAAACCTCAAGAGAGCAACTAATTTTTGAATCACATGAAGCCTCAATAAAGGGAGAATATGTGGTCAATTGGAATAGTAGACCAAGGGATACATATTGCAATGGATTTAAGCATAAACTATTTTTCTTGATTAGTTTGGATATTTTTATGTTGTTGAATATGCAAATGTAAATAGAATTTTATAAAATTTTAAAATGATAAAGTAGATATCATAAAGAAGGGAATGACCCTTAAATTGTGATATTGGACTTTTGTAGCCAAAGTTATATAATTTGAAAATTAAACTAAGTGTATGTAATACTTATGTATGGTTTCTAATAAATACTCAATTTAGACAAATCGAGTAAAAATTTAAGAATGATCCTTAAGAAAATAAGTTTTTAAGACATATACATATAATGTCATCAAGTAAAATAGGGTCATCAATATGGTAGTGCCACATGTCAAGCTGAAGCAAGTAGCTCAAAAGTGTAAAATATGAAAAGAGAAATGACAAGTTAGTCATTTGACCTCAATGATTGAGGCCAAACTTGTAAATTATCAAGAAGATCTCTAGAACCTTGATATATGAGATAAGAATGAAGTAAAAACATGGCTTCTTGCTATGAAGAAACAAAGAGGGAGAGAAAAATAGAAAAGAGAAAGGGGAAAATTGAAGGAGAAAAACTGAGATTTTGAGATAGAAACTTAAGGAAAAAGTGTAGTGAAAGTGAAAAGGATTCTAAAGAGTCCAAAAAATAAAAATAAGAAAGTAAGTTTGGTAATTCAAATCCAAGCTTGGAAGTGTCAAACACCAAGTAAGTAATTTTAATTATTAAAGAGTTAGAATTTTATGAAATTTTCATGATATAGGTGGAGAATTTAGTAGAAGAGTAGTTGATTATGAACTCTGGATACATTTGGCTTGAGAATTTCATGCTAAGAATAATCATTTAGCTTATAAATGAACATAGTTTGAAACATGTAGAGATGTCTAGATAGATGTGTGACACTAATTATAACACCTAAAAATTTTCCACAAACAATTTCATGTATAAAATGATATTTTTGGAATTAAAATGGACTGACTAACGTTGCAACTTGGAAATTTATATTCTCGGGTTTAAGGTTTATATTTTTACAAAAATGTGAAACTTATTTTATTAAGAATGTTTTAGAATTAAGAAAGTTTGGTGTAGACAGTTAAAGGTCATGTCGTGGAATGAAAAGTATATGTGGAAGGCAATGTGTCCGCGTGATGACATGTTCCTGGAAGGGAATGTTTCTATGAGAGAGTTGGTGTCCACTGAAGGAAATGTGTCTACGTGATGACATGTTTGAGGAAGGGAATGTGTCCACAGTAGCATTGGTGTCTGTGAATATTTGGTTTCTGAAGGACATGTGGTTGCACATGGGTGGTGTTTGCAAAATGAGTTGATAGCTACAGCAGACGCGTTAGTATTCACAAAATCGTTGGTGTCCAAGGATGTGAGTGGAATATGCGGAAAGATTTATAGATGTGGCAAATTGTGATTGGCGGATAAGGAGAGCGGAAAGAAAAGAACAAAAGAAAATAATGAAAGAAAAGAATGAAAAGAAAAGAAAGAAAGACCGAAAGACTAAAAGCACAAGTTTTTATGAACTGCATCTCATGCTAATAACTTATATGCATCTCTTACTGAGCTTTAAACTCATAGGTGAACTTTGTGATGTAGATAAGGAAAACTTTACTGATCTACTCTTTAATGGAAACTAGTGAAAGTCGCAGTCGAAAGAGTATTCCCATAGGCAAGGTTGCGGTGTTGGTGCAATATTGACCTGTGGGTGAATACTCAAGCGAATTGAAAAAAAAAACTTTTATTTAAATTATGCTTTTAAATGTTTAGATTTAAGTTAAGATATTTTTACATAGATTTATGTTTATTTTATGTTGGACTTTAACTACGTTTGGATTTTTAAATTAGAATTTTTATAAAAGACTTCCGCTGTGTTATTTTTCAGGGGCAAGATTCAATTTTATTTATTTATGAATTGATTTACAAAGATATCAATTGAAATTTTTTTTAAAAAAATGACATGAAAAAAGATTTACATTGCGGGTAGTTACACAAATTCATACATCAATTGTGTTTGTTAAATAACAAAAATTGTATGATTCATGTACATGCATTATTAGGATGTACTTATATGCATTCAATGTATGCATATAATGAATGTTCAAATCACACATCATGAAAATTATGTATATGTATGGAAGGTAATACAAGAGGTATGATTGGTCACATTTGAACCCAATATATTTTGTTCACTATGTATAGTATGACGTATGTAAAGTGAAAAATAGAAGAGAAGTGACTGTGGATCCCCTTGAGGTGTCAAATTCCTAACCCTCCATAAGTATATTTTGATATGTATGGACCTATTAGGAAAATTAGCCAATATGGTATAGTTACATGGTTGTATGCTACTTTACATATGATGAATTAAGATCATGTATATTAACATTTGTATAATGTGTTATATGGTACTTGTTAATAATATCACCATATAAATTAAATGGAGCATTTGCAATGATCACGCATCATTGTGTGATATTCATATTGTATATACAAGGTCAAGATATCTTAAGGATAAGAGGATTAACATTCAAGTTAGATTTAGAGCTTGAAACTCTTAAGCCTAGTGTGTGTAGGTTTTGTTTCCACTCTACATAAGTGTGTCGATTGTATGTGAAGGTCAAAATTTGTAATACCCCGATAATTTTCTCCCGTTTATATAATGTAATAAATTTTGTAAAATTAATGTATTATATTGCGGGATGGTATTTTGTCAAAATAATATCGTGTAAATGTATGGAAAATATTGTGGAATGATTAAAGTATAAATTTTTAAAGAAAAAAGTGCATTTCGAGTTTTTGGTCACCGGGCGGTCCAGGTTGTGGTCAAACTTCTCATCCAAAATGCATTACAGACTGCATTTTGGGTTTTTAGTCACACTGTGGTAGAAGACACGGTCAAGGTTCACGTCTGAAATGCATTACAGGTTGCTCTTTGCATTTTCAGTCTTACTGAGGTCGAAATTGGGGGTTGAAGGGTTTGCGTCCAAAATGCATTACAGACTACATTTTGGGTTTTCGGTCGCACTGCAGTCGAAGACGTGGAAGTGATGTGCGACCGGAAAACAACGGGTTTTTGAATCTGTCAAATTCGTCAATTTTGCGGTCAAATCATTGATCGGGATGTGGTCGCAATATCTAACCAAAAATGCAAAACCGTGGCAAAATTGGGTTTTAAGTCACAACGCGATCGACATTTTGGTCGACTTCCTTGACTGGAAAGTCCAATTTTTATAAAACTGCAACTTCAGTTGGCGTCATTTTTCTAAGGAGAAAAAGAAAGCATTGGGATGGGTGATTGTCTTCTCACTTGGCAAATCCTCTTGGAAGCTTCACTCCTTCTGTCTATAAGAGGTGAGCTGCAGGTGTGTGGTTGCCACTTTCTAGAGGAGCTGCATTTTTGGAGGGCAGAGTGTTGTGTGTGTGAGGTTGAAGCAAATCGTGACCTTGTTACAGTGTGGGATTCTACAACTTGGAAATCTTCTGTGAGGTAAGAAATGATTAAGTCTTGCCCAGTGGAGGCCCTACACCACAAGCTAGGTCTTTGTGTTTAATTGCTTCTACTTGTTGTAAACTGCGTAGCTTGCTATACTCCTGCTGTGAATTTGTGTAGTTGAATTTCATAGCTCACTTTGTATGTTTGTGGATAATATTGTTGTGTTCTAGATGGTATTGTTGATGCTTGTTTGGACATTTTACTAATTCTAGTAATGCAGGACCTCACAGACAAGTAGACACTATAATCTGCTTTGGTTAATTCCTTATTGTTGTTGTTAATAGGTTTTACATTAGTATTTGTTGTTGGCTCACTATTTATCTGTTGCTATCATAACCTACTACATTAACATTGTTTCATTGGGTAAATTTGGTTAGATAAATGTTGTCACTGTCCTTTGATCTGTCAAGCATGTTTAGTCACCTAGTATGAGTTATTTGTTGGAGCTCTTGGATGTTAATCTACTGCTTTAGAAATAACAGGTTCATAGTTAGTCTCCAGCTTGATTTTTTGAGTTCATTGACAGCCTCATCATTTAGTTTTCTACAGTCAAATATAGTGTTTTATTATACCTTGTACTAATATTTTATCTCCAGATTATTATGTTGCCTTCACTCTTTATATCCATGTTCGCTTCATGCCATTAAATTGTCATCAAGCATGTTTAGCATTTTGAGTATATTGCTGCTATTTTTTCTTAAATTGCTAAGCATGTTTAGAGTGTTAAATATCGTTATTGTTTTTGTTAGTCATCAAGCATGTCTAGCATTTTGAATATGTATCGCTGCTGTTTTCCTTTAAAATGCTAAACACGTTTAGAGTGTTAAATGTCGTTATTGTTTTTGTTAATTGTTAAGCATGCCTAAGATTCCGAACGGTATAATTGTTATGCTTAAAAACGCTGCTCTAAACTCCACACTACAATAACTCGTTGTTGATAAACTAAATTGATTAACTTATTCTTAGATACCTTCCAATGTTCCATTTTAGAATATCTCGCCATGATATAGCATGTTACTAATTATTTCTATGTTTTCCATGCCTTATTTAATTGCCTTCATATTATATTGCTTCGTATAGTTTTCCATTACTTAGTTTGTTAATTTTGCTAGTTGGATTATTGTTCATAATCATCATCTCCTATTATATGACTTTGTAACATAGGTTGTTGGTTCTCTCTTCATTGTTGGCTTGGATTTACTTGATTGGTTTTCGTTTATACTTCCGTTTTATAGTATTGGCATGTTGTTGTAATCTGTGCACCGCATTGACATGCATCATGACAATAGAAATATTTAGGAATGCCACGTTCGGGTTGGTAGTCATATGCATAATGTGAGAGAAAAATGGTAAAGTAAATGAATGTAAGGGGAATTAGAGGTTAGGGAGGTGGTTCGAATCGTAACTGGGTAGACTCAAGATTATGTCCTTCCCTTGTCGGGTTGCAAGAGTCTATCTACCCAAGGGTTAGATGTCGACTAGCGGCCACTCTCACTGCGATAAAACCTCCAATGTCCCAGCTCGAGGTACAAGTTAATGTAAATGACAGTGAGTAAAGAATAATTTGGGTGAATTCCATTCTGACATAATCAATTACAGACATATATTATATTGCATCTCATTTCTTGTTGGGCCTTAGGCTCACAGTTTGCTTGTGTTGTAGGTGACTTTTAGGATGTGGCTATTCCTGGAGTGGAGGAGGAGGCATTTCCTGTTGAACATTTGGGTTACCCAGCTGAATCGACCTGAGAGGGTTATGGCTCGCATGAAGTTTTGAAATGCTGTTTTGAAATGGGTTGATAATTTATAAATGTTTTGTAAAACTATTAACTCATGTTTTGTTCATCAAACCTTATTTTGAATTTTATTATGTTTCTGTTTTTACTCTGATTTAATTATGCATTTTTAACTTATCTTACTCACTTTAACTATTTCCTCTCATATGTCTTAAATAAATAAAAAGAAAATTTTTCACAGTAATTAAGAAGGAAAAGTAAGAAAATTAACGCGGGGCATTACAAAGTTAGTGGTTCAAGTGCTGCAAATAACAATGTAATAGTTTTAATGTATGACTTTAAATGAAAATCACATGATTAGTGGTTATGTACACAATAATTGAAACAAAAATTTATTTGGACCTTATTATGGTAAATTTTTATTGGGATTACATACAGTTAAATCCTAATTTAGGATACCTAGATAATGTAATACAACAATATCGTAATTGAGTCAAAATAATTGTGTACATGTGTCGTCTCTCCCGGTGGAGAATCTTTATCTCTATCCTAATTTATGAGGGAATCAAGGTCAGGGGTCATGACAAGACTCACCTTCGGTACACCACTTTTATATGGATTTCTTTATCGTTGTATTGGGGATGGTCTTCAATATTGAGTATTATCTTGACCAGATATCGCCTTCTCTGTCAATAAAGTATGTCAATACATAAACGCCCCCAATGATGTTCACTGGCAGCCAGTGAAGAGGATGCTTCATTATCTTAAAAGCACAACTTTGTTTGCACTTCATTTTACCAAATGCAGCTTGGCTAAACTTACATGTTATACTGATGCAAACTTGGCTACTTGTCTAGGCGATCAAAAAAGGATATTGTGCCTTCCTTGGTCCCAATATCTTTTCTTGGGCTTCCATCAAGTAGAAGGCTATTTCTTGATCCTCTACTGAGTTTGAATACAACAGTCTAACAAATGAGGTAGCTGAGCTCACGTAAACTGAATCACTTTTTACTGAATTACACATTCCTCACCCAAGCCCGCCTTTGTTACTCTACGAGAACACCAACAACACATACATCACCACAAATCCCTTGCTTCACTCCAGGTCCAAACACGTTGAATAAGGTTCTTAACAAAACTCTTTCAGTCGAGTTTACTCTATCTCAGTCTCGGACACACTCTGTAATAACTCATTCATTAAATATATGTATATATGTTTATATAAAATTAAATTAAATAACATTTAAATAAAGTGAAATAAAGTAAAAGAAGACATTTAGGGATTCCAAAAACGCCTCCTCCTCTATTGCAGGAGCTTTGCAAATGGGAAGGAGTTTCCCAAATTCACTCCCTCCCATTTCAATCTTAAAATGGCAACCTCTTCCATTTCCTTTTACATTCTCAATCTCCATCTCTCCCGGTGAAATACCTCCTCAGCCAACAAGATTATTTTCAGCCAATTTTAAGAAAGAAATCGAGTCTATGTTTGTGACAAAAATCGACTTCGGTAAGTCGTCCCCTCTTCTCTTTAAAATTCAGAATTTTTTGTATAGATTCTGAAATCTTGGTTGGATTTTGGAGAAGGAAACAAGTTGGATTTATCGGTAATAACCAGAACACTCACAATCAGAAAAGCCAAAGAACTTTGAAGGGGTATCAAACATTTTCAATGAAGACTGTGTGTTTGAAATCTGCAAATTTCATCTCAGCACCTATGATCGGATATCGGGTGTTCAAAGAGAGGTAAAAATTTGAACTTTCTTGCTCATTTTTTACTCCATTTACTTGTGCTATTTTGGAATATTGGAATGTTGATTTCTAATTAATGAACTGAGATTTTCTGGTTGAAATTTTGGATTGTTGTTGTTGGCCAAAATTTTGGACGAAACTAGCGACTTAATCACTCAATTAATGCCAGCTCTAGAATGCCGAGAACGCGATCAGCAAAGGCTGAACCATGGTGTACAAATTTACACCTTTGGTCGGTTGGACGACTAGTCGAGAAAGGAAAGATCTCGACCAGAGTTGAAATCATCAGCGACGTCCAAAGAACAGCGACATCCATGGATGGGCCGTGTGCGAGGGCCATCATTCTTTCCTTGTGGGCCACAAATCAGAAGGAATTTTGGGCCAAAGTTAAGATGTTTGAACTATTTTGATTGGACCAAAGCCCAGATTCATTGGGCTGCCAAGTTGGTCCATGGGCAAGTTCGCCCTAGGCTGTAGTCCACTACCATATTGGACTTATTGTTAGACTTATTTTGGGCCAAATTTTAGTATTTTTAAACTAAATTAATTTTAATTCAATTTTTAAATAATAATTTGAAAATTTAAGGTATAAAAATTTGATTGAAACTTAACCTTAAATTTTGGATAGGTACCCATATTTAATTAAAAATCCATGGATAGTTGGATTTGAGCTATTTGGATTGGACTATTTGGATTTTGGACTTTAGCTAGTGTAAGTCACTTCAAGGTAGGGATTTATTTTTATGTATTACATTGCATAATTTTTTTAAAGTGAATATTTTGAGACTTGTCTTATGTTAAAACGACGCGTCCATTTTTTTGACCTTCAGATTTTTATAATATATTTTATTTTCACTGTATACGTTTCGACTAAGCATGCATTTGAATATTTATGGATCAACTTGGTCGTGCGAATCAAGTTTGATCGACTCAATTTGGGGTTCGTTTCATTTTCACACGTTCTACCATGCAGAATGTATTTGTTTGTTGGGAAATGGGTAATAGGGGATGTGTGACATGTCCTTGGGTTTGAATTTCTAAAGTTAAAATAGGTAATAAAACAGCTGTATGTGTTGTGTCCTTTGGTTGCGAATCCCTAAACCTGATTAGGGTATTTCTTTGGCTTTTGGAATCATCGAGCATTGCCTTTATTCTATTATATGTCTATGGTATGGTGTGCCCAGAGTCCGTGAGTGGCTCCATTTTCACTATGACTTTTAATTTGTACAACAATGACTTATTTTAATTATGTACCACATATTAGTGGTTGATTTCACACAAATGCCATTTTGTACATCTTTTTCTGAAATGAATTTATAAAACCTGAGTTTTAAATTAATGCATGCTTAAATATCCTTTTAATTAAATTTTTTTAAAAAAACATATTTCCTATTGAGTTTAGTCAACTCACCCCAATGACACATTTCAGAATTATTTTACCAATTGGATTTCCAGTTGCCAAGTCAAATTTAGATCTTGCAGAGTTCTGTTTATATTTTTGTATTCTCCCTTGAGAGATATTTTTGTGAAGTATACTTTAACTAAATGACTGTATTCCTATATTTAATTTCCACACCGTTATTTATTTTCGATTATATTACTATGTTAATAGATATCACTGTTGGACCTATGAAGCCTATGTTTGTTGGGCCTTGGATTATAATTAATATTTTAAGTCTTCCACTATTGATTAATAAAATTTAATAGAAAAAGGGTCGGACGATTCGATTCTTTTGGACCAGGTCGTTCCCTGTTCTGTCGCGTGTCCCTTGCGGGTTATGACACAATCACCAAAAATCTTCCTATCTCCAACTTTCAAGATTCAAGATCCAAGCTTTGTGTCTTACTGACTCAAGCTTCAGGGGGCATGTTAAGACATCCAGGTCTCCCCATGCAATTCCCACATAATTATTATGTAATCATTACCAATATTCTCGTAGTACATCCATGTGTTTTTCTATTAAGATTTTATTCTTGAGGGAGACCCTTATTGTACACCATAATAGTACTATGAGAAATATACAAAAGATTGTCTCTCTAAATCATCTTCTTCGTTGTCAACAAATCCTCTCTTTTTAAGGGTTCTTTGGAGTATTTGCTGAAATTTGTCGCCTTTACTCACTTAAAATGTTTTGAGGAAGGACAAAGAATGTGATTTTTGCTATTTATTCTTCGATTGCAAGACCACCTCCCTCTGTTTCTCATTACCCACATGCTCACCACATGGCTAACTAACATATATTTAATGGATAGGACGTCCGTTTGCTAACATGGATACTTTGAGATTAGATGGCCAAAAATAAAATGTTAAAGTGTTAGTTGTCGGGACTCCAAAACTTCAAGATCAATATTACCATTTACTCTTTTTTTATAACTATATTATTCTTATCATTACAAGTCAAGTTCAACAGATTTTATTTTACATGTAGTTTATATATTTCGTTGTTATTCTATTTGATGATTACTCATGAAATTTGGTCTATCTCATGTAGGTTATGATGTTTAGGCGAATTTAGAAGTCTTCTGTTGTAGGCCACTCCTAAAATCTTTGGGTCGAACAAAGAACATCTCATTGAGGGTTTGGTCATTCATCCTGAATTTTCACCGCGATCCCCTTGCTGGTCATAATAGTTGAGATTGGTCAAACGAGTTTATACGGAGGAACTTTTTGGAATTTCTTCTGACAATTAGAAGGTGACAACACATTATAAAGGTCGATCTGTTGGCAATTTATTATTTTACATGTTATGTAACCCACCACCCTTTTGGTGATCTGGATTTTAAGGATTCCATTTCAAAATAACTGCCCATCTTCTCCTTGTAACTTCTTTATGGAAGAAGTCTATAAGTAGCAGAAAAAATGTTTTTTGGAGGTTCCCTAAGCCAAACATCTCATTCAAAAAAAGATAAACCATCCTTTTAAGATCATTGAAGATTTAGAAGAGATTAAATTAAAGGGAGGCAACAATCCAAGGTTCAAAAGCATCAATGACAAGTGATGTTTTCAATTTATTCTACATTTGATCTAAATACTTTAATTTCAATTGATAAAACATGATTAGATTGTACATAAAATATTTATACTTGGTATTAGAGCCTCATTCTTAGTGTTTTTGCAGTTAAAGTTTAAAATTTTAGAATTTCCAATATTTTGGTTTAGAAGTTTTTATGCATATTAGTGTTCCGAATAATTCAAAAAATTTTATGTGAATATTTTACAATTAAAATAATCAAATTCACTGTAAAAAATGAAGAGAAATCATTGGATTTCATTCAATTATCTGTTTGGGTCGATCCGAGTCAAACAGACACGACTAGAGATTGAAAAACACTTGTGCGACATATAGTTTCTAGTGGTTTTGAAACTATATGTCATCTGAGTAGTAGAGGAATTGATTTTCTCATTACAAAAATGGTATAGTTTCATTAAGTGCTGAAATTGCTTGATTGAGACAACGCGGTTTTGATAATGGTGGTTTGAAAGAAGAAAACAAACCTCCTAGAATTCAAACCTGGACTTCATTGATATTATGCGAGTGGGTTGCCCCTCAGATGGATTGTTTTGTTGTTAGCATGTTGGATTTTAATGCATATTTTGCATATTAAAAATTGAGTAGAAAAATTCAACCTATGAAATGTTTTTGTTGTGATTCAAACTGATGCTTCTGTATGTTTAAATTTGCACCTTAGCTATTCAATCGGAGTGACTTTGTCATTTGCTTGAGCAAGTTACTTAAATATGTATAAAATTGCATAAGTTTACTTATTTGTGCATAATTTATTTTTTGTGTGCATAGTTTAGTTATGTTACGTATACAAAATATCAAACTATTAGTTTAGACTTTAATTTGATACTCATTTAGTTGAAAATTATTTATTTTGTTTTGCATAGACATTCTAGTATTTTATCATGTTTGCAAAATAATATAAATAATGATATTAAAATTAAAGTTTGTGTTCATGTGAACAATTTAAATGTCGAGTAATTTATATAATTTTATTTAATTAGGGAGTAACCACAATATTTTTAATTATGTAAAATTATATATTTCAGAATTTAAAATCACATTATGACATTTATTTTAATTAATCTTCCAAATATAGTAAATTTTAACCCACATGAGCTTTTAATATATTTGCAAGATTAATTAAGCTCAAATATGAAGTTATATTTCTTAATTTACTTATAAAAATTAAGAAAATAAACACAATTGGATAGTTTTATTATTAAGTTGAAGATGAATCTTATTGAATTAGAGCTTTAGCCCACATGTAAGTTTTATATCACTATATTTATTATTATAGCATGATTTACATTGGTAAAACATGACAAATATTTTTTGTCTCAATTTTGATAAGCATATGTAATTTAGGTCGTTATACATTCTCTGAGTTACTATGATATTAAGTGTACTATTCTTGAATTAAGGGGTGATAATTATAAAGTACAGAATGAGAGAATTCTTCTTCATTTAGGATGTATGGATATCGGTTATGTCACGATTCAGAGGCAAGTCTAACAGAAATATCAGGTTGAATGATCTGAACCCCAAAGAGGACCTGATCACTCAGCCCAAGCCTTGGTTTATAGTGGAAGTCATATTTTAAATTTAAAGTTATAGCTCACATGAGATGGATCGATGTCCACATGGTGATTACAATTAATAGTGAAATAAGAAATAAAATATTGTGCAAAAATTCAAACAACTAATGAGAATTTAAATTTTTTATACAAGCCCAAATAATAGTTCTCACCAATGTTATAAACACTCAGGAAACAATAGAAGATTGAAAGGGTTTTCTCTTTAGCTACTACTACTGACCACCTGGACTCTTATCTGGGAGGGGGTCATTTGGGGTAAGTGACTACTTCATTAAGAAAGTTATACTATATGCAATACATGAGAAAACTAGTTTTATGTTTCATTTCAAAACCATGATACATTAACGAGCCATGCATGGATTTACAAAACCTTTGAAAAACTCCTTTAGCGTTTTAACGAAAAGCTCTGTGTGCCAACAATGAGGCAATTTTCAAAACATTGTTGCAGACATTGACAACTATAATAAAATAGGTCACACTGGTTTCACTCTAAAAAAAACTCCAGTGAAAAGGGAAGGTCACTCATAGACCCCCAACACACTTGCCCACAAGGCGGGCAAGAATTATGGTGATCTGAAGATCCAACCAATCACATGACTCGTAAAGAAATACGACAATGATCCAAAGATCCAACAGCGTCATGTTGAAATGATCGTAAAACCAATATACCTTGATTAGGTTTAGAGGTTTGATACCCAAGGAGTTCATTAACACAACCCTATTACCCATTTCACGTCATAACAAAAAACACCTTCATATAATAGAATGTGTATTGGGATAACCTCATGTTATTTTGACATCGAGACTATCTAAAACAATAAGAGAATGTATCCACAAGTGAATAACGTGATAAGACAATGAAATACTATGCATGCATAAACTAAACTTATAAAACGTGTGTACATATAGTATAAAAAAATAGACGTGTTTTCAAACACTTCTTGTCAGATTTTCATATGTGATAACTCACAAAATACTAGTTTTGAAAACCATGATGCAATGCAAATTTGTATAAAAGTCCTACATGGAAGAATGTTGCTTTTCTTACCAGCATGAGCAACTACCTCGGGAGTAGGCTCATAGTCAGCAAAGTCATCCGAACCTATAACAAAGCTAACCATAATGAGTCCCTATCTAAACTCAAGGGAGAAATAAAATATGGGTGCTATATTAGGAATAGAAAGAAGTGTGAGAATAAGGGAGAGAGGGAGACCGAGAGAGAAGCGAGACAGAACCAACAGTTCCTATGAGAGTGAGGCTTGAGAAACATTCATGAGACTTTAATATCCAGCTTTTGTGAAGTGACTTTGAGGGTAAGTCACTTCCTCCTCTTCGTTTTCGTGTTAAAAGTTTAGGTTATATGTTGGTTTTAGATTCAAACTTGGAAACTCAAATCCATAGATTATCTCAGGACTGTTTGGATAGATTTAGAGTTTATGCAGAAGTTTAGCTCGATTGGATGTAAAACTGACAAAAAAGGGCACATTTTCCTCTCGATATTGCGCTGGACAATTGTCCTATAGATGTAGATAGGCGTCCAAGGAAGTGCATGCGTCCACAGATGCACAGGTGCCTGCAGATGTGGGCTCTGCATCTGTGGATGCATGCTATGCATCCACAAATGCATAGGGGTTTGCGGATGCCATTCCCGCATCCAAGAATATGCAGCTCTGCATCCTAATTCTTTCAGTTTGGACCTCTGCACTAAAATCTAGACTGGGCTACTGTGTCAATCATCCATAACAGGATCCGGACGACCATAGTAGTTCTTTTGGATAAACTTTTATCACTGCGACACTATGTATCTCGGTGAATTTTACGACTGTCACAACCCAGAGGCGGGCCGAACAGAAACTGTAATAGCTAGAATTAAGCTAGGACTAAGAATAATATTAATTGTGAATTTTGGAGATTTTGGGATTGATTTTATTATGGTATGTGATACCCCAAAAATAGGCTTGGTATAATTTGTACCAATTATTGGAATGAGGTTGAAGATTTATTATATGATTATGGGTGAATTATAAGTTGTTAAGGAACTGGTTAAGTATTAATTGGGAATTGGTTAAATAATGAAAGGAGTGAATTAATTGAAATAAAATAAAAAGGATAAAAGAAGAAGAAATGGAGAGAAGCTCAAACGCTGACGTTTAGGAGAGAGAATAGTTGTGGCATTTTTCGATTGATGAATCGGTCGAGGATGCGATCGAGCAGCTCAACAAAAATATATTACAGATTGCAATTTGGGTTTTTGGTCGAGTGAGCGATCGATGGAGGGGTCGAGGGTACTCAAATGGAAAACATTACAGAGGCAAAAATATGAGTGGTGGTGGATGGTGCGGCCATGAGTGAGGTCGACGATCATCGACCGAAATGTCGAGCTTTGATAGCGGTCAACAAACTGTCAACCGGTCCCACGGTGTTTTGCGAAGGACAATGTTGGAGCGGTCGACATTCCTGTCGATCGGGGATTAGCAGTAGATAGTAATGTCGACCTATCCTATGTGGTTTTCGCTACCCGAGAAGATAAGTTGAAGATCCCGAGATTTTTTCTCTTCTATGATTTCTCCAAGTCCTCCACCCTTACAGATGGCGAATTATAAAATGAGTTAGGTGAGATTATTGGGATTTGTGGGAAGCTTATAAGGGATGCTTCTCTGATGGAACAAGAGAGACATAAGAGAAAAGAGAAATAGCTGAAGGGCGAGAGAGTGTTATGTCCTCTCTGGTGAATGCATTGAGCTTCTGTGTGAGGTAGGGAAGGGAAAGTGAGAGGGAAAGCTCTCTAGAGATGTAGGAATAACCGAGAGATAAAGACAGAAGTTGAAAGGAAATAACTGAGAAGAAAAGAAGAAGAACTAAAGGAAGAAGGTTCTCTCGGAACCTCGTGGATTCCTTAGGTAATGCTTCCTGTTTTATTTATGGATTTTAGCTAGATGTTTGGATGATGTTATGGTTGCTTGATAAAGTGTTGAGAATTATGCTTTGTTGTTGATTAAGGCTCCTGGTTGGCTACTACCACTTAGTTTCGTGAATTGTTTAGACTCGGATGTATTGTTCTATTACATGCATATTAACGGTGGGTTGTATGTTACGGCTTTGGATGGTCATAGTAGAGATTTATCCTCTGTTGCGTTTACAACTTTGATAATTATGTTATGTTAGTTGTGTTCTGCACTTTTAGGATGTTGTTATTAGACATTGAAGCATATGGATATGCTCTGTCATTTGGAAATGATTCTATATTTTAATTACTATTGTTTGATAAATATGTCCATTGGTTGCTATGTTCTAGGGTTGGTCGTTAAGTTGTAAATGATGGAAATAATTAAGTGATTTAGTGTATTTGGATTTTGATATTCTATTACGAAATGAATGAGGAATAATGGTATCAAAGTTGGGGTTCATAATTGATAATTATTGATGATTGAATGTTATTGATTTATGAAGGTGTTGAAGAGGAAGACGGATAAAGTGCTAAGCTGCCTACAGAAAAGAGGTAAGTGATACTCTATGTGTTTTGGCCTTTAGGGCCCTACATCGAAAGAGTTAGGAATTTTATGTTGACTGTTTAATGCTTTTATATATTTTTAAACTAGGTTGTGATCACGCTCTGAGGATTGTATTGATGTTTGCTATGTGTTTACTGCAATTAGGTTCTTTTAATGATGTGTTATCATTTTTAAGTTAAGGATAATGATGATGAGATTAAGCATATTTTGAGGCCTATATAGAGGAGATTGAACAGTATGTATTCACGAGCATGACACGCATAATGGTTTTCAAAACGACGTAGAAATGATTTTTCATGCATGGTTTTGAAAAGGAAACATAAACATAATGGAAATGAATTAAACAGAGTAAATAGAACAAAAATGGTAAAATAGCCTTTGGGGTCAAAGTGGCCTTTGTGGCCCAGCTTCCCAAAGAGGACATAAATAAATGCAGTCTAGAATAAGCCCAATGTTCTTTTCAAGGTATTCTAGGGTATGAAATGTGAGCTGTTAGTTGGTCCTTGATTGATGTCAAGGTTGGGCAACACAACGGTGTATGTGAGACTGTTTAAGCATTGATGCGCACGGCCGCTAGTGCACTACAATTGATGTCGGAGCCGATTGTTATGCGTTGATGCATACAACTGCTAGTAGAGCTTTCAGTCAATGCTAGAGCTACTATACCAGATGTGTGGAGTCGCTATGTATTGATGTTCATAGTAGCTAGCATGCGGTTTGGTCGATGTTGAGCCTTTAGCACATAACTAGTCACCAACTGATGTTAGGATCGGGTGCATTGATGTGCACAATTAGTGAGTTACCGATTGATGTCGAGACCAGGTGCATTGATGTGCACGGCTATTGGGTCACCGATTGATTTCGGGACCGAGTGCGTTGATGTGCACAGTTATGGACATATATGGGTAGGACTGGTCTGCATAACCCGACTTCCCAAATGGACATAAATGGGTTGGAGTGGCCTGTGTAGCCTGGCTTCCCAAAGATATAGAAACTGTAAAATGAAAACAGAAAACGAAAATAGAAACTGTAAATGGATTTCAAAAGTTGCACGATATGTACATTATATAGTTTATTTTATATCACTTATTGAGTGTTAGACTCATTAGTTAAGTCTTGTGGATGTAGGTACACGTACGAGGACAGGATAAGGAGTAGTTGATGTAGGATTTGCATGCACGATCTTGTGGTTGGCTAGACTAAAGGATTTAAAGAAAAATGGGTTGTAAATGATTTAATAAATGTTTTTAATTTGTAAAGTGTTTTATTCATTTAGTCTTTCACTGTGTTTTATAAAGAGTCTTTAAGAAAATGATTTCATTTATTGTCTTTAAATAGTTTAAGAACAAAACAGTCTTCCGCTACGCAATCGAAAAGAAAAGGATTTAAGTAAAAGAAAAGTTTTAGACTTTACACGTTTTTAAATTTAAGAAAAATCGGGTCACTACAATTGGTATCAGAGAACCTGAGTTTTAAAACCGATTCTGTAGACTGCCTACCAGCACAAGCTTCGACGTGGAAATACTCCATCAACTGTAAGTATGTAATAGAATTGTTTTCTAATTTAATTGTTCTCCTAATAAGTATTTTCTTTGAAAAGGTATTATGGCTAGAGGACAATGAAGAGTTGGACGAAGAAGAGTTGGTCAAGGAAGAGGGGTGAATAATGTGGAGGAGACCATCGGACAGGAAAGGCTCGGGAATAGTGCAGAGGAGACCATCAATCGGTTGACTAGTTTAGTGGAACGGCAATTTCAACATTAGCAAATATTTATGGAAAGAGTTGAACCTGGAAATGCAAGAGTGGTAGAGCAACTGGATGTGAGTTGGGAGAAATTTCGATGATTGCGACCACCTCAATTTGATGGAGACATTACTGATCCAACCAGTGCCGAAGAATAGATTAGAACTGTGGAGGACATGTTTGCATATGCTAAGATAAGAGAGGAGGAAAGGGTAGTATATGCTATGTTTATGTTGGTCAAGGACGCTTGATTTTGGTGGGACTCCATCAAGATAACCAAGGATGTGACTACGATGGAGTGGATTGAATTTAAGGACATATTTTACGACAAGTATTTCAACCACACAATAAGGACAAATAAGTTGGTGGAACTGTTGCGGAGTATGTGCACAAGTTTGAAGCCTTGTCACAGTTTGCCCCGTATCTAGTATGCAATAATGAGCATAAGGTACAACACTTGGTGCAAAGACTTAAGACGGAGATTCATAAAGGTGTTGTGATATCGGGTACTCGGGGTGTGGCATACTCAGAGATTGTGGCAAAGGCCCTTGACATTGAAGATGTAGAAAACCAATTCGCGAAACAAAACTATTCTGCTGTAAGATTTCAACCACGCTCTTAGGAAGAAAGGGGCACATCCAAAGGTGTAAAGCAGTCCTTTGAGGAAGGTGGCCGGCAAGAAAGTCAATGCCCAAAGTGTAAGAAGAGTCATGAGGGAGAATGTCTGGCTGAGACTTGTCAATGCTTTAAATGTGGGAGGTTGGTCATTTTTCCAGAAGGTGTCCAAAGATGTGAGGCATGAAAGAGTGTTGTATTGAGGAAGATAGTCAGAATGTACTAGGACTAGTCCATATGTATGAACATGTTAAAAGCAATGTGAAGTTGTAATGTATACATTTTGGCAATGACTGTAATGAATGTGAAGATGTAATGTAAATTAAATAGTGTTGTGTTTGGATGGTTGTAATTGATGTGAGCAATTGTGTTTCTTTTGATAAAATTGAACGATGGATATGATAAATGATAGATAGTACTAGAACTGCTTGAGATTTTAGTGCAGGATGCATGGAATTAGCTTTGGGTGAGTAAAAAAACAGGGGAGACTCTGCTATAAATTGGAAAAAGGGAAATAGTTAAAAGCAATTTTGGTATAGACAAATCAAGTATACCATTAGGCGGGGTTGCCTAAGTCATGAAGTTTAGAAAGAATAATAGGAAAGTAGTAAAGGAAATGCAATCTCAACGGCTGATGGAAAGCTAACTAGAGATAAGGGGATCAAGGAAACCTTTCATTGAGGATTAGTCACAAGGAAATGAGAGACGTACCCAAGGAGACATGTCGCTTCAGAGAGAAAATGCTACATCTTCAAGAGTTAAGTAGCATCAAAGGCATAAAGAGGTCATTTCAGAAGGTATGTTGCAAATTCAGAACGAGGTTTTAGGTATGATGTAAGTGACCATTTGGTTAAGAATTGTCTGGTTCTGACTTAAGGAACAGAAAGTGGTTGCACCAAAAATGTTTTATACTGTGAAAGATGCAAATAAAGATGTTTGATGCCATATGGTGGGTCATATTGCAAGAATCTACTGTCAGAACGTATGCATGCCTATAAAGAGGTGGTGAATATAGCGTTCTAATCTTTTTCATGTGATATTTGATTTCTCTGAACCCTATGTGATTTAACGCATACAACTAAAAATTCAAAGTATAAAAGTAAAGAGATGCAAACAAAATTGTTTACGCTGTTCGGCAACCTGTTTACGACTACGCTCCAAGAGTCCACTGAAAGATCCTTCACTAAATTGGCTTACGGGTACCAACCAAACCGTTTACAATTTGACTCTTTCTTAGGGCGTCACCCTTTTCTCTTGACTACTTCGGGGCATCACCCTTTTCTCTTGACTGTTTTGGGGTGTCACCCTAAATTGACGAATTCATAGGGAGTCACCCTTTACAATTTAGTACAAAATGTTTTAGAAAATTAAAGCACAAAA
Organism: Begonia loranthoides; assembly: GCA_022433065.1. NCBI lineage: Eukaryota > Viridiplantae > Streptophyta > Magnoliopsida > Cucurbitales > Begoniaceae > Begonia > Begonia loranthoides. The sequence continues at coordinate 17,744,081 of CM039478.1, forward strand.
ACTAGTCCAAACTCTTCCAAAGTAATTCTCAAGTTTGGGATAGGGAGAGTGGAATTACAATGCTCACAAATAGTGTATAGAATTGAGTATTGAATTTGGCAGGGCTTCGCCTCAATTCTTGGTTTCGTGTATGGAGCTTTGAGTGCTTCACTCAATATATAGACCAGCCCATTTTCGGTCGATCCAATCTTTTCGGTCGATCGCTTCCAACCATTGTAGAAAGTAGTCATTGAAAATTCGACCATTGGAAGATAGTCGTTAGATGATTCTGGACATTTTTTATCACATAGCTCGACCGCGTTGCATCTGAAATAACTCGAAGCTCATTGCTTTGCTCTTTCGGTCGCCAACCTCGTGCAAAATCTTCAATCGCGTCAAGACCGCAAAAAGCTCGAAAATGGCAAATTCAAAACTTAATGTTTTTCGGTCGCTCCCTTCGACCGAGGCTTTGACCGCATCTCAACCAAAAAAGTCAGGAGCACTCTATGTTGTGTTTCAGTCGCGTCCTTCGATTGATCCGTTTGACAGCAATGCGGCCGAAAGACCAAATCCCAGATTTGGTCGCTTCTCTAGTCCGCAGCACGTCCACAACACTTCATCTTCACTTTCCTTTAATTTCTAAGTCCCCAAAATAATATATTTTCACTACAATGACTTATGTAAACATGTTAACACATTAATAATACCCGTTTTGAGGGTATTTCCAATAAACACGAATATAAGTATAATAATAAAAACATTAAGAATAATATCCGAAAAATATAATAACCAACTTATTATTTTAAACAAAATAATCATCATTAAGTCATCATCAAAATGAATTAAGCCTAACAAAAATGCTAACAATCTCCCAATTTTTTATGATGACAAAATCCAATAAGGTGGTTATCCCTAAAGCTAAGCATGTGCATCAATTATTGTATATTAGATCTCTCCCCCTTAATTCGTGCAATATATCAAACATTAATTTCATGCAAACATGCTTTCAACTCATATATTCTTCTCCCCTTTTTGAAATTATATATAACCACTTATACAATCTCTTCCCCTTTTTGTTATAATCAAAAAGAAAATCTATGGGAGGTATAAAAATCAAAGAGTAAAAATTATACTAAACAAATCATTCTCCCCTTTTATTAAAAAAAAAAAAAAAACTTTACCAAAGGCAAAAAATGGAGAGAAGTTTACAGTCAAATCCAATTTGGGGTCAAAATAAGATACCAAATTGATGTAACCACAAACAAAGTTCATTCAAACAAAAATATTCTCCCCATTTGTCATTAGGCTTATAAACGCATATGAGCGAATTAAACATTCAAACCAAATTAAATTCAATCAATTTTTCAAAAGATAGATACCAATTTATGCAACTAAGAAGAATAAACCAATTGTCAATTTCTAAGAATAATACCAATTGAAGAAATAAGAAATTAACTAAGGATACCAATTGATGATTCACAATTAAAACCAAAGCAATTTTTTTTTTTAAATAGTGATACCAATTGTAAATCAAAATGAAATCCAAAACTAGGTTCTATGAGAGATACCAAAGTTTAAAGTCAAAATCAACTCAATTATCGCTTCCCCTATGTTAACCACTAAAACAAACTAATCACACTTTAAATCTTCGCTCTCCCCCTAAAAGCAATAATAAAACAACTTAATTTTTCTCCCCCTTTATAATTGTCACCAAGCAAATATGAGGGAAATAAAAAATTATGAACCGTCCGAGTTTAAAATAGAATACCAATTGAAAATCTTCATGGATAAATTCAAGTTTAAAATCAAGTTTCTCCCCCTATCTCTATGCAAAAATCCAAATAGTTGGGGATATTTATGATACCAAAAATAAAAATAAGTTCAAAGATACCAAGACAATTTAGAAAGGTACCAATTAAAAAAAAATCGATTCAATGATACCAATTGTAGAAGTTTAAATCAAAAGCAATTATTGATACCAAAATGAAAAGATTCAAATCAATAGAGAAGTCATTGATACCAATGTGAAAATCAAATACAAAACCTCTTCCCCCTTTAAATCAAAAATCAAAACATTTGGGGAATATTAACATTTTAAAACAATTTTATGTTCTCCCCTTAAATCAATGATCAATATAAAGCCAATGGGGAAATCCAAAAAATAAATCAATTGTCTTTAAAAACATTTCTTTCCTCCTTAATCATAAATCAAATCCAATTCTATGTGGAATTATGAAAGTTTAAGCCTAAACGGAAGCAAATCACCAAAATTAAAACTTAACAAATCAATAATCTCTATACAATTTTATTTTCTCTCTCTTTATCATTAACCAATTTCAATCCATGAGAGATATCAATAAATCAAACTTACATCCAACAATCCAATATGTGGAATCTAGAATACCAATTATTGGACCAAATCACTAGCAAGAATTACACCAATTCAAGAGATATGCAATTGCAAAAAAAAATCTATAAGCAAACTATCAAGTCAATCCAAATCAAGAATAAAAAATCAAATTAAATCAATTCAAGTAAGATACCAATCAAGAAACCATCAAAATTCCAACCTATGATACCTATCAATTTAATCCAATAAAAAATAACTAACATATTCAATCAAAAAGAAATTGTGTACCTCCACACAAGCTTTTTCATTTTTACCACATTGGAGGCATATTTTTGATGTTTCTCCCCTTTGTATTTTGGATGCTCAACCATCCAACTCTTTAAACTCCTTGGGAGAACCTCTAACCTACAACACAATTAATTAATTTTCTTTGGTACCCAAACCTTTTTGGCTCCATTTATTAGAGGTTTGGTTCCTTTAGGAACTCATACAAGTTTAGAATTTAAACTATTGGACTTTGAATTAGCATTAAATTTCAAAGGACAAACAAATTATTTATGCCCTAAACAATTACAAGAATTACAAATAGAAGCACTAACAAAGGAATTAATGTAATTCTTTTTCTTAGCAAAGGGTTTATAGCCAATTCTGGTTTTATCAAATGTAACCATTTGCTTTCCTAAGAGTATATTAAAATTTTTACTACAATTAGTAAATTTCAACACAATAGTATTCAAATCACCATTTTTAACATTTCATTTACAAATATTATCCTCTAGTGATTTGTTGGTAGCAAGCATATTTTCATTCATGCTCTTAAGCTCAACAATTTGATCCTCAAATGATTTAGTCAAATTTGCATGCTTTTTGATCAAATTGTTCTTTTCCTTTTTCAACACTTTATATTTATCTTTTAGCTCATTAAAACTCTCTAGCAATTCAATGAAAGCATCATTATCATTATTAGAATTGCTAGAAGAATTATATACTTTTTTCTCGTTGGCCATGAAGCAAATGTGGGAGACTTCTTCAATCTCAGAAGAAAAGTCCTCGCTATCATCCCATGTGGCCTTGAATGCTTTCTTCTTTGAGGCTTTAGGCTTCCTCCTCACTTTGGGGCATTCGGTGGATAAATGATCGTGTTGTCCACATCCATAGCAAAATATGCCCTTCTTCCCTTTTTCCTTCTTCCTTTAAAGGCATTTGTTCAATTTTCAAATGAGGATCTTCAATTTTTCATCATCATCTTCCTCTTCGCTCTCTTCCCCATAATCAACTTTTGTGCTAGTGGAGGCTTTGAATGCAAGGGTCTTCGGAAGAATTCCCTTCACTTGTTGCTCCTCCTCCATGTGACCCAAAAGGGTGATCTTGTACGTCATTAGGGAACTGATGAGTTCCTCCATCTTCAAGGCCTTGAGATCACGAGCCTCTTGTATTACTTTCACCTTTGGAAGCCATTTGCTTGGTAGGCACCTAAGGATTTTCCTCACCAACTCTTCGTTGGGATATCCTCTACCAAACACTTTCAAACCATTAGTCATGATAGTAAATCAAGTAAACATGGAGTTAATGGTTTCATCTTTCTCAATGCAAAATAATTCATAGTCATGAATTAGCATACTCAATTTATTCTCTTTCACTTGATTAGTGCCTTCATGCGTAACCTCAAGGAATTTTCAAATGTCATAGGCACTATCACAACTATTCTATTAAACTCATCTAAATTCAAAGCACAATACAAAAGATTTAAGGCTTTAGCATTTAAACTTAATTTACGAAAATTGATATCATTAAATTCATCATCCAACTTTGGTACATTCAATCTATTTTCAATTTTATGCATAATATAAAGTCTATTAATAACAACTCTCCAAAGTTCATGATCAATAGATTGAATGTAAATCTTCATCCTAGCCTTCCAATAATTATAATTACTTCCATCAAAAAATAGAGGCCTAAGGGTGGATTGCCCCTCGTTATGCATATTGAAAGTCATTATATACTATATACTCAAAAATATGCAATCAATGATATCCAAGCAATCCAATAAATCAAAAGACAATTTTCTAAATAGAATTTAACCAAAATTTAAACAATATATACTATATCACACAAAAAATTTTAATACCCGCTCTGATACTAATTGTCAGAACATATGTACGCCTATAGAGGGGGATGGGTGAATATAGCGTTCTAATCTTTTTCGTGCAATATTTGATTTCTCTAAACCCTATGTGACTTAACACATACAACTAATAATTCAAAGCATAAAAGTAAAGAGATAAGGGTAAAGAGATGCAAACAATATTGTTTACGTGGTTCGGCAAGCAGCCTACGTCTGCGCTCCAAGAGTCCACTTGGAGATCCTTCACTAGATTGGCTTACGGGTGCCAACCAAACCATTTACAATTTGACTCTTTCTTAAGGCGTAACCCTTTTCTTTTTACTATTTTGAGGCGTCACCCTTTACTTTAACTATTGTGAGGAATCACCCTTTGATTGAGCTTCCAGACGTCAATTGAGCCTTTGACTATTTCAGAGCGTCGCCTTAAATTGACAAATTCGTAAGGAGTCACCCTTTACAATTTAGTACAAAGTGTTTCAAAAAATTAAAGCGCAAAAACTAGTCCAAACTCTCCAAAAGTAATTCTCAAGTTTAAGATAGGGTGAGTAGGATTACAATGCTTACAAATAGTGTATAAAATTGAGTATTGAATTCGGTAGGGCTTCGCACAATTCTTGGTTTTGGGTATGGAGCTTGGAGTGCTTCTCTCAATATATAGACCAATCTATTTTTGGTCGACCCAATCTTTTCGATCGATTGCTTCCAGTTGTTGTAGGAAATAGCCGTTGAAAATTGGACTATTGGAAGATAGCCGTTAGACGATTCTGGACATTTTCGGTCGCCTAGCTCGACCGCAGGCTCGACCGCGTTGCGTCTGAAATAACTCAGAGCTCACTGCTTTGCTCTTTCAGTCTGAAACCTTGTCCGAAATCCTCGACTGCAAAAAGCTTCAAAATGACATATTCAAAACTTGATGTTTTTTGGTTGCTCCCTTCGACCACATCTCGACCTAAAAAGCCAGGAGCAATTTGTGTTGTGTTTCGGTCGTGTCCCTCGAACGGACCATTTGACCAAAGTGCGATCAATAGACCAAATCCCAGATTTGGTCGCTACTCTCGTCCGCAGCACGTCCACAACACTTCATCTTCACTTTTCTTTAATTTCTAAGTCCATAAAATATGATATATTCACTACAAGAACTTAAGAAAACATGTTAGCACATTAATAATACCCGTTTTGAGGGTATTTCAAATAAACACGAATATAAATATAATGATAAAAATATTAAGAATAATATCCAAAAAATATAATAACCAATTTATTATTTTCAATAAAACAATCATCATTAAGTCAAGATCAAAATAAATTAAGCCTAATAAAAAGGCTAACATCTGCTACACATTATCGGATGGGAGGAGAGAAATTTGGACAAATGCTCTTCTTTTGCAATAGGCGTAGGTGATGGTCGAAAGATTTGGATGTGATTTAGCATTTTGCTAAGTCGTTATGTTTTGCAAGGAACCGATTTGGGTACGTATTGTTATGGATATTAGTGGTTATTTTGGTTGTTAGATCGAATGGGTGATTACATTGAGCAAATTTTGAGGATGAAATTTATATAAGGGGGGAGGAATGTAATACCCAAAATTAAGCTGAGACTAAGAATAATATTAATTATGAATTTTGGAGATTTTGGTAATGATTTTATTATGGTTTGTGATACCCCGAAAATAGGATGGGTATAATTTGTACCAATGATTGGAATGAGGTTGAAGATTTATTATATAATTATGGAGTAAATTATAAGTTGTTGAGGAATTGGTTAAGGATTAATTGGGAATTGATTAAATAATGAAATGAGTGAATTAATTGAAATAAAATTAAAAAAAATAAAAGAAGAAGAAATGGGTGAGAAGCCAAAACGCTGGCATTTAGAAGAGAGAATAGCAATGGCATTTTTCGGTCGACAAAGCGGTCAAGGATGCGTTCAATTAGCTTGACCAAAATATATTACAGATTGCAAGTTAGATTTTTGTTCAATGGAGCGGTCGAGGTCACTCAACTGGAAAACATTACAGAGGCAAAAATATGAATGGCTATCGATGGTGCGATCGTGAGTGAGGTTGACGATCATTGCCCAAAAGGTCAAGTTTCAACATTGGAGCGGTCGACATTCATGTCTACCGGGCATTAGCAGTCGACATATTATCAACCGGTCCCACGGTGTTTTGCAAAGGACAACATTGGAGAGGTAGACATTCCTGTCGATGGGGGATTATCGGTCGACAGTAACGTCGACTGATCGCATGTGGTTTTGGCTACCCAAGAAGATAAGTTGAAGATCCCAAAAGTTTTTCTCTTCTATGATTTCTCTATGTCCTCCACCCTTACAGATGGCGAATTATAAAATGAGTTAGTTGAGATTATTGGGATTTGTGGGAAGCTTATAAGGGATGCTTCTCTGATGGAACAAGAGAGACAGAAAAGAAAAGAGAGAGAGCTGAAGGCCAAGAGAGTGTACTGTGCTCTCAAGTGAATGTAGTGAGCTTCTTTTTGAGCCAAGGAAGGGAAAGTGAGAGAGACAAACTCACTGGGGATGGAGGAATAACCGAGATATAAAGATAGAAGCTGAAAGGATATAACAGAGAAGTGAAGAAGAAGAAGTAGGGGAAGAAAGTTCTCTCGGGTCCTCGTGGATTCGTCAAGTAATGCTTCTTGTTTTATTTATAGATTTTAGGTAGATGTTTTGATGATGTTATGGTTGCTTGATAAAGTGTTTAGAATTATACTCTGTTGTTGATTAATGCTCCTGGTTGGCTACTACCCCTTGGTTTCGTGAATTGTTTGGACTCGGATGTATTGTTCTGTTACATGCATATTAACGGTGGGTTGTATGTTACAGCTTTGGATGGTCACAGTTGAGATTTATCCTCTGTTGCATTTACAACTTTGATAATTATGTTATGTTGGTTATGTTAAGCACTTTTAGGATGTTGTTGTTGGACGTTGAAGCATATGGATGTGCACTATAATTTGGAAATGATTCTCTGTTTTAATTACTGTCGTTTGATAAATATGTCCATTTGTTGGTATGCTCCAGTGTTGGTTGTTAAGTTGTAAATGTTGGAAACTGTTAAATGATTTAGTGTATTTGGATTCTGATACTCTGTTACGAAATGAATGAGGAATAATGGTATCAAAGTTGGGGTTCATAATTGATGATTATTGATGATTGAATGTTATGGATTTGTGAAGGTGTTGAAGAGGAAGAAGGATATAGTGCTAAGCTACATACAGAAAGGAGGTAAGTGATATTGTATATGTTTTGGTCTTTGGGGCCCTTCATCGCAAGAGTTAGGAATTTTATGTTGACTGTTTACTGCTTTCATAGATTTTTAATTTAGGTTGTTATCACGCTCTAAGAATTGTATTGATGTTTGATGTGTGTTTACTAGAATTAGGTTCTTTCAATCATGTGTTTATCAGTTTTAAGTTAAGGATAATGATCATGAGATTAAGCATGTTTTGAGGCCTATATAGAGGAGATTGAACAATATGTATTCACGAGCATGACACGCATCATGGTTTTCAAAATGATACAGAAATGATTTTTCATGCACGGTTTTGAAAAGGAAACAAAAACATAATGGAAATGAATTAAACAGAATAAATAGAATGAAAATGGTAAAATAGCCTTCAGGGTCGGAGTGGCCTGTGTTGCTCAGCTTCCCAAAGAGGACATAAATAGATGCAATCCAGGATAAGCCTTAGATTCTTTCTGGGGTATTCTGGGAGATAAGATATGAGTTGTTAGCTGGTCCTTGATTGATGTCGAGGCTAGCCAATGCAACAGTACATGTGAGGCCATTTAAGCATTGATGCACACGGCTGCTAGTGCGCTACGATTGATGTCGGAGCCAATTGTTGTGCGTTGACGCATACAACCGCTAGCAGAAATTTTGGTCGATGCCAGAGCTGCTATACCAGATGTGTGGGCTTGCTGTGTATTGATGTACACAGTAGCTAACATGCAGTTCGGTTGATGTCGAGCCTTTATCGCATAGCGGTCACCGATTTATGTTTGGACCGAGTGCATTGATGTGCATAGTTAGTGAGTTGCTGATTAATGTCAGGACCAGGTGCATTGGTGTGCACGGTTATTGGGTCGCCGATTGTTGTCGGGACCGTGTGCATTGATGTGCACAGTAATGGACATATATGAGTCGAAGTGGTCTAAGTGACCCGACTTCCTAAATGGACATAAATGGGTCGGAGTGGCCTATGTGGCCCAACTTCCCAAAGATACAGAAATAGTATTATCAAAACAGAAGATGAAAACAGAAACTGTGAATGGATTTCAAAATCTACATGACACGTGCATTATATAGTTTATTTTATATCACTTACTAAGCGTTAGACTCATTAGTTAAGTCTTGTTGATGTAGGTACACGTACGAGGACAGGATGAGGAGCAATTGATGTAGGATTTACACGCGCAGATCTTATGGCTAGCTAGGCTAAAGGATTTAAAGAAAAATGGGTTGTAAATGATTTAATAAATGTTTTTAATTTGTAAAGTGCTTTATTCATTTAGCCTTCTGCTGTGTTTTATAAAGTGTCTTTAAGAAAATGATTTCATTTATTATCTTTAAATGGTTTAAGAACAAAACAGTCTTCCACTATGCAACAAAAAATGGGATTTAAGTAAAAGAAAAGTTTTAAATTTGACACGTTTTTAAATGTAAGACAAACTGGGCCGCTACAGAAACGACGGGCCAAACGACCTGGTCCTCGGAGAGGACCTGATCGCCTTGCCCAAGGCTTGTCAAAATTTACGGAAGACTTGTATAAATTACCAGGCGTATCCCACTTGTGATGGGCCACGGTCTATATAGTGATTGCAAGAGTAAATAATGCGAAAAAAATAAAATTTACAAGTACAAATGAAACTGTGCATACTAACCAAAGTCTAGAATCTCAAAATCCAAAATGCCATACATTTTATCCGATAGATTACTACCCGCAAATATAGTTACAATTAAAGAAACAAAAGAGAAATGGAAGCAAGGTCTTCAACTCGATCACGCGCAAGCCCTAGATACTCTTTTCTTTACCTAGAGTGGAGGGGTCGTTGGGGTGAGTGGCTAGCTCAATAGGAAACTTATACTAAATGCTATGTGCGTGTAAGAATTATTTTACTCTTTTCCTAAAAACTATGGGTTTCTGGTAATCATGCCTATTTTTTAAAACACTTTAAATCTTTTTTATCTTTTAAGAAAATCTGGCTTCAAGGGCCCTCGACAAGACATTATGAAAACATGGTTGTATACATAGATAGCTATAAGTAAAAATACTTTCTTCATAATTTTATCGTAAAAACTGTTATCCGTGATAATGGAAGAACACCCAGGGACTCCTCTGAACAATCACACAGAAAGGTGGTGACCGTTTTCGGGAAGAACCTCATGAACCTAGAGGAAGACAAATGACGGTGGTTTGAAGACCTGGCATGTCACCTGGGTTGTCGGCGAGCAAGCTCCACGACAACACAGCCTATAACATACACCCTGATCAAATTTAGGGATTCAAAACCAAGGAAGAGTCATTACCTTCCTATTCCCATCTTTCACACAACGCAAAGTCAACCATCCCCACGTAGTAGGAGATATACTAGGGATAGCCTCCTGATACTCTGGCACCAAAACCGTCCAAAGTATTAGAAGGATTCATTGCCCCCAAATCAAAATTCAATCATCATATCATAAAAATGATGTGCATGAAAATAAACGTGTAAAACTCTCATACATATATAATATAAAAACTAACGTGTTGTCGAACAGTACCCGTCAAGTTTTTCATATGTGGTAATCCACAAAATATGGTTTTTGAAAACTATGTTATGCAATGCAAGCAACTATGTATAAAACCTCTACCTCGACGGTGGTCTTTCCTCATATCCGAAGGAAAAGCAACCTCAAGCACATACTCAAAGTCCTCAAACTCGTCAGAGCCTAAAACATGCCAAACACGAAAATTCTCATCAATAAATCCCAAGGATTAGATGGAAGGGTCCTATACCAGGAGTAGGTACCCAACCAAGGTGTAACTGACCCATTAACAAGTGTGTCTATATAGTGGGGTCGACTCGAAACAATTCCAGGGCAAATTGCCCATTTCTAGTCACCAGTTGGTCAACCAAATTTGTCTTCAGCGCAATTGCTCTGTCGAAGATGCACCATTTCCCTCCGTTTTGCCTCCAATTGATAGATAAACCTCCCTAGACTTCAAATATACCAATATTCTTCAGAGGGGTCCCTCGGATTCGAGTTTTTGAGGCTCGAATTCGAGGCCAATAACTTTCAAAATTTAAACCCTAAAACAGAGAAGAAAACTCACTGATTTCGTAATCCTCCTTCACCAATGTTGCTCTCATTAACGTTGTGGACGTTTCCCCTCAGTTGGACTAGTCGGACCGTTGATTTTCACCCAACCCCTTTCTCCCGTGGTGTTCATCATCTGTCGAGAGGAGAAGAGAAATTTTCTCTTCTCTTCGTATCCCTCTTCTTTTAATATTTTCTTTTTACTTTATTTAATAATAATAATATATATATATAATATATATTATGTATTATATTAAATAAATCCAATTCGTTTTCTAATTTCAATTTTGATTTGCTCCAAATGCAACCAACAACAATCCTTTGATTGATTTAATTCTCCAATTTCACTTTCTCGATTTATTTACCGCTCAGTAATATCTAATTTTACTAATTTTTACTGTTTTACTTAGAATTTACATGTGGCTGTTACAAGACAAATCAAGTCAACTTTTCAGCTCCTTGACCAATTTTAAAGCAAAAAATTTACACGTGAAATTTATTATTTAAAATTTCACGGGTTTTACAATGACCATGTCTTCTTTCCTTCTTGTTTGATTTCCTAGTCCCAGTATAGGACCCACTCCCCATATTTCCCCTTAAGTTTGGATTGGCACTCATTATGGTTGGCTCTATTATAGGTCCAGACTAGTTTGCTGACTACGAGCATGTTCCCGAGATAGTTGCTCATGCTAGTAAAAAGTGCAATCATCGTCCATGTATGGATTTTATACTATTTTACTTGCATCATGGTTTACAATATTGATATTTTGTGAGTTATTACATATGAAAACTCAATAGGGACTGTTTGACAACAATCTATTTTTATATCGTATGTACATATGTTTTTATACGTTTAAGTTACGCGTGCATAGTATTTTATTATCTTATTATGTTGTTCACTGGGGGATGAATCATCCTGTTGTTTTGGACGGTCTCGGTGTCAAAACAACATGAGGCTATCCTAGTACACTTTCTACTACATGAGGGTGTTTGGTTTGTTACAAGGCGAAACTGATAATAGGGCGATGTTGATGCACTTATTGGTTTTCGAACTCCTAAACTTGATCAAGGTATGTTAGTTTTACGATCGCTATGAAGTGGCGCTACTAGGTCTTCGAATTTCTATCATATTTATTCTGACTTATGTGATGGGCTAGATCTTTGAATCGCCATCATTCTTACACACTAATGTGCCAAGGGCCACGCCCTAACTCATTATTTTATTTTTAATCATTTATTTCAGAACTTTGAATTATTTATGATTTTTCCATTTGGGTTCCCTATTTAGTCTAGAATTAGGGTTTTGTTTAGGAGTTAAGTTTTGATTATTAAATTGAAAATTAGAGGTTTCTTTCTAGTGGGTTCTTGAGGGTTGACTCTCATAATCATTTACCTTATCATTCAAGAGTGGTGAGCTTGAGTGTAGTGATTTAGTGGAATCTATGTCTAACATTTTTCGGGTTTGAACGAGAGCGAGTTTCTATAATTCACCATTGCTCCTTTTTCATTCGTCAACTTTCGATAATCTATGGATTGCATTCTTTGGATTCGTGGAATTGCGCTTGTTGGATTTAAAAGGAGTTCTAATCGTTGTGAAGGAATTCCATTGAATTTGGGAATCAAGGGCAAGGCTCAGGTGTTCCCAAATTCTCCCAAAATTTACAAATCGCGGATTCAGAGTAGCAGATTGCCATGTCCAGTCGATCAATACCATTCATCTAGTCGACCAAAAATTTTCTAGAAGCTGATGTTTTCAAAGTTGTGCATCTCTAGTGGTCTACATCTAGCCTCCGGTCACTCGTTCCTTCAACAGGGGCGATGTTCACGTTGAAGCAATGACTCATCAATATAGTTCAAGCAATGATTGTGTTATACAAGCTCCATTTAGGTCACTTGTTGAGCAAGTAAACAAGGTCACTCAACAATTGTTAAATTTATTATCAAAGGAGTTGGGAGTGCCTCCATCTTTGAAGGGATGAAGTAGATGAAGTTTTGAACCCTATGATGAAGTATCTCACCAAAGCCCTCGGGTGTCAAAAGATTAGTGGACAACGCAAAAATTATTAAGGCCATGTTTCAGCTTGCTAGTTTCAGGGAGAGTTTATCAAACAAGAGTTGGAATATATATGATCTAAAGAAAGGATAGCCAATGAAAGAGAAAAAGATGAGAGTCAAAATTATTTATACTTAAGAAGGGCCTTTACTCATAATAGAATCGGATTCTCAAGAATTACATACTATAGAGGAAGTTCCTACGAGTAAAGAAACAATGGTGGTTGTTTGTAATGAGGTTAAAGATGACTCCTTGACACTTACTCACGAAGAAGAAAGTGAAGAAAATGTTGTCTTGCCAAACCCTATATTAAATTTGGAAATCATCAGTTCACCTTCACACACGCTAAACGAAATGGAGAATGTGCCATGCCTTATGCCTCTAGTATTGGCTAAGAGAGAGCCATTGGTTTTGATAAGACTTCAAAGGGAGCTTGAAGCATAGAAAAGTCATCCAAAGTATCAAAAAATTCAAAGGAGCTCACTGGCATGTTTCAGAATGGCTTCTTAAATGGTTCACTCTTATCGATAGAAGCGAATGATGTTTTCCTACAAGATCATGGGAGTGAATCATAATTGGGGTTGAAAGAGCTTGAATGTTGTTGGTCACCTCAAAGGAAAGATTTCAAGTCCTTTCAAATGCTACACATTCTCAGCCGCTTTGAGAAGGGATGTTGTTTCAAAGATTCCACTACCACTATTCAGTCAAGGCAAAGAAGATCGCAGCAAGATAAAGGGAAAATGAAGAAGCATGGTGCACATAATTTTCACCCATTCGATCCGAGTGGAAACCTTGGAAAAGAAGTTAAAGGATACGTGGATTTGATCAACCACCCAACCATATTGGTCTACCACTTCATGACTGTTACAAGTTTTCTGTGAGCATCTGGTTGACCAATTCACATTTAGGTCTATCACATCGATCGACCCATGCCTTCTCTGGTCGACTGCTTCAACACGATCAAGAAATCTACTTGCTATCTATCATTCTCCTGCCTTGTTCTAATTGACCTTGTTCTGCCCTTTGAAACAAAGTTTGCTTTCTATAATTTTTCTGGTAGATCAAGGCTCCTCTCAGTCGACTTCTTTTTGCACTTCATAAATAATGCTTGCTCTCTGTAATTTTTTCAATTGACAATGACTCCTCTTTGTAGATCGCTTCCAATTTCAAAAATAATGGTTGCTCTCTGTAATTTTTTCAGTCAACTGCGTTCTACACTTCATAAATTTCAGAGCACACAGTAATATTTTTGGTCAACTATGTTTCTGTAACGACCCGAATTTTCGTCACTTTTTGAAATTTCATTAAAATTTGAGAAAACGTGTCAGAGCGCGCCTAATCCAGACCGCTATCAACTGTTTGTAAAAACTCGTTATAAAAATCCAATTTAATGAAATTATGCGAAAGCGTTAAAAACAAATAATTCATTTTAAAACGTTGCGGAAGTAAAACATTTACGGAAGCGTTAATAAAATGCTTTAACGAAATAACAAAATATTAAATTGCAATTACAATTTAGAAAACTTAATTAATTAATTTACAACTCAATTATATCTTACTGCTCGTAGCCTGGCTAACCACAAGCTCGCACATGCAAATCCCTCATCAACCACTTTTATTCTGACGCTATCTTCTCTTGCAGGTGCCTACACCATGAGTAAACTGTAAGCCTAAAAAGACTTGGTAAGGAAATGGTTAACAATAAAAAGAATAGAATTTAAATACAATTATTAACCTAGATGATTTAAACATGCTTATTGATTAAGTTAATCTAAACCTAATCGCTTAGTCAATTCATATTCAATTAACATCTACAGAGAACCAAACTAACGAAATGAGCAGAGTTATTAACAAAGCAACCATCAACTAATCCTAAAACTAACAGAGAGCTAACAACAAATTAATAACAAAGCATACAAGTGATCTTATAGAGTATCAACCAGAAATAACAGAGCATTCAAGCATAAAACCTACAGAGCAACGTGATGATCTACACACTGAGCAACTATCATATAACAATCCAGAGAACTAACACACAATTCATCAATAGAGAAATAACTAACAGGTTCATCCAACAGAGAATTCACAAACAGATTCATCCAACAGAGAATTCACAAACATAGAACAGAAATCAACCAACCATACTCAATGCACGCACACATACTCGTAGGTAGGGCTTAGACAACCGGACACTACCCATTCCTTACCATTTTGAAGAACCAAAAACTGGCTTCCAGCTCGAGCTCACACTGTAACGACCCGACTATTTGAAACCCTTTAAAAATGCGTGAAATTTAAAACTTTGAAAATCTCTATAAAATGAATCAGAGTGCGTCTAAAGTCGGACCGCTACTAAACATTTTCATTAAACTCGTATAAAATTCAGCTAATGAAATTCTTCATTTCGGAAGCATTGTAAAACCTTTTATTTAAATCATAACGAAAGCGTAAATTACTTTTCCTTTGAAAACGTGGCAGAAGT
Organism: Begonia loranthoides; assembly: GCA_022433065.1. Taxonomy (NCBI): domain Eukaryota; kingdom Viridiplantae; phylum Streptophyta; class Magnoliopsida; order Cucurbitales; family Begoniaceae; genus Begonia; species Begonia loranthoides. The sequence continues at coordinate 17,759,390 of CM039478.1, forward strand.
GTAAATAGTAATTTGATTGATAAAAATCATTTTTAATTAAAAGCGTAGTGAAAGCACAATTAATTCATTTAAAACAATTAGTAAAATATTATTTTATATTTACAGCTTGTTCATTTTTACTTTGATTAGCCAACCAGCTGCAAGTCTCGCCCGCGCAAATCCTTCATCAACTGCTCCTAAATCTGTTAGTCATTTTCCTACATCGCAAGACGTAAGCTATGAGCCTAATGCTCAGTAAGTGATAATACCTATCATAATACTACATGCAGTTTCAGTTTTCGTCTTTTCCTTATTTTCTTATCGCTCACATTTTTATCATTGTTTTCATCATTTTCTTCTCATCTTTTTATCCTTTGTGTTTTAGATCATCATTTTCATCTTTTTCTTCTTATCTTTTGTCTTTTGCATTTTAATTGTTATCTTTTATTGGTTGTTCTTTTCATCGTTGACCTTCGATATAGCAGCGATGGCATAATCCAAAAGCCTGCTAATCATTGGCCGTTTGTCCCGGCATAATCCAGGGACCTTGCAACAGATACGAGCAGCAATGGCATAATCCGAAAGCTTGCTATCGACGATGGCATAATCCGAAAACTCGTTAGCGACTGTGTCCACTAAGGACTTGTCCATGAAAGACTTAACAGTCTCGCATCATATCGTTGCCATTTTCTTTTCTTTACTTTAATTGCATTAGTTATTTCTTATTTCTCTTTACTCTTTATAGCTCATTATTCGTTCGTTATCTGTTTCTTCATTCGTCATTTATTTCTTCGTTCGTGATTTGTTCCTTCGTTATGCCTTATTATTCGTTCGTTATTTGTATCGGTTTCATATAATACTCGTGAATGCATACAATTTCTGAAAGCATAAATAAACATCAAAACGTACTGTAAAAGCAGTAAACAACGAAATGTGCGGTTATAACTGTAAACAACGAAACATGTTATTAAAGCAATAAACAACGAAACGTGCATTTAAAGCTGTAGACATGCTTGGAAAACGGTAAGCAACGAAACGTGCGATTAGAACTGTAAACAACGAAGCATGCTAGGAAAGCAGTAAGCAATGAACCATACTAGGAAAGCAGTAAGCAATGAAACATGCTAGGAAAACAGTAAACAACGAAACATGCATCTCCTAATCTTGCGACGTAGGGTCCGAAGACCAAAACATATGCATATCACTTACCTCGATGCGTGGCGTTCTCACTTAATTGCTAAAGTTCTTCTTTTTAGTACCTTCACATTTAGAGACATCTAGTCATTAATACAGTCATTTAATCTATATATTAAATCTTAACGTCTTTCTAATCCCTCGTTACTTACTAAAATCTCCTAAATAGAATCATTTTCTTAATTGCTACTTAGCTTACTAATTAGCTCCAACATTCATTTCCAATTATGTCGTCGTCCAATTAATGACTACATTCTAAATCAATAGAGTAAACAAGCAAAGCTGCCACTTAACAAATTTAAATCCAAGCAAAATAACACTTTCAACATTTAACACCATCCATCGACTTCCAACAACATATAAATAATTCCTTTTCTGATTACTACCATAGAGAACGAATCTAACTTGTTCATTGTTAACTTACCATTCATATGGCAAATGCTAAATATTCATGCTTCACAAAATAATAAAAGCGATACCTAACAATTGATCAATGGCATTCTTACACAAAGATTCCATTTATAATCCAAGCAGAAACATCATCCAACGACAGGTTAATCAAATCCATTTTTAATATTCAGATAACTTCAACAGATGCAAATCCAACTTAACATAATTTCCCCCCATCTGAACATTTTCTTCTAAAATTACTCTACTCTTCATAGACAGAACACCATAGACAGAACACAACCCTCACATGAAGTCACGGTCAGAAGCTCACACTACCACCCAAGTATTTTCATAGGTTAGAACAACATCCAACAACAGCACATATTCTTCATTAACTAAACATTCCAGACTAATTACAAGACGTAAACAGAACCAATTTCAACAGTAGCTCATTATCCATTATTGACAGCCAAACAACAAGCTATATCATATTCCATTCCAAGTTCACTATCACTAAAACAACTAATACCGGCAGCAATTTATTCCAACCAACAGACAACAGTTCTATTCCAGCAACAATAATCAAGAGGCAGAATATATTTTCTTAACAACATTTGGCATAACCAGATAACACAATGCACCACATCCATTTTTCTGTCATTTCCTACTGCCCATTTTTCACATAAACACACGAAGATTAAAGGAAACATTCTCACCAGAAACAGGGTGGACCCGAAGCTGCTCCAAGCTTCCTGCACACACTCTCCTTCTCGGCTTCCAGGAAGAACTCGTCCAAGTCCAGCACTTCAACCCTCTCAGCTACCAGGAGGAAGATCACCCCAAAGCAAGAACACTTCAGCCAGTTTTTATTCTCTATCCAGGAGACAACCACTCTGCACTTCCTAGAGTGTAGCTCCTGCACGTCCAACCACGTCGTTTTCTCTCTATGCAGCTTTCCAGAAGCTGCTCCCCACGTTCACATCGTCGCTGTCCTACTGCAAGGTATGGGCTGGACTCCTTCTCGTTCGGACCCAACAACGGGCTGAACCCTGGTCTTGGGCCGGTCCAGCCCAACCTTCCACATCCAGCCGACTCTCCTCGCAGGATCACCAGACGAACATCTTGCCCGACGCGAGATCGGTGATTTAGCTCCCTACAATGAGCTTCCAACCAACAATCCAACTGTACAAAGCAATGGGGGAGGAAACCCGGCAAAACTTACCCAGAATCGATGTCAAAAATTGCCTGTGGGAGTTCCAACTTCGTCCCGCGACTTCGTCCGCTTCGTACCCTAACAGTCGTCTGCCCAGACGCCGTCACCCAAGCCTTCGTCGTTGTCGTTTCGCGCTCGTCGCCGGCTCACTTTACCTCTCAGGTTCGTCTCCCGATCTCACCTCTCTCCCTTCGTTCGTCTCTGTCTCGCAAAACTGGCCAAAGGCCATTTAAAAATAAACAACAAAATTCCCTTTCCTCTTTTAATTGTCTGCCCTTTTAGCCACTAAACCGGACCAAGTGGGTGTGAACCGGTTCTCTCTCTAATTCCAATTAATTTTCTCACTTAATCCCCCATCAATAATTACACTTACATTTAAATTTCAACAATTAATAACCTCCCAACATTACTCCACTAATTTAATGTTAATGATCACCCAATAATTTCTGTTAAATTATAATCTAACGAATACGCCTTTGATAATACCTCGACAATTATCCAATTATCCTTATTAAATTCTGATATAAAAAATTCGAGATATTACATACACACTCCAGCACCCAACTCACCCTCTCAATTTCCTTCAAATTGTCCCTCGGTAGAAACCCAACCAAACAAAACAGAATAAATCAACAAACAGAAATTCAACCACAAACTAGAGGAAAATCACCATACTCGATAATGGAGGTCGAGGAGCCACCCTAATAGGAGACTTACCTCGGAGAAGACAGCCAAAATCGAACCTATGCCCGGAGGCTCCGTCTCCAGCAGAAAAACACCCGAGAGCTTTCAGCTCTCTGCCAACACCTCTCTGTATCTCAATTACTCGCAAAATATAAACACGGAAGGCAAAATTTGAAATGCTAAAACAACCTATCCCACGAAATCAGCCACAACCTGATTTTTCGGCCAACACTTTGACGTCCAAATCCTCCCAACTGGACCATACTCTGTCGTTCATCACCAGGCACCAGCAGACCAATTCGGTCCAACCGAACCAAAGACCAAACCGCATCCTATCGCAGATCGACTCCCCTGCATATCGTCCAAAGCCCGCTACCCAAGTCGTCCATCGCGCTGCATTCCATCCCATCACTGCCGTCGTTGCCAGCAACGCATTGCCAGAGTTCGATGCACCGATGACCACATCGCGAATTCATTCCCGCAAAATTGCATGAACCGTGCCCCTAGCTGTGACCCGTGCTCCACCATGCCTAGAAGTCACGCACGCCGAACGCACCTCGTCCCCATCGCCGTTCGCCCTTCGTCGGTCGTCGCCTCTCGCCCAATTTCTCGATCGGCACTCTCGATGTCTCCCTCTCCCTCATCTCTCGGTCGAAATCAACCCACACAGAATAGCCTTTTTTTTTTACCGATTTGGTTCTTGTTGAACCGGTTCAGCATATACATCCACTACTTAAATTTAATTTATTACATTTAATCCAATTAATCTACACTTAATTAATTATCCATAATTCTAATTAATTCCTCTATTACATTTTAATCTCAACTAATCCAATAAATCTCAAATATTATAAATTTAAATTCATTAAATTAATATTTATCTTAATTACAGTAAATTCTATTTAATCTCAATAAATGGAAATTCTTACAAATACGCCACTCGTAATACCCGGATAATTAAATAATTATTCACTTAAAAAAAGTCGGAGTGTTAGAGTTTTAGCTTTGGTTGATTGCCATCGTTGATCTCCAAAAAATTCATGCTCTCTATAGTCATACCAGTCAACCGCCACTCTACCTTGGTTAACCGCCACTTCATATTTGTGTTGAATTAAAGTTTGTGAGTCTCAAGAATTTAAACATTAACTACAAGACTTCAATAAATATGTTAGCATACTTAAATACTCATTTTAAAGAGTATTTTCAATGAAGATCAATAGTATACTCAATGAAAATCATATTTTCAATTTACCAATTACTTATGGATAATTAAATTATACATCATTTAAATAAATGAGCTTAATTCCTATTAAACTAACATTTTAGTAGAATCTCCGTCTAACCTTCTTCATGTTAGAACGAGAGCGACTTTCCGTAATTCACCATCGTTCCTTTTTCATTTTTCAACTCTCGATAATCCATGGATTCCATTGGATTCATGGAGTTGCTCTTTTGGGATTTGAAAGGAGGTCTAATCCTTGTGAAGGAGTTTCCTTGAATTTTGGGATCGATGACTTGGTTTGAGTGTTTCAAAATTTGTGAATCACGGATTTAGAGTCACAAATTGTCGCGTTCGGTCGACCGCTATCATTCATTGGGTCAACCATAAATCATCCAGAAGTAGACATTTTCAAAGTTATGCATCTTCGGTCATTAGGGGTGGAATTAGTTTGGTTCGGTTTGGTTTTAGATCAAATTAGAACCAAACAAACTCGGTTCAACTTTGAAAGAGAAAAACCAAAACCGAACTGAATCCACCTACAAATGGATCAAAATCTCAACCTCGGTTTTTTGGTTTTCCTCGGTTCAGTTTTAGTTTGGCTTTGGTTTTTCACTTCTAATCATAGATAAAAAAGTTCGATTCAAACCGAACTGATTTCCACCCTTACTTGAGCTCTTCTGCTGTGAAGTTTTGATATTATAGGTTGGGCATGTCCTACAATAAGGATCATTATACTATCCCAATTGACCGGACTTCAATAAATGTTTATTTTTTCTGTCGTCATTTCTATTGGACCAACCTGCCTAGTCGATTACCTCTAGAGAACAAAAATTTTCCTTCATTGGTTCTTTAGTTGATTGCTCTAAATTACTTGTATTAGACTAAAATCCTCCCCCCACAAGGTTATGATTGATTAATAAAGGACCACTCATCTGTGGAAAAGGAACAATTCTTTCACTCCATAGAGGGCCCATATAGCTAATGGGATTAGCTTTGATCGAAACTAAAACTGATTCAAAAGGCCCATATAGCTAATGGGATTAGCTTTGATCGAAACTAAAACTGATTCATTTTGTGTCAAAGAATTCAATGACCCAAATTGGGAATTCACTCGTTCATCATACAGAGATGGGTTTGTGTCTGAAAATATTGGAATATCGTCTCTATCAACACCATCAATTTCACTCAACTTGACATGGCACAATGAAGAATCACACATTAAAATTGCATGAATTCACAATAGGAATTTGGAGTTAAACTACATTCAATTGGAAATAAATATATGTTTTGTTCATAAGATGGAAAAGTAGGCCAAAAATGACACAAGTAATCAATTTTTTTAGCAAAAACATTCATATTGAATGCAAAAAGGAAGCAGATTTATATCTCTAAACAGAATTTGAGCTAGAGAGCTCTCCCCCATCTTCAAGGCTAACTGGTACTAAAAGTTCTTCTTTTATCCAATTCAGTTTTGACCCTACTTGAAGACATGAACAAGCACACTACCCTTTCCAACTTGGAATGTTTATGAAATTCCAACAGCTCTTTGAGCAGAAAAAAAATGCTTAATTAAATAATGAAAATGAAAATTTAGAAGAAAATATTTAGGCACGAAAGGATTTGTAAGCTTAAAGCACATACCATCAATAAGACGTATTAATACCAAGAAATTGACATAGGAATTGAAAATTTCAATGTTTCTAAAGATTGATTGTTGTAGACAGAAAGAAAAATAAGCAAGGAAAGCAACGAAATGACAAGCTATTTCTCTATTATATATATATATATATATATATATATATATATATAAAGGAAGAAACTTTCAAAAGCTAGGATGAAATCAGACAAACCCTCTCCTCGAACTGCAATCTATTTGCACTCTTTGCTTCAAACTAGAAACTACTCCACCATTAGAACCCATGAAGCTCTGAAACCTCTAAATTCATTCATGGCAACCTAGTTTACAAGAAGTAACAAAACTTTGACTTTAATTAGTATAGACTGTGTTGGCTTTATTTTATAGGAGGTAGGTTTATAGAGAAAAAATTAGAGTTAAATTAGTGACTCAAATAGGTTTTCAGGTTTAGTTTTATTTTCAGTTCAGTTCAGTTACCCATTCGAATAGAACCAATTTCCACCCCTACAGGTCATCTGCATCCCAGCCTTAGTCATTCGCTTCTTTGACAGAGGTGATGTTCACATTGTCAGGTTGATTGTAATTTCGCTACTGGTTATCTGCTTGCTTCAAAAAATCACCCAAAGTGCATCACGCGACCTATGGGCAAGTGTGTCGAGGGTCCTTGAGTGACATTCCCTTTTCAATAGGGCTGTTTTTTAGAATAAAACCAATGTGACCTGTTTTGTTATAGTTGTCTATGTATACAACAATGTTTTGAAAATTTTTCATCGTTGGCTCATGGAGCCTTTCATTATAATTGTAAAGTAGTTTTCAAAGGTTTTGTAAATTCATGTATGGCACATTAATGTATTATGGTTTTAAAACGAAAGGTAAAACTAGTTTTCTCATGTATTGCATATAGTATAACTTTCCTACTGAGTTAGTCACTCACCATAAACAACCCCCCTCCTTCTTAGGTAATAATCAAGGTGGTCAAGAGTAGTAGCTGAAGAGAAGACCCTTTCAATTTTCTATTTTTCTATAGTGTTTGTATCTTTAGTGAAGACTATTATTTGGGTCTCAGTGATAATTTAAAATCTCGTTGGTTGTTTGAATTTATGCACAGTACTTTATTTCTTATTGTACTATTGACTATAATCATCATGTGGACCTCAGCCCATCTTGTTTGAAATATGGTTTAAATTTAAAAGAAGTCTTTTGTTGTTAACCAAGCTTTAGGCTAGGTGATAAGGTCCTTTCAGAGGATAGGTCATTCGACCCAGCAGTTCTATTAGGCCTACCTCAGGGTCGTGACAAAGAGCACTAGATTGCCGCAAATAAAGTGTTACAGTACTTTCAAAAAACCACATGCTTATGCATAGATAGACTGATAGTTTGGATGTGATTAGCTACTGTAATAGCCCGATGTAACACCCCGACTTTTTAAGTTGGATAGATATCGGGGTATTACCAAGGGTGTCCTAGAACGTTACGTCTAAGGGTATTCCATTACGTTTTCCCCGTGTACGCGATATAATTAAGGGACGAAGGGGTAAGTAGGGCATTACTTTGTGTATTTATACGTGTCATTTTATGACGGGTATTTATGGGAAAATTGTTACGGGATAGGAGTTAAGTCAAAGAAATGCGAGGAAAGGCTGTCTAGGGCGTTTACGGATGCTTGCGGATGAATCATGTCGTCCACAAGTGCATTGCGTAACGTTCCCGACGCTTGGGACGCCTCAAGGACGAGGATTTGCATCCTAATGTATCTGGAAATCAACTTCCGGACGCATGCAGATGACCTTGCGGACGAGAAGTGTCGTCCGCAAGAGCATTGCACGTCACCCTCAGCCTAGGGACGACTCAGGACGTGATTCTATATCCTGACTTCACTGTGCAGTGAAGTTACGGACGAGGTCCGGACAATGCAGACGAGAGGAACTGCGCCCGCATCGAATCTGTTCTAAACCTAGACAATTTCGGACGAGTCTGGACGGTTGCAGATGAGTTGAGACCTCGTCCATTTGCCTCTGTGCAATTTTAGGACACCTTCGGATGACACGCGGACGCCACGTGCGGACGCGATTTGGTGTCCGAATGCCGCCTGCGGACGGTACTGACAGGACAGGGACGCATGCTCCCATTCGAAGCCTCATTTTAGCCTGTAATATTTTAGCTTTGCGGACGAATACAGACGAGACCTATGCTTCTACATTCGTTCGAATTAGCCCAAAACCTACAAATAAAATAAGAAGAAAATAATGGAAAATCATATAAAATCCTAGAAAATTGACAAGAATCCATCTTCCCCCACCCCAGGCGACGAAAATTGCCTCCCTATGCCCGTAGCTGACTTTTCCCTCCTGCCTGGAGCAATGATGGTGTCCCTTCCCCTCTTCTAGACAATAACCTCTCTCTCTCTCTCTCTTCCTCTTCATTCCATTCCATTCCCTTGCATGAGAGCTCTCCCTCCCTGGTGAGTGAGCTGTTGTGAGTGGGTGAAGGAGTGTGTTAAGTGTGTGGTGAGCTAGGTGTGAGAAGAGTGTTCCAGTGAGTGAGGGTGTGTGACGAGCGAGTGAGCTGAACTGGAGCTACTGCCCTGCTGGAGCTACTAGAACCGTGAGCTGAGGGAGCTTGTAGAGTGTTGTCCCTGATTTTAGTTCATCAAATTGGTAAGGGATTAGGGGTGTCTTGGCCATTTGGAGGCCCTACACCACAAGTGTGTGCGTGAGTTTAGTGTTAGTGTTCTTAAAATGGTTGTTAAGTATGTTGTTTGCCTTAAAATGCTTACATGCTAGTGCTGAGTAGTTGTTGTGAATTGTGTTCTGTAATTTTTAGTTAAACTCTGTAATACTTCCTTTGTTGATGTGCTCTGTTTCATTGTCTGTTAAGTGATGCAGATGTATTGTTAGTCATGAAAGGATAAATGAAAAAGGAGTGATAAAAGGGTTAAAGCGTAAAGCGAGAAATGCTCACTGTCTAATTTTCTTGTGGTTGAATTCCGCTGTTGTCATTTCTTATGCACATATGTTCAGTCTCTTACTTACTGTTACTTATTAAACATGTAAGTAATTAGGGTAATTAATTAGCATGTTAATTGACTAATGCATGTCACATTAACTAATAAGTATGTTTAATTATTAATGAACTAACTAGCAAACATATTTAGGGTAATTTAACTAATCATGTAATCTAAGCATGCAATTAACTAATGATGTAAATTGAGCATGTAACTTAACTAAGATAACAAACTAGGACATTTAACTTGTATTACTTGAGCATGTTATTAACTTAACTTAGAATAATATAGCATGTTAATTAACTTAACTAGAATAAGTAATTAACTCGAATTATTAGCTATAGAGTAATCAATTAGGATCACAATTATAATATTAATTTAACTTGAGATGAAATCAATCAGAGTAAACAACTAGACTTAAGTATATGTAATATGTTAATTAACTTAACTAGTTGTTTGATTCACCATTGAGCATGTTAATTAACTAGATTAATTAACTAGTATGAAACGTAATTTAACAAGTTAATTAGCTTAACTAGAATAATTACCTAAATTAATCAACTAGACTTGAGTATGTTAATTAATTAGAATAATTATGTTAATCCATTAGAATAACTAAACTAATTAGAAGTAATTGAAATTTTTCCTTGAGCATGTAAACTATATATAATAATTAACTAAACAAGCATGTTAATTAACCAACTTAACTAGAATTATTAGCATGTAATTAGTATGTTTAATTATCATGTCTAATTAATTAACTAGAATAAAAGCATCCAGGATAATAATCGAAGTTTTTAATTGAAGCATGTTAATTAACTAGTTTTGTAATTAGTAATTAATACTTGAGCATGTAAATGGACTATAAAATTAACTAAGATATCTAATTAGGATAATATTGGTACCCTCTTGAGCATGTAATTAATTAGGGTAATCAATTAGACTATTAATGATAACATGTTTTAATTAATTAGAATAAAAGCATGCTTAATCAACTAGAATATAGATTATCAATTTATGAGCATGTTTCCGTTATTTGTTGTCTATGCATGTCTCTATTTCTAATTGCCTAAACATGCTAGTCTAGATAAATCATTTGCATGTTTACCGTACCATCCCTTAATTGTATGCATTCGCTGTTCCAATTCGATATTGTACTTGTTTTCTGTTGTGGGCAATTATTTCCTTCTATTATATGCTTTACTTTCTTATATGCGCAATTTCAATTACAGTTACTTTCTTTTATATGAGCACTTCAATTATTATGAATGTTATGTCAGAACGCATCATTCATCACGATAGGTTAAGAATGTATGTTCATGCATCGTGTTAATAGAAAATAATAGGACGCATGCATTAAGTGAGGAAAATGTTAAAAACGAATGATAGAATAATAGGATAGACGGGTCTAGTCTAGCACCTAGTATGCACACAAGAGGATAGTCCAGCCTGGCAGCTAGTATGCACACAGGAGACTAGTTTCTAGCCTGGCAAATAGTATGCACACAGGAGGCTAACTGTAGTCTGGCATCAACGATGCACTCAGGAGACTAGCTCGACGAATGAATGAATGGCTAATAGGAAGTAATAATCGAACGAATGGCTTAACGAAAAGGACTAAAGAGTGGCATTCATGTTGCATTACCTTTTTTCCTTACTACGTCTTTGGTCTTACAGTTACTTGTGGTGTAGATGTAGGTAAGTGTACATGGAATAAATGCACAAACTAGGAGTAAAGAAAAGACAAACAAACAATAAAAGTAGTGAATAATGGGTTTGCTCACGCGAGGGAGTTTGTGGCTGGTCATGCATAAAAAGGGTAAAAAGGGAGATAGTTAATTAAGGTGAGCTTCTTAAGTTGTAATTAAACTAAGTTTTCCAATTTGTAATTAAATTATTATTTTCTTTCTTTAAGAATATTTACGCTTCTGCAAGGTTTTAAACAAATGATTTCATAATGCTTCCACATAGTTTTATTAACAGGATTTTCATATCGAGTTTAAGGAACGGTTGGTAGCGGTCCAGTTTAGGCGCGCTCTGACTAGTTTCAAAAAGAAATTTCAAATTTTTCACACATTTTAAAGGATTTACTAAAAATCGGGTCGTTACACCCGACTTTTCATAACGGAATTTAATAAGGATAATTAAAAAGTAATTAGGGATATTTAGATTAATTGGATAATTAGCGGGGTATTACCAAGGACATATTCATTATATTATAATTTATGGGAATTCATTGGATGATAATTAGTATTAATTAAAGGGAGTATTATATTGGATAATTAAATGGAATTAGAATTTAAAGGGTATAAATATAGATTGAACCGGTTTGGTTTGGCTCGGTCCAAAAATCTGGAGTAATCGGTTCTTTGCTAAGAGAATAATTTAATTAAGTTAGAATTAATTGAGATTAAGATGTAGGAGAATAATTAATTGGAGATTAAGTGAATATTAAGTGAAGATTAAATAAAGGAAATTAAATGGAGTTTGGAGGAGTGAATCGGTTCTGCAGGAGAACCGATTCGTGTTGTGTTCATGGCTGGTCGGTCTGGTTTAGAAATTTGAAGGAAAGGGGGGAAGAAATAGATTTGGCCTTTGACCATTTTGCGAAAGAAAACCGCAAAGAAAGAGAGAGGGAGACGAAAGAGGGAGAAGAGAGTGCGATAGGGAAGGAGCGCTTGGGCGAGAAAAGGATGAAGGGTGAAGGCGAGCTCAGGCTCGACTGGAGTTCTCTCGCGGTGTGGCGACGTCTAGGTGAGCGTTTGCAGACGAAGCGAAGTAGTGAATCGCGAGCTAGGGCTCGGTGTGCAGTGGCTTGCAGGGATGATTTGGAGCTGTGAATCATCGAGCCATGGTAAGTCGATTGTTTCTAGTTGTGTTTCTTTTCTCTCCCTGGCATTCTATTGCTCGGCATTTCAAGGTGTGGTCGTGATTTGTTTCAGCTAAAAATTAGCTGAGACAGGGGTGCCTAGAATTTGCGTTGACAGACCACGTTGCTAGTCTGTCAACAGACTGATTGATTCAGCAATGTGAACAAGTCCCTGTGTAGTGTGTTTAGACGAGAAGAATTCTCCACATTTTTTCCAGCTAGCATCCACTCGAGTGATGAAGTGAAATGATGGAGAATGTGGGAGACAACCTATCGGGGAAGGCAAGGTCATGGTGATGGCAGGGCAAGGCTTAGGGACACCCGTGGGTGTCTGTGACAGAGGCATGGCACGGTGTGCCTCTATGGTGAAGTAGAAATGCAGAGTGTGAGAGGAGAGGAAATAGAGAGAAGAATAAAGACAAGAGAGATGAGTGCGAGGGATTTCTCTTCTGGAAGCCGAGTGAAGGGAGTGGAGAGACAGTGGATAAGGGTGCTCTCTGGAGAATTTTGAGGGAGGCTGAGAGGTGAAGTTTTGTTCTGCTTCGTGTGTTTGTTGGTAAGACTTTCTCCTCCATTGTTCATGGATATTATGGGTTAGAAATAGAAGATTATGCCCTGTAATAGATATTGGTTATGATGCCCTGGATAATTATTGTGCGAAGTCTTGTTATGTGAAATAAGTTGTTAAGTTACAGTTTTGATTCTGAATGCTGATTAGGGATATATGACCGTTGAAGTAGATTGTTTTGGTAGTGTTGCATTACGGTCAGTGAGGTGGAGTTATGCACTATTGATGGATTGTTTTATATTTTGTTTATGCATTGTTGGATACTGGATGAGGACACATATTGTAGTGCTATAAATGGTTCCTGATTTTCCTTCCTATGTTGTTGAATGAGGAAAATGTATAGAGATATTCCTTATTATCATGAGCATGTTTTATTCTCTAATGGTATTGGATTGGTCATTAGTCGTGAGGGGTGTTGTAAGTGTGTCGTTCCATTAATTGGAAGGTTATATTCGGTTTATGGATCTAGCGGAAATAATAGGTTGCAATGAACGAATAATGAATGTTGTGCACTGTTGTTATTTATATCCTCTATAAGTTATTGTGATGGAATACTGTGTGGTTTGTGAAGTAAAGATGTTATGTGCGTTGAATTGAATTGTGGATCGATACTCTGTTGCTTGGATAAATATATTATGGAAATTAGATTAATGTCTTGATTCAAATATTAATATTAGGCGTTGCCTTGTGGGCCTATAATTCATGGATGGAATTAAGTTGTTCTTCACCATGTATCAAACCTATTTCTAAACGCTATCAATTGGGATTAAGTAATTAAGCTGAGTTATATTAATGAAGCGGTTTCGTTTAGGAAACTCTAGTAAGTGATGTATAAGAATTAAGGATAGGAAAAGACGTTGAGATTAATAAGTTGATTGATTGATTAGATTAATGATAAATGTTATTCAATTGTGAAGGTACTAAAAGAGAATAAAAGAATAACGGTCAACCATTGAACGCTTTAAGCAATTGAGGTAAGTGATATGCATGTGTTTTAGTCTTTGGGGCCTACATCGCAAGAATAAGATATGCATGTTTCGTTGTTTACTGCTTTAATAAATGTTGAGCATGTCTACAATATTAAAAGCATGTCTATTGTTTTAAAGTATGTCTACAGTTTTTATAGCATGTCTACTGTTTTTACAGTATGTACTATGACTTGTATGTTGGTTGTGCTATTAAATTCCTTTAATAATATGTTAGAAATTGTATGCATTCACGAGCATCATACATTATGATTTTCAAAGATTACGAAAATGATTTTTATGCACAGTTTTGAAAGGGAAAGACGAAAAACAAAAAGAAGTACTAACGAACAGGAAAAGAAAACAAAAAGAAAGTACAAAGGAACGATTAAGAAAGATAAAAGAAAAGGGGTGTGTGGTCTAGTAGCTCAGCCTGACACATAACCCAATGAAAGAAAAAAATAAAGGTTTGTGTGATCTAGTAGCTTAGCCCGACACATGAACAAAAGATAAAGGTTTCTGTGGTCTAGTAACTTAGCCCAACACAAGAACGAAAGAAAAGATTAGATAAGTAAAGGAAAGAACATAAAAAGAGAAACGGATACAGATATGGAAACATAAACGGAAACGGATACGAAAACGGTATGAGCATAGAAATTGATATAGAAACGAGAATAGAAATAGAAACATAAATAGAAACGAGTTTCCAAAAATGGAAATAGATACAGATACGGATACAGATATAGATACAAAAACAGACACGGGAATAAATACAGAAATGCATACAATCACGGATACCGAAACGGATACAGAGACAGGAATGGAAACGGAAACAGAAAGAAAGTACGTAAACAAGAAAAGATAAAAGATCAAATAAAGAAAACGAAAAGAGAAACTACATACATTTTGAAATGGTACAGCATGAGCATGTAGCATATTAGGTATTATTACTTACTGAGCGTCAGACTCATAGTTTATGACTTGCGATGTACGTACAAACACGATAGGAAATGACAAACAGATTAAGGAGCAGCTGATAAAAGATTTGCACAGGCGAGACTTGTGGCTGGCTAGGCTAACGAATTAAAGAGTAAAGAGTTTTGTAAAATTAATGTAAACAGTTTATTTATTTAAATGAATCATTTATGCTTCCGCTATGTTTTAAGAAAAAAGATTTTATAATTACAGTATTCTACTATTTATAACGATTTTATTAACGAGTCAAAGTAAAAGGGATTTTAATGGTTCGATTTTAAGAAAGAACTCTGATTTTAATTTAAGAGGTTTTAAAGAAAGACTTCCACTAATGTTTTACAAAAGTTTTAAACTTCACCCATTTTCTAAAAGGTAAGAAAAATTGGGTCGTTCAGCTACTATGATTCAAACTTAGTTGGTTATGTTGATTCGTTCTAATCAACATCAAATTATATTTTTATATTTGTTGTTGGAGCTATATCTTGGAGAAGTACAAAACAGAAGTTGACTACCACATCCACTATAGAGGTTGAGTTTGTATCATGTTTTGAGGCTACTTCACATGGTATATGGATGAAGAGTTTTATTTCATAGTTTAGAATTATAGATTCTATCTCTAAGGCCATTAAAGATATATTGTAACAATTTAGCTATAGTTTTTATAGCTAAAAACAACAAAAGTAATAGTCAAAATAAGCACATCAACATTAAGTATTTAGCCATAACGAAACATGTTAAGGATGTTACAGTGGTCATTAAACACATTAGTACACAGTTGATGATCGCTGGTTCTTTGACTAAGGTATGTCACTGTCAAAATTTAAGGATTACGTAGACATCATTGTGCAACTTATAAGCATCGTTGCACAATTGACCAATTCTTCATTTTTCCATACAAATTTCTAAAAATATTTAGAATTTAGTTTTTTAATTGTGTTGCACAGCAGGCTTGTCGAGCTACACAAAAATAGAATTAGGATAAAAAAATTAGTAATAAATTTATACTTTTTTTTTTTTTTGGCTTTTTAAAACTAAAATACAAAGATTGAACCCTCCTAATTTGAAGACTTGATATGATGGCGCTATGGGGGCCTCCCTCCATCACCCATGGCCATTTGATGATCTCTCTCTCACACACACATATTGTTGCAACATGGAGGCGGGCTTAACAGAATCGTCAAGTCAAGCGACCCAATCCTCAAAGAGAACTTGATCGCCCAATCCAAAAATATGATGAAGTAGAAGTCTTAACATGAAATTAATCTCAAAATCCAAATCACATGTGTTGAGATCCACAGAGTGATCAGCGAAAGTCCAGATAGTATAATAATAAACAAAAGAATGTATTTTGCAAGAATTAAACTAAACAACATCAAACAACAAATCTCAAACATACCAGAGATGAATGGATTAGACCGACAACCTCCACTCATCGAAGAGAAGGTCAAAACACCCACTAGAGGGGTGATGTAAAAGCCGCGAAATTTTTAAATAAGAAATTCCACGTGTAAATTTTTTGAGTTGAAAATCGGTCATGGCGTTGAAAAAGTTGATTGAATTGTCGTGTAGCGGCCACGTACGCAAATTTGGTTTATTAGTCAAAGTCGGCGAAACTGGAATTTTTTGGACAAAGAATTCAATTAAGGAACGAAGTTGGACAGTCAAATTGGAACTATAACATCGTTAGACGATGTTATGATTAAATTGGGAGTTTGAGTAGACTATATAAAAGGGTAATGTATATAATTGATGTATATACATTTATTTATTTTAATGGAAAAGAAATTAGGAAAATTATTGGATAAAAGAAATAAATGAGTTAGAATAAGTGAAATAGGAGTATGAGAAGATGAAAAATAAAGAGGGAGAATAAGGGGAGAAAATCTCGCCCAAAAACTTGGAACTATCAAAGTACAGGGTTTAAGTTGTAAAAAAAAAAGAAGAAATAGGGGAGAAGAGATTAGGGTTCTCTTCCTCCTCCATTTCTTCTTCCCCTGTCTGCGTCGGCCAAGAGAGAAGCCGAGAGGGAGAAGAGAGACGCCGACCGACGACCTCCGCGAGAGAGAGGAATGGCGAGCGCGAACCAGCGACCAGCATTCCGGCGACAAAGGACAGCACGAGCGGCCTCGTCTGGGCGATCTGTGCGGAAGGCAGCTTCGATGTCGGCTGAGGCAGGGACGAACGATCTCGACGTTTGTGAGCTCCGTTAAGCGGTGGAGCGTCTCCGTCTGAGGCGGTTCGAACAGTGGCCGAGGACTCCCTGCGCGACGGAGTGTTGGCCGAAGGTTAAGTCCTATTTTGAAATGTCGTTGGTTGATTTGTGTTGTGGGTTTTACAACGGTTGTTTCGTCTGAGAGATTCCGGAGGTGTTCCGGCGATAGTGGCAGTCCCGACCGAGAGCATTCCACCGTTTCTTTTGATTTCCAGTGAGTAAAACAGAATGATCGATTCTGTTTGTGCTTGGGTGAGCAATTTTCATTTGAGCTTTTGATTCAATAATGGATTTCAGATTTGATGTTGTTTTGGTTATTGGAAATTTTGGCGGAGACACGTGAATACATAGATTGCTATTGTCGAATTTCTGTTTTGGATAAGTAGTGCATTGTGATTTTGGTCTATTGAGTGTGAAAAGTTTAGTTAAATTCTTGCTTCGGTAATGGATGTCAATCATGTTCAAATATGTTGATTGGGCTAAAGGACTTCTACATTTACTGCTGTTAACTTGGATGTGCAAATAAAATGCTTCTGTATAGACCTAGTTGTATTGAAGTTTCATGTATCGGGTTCTACAGTGGGTTTCTGATTTGGGTGATAACCCTTGAGTATTGCTATTGATTACAGTGATGTACGTTGGGTTTAGATCATGTTCTTGGAAAATTTATTGGTTTTATTTTATTGTTGGATGGAATAGATTTTGTGTTTCCACTATTCTGTTGGACTTCTGTCTTGAGTGATAAACTTTTGGATGTTAGCTGTGGGTTTATAATAATCTGCTTGATGGACATTATTGGTAAAACTAATGACTTATTGGATTTGTTCTTCATAAGGATGAACTTCAGCTTATAATTACATTGGAGTTGAGTATTTTAGTTGATTATGAGTCTGTTTTGGATTTTAGAAAAAACTATTGAAGTGTTCAAGGTTGGATATTGAGTTTAAAAAATGTTGTTAGATAAAGTTGGAAATTTTATTGGAATTTTTAAATAGGGTTCGTTGGGCTCCTATTCTGGTATAGGACCCTTTGCTTATTTTTTTGGGATAAATTTACGAACTTTCGCGTTTGGTACATTTGCCAGGCTTGGATGATTTCAGCGAGTGTGATACGATTCTTGCGTAATTGGTTGCTTCGGTCGGTAAGGCAGATCGTCATTGAGGTTGGGATTTCTATACCTCTTGCGTTACATTGCTTCCCCACCCGTTTTCAAAATAATTATTTTGTGGAATACCACACTTGAAAAATGACGGGGACTGTTCGACAGCACGTCAGTTTTTATTAGTAGTATGTTTTCTCAAGTTTAAATTTCGTACATGGTTTGAAATTTATTGTGCATAGATTGAGGGATGGAATTAGCTATTCCCTTGAATACCTTCTTCTGTGTGAAAGTTGATTGTTTGGCGTATAAAAATATAGGTAGGGCATTGTGACGTGTCCTCAGGTTGAAACTCCTAAAAGTCGTAAATTAGTATGGGAGAGTGATGACGTCTCCTTGGGTCGTAAGCCCCTAAACCTGGCCAGGGTTTTTGTCACACCGATCAGACGGTTGCCATTCGCCAAAACTTATTTATACCGAGTCCATCTATGGCGAGCAATCGTATCCGTTCTATTTTATCGTACGGATTGTCATCCCGGAGTTCTCGCCATTTGACCCCTAGATTAGGACGCAGAGTTCTCCCCATTGTTTGAAACCCCGTAGATTAGTTCTGCCGACGCAGAGTTCTCCCGGGTAATCCGGGTGACGTGTTGGATCTACGAACCACCGCCATTTATACTTCCTCCTGCCTCATAAGGTGTTGACACCGACGGCGTCCACCTATTCTCTGCTGTGTGGCGGGTGAGTCCATAAGTGACCACCCCTTTTCACTGATGATGTTTTGGATTGGAAAACGATGATGGCCTATTATACGAGATATAACTGTCTATGTGTACAACAAGTTTTGAATAAAAGCCTCATTGATGGCCCTTGGGCCGGTTTGTTAAAATGTTAAATAGTTTTTAAAATGATTTAAAAATCTATGTACGGTAAAATGAGAAATATAACCTTGTTTTCGAAAATATAGAAAAACCAGTTTTGCACGAGGTGCATTTAGTATAGCTATACCTTACTGAGTTAGTCACTCACCCCAAACGACTCCTCCCCCAAAATTTCAGGTAAATGCAAGAGCAGCTAAGGATTTGGATCAGAAGTGTTCTTTTATTTCCCTTGAGCGATTATTATCATTTGGTGAGGATATTTATATTTTGGATCTGTAAACCTTAAATATAGTTGGTTTGGATTTGTTGCACAGTACTTGGATTAAATTTTAATTTATGCACCGTCATTTTCTTGTGATCCCTACTCGGACCTAGGCCCATAACATCTTGGGCTGAATTAAATATTTATAAGTCTTTCGCTAAAACACAAGTCTTGGGCTGGGTGATCGGGTTCTCTATGAGGATCAGGTCACTTGACCCGGCGGTTCTGTCAGGCCCGTCTTCGGGTCGTGACAGGTGATGCACCCCAAGATCCTATCATCCAAACCCAAGCCAATAGGCTCATTGCTTATATAATTAGTTACTATTTTTGCATGATTGAATAAACTAGAAGAACTTGAGCACAAACCAACGTGTGATGACAATGAGGCTCCTAGACATTTAATCACATTTTGACCGAGGACAATTAGGAATTCACTTCCATGAAGGCTTGGAGAACGGCCTAACAAACATGGACTTAGATAACCCCACACACTTAATCAAATGGGTGAGACCAAGTCCAATTGGAGAAGAAGGGAAAGCCCACACATCCTTGGCTCAATTGCTCTCCTTAAATGTATTAGGTGGCCTTGGAATTACTAAAAGAACTTTACATCTTCCTAGGTAAGCCTTGTCTCACCAAAGAAGGATCTAGAGATGGCGATTCATATTTTAAGACACTTTTGTGGTTTTCTAGACTCTTTTCATTTTCTTAGGTGATGAATCTTCCCTATTTCTCATCCCCCTTCTTTTAAGTAATTAATGTGTGTCTTGGTTTGCTAATGATCTTTCCTCTTCCTAAGTCGTTGGTTATTAGCATCTATTTATTACTTGCACTATAACTTGTATCCAAGATGGGTTATATATACCTCATTTTGTAATTCAAAAAACAATCAACTTTGAATCAAAAACTCTTGTGTTTATTTTGTGAAATTCTTTTACTCTCTTTTTGCTATCCCTCATTTTGGTGAGTCATATCCAAATTGAGTGTTAGTAGGTTTGGTGAGTCATATCCAAACCGTAATTTGGTGAGTCATATCCAAGCTAGCCTCAATTTTTCTTGGTGAGTCATATCCAAGCGAAGTGTAAGTGTACATCAATTAACTTGATCCCTCAAGTTAATCCTCTCTCCATCAACTTAGCAAGGCGAGCTAAGTCTATTCCATCAAGAATAAGTTCAAGCACCCCCATGGGTCTCCCTTATTCCTTTGTTCGCTTCCACACTCTTCCAAACCCCAGTTTGGAAACACATCGATTGAAGTTAACCGATTGGGGCACATCATTTGGTATGAGAGCTTAAATTGATAGAGCTGATCGTACCAGGTTCTTTGTTCCTATTTTTGTTACTCTGTTATTTGGTGATTTTACCTTACATCATTATGAAACGAGACTACCAATATATAAGATATTTCAGTGAAGAATAAAATGAGTTATTGGCGTCCATCCCAACTTTTAGCGGTTCAGACTTTGCCGAAGAGTATTTGGATTGGGAAAGCAAAGTTGACAAAATTTATTTACGTTGCCATCTCTCATAAAGGAGCACAGAAAAATTTATTTCTTCGAAGCTTCGAGGAAGAGCTTCAAGATAGTGGGACAAGCTAATTGCCTGTCGAGTAGAAAACAGAGAAGAAGACATCAACACGTGGGGATTAATGAAGAGATTTTTTAGGAGAAGGTACGCTCCGAAGCCTACTAAATTGTTTCCGACTTCCCCACCTTCCAACCGAACCAGGAGAAATGTTTTCAAAGACCAGCAAGCCCAACAAATTGATATACAAGCCACATTACAAGGTATAGTTGATCGACTTGATTACTTATCAAAATATTTGGGTTCTACAGGCATTCAACCTTCAAACGCACAGAGCAATATTGAGATGTTAGAGGAAACAGCTAGCATAGTGGAGCAATCTGAGGAGGATGTCAATCCTCAGAATGAATCAATCCCTCAAAGCATGAAAGCAGAGTTGTCTGAAGAGGGTAATGTTGAATTAAAGGCATCATGTCTTGAGGAAGAGAAATTTGATGAAGAGGCTGTTTCTCCACATGAAAGTTCAACTCTCCAATTGAATTCCGAGATGGGAGAAATAAAAACTGAGTCATGTGATGTTCCATTCGGGTTATCAAAAAGAGAACCATTAGTGTTGATTAGGCTTCGAAAGGAGCTTGAAGAATGGGACACAACCATTGCTAATTCCACGAGGTACATGTTGTTCAACACATTAATTGATTATTCTTTTAAAATTAAGTGGATAAAAAATCTTGGTTATTTTGAATCCGTTATACCACTACGGATTGGAAATTTCATTTATGTTGTTATTAGTGAGCCCTCTTTATATCTTGGAATGTCAAATGAGGTTGTTAACCTTAGCATGCTTAGTAGTACAACTATAGAAACGCTGCTGACTAAAGAACACCATGGTATTGAGTTTGATATTCCAGTTATTGATAAAGGAGATAATCACAATTGGGATAAATTTCTGAATTTTGTGGATAATGATATTGGCTTGGGCTGTGAAAGAGTTGATTTGATGATTGAAGGCTTTGTTATTGCTAGGTATTATGGGAAGTCTTATGTGAAAGAAAATTATCATGGTGTCAAACCAAATTATCCATTTGATCTAAGAGGAGGAACATCAAGAGAAGATAGAGGTGGAAGACTCCCTAGATTTGAGGACAAATCCTTTTCAACCCCGAGAGTATGATGCACCCCAAGATCCTATCATCCGGACCTGAGCCAATAGGCTCATTACTTATATAATTAGTTACTATTTTTGCAGGATTGAATAAACTAGAAGAACTTGAGCACAAACCAACGCGTGATGACAAGGAGGCTCCTAGACATTTAATCACACTTTGACCGAGGACAATTAGGAATTCACTTCCATAAAGGCTTGGAGAACGGCCCAACAACCATGAACTTAGATAAGACCACACACTTAATCAAATGGGTGAGACCAAGTCCAATTGGAGAAGAAGGGAAAGTCCACACATCCTTGGCCCAATTGCTCTCCTTAAATGTATTAGGTGGCCTTGGAATTACTAAAAGAACTTTACATCTTCCTAGGTAAGCCTTGTCTCACCAAAGAATGATCTAGAGATAGCAATTCATATTTCAAGATGCTCTTGTGGTTTTCTAGACTATTTTCATTTTCCTAGGTGATGAATCTTCCATGTTTCTCATCCCCCTTCTTTTAAGTAATTAATGTGTGTCTTGGTTTGCTAATGACCTTTCCTCTTCCTAGGTGGTTGGTTATTAGCATCTATTTATTACTTGTATTGTAACTTGTGTCCAAGATGGGTTATATATACCCCCTTTTGTAATTCAAAAGACAATCAACTTTGAATCAAAAACTCTTGTGTTTAGTTTGTGAAATTCTTTCACTCTCTTTTTGCTATCCCTTATTTTGGTGAGTCATATCCAAATTGAGTGTTAGTAGTTTTGGTGAGTCATATCCAAACCGTAGCTTGGTGAGTCATATCCAAGCTAGCCTCCATTTTTCTTGGTGAGTCATATCCAAGCGAAGTGTGAGTGTGCATCGATTAACTTGATCCCTCAACTTAATCCTCTCTCCATCAACTTAGCAAGGCAAGCTAAGTCTATTTCATCAAGAATAAGTCCAAGCAGCCCCACGGGTCTCCCTTATTCCTTTGTTTCGCTTCCACACTCTTCCAAACCCCTGTTTGGAAACACATCGATTGAAGTTAACCAATTGGGGCACATCATTTGGTATCAGATGTAACACCCCACAACAACCCCATATTAAAGCTATACATCAAACCTGGGAAAAATAAAGTCTAAGGAATGAGTGACAAACTCAGTAAGGGAATCTATAGTAAATGAAATGCATGCGAAAACGATTTTTTTCATCCTTCAGAAAACCAATGTCATGTTTCTCATTTACCGTACATGAATTTTAAGTAATTTAAAACTTCTTTATCATTTTATTAAACCATCCCATGGCCTTTGATACGACCTCATCAAAACTCGTTGTATACATAGACACCTATATCACAAAATATGCCAACATCATTTTCTGTACGAAAACATCATCAATAAAAATGGATGGTCACACAAAAACCCTTCCGACACAAATTACAGAAATGTGGTCATCTGTCAAAAGCAACACCTCATAAAATAGGAATCAAAATGACGGTGATACGGAGTTCTAGCACGTCACTCGAGTTGCTGACGAGCCACGCTCAACGCTGACATAACCCGTATAATTGTGGTAATGGATGAGATTGCTCGTAACAGATTGCCCCTCAACTAGCTACATATAAGATATATGTTGACAATGGTTGCGGATGAGCGGAGCTACGAGCCGTCAAGCCAACCATCAAATGGAAAGGTACTAGGCGAGCAAAACTCAGTGACTAACAACCTTCAATCCGTGTGACTAAAACCCTGACCAGGTTCTTGGGCTCGAAACTCAAGGACGCGTCATCACCGCCCTATCACCCTTTCAACTTCTGGGGATCGAAACTTGAGGACATGTCACCAATGCCCTATCACCCTTTTGCACGTAAAAAAAATCAATGTTCTCGCAGTAGAAGATTGCACGGGATAGCCTCGGGATGCTTTAGCGCCAAAACTGCCTAAAACATCAAGAGGATTCATCCTCCCAATATATATATGCACAGAATATCACAGAACCATATATGATAAAGTAAACATAAGAAAACATACATATACATAAAAATGGATGTGCTGTCGAACAGTCCCCGTTGGATTTTTAAGTGTGGTATCCCACAAAATATCAATTGAAAACATGATGCAATGTAGTGCAGAAAGTATAAAAATTTCTACCTCGATGACGACCACGGCAACCTTACCGACTCATTTAAAGTCAATTAAGTATGACTTTATTGGGCATCGACTTGAAGTCCATAAACTGAACCGAGCCTAAAACCTTGCCAAATGGCAATAATTTCCATCAATAATTCACAAGGGACAGGTGGAAGGGTCCTATACCAAGTCTAGGAACCCAACCAACATACAAACGATGCAAAAAACATGACACAATACAATGTGCGGTCGATAAGGGACCCCTTACGTTCAACCTAGGACCCCCTACGGTCGACCTAGGACCATTTTTGGACAATCTGCCCAATTCATGGTCGACAAGAAACAGAACAGCGGCCGACTTTAACTGCCGTGGTCGATTAGGCATGCGTCTGCGGTCGACCGCTACAGTCTATTAGACGTGTTTTGATCGACTGAAAATTGACCGTGCATTCCCAACACGACCAGTCGACTGAACATCACACAGAGATCGACCATAACAACATTCAGGCACAATTTTCTGATGGAAAACATGTTGTTTTCTCCTAATTTTCAACTTCTAACGACAAATAACTCTACATAGACTCCAATTCTACCAATATAAACTAGAAATTTTCCTCGAATTCGAGTTTCTAAGCTCAAATCCAAGACCAAACAAAATCTGAAACTTTAACTTAAAAAACGGAGGGGGAAAACATAAATACTCGCCAATGGCCTTCACAAAAGTCGATGGTCTCAATGCTACGAACGTTTTTCACTCCTCAACTACGTCAAACGTTCAATTTCATCTCTTTCTCTCTCTCTCTTCTATGCAGTAATACTACCCAAGAAGAACTTGTTCTCTTATTTCTTTTCATTTAATTTCTTTAATTAAATATAATTTTATATATTAAATAAATTCAATTCAAATTTCGATTCAACACTAACCCATAACGATTTCTAAGCCAAAAATAATTTAATAAATTCATTTCTTCAATTAATTTATTGCTAAGTAATACCAAATTTTACTGACTATTTAATTAAAAATTCACACATGAACACTACTCAATGGGTTAACTTGTCAACACATAACCAAAAATAATACTTTTCATCACTAATGCCATAAAATTAACACGTACATTTTATTATTATAAAATTGATGGGTTTTATTCTCTCTAGCAGCCCATCACTTTGTTAGGCTTCAGCAATGGTTTATCAGACACAATACCATCGTTCCCGGCAAGAGCTCTATACTTATCTTTCCTAGTAAACGAGGTGCACTCATAAGAAAGAGTAGAAGCAATAACCCTCTGTATGTAATTCGCTACTTCATGGCTTGCTTTTCCGGAGCTCACTGTTAGCTCCAATGGCAGCTTGTTCAAAAACGTCACTTCATAAGCCGGACTAGGGTTCATGAAAAAGTAAAACGGGTCCATCCCTTTCCACCCTCTCGCTGTGGTACCGTGAAACATGCTCATTCTGTTCACCATTGCTACCGGAACTAGGTGGTCTGTGAGCTCTGCGAATAGGGCTGAGAATCGGAGAAGAAACGGTTCTCTGCAAGTCGTTCCTTCCGGGCATATCGCTAAGTCGCCTTCTTCGAGAAGCTTTTTTATCATCGCCGCGTCGGTCGCTCGGTCTCTGCTCAAGCGGACAGTTTTGATCGGAGAAATGATTTCGGAGAGGCGGGAGACTGAGTAGGTAACAGCTGGGATAGGACGGCCGAGGGCGGTGGAGAGGAAGATTGGGTCGAGGAGTGTGCGGTGGGAGCAGATGAAGAGGACGCCGGATTGGCCGGTTGATTTCTTCGCAGGCGGCGGTGGAGTTCCTTTGACGGTGACTCGGACTCCGAGAGCCCAGAAAGCGTAGTACACGAGCGGCATCGGAAGGAGTGCGCCTGCGGCGATTCTCAGGCAAGCAAGGACAAAGCCGATGGGAATCCAGAGAATTATGAGGAGAGCGATGAAGGGAGTTGGCTTTTGGACTAACCGCCCGTCGTGAAAGATGACTGGCTTAGGAAGCTTGTTGCTGCTCACAGCTTGAACCTCGGGCGAGGGCGGAACTATGTAACCCTCCTACAATGTTATCATCTCCACTATGAGATTTAAAAATTAATATTATGTGAAAAATAAAACGTCTACGTGGAGGTTTAGTCCTCTGTTTTCAATAATAGGAATTATTAATTAAAATTAACAAGTCAAAATAAACTTATATTATGTTTTGATAAATTAATTATAATGCTCGTGGAATTGGACGAGAGGGAAAAGCAGAGAAAAACCATCAAATCTGCCTAAAATCTTATGTGCAGGGATTGGGACTCCATTTTTGTATTGTGTTTCACGCACCCATTCTACCCTCTGCTAATTATGATTATCTGGACGTGTTAATTGATAAAATAATATTTAAAATTAATAGGTTATTTAATTAATTCTGGTTAGAAAATTAAAACAATAAATCAAACCTTGCACAAAGCCATGAACGGCAAATCAGTATGACGATCTCCAAGGCCCACCTCCGGCGGGTCACCGGCAAATCCCTTTTTCAGAGCTTCGGCTTTGTTTATACCCACGAGTACTCCGGGACGGCGAACAAAACCAGTGGCTCTACCTCTAAACGTAGAAATCTCAGTTCCTAAAACTAAATCAGCTCCCAAAAAATCCTTCAAGAAAGCCTCCACCATTACCGTCGGATTTGCAGTCAGTACGCAACGTTTTCCGCACGAAGAGAAAACCCGCCACGATTCCGGATGAAGGTCGCCAGAGTAGAACTTCGGTAGTACGGCTCGAGCTACAGACTCGATACTAGAAACTTTGACGCCAGAAAACGTGGCGAAGATCAAAATTTGAATACCGGCGGATTCGGAGATGAAGTAGTAGAAAATTCCGGCGATCGGAGAAACTAGAAGCAAGAACAAAAGCCGTAAAACTCCTCCAATTTCGAAGGCGATGAGCGCGAAATAAGGAAAAGAGCTGCGTCCTCTAAGCAAAGTTCCGTCCATGTCTGCAACCACCGTTTGCTTATCTCTTCCGAAAGACTCGCATTTCTCCACCGTGGGAAAATCAGTGATGACCGCCATTGGAGATGATTCTGAAGTTCAGTGGGGTTCCAGTTTGAGTTATATATAGGATGGGGAAGTTGCAGATAGAGACAGGAAGTGGCTTATAAGAACAAGGTTCCTTAAGGGTGGCGCCGAGATTTCCTAAAAAAGAGCTTAATGAAATCAGACATTGGTGTATCTTACAAAGGATAGAACATTCTCGTTCTGAGAGAAGAAACAATGGCGTCAACATTTCCCATCCTAGTTTACAACGTCCATTGTTTGTCATGTCGAAGAGGTCACATCTAATGCATTTAAATTATTAAATTTTAATTTTAAAAAAAAAAAAAAAAGGTGGAGAGAGATTGAAGGGATATGATTTCACCACACTATGTTCGATTTCCAAGACTTTGTTTCTTATGTGAGTCTTTGATATAGCGTTCTCTCATCTTTTAACGTAAATCCATGCGGTCTCGTTCGGTTTCATGTAATATAACCCAACAAGTGCAGCCCCTGAGCAAATTGACCAATGCCGTTCAATTTGTTATGTGCTGTGGGAACTTGTCTTTCCCTGAAGCTTGGTTGGCCATGGTAGAGATTGGGACCGGCTAAATTGCTCAATAACAGGTGCTCTTACCCTCACTTAAACTCCATCATATTGTTTAAAACTCAGCTTAATGCAAAGCTAAATATAATGGGAGTGTACGCTTATTAAACCTTTGGCCAACAAATTTCTACATTTCTGTGTATGGTTCGACTCTGAACCCGCTATAGCTTCCAAGAAAGATTTGTCCCCGACGGAATAACTAAATCAAAACATGGCAATTACACTTACCATCTGTTTTTTGAATTTATGTTAGAAAGCCTCAAAACAATGGGTTTGCTCAAAAGGGTTCTTGTCCAATTCCAATTTGCTGGTATTTCAAGTAATCAATTCCATTTAACCTTATGCAACACAATATTTGCTCAGGCAGCTCTTCAGTTTTGTTCCCCTGTTTCAACAACATTTCATTTAAAGATTTTGTTGAAATTATAAACTTAATTATATTAATCTATTTAATTCTTGTCTTTTGGTTAATGTATATTTTGAATAGGTGTCTTTGTTAATGTATGTCTTTAATATGTTTGTGGTTAAAGTCTATGTATTTGTGAAAGGTCATCTAGAAGGTTCTCATTCATGTATGAAAGGGTACATTAGTTCATGTACTTGCATAAGTCATTGATGAGTAGTTCATGTAATTAGGAAGTTCATTATGTATTGGTCAATGTATTAGAGTTAATAGGTGGTTCATGTATTGTGTTATACATGTACCAAATAATCCTATAAATAGGATATGTGTGTAGTCATTTTGTATCAAGCAATTAGCCAAAGCAATTCAAAGAAAAAGTTTCTCTAGTTCTCTCCTCTTCTCTCCTTATTTTTTTTTTCCCTCTCTAAAAAATCCCTCTTCCTCATTCCAACAGATTTATCAATCAATTATGTATTATTAGTTTCACGAGATTAGAACACTTGCCTGAATCGTCAGACCCACGTCCAAAATGCAGTTCTTGAGCCGGTCTAGGAATGATTCGAACCCCTTCCGAGATATGTAGCTAAATCTGTGCATGTCTATATCAATTTCCAAATAATTTTCTCCCTGTAGGAAAGTTGCAAGTCTTCACATCAGCCAGGAAAATATTGAAGAAGCACACATACACACTCATTAGACTGATGAAATCACAAGGATTATCAGCTTTAACCAAGAACATTGGATGAACTACACAAAACTTTACTTTTCTCTTTTAGATTTGGACCAAAAAATATCATAAGATGAAAAGAGGAACAGCAATTACCGTGTAAAACTCGTGTTGAGGACGTGAAAGAACAGGTTTTTCATTGTAGGCCTGCATAAGTTTTCGTTCTGCCGCACTTAAAGGAAGATCTTCGACATTGGCAACACGACCCAATATCTTCAACCTTTCCCGGAAAGGAACCGTGGTATCCACAGTAAAGCCTTTGATTTTTTCCATTTCGTCATCGATTATTTTCTGTTCCAAAATATTTCGGTAAATCGCAAACACAAATAATAATGCTGTCGAACACTTCCAGAAAAAAATTTAAAACTTCATATTCGCGAAAAGCTCTACTCTGATATTATCTTGGAAACGAGAGGGGAGCTCTTTAGAATAACTTTCAGAAAGCTTGAAGTATAGAACAAAACTCGTTCCTTCTCCATCAGTTTCCCCTTGGAAAATTGCAGCAGGATACAAAGGAATCTGCAGAATTCAAGAAAGGGAACAGTTAAAAACAAATGACAAAAAGGTTTTGTTCCATTTCAAAGATTGAAAAACAAAGTTATTGACGAAGAGAAGTTATGCATAATTAGGCACTTGAAGGATCATGCAAACAGAGAGAAAAGTATTAAGGCTATTACCTGAACATTTACAACAAGAATAGACGGAAGTCTTCCATACGAACCAACTGAAGGAAGTTCCACAAATCGAGCTATGTGATTAACTTTCCTCGGTGACAAGAATACATCGACGCCGAATGGATAGTATGCAGAATAGTTTGAAGCAAAATCCTTCTTTTTGTCCCTGCCATGGATGGGATTATGCGCTTAAGTTGGAATGACTTGATAGAAAACAATGAACTTAACCTTTTTTATTACCAGCAATCAATAAAATGCTCAAAAGCCTGAGTTCAACAAAGTGTCCATGGGAAAACACTGAACGATGTAATAGTGTTTCTATAACTACTACTTGCTCTTCACATGAAATGATAAAAAGTTAAAAATCATACAAATTTTACCTGGGGTAGTTCACTCCGCGGACTTTGAAGCTACTTGGATCGATTGGCGACCAGCAATCTAGCATTTTCTTGTCCAGTGGGCAAAAAGGTACTTGCGACCCTGCAATGGGCCTTTGAAGAAGCCTCTTCGAGGAAACTGAAAGAAAGAGAACAATGGAGATAAGAAGAAGCAATTGAAACCTCTACACAGTAGGTCAATAGTTCTGTAGGTAAGTGCTATAAACGATGAAGGTCCCAATGTCCTTTAACTTTATCTCCGAAAGAAAGTAAATGACTGTTCCAAACCAATACGGTGTTGTAAATTTACACACGGAAGCAGGCCAAGGAAAATAGAGTTAAAGATAAGCTAAATACAAGGAAAAATCATGTTCAAAGGTTCAAGTAGAATTTGCAGGAATTCAACATCACAGTTTTAAAGTGGATGTGCAGAGTATTTAAAGGCTAAAACTTTCAAATATGCCGAAGATTAAAAAAAAAAAAGCCAGAGATAGCTCGAAACACTAACACAGAGCAGCGTTAGCATGTCCTTCTTTCCATTTGAATGAGAGTTTTAAGGAAGATTTTTTCCTTCCACTTGGAGGACTAGAACTTAGAGACCTTCTCTTCTCCACATTTTGAACAGTAGATGCCAGACAAGGTAAGCAATTTCCAGTAACAATTCCACAGTCATCAACTAATCCATCTCTTTCTAAACTTTCATCTACAGTGGATGCAATCTCGTCAATGAAAACAGCATGACTTGCTCCGCTCAAATGCGTTTCACCTTTATCTTGAGATTCAGATTCATCTAAATTTGATAGCCGAACATGCGAATCCTTTCCAACTCCATGAGAAGACTGCATATGATTTGTAAAGACACTCTGTCGATTGGCACTACTGTCAATGTGATTGGATGAAGTACTCGGCATTGAAGTACCTTCGATGCCACTCAGAGATGGCATGTCTGGCACTAAACACATCATAGGTCGAAGTTTAACATAATGATCATAAAATTGATAAAATCGAGAATTTGTTTGAGAACATACCATCAGGCAGACTTTGGTAATCTTCATCACCTTCTGAATCAAATAATGTGACTGAATCATACCATGCCTCTTCAACAGTTCCCGGACCTGACACCAAAGTACACAATCTCAAGAAAGAAACTAAGAAAGCATGAAAAAATATAATATTAATTGTTTATTTATTAACGTTAAATGCGTGTTGTCCCAAACAAAAAAAAAGCAGAAGAACTCAATAACTTCACAAACAGAATGTAAAGCACGGCTAACTCTTCAGATTGCACTACTTTGGGGAATTATAAACAGTAATTCTTCAGTTTGAAGACTTGTGTAGAAGTAATTTTCCAAGTTTCCGAACATCAAAAACACAAGTGCGGAGATATTGTCCATAACACTTCAGAAAGTGATTAATGAAGATAGAATAAGAGCACAAAATCTCTTTATCAATGAACAACCATCATGTAATAGTGCATTCCTAAACAAAAAGCAAGAATGAGCCTAAGTTAGATGACTGCTCCGCTCTTAGAACTCATTAGAGAACTTTTACTTTTTAAGACGAACTTCCATTTGAAAATACATGACTCTAAATTGGTTACTAAAGCTTCCATTAACAAGAACAATACCCTTAACTAGTTAGATATGGCAAACTGAGTACTATGATAAATTTCAGCAAGTTTCAGATGATCATGTCCTTGTATTTTATACATCAAACCATCTGCCAAGAAGCTTGAATTAAACATGAAGAAGGAAAAACTCGGTTCAACCAAAGCAATTGACTAATCAATCGACTTCAGTAAACAAAATAAGGCAAACTGAGTTGGGGGATCATACTCATCTAACTAGGCAAGACTCAGTATCCGACTGTCATTCAATGGGAAGACTGAGCAAATTGCAGATAATTTTTTTCGTTTACAAATCCAACTATTAGCTAGTTGGAAAGAAAAAAAAAAGAAGAAAAAACTGAAATCATCCAAGATTTCTAATAAAAAATTATAAAAAATAGTTTGCTCGAGGAGAAACCTGGACATAGAAGATTGATCGATTGATAAAACTTGTTTGAAATCCTGTTTAGATAAAAAGTAAAGCTGCTTTATCTGACTCTTTCTAATCTTATACGGATTACAAGAGATACGTTTCACTCCAACCATCAAATTTACAATGACCCAAGAACTTCAGCCCTCTGATAAAAATAACCCATCAAAACAAAGTGCCGCAGCCAGCTTCCGATTAATCCATTGTCCTCGTATAACCCATCAATCAAGAAATCAAAAAACCATAAACCCGGCGTCTCTATTTGTGCTTGAAAGAGAAGATGAATGAAAAAGACAAAACCTTGAAAAGTGGGGTTGTTGAATGAGCGGTGATCAGCTGCGGCAGCGTTAGCGATCAATTCGCGTGATCTTTGATCAGAGATACGAGAAGACACCCCAGCTACATCGCCTCTTTTTTTTCTTTGATTCCTCATCTTCGCCGTCCTCTTTTTCCCTCCCAAACAACCCTCTGGTTTAGAAACACACCCTCCCATCTTCTTCCTGTATAAACAAAAAAAAAAAAGAAAGAAAGAACTGACCCTCTAGGAAAACCCCTCTGCAACTACAACCATTACTACCTCCACGCTCCACCTCAACCCAAATAAATCAAGAACGAGGAAACGAGGTTGTAGTCAGAGAGAGAAAATCCAGCTTTCTTTCTCCAGACTACATTACAATTTTGTTTCTTGCAGGGATGTTAAAAAGGGTCAATAAAAACAGGGGGTGACGGCAGTTGATACGCAGTAGTTGACAACGTCAGGGATGGATTTCATCTAGGGCCATTAACGGCAAGTTAAGAAGGTAGACGGGACCCACTCGAGCAGAATGCTTGACCACGTGGCGAAAAGTGATTGATTCCGGGCAAGCGTGTGGGGGGGTCTTCCTTCTGCTTTTCTTACCTCCATTTCCAAATTCCAATGCGTTGGAGAGAGAGAGAGAGTACCTACGTGTTTTTCTTGGAGCTGACGTCGTTTCATGCTTTCACGTTTAAGAGTATTCATATTGTTAGTCGTAATTTATTGATTAGAATGAGAAGGTATAATCTATTATTTGAAGGAAGTAGAGTACATAATGTAAATTAACATTATTCTATTATTAAACATCCCTCCACGTCATTTAATTTTAATTAGATCATTAATTTATTTATTACGTTTATCAATTAAAAAATATGTAATAATAATTTTATATAATTAAAAATGTCTTTTTACTTTTATCATAGCTTTATGAACTGACGTCAACAGGAAATAAGATTGTAAAGAAGGAACTTTGAGATTGATTGATTGATGTTGTAAGCACAATTAAATTTTAACAACAAGCACTAGTTTAATTAAAATTAGGAATTACTTGGCGGCATTCATTAAGAAAGATTTTGAAGGTGGAGCTTCTTAAATTACCCATTACCCATTACCTCTCCTCCAACTTGGAAATATGATTCCTCAACTCAAATCTCATCTGGGGGTGATGATTCAACCAAAATTGGAGGAGGCTACGTGTTAAAACCTGGGCCACTCTTCTCTGCCCAAGTGGACAACCATTTTCTGATACTATTTTTTGTACCGTGTTTCTAAGAATAGTCTTCCACAATCTAATTGCATTACACTAATTCAACAATATATATATATATTTAATGATAATTGAAAACTTAATATATTATTTTCTATAGATTAACTCCCTTTTTTATTACATGACCCAAACCATAAAAGTTATGCAAAAAGAAAATATTAGTCCTAACATCTCTACTATTATTGTTGAAAATAGCGTTGAAATACCGAACGAAATTTGAAAAAAAGAAAGAGAAAACAATAGATACTAAATTTACGTGGCAAACCCAAGACGGGAAAAAACTACGAACAGAGGAGAAATCACAAATAGAAATCGATACAATGAGCTTTGCGGCTCAAGCATATATTTATAGCAATAAAAAAAACCCTAATCAACCCTACATCATGTAACAACATTTAGGATCTCCATTTATGTCCTAGTTTGCAGCACAATAAATCACTTTAAAAAAAAAAAAAACAACCAATGAACAAAAGCCCTAAACCCAAGCACGTACGGTAGAAGGTAGCACAGCCATTAAAAGTGTAGAAGGTAGGGTCTGGTGCAAAAACAAAGCCTTCAATGACAACTCTTCACCTGTTGTAATGGCTACTTTCAATAAAGCAGACTCTTTCTTAAGAGTAACGCCATGTTATTTATATGAAGAAGATAGGACGCCCGCCCATAATAATGTCATATTTATTAATTTTATGCAAGTCCCGTCTTTGTAAGGCAATTCAATATTCAAATCAAGAGTCACCAAGGCAATAATTTGGAAAAGTTAGACAACCAGGATGAGAGTGATATTATCAATATAATAAGCCGTTTAAATTTTGTAGAATAAAATGGCATCACCTAATCATTATTATTCTTCTTCACCCATTTTTAATTTACGTGAAGAAATCTTATATTTTTATTAATATCTACTTGAATACTCCAACCTATGCTGCTAATTCTCATGTTTCTTGTCTTCAAGGCTAGCCACAGTTCTTTGGTTTAGGAATCAAATCCAACTAAACACTCAATTTCGGTTTCCCAATAGTCAACCAAATTCCAAACTAATAAAACTGTATGCAGTTTGAAGTAGATAAAACAGCTCTGTTAAATGTTGATTAGTGTTATGCACGTTGCAGTGGATAGCAAGTGTGATAAAAGCTGCGCTGTTGTGAACGAGGCATTGAAGTCTATCCCCCCCAACTTAATTAGTGCTAACTGTTGCTTAGGTGGATCTACCATCTCTGGTACATCATGGACATTGGGAATCGATAGAATTAATGCGGTTTAGAGAAAAGATAAGCGTACCGTTCACGCTAAACTTGGCTCACCAACCTACCTCCCACCTGGGTTTTAGAAAGGGAGTTTAGTAGAAAGGAGCCGTCCAACTACTCCAACCACGTATTAGTAACCAGTTATACAAGACACCAGTGACAAAAATAAGACACAATTGGCCTCATGCTTCACAAGATTGAGAGACAAGGAACACAAAAAAAGTTGAGAGCTCTCCGTTGAGGTATCAAATTTCTTTCCATCTACGATAGAATAGCATTAAAATGAAGTCACATGATTTGGGTTTGAGTGTTCCCGATAACAGGTGAGTTACCCACTAACATGACGCTTAAATATCAATCGCACTTAACTTTTTTCGACAAAAGAACCTTAACATAGCAATCCCACTTCGTTCGGCAACCAACTGATTGTCGTCTCTTCCCTAAGCCTCCCCAACCCACCCATTCTTACTTCACATTTTTCAACCTTCAACCCTACGAATATGAAAAAAACTTGGGACTTATTTATTCTTGTGCTCATCAACAATCACAACTGACTTGGCAATTCAGATCGGCTCCTTGACTCTCTTCCAACTTTGACTGGACTAAAGGGACAATGAGCGGAAGATCCGAGGTCATTATTTTTAACTTGGTCAGACAAATTTTACATCCAGCCACCAGACATGACCCTTCTTAAATGCTTCAGACAAGCGTGTTATCATTTTGCAGTAAAAAACAAACAAGCCAAACCAGCCTCAAAAGATCGCACCAGAAAATAAATTCACTATAATTATAGAAATATAAATGAATTTTGTGATTTAAACAATAATATATAAAATAATATAAAATTTTCAATATTAAATATGGAGTCCATTCAATTAAACTAGAATTTGAACTACTCTAAAATCTAATAATATTCGCCTTAACTAAATTCTACCTTAGAGATAAAAAAAACACAAATTTTTTAGCCTAGCCCAAAACAAATATAGAATACTAAACTCTAACAATTTCAATTTTCAAAGAAATTCTGATACAAAGAAATAATCCTATAAAACTCCAACAAAATAACATCTTCCTCCATAAATGCCCTTGTAAGGCAAACTCAGCATCCGATACCAATCAAATTTAAGCACTACTTAAACTTGAGAAACATATTCGAGAAGAAATCAAATATTCTCCATGATATCACTGAGCTGTCATAATCATAGTGAACTGCATTTGATTATATTGAAGACTCCACGCTAGAATCAATACTCTCGAATATATTTTATGCATAACCCACTGAACTAGTTTCACTTATATCATCGTGGAGCTTTGATTTTCCACTTGGATTTGCCTTTGATGATACCACTTTAACATGAAAATAAAATTGGTGACAATGTGGTAATTACATCTGTCACACCTTAAAGGAGACTCGAGATAG
The DNA here is from genome assembly GCA_022433065.1 of Begonia loranthoides. Classification (NCBI taxonomy): domain Eukaryota; kingdom Viridiplantae; phylum Streptophyta; class Magnoliopsida; order Cucurbitales; family Begoniaceae; genus Begonia; species Begonia loranthoides. Next base: position 17,795,388 of record CM039478.1, read on the forward strand.
AACAGGAAACAACTCGGTTTGAAATCAAACCGTGCCACCCAACCCTTTATTTTTTAAATTAAATAGGCAGCAGAAGTCTTAAATGAAACTTCATTAATGAGGGCCCAACAAACTGGGCTAAACCAAAGGTCCAATAATTATATTAAAATAAAGTGATAAATATAAGTCCGAAAAAAATGTGCCACAAAAGTAAACAATTAAAAGTTTATCACGAAATTTAAATCAAGTCTCAATCTCACAAATAAAACTCTCAAAAGAAAATATTGATATAAGCAAGGTCTAGCAACTAAGATTCTTTCAAACTAAATCGTGAAGGGAAATGTCGTTGAAGTGAATCGACTAAACTCAATTAGGATAAAATCTTATATTCAACAACAAAGTATAATAAATCGGGGGAGCATGCCAGATGTAAAGCATCGTTTTAAAACTGGTGTAAAAATTAAATGTGTGGGGCAAACATTGAAAATATTCCACTATAGTGTAGTACATATATAAAATAGGTCTTATAGTGTATAAGTGAAAATATAGTCATTTACAGACTTTAGACACACCATGCCATAGACATATAGTAAAGACGATACTCGGCGATCGTTAAAACCACAAAAATATACCCTGATCAAATGTAGGGTTTTGGGGCTAGAGACACAATACAGTCAGCTGCCTCATTACTCTAGTTCACATAAACAAATACATCCTCCAATGGTCGAATGTACATAAAGAAAACAAAACCCCTTCACGGGTCAATCAAACTTGGTTCACTCAACAAAAATGATTAATGAATGAAAATATGCATGTTCAATTAAAATGTGTCTAGTGAAAAATACATACATATATAGTATAAAAACCAATAAGCCATAAAAATAGACTTACCAATTTTGTATGAGAACATGTCTCAAAATATCGTTTGTAAAACCATGAAATGTTGGACATAAAATAAACATCTACTTCAATTGGGCCTACCAAACCAAAGTTCAAGTAGCAATAATCTAAGGAGTCTAAATCTCGTTAATCTTTTAAACCTAACAAAATATACATATCCACATTAATTCACTTTTCCAACCTTTTTAAAGAAAAATTTTGTTGGAACTCATAACTGGGATAAAAACTAATTTGGAGAACTCACAGAACAATCTCCAAAAATATCCAACTTTTCAGAATCTGGTCTAAATGTTCCTCCATTAAACGTCTTTCACATTTAAAAAAAAAATCCAATCAATTGCAAATTGGGTTTAGACGTCTGCTCCTGTGCGTTGCCCAATCGGCCCGCTTTTGCAGAAATGAACATTTTCATGGACATGTGCATTTCTGCAAAAATGTATGTTTCCGCTTCTACTACATAAATATTTGCTCTCGCAAAAAGGTATATTTCTGCTCCGTTGCGGAACCATCATCTTCTGATGTGGAAAGAGCCATTTCGCTATAGAAATGTGCAGATACTTGCCTACACAATACATAATTCTCTAGATATTCTGAAACTCCAACTTTTCTCAAAACAATTTTCCAACATTTCAGCAAAAACTCTAACTTTAAACAATCAAAATAATCCAAAGTATAATCAAATCATTTTTGTGCAAAAATTACAGCTTTTCAATCCATTATTCAAAACTTTAAAAATCCAAACAGAACCAATTTTCACCACTAAACTAGAATTCTAAACGTACTGGCGAACTTGAATTGAAACTTGAGTTTTACGTCCAAAAATCAAAACTTCCAAACCTCCAAACTTGCAATAACTTCTTATTGACAATTCGATGAACCTAGATCAAAAGATTGCTGAAGTTATGATTTTTCTTTCGAAAATTTACTTTGGAACAAAACAAAAATTACTTACTAGAGTTCTTCAGTCAAAATCTTGATACACAATCAATACCCTCTTTGCCGAATGCACACCTTCGCTGAGAGAGGTTTCCTATTTTGTAGAGTGGTTACCCTTATTCGGGTCTCTAAATTGTAGTGGAATAGAAGTATTTTAAGAAACGGTTAATGAGGTATTAATTAAATGAATTATTTCCTTTAATGAAAGAATCTTACCATTTTAAAAAAAAATGTAGGCCTTACATTATTCCCCTCTTAAAAAATTTTATCTCTAAAATTTAAGACAACTTCAAATGTTCCACTACACAAGTGAGGGTACTTCGTCGCCATCTCCTATTCAATTTTTTGAGTAACCTCTCTTTCACTATGGTTTTTCCATTGAACATGAAGCAAAGGAATTTCTCAATGACGTAAAACTCTGATCTCATAGTCCAAACTTCTCTCAGGCTTTTCCTCAAAAGAAATATCCTCTTGGATAGGCACATTGGTCCATGAGACAACATTCGACGAATCAGAAACATATCTCTTAAAAATAGAGACGTGAAAGATGTTGTGCACATAATTTAACTATAGTGGTAAATCCAACCGATACGCTGCCGGACCAACACACTCGATTATCCGAAAAGGTCCTCTATATCTGAGCGCTAACTTGCCCTTTACACCAAAGCGACTAATACCGCGACGTGGTAAAACTTTTAAAAACACAAAGTTGTCAATCTCAAACTCAACTTCCTTCTTCAAAAGGTCTGCGTAACTTTTTTGATGACTCTAAATTGTCATTAGTCATTCCTTAATTGATTGCCCTTTCACAGTTGTTTTTTAGATCAAATCAGGCCTAAAAGTAACACGCTTCTTGACCACAACCCAACACAGTGGTGATCTACACAGTCTACCATAAAGAGGTTCATAACACGAAACTCTAATATTGTTCTAATAGTTGTAATTATAAACAAACTCCACTAACGGTAAGTGATTCACCCAGCTATCATTAAAGTCCAGAACACAACATCTCAACATATCCTTTAGAGTCTGAATGGTGCGCTCAGACTGACCATCCATCTGAGGGTGTTGAGTTGTACTCAAATGAAACTTAGTTCCAAAAGTTCTTTGAAGGGCTCTCCAAAATTTAGAGGTAAATCTTAGATCTCTATCTAACACTATGCTCAAAGGAACCCCGTGAAGACAAATGATATTCTTGATATTCTCGATCAACTATCATCCATACAACATCGAAGCTTTGTGCTGTTTTTGGCAAACCTGTTGCAAAATCCATAGTGATTGTAACACTTGAGAAATTTACTGGTTTAAATTTGTGGCATTGTAGAATTTAAATAAATAAATTATTGTCATAGTTGAAGAATTTTAGTGAAAAATTAAAAATATTAGAATTATTAAATAATTTATGGAATTAGGAATGTTAGAATAAAGAATTTTATTTTATAACAATATAGAATTTATTAAGGAAATCAGGAAGTTGTTGAAAGGATGTTCGTGAAAGAGGCTGGACAAAGGGTGAGCTTTAGATGAAGAAAGGTGAACGAAGGATTAGCTGTTGGATTTGAAATGGCAGATTGAGATTAGTGTCCATGGATAAAATGGAATCTACGGAAGTGTTCATGTCTGCAAAAGAGACTGTCCGCCTTAATGGTATACATGGTGGGGAAATATTGGCAGACATTATGGAAGTGTTAGAATCCACGAGAATGTAAGCCTCCGCAGAAAGGTTGGAACCCATGGATGTGCTGGTATCCACAAATGGGATGATGTCGTTTTGATGAAGGAACATTTAATGGAAAGCGAATGAAACAACAACTGTTGGATGAGGTCAAAAAATGGTTGAGATCAAAGATGGAGAAAACGGGGAAGAAGGCAAAATACAAAGATGCTTCCGTAGAAAGGAAAGATGTTGCGAGGAAGGACCGTCGGATTGAATTAAAGGATGAAACATGAATTGTTGGATTTAAGGAAAGATGCTTCTGCGGAAAGGAAAGATTCCTCATAGAAAAAAAAGGTTGTCGCGCTGAAAGAATTAAGTAAAATAAAAGAAAACGACATTGTTTTGTTTTAAAGAAGTGTCTCCATGGAAACATATGCATCTGCAACAAAGAAGAAAACGTCACATTTAGATGATACATCTGTGGGTAAAACGAGTGCTTGCGGATGGGAATGTATCCGCAGTGGATAAGTTGGAGGATGAGTGTCATCGTTTCATGTTGAATTTGCGATGAACAATTGAGAAGCAAAAAAGTTCGCTTCTACAGAAAGGAAGATGTCCGCATAAGATAAAAAGAAAGAGTGAATCATCGTCGTTTAAAGTGAGGAAAAGTATGCTGAATAAAGTATCCGGGAAAATGTTGGTTTCTGCAAAAGGATTTGGGACCGTGGTAACATTAATAACCACAAACGTAAGTATAAAAGCTAACGTGATAGATTACTATTAGATGAAATAGATGAAGCGAATGACCACATCGGTAGCTTAAATGAGTTTGTTTTCCAAAAATATATGCAAGTTGCAACTTGATTCTTAAACAGTTTAGGAAAAGATAAACTTAAGGTATGATTTCCATAAGATTTTCTTTCGTGGGATTCTCAGTTGGACGATCTATAAATTGAAGGGTTGGTTTAAAACCCTAATCACCCTAGAGTCGCAAGGACGTGGGGATCTTTCTCTCAGGCTCTCGGGTAAATTCTTCTTCAAGTTTATGAAGGCAGATTTTCTACTATAAGGATTTTGAAACTGTTTCTTGAACTGTGAACAATGTATAGTGTTAGAGATTTATCCTTTTGTTAATAGATTCTTTGTTTACTTTGAGGAAAATTCAGTGTGTTAGAGAAGAGTTGGATAGTCAGACTTTTCATTAAAAACTTCAGGTAAGTGATGCTTTGTAATATCCGAAAAATCCATATATGTGTAATCAGTGGGTTTGATGAAAGTGCTCTTTGTTATTTTGTTGACATGGTTGGCTTAATTCTCGGTCGTTTCTAGCCTTGATAAATGTAGAAAATATTGAAAACGTTGAAATGGTTCCCTGTTCTACTCGTTGATAAATTTCGTTAAGGATAGGTTCTGTTGAGGTTATCTTGTGTGAAAAACTTGATGAGAATTGGTTGAGGAAATGTTGTTGATAGACACCGTTGAGAGTTGTTCTATTTCTTGAAGTTACTTTCTTCATTTTTGGTTATTGTTAAACACTGTTGAATATAATAATTTGTTGCTTGAGTTTGTTATTTAGTTCACTTACGCTCCAAAGGGGATCCCAAGGCAAAATGAAGAACAACCTAGCCTGAAACCGAACTGTATTGTCCGACCCTTTAACTTTTAAATTAAATGAGCAACGAAAATCTTAAATGAAACTTAATTTACAAGGGTTCAACCAACTGGTTAAACCAAATGTCCAATAGTAATATTAAAATAAATTGATAAATATATATCTAAAAATAAACCACGAAAGTAAGCAATTAAAAGTTTATTACAAAATTTGAATCAAGTTCCAACATCACAAATAAAACTCTCAAAAGAAATACTGATATAAGTAAGGTCCCACCAAGCTCACTACTGTGTCGGCAACTGAGAATCCTCCAGACAAATTTTGAAAGGAAATGTCATTGGAGTGAGTCAACTAAATTCAATAGGGATAAAATCTTATATTCAACAATGAAGTATAATAAATTGAAGGGGCATGCCAAATGTAAAACGTCATTTTAAAATTGGGTAAGAATTAAACATATATGACAAATATTGAAAACATCCCACTATAGTGTAATACATACATAAAATAGGTTCTATAATATATTAGTGAAAATAGAGTCACTTACAAACTCTAAGCAAACTATGCCATAAACATATAGTAACATTGATACTCGACGATCACTAAAACCACGAAAATAGACCATAGTGAGGTTTATGATTTTGCACCCAAGGATACAACATACTCATTTGCCTCATTATTCTAGTTAACACAAACAAACACATCATTCAACGATTGAATGTGCATACAGAAAACAAAACCCCTTCACGGGTCAATCAAACTTAATTTACTTGACTAACATGATTAATGAATGAAAATATGTATGATTAATTAAAATGTATCTAATGAAAAATACATATATATAGTATAAAAACTTAAAAGTAATAAAAATGAACTTACTATTTTTGTAAGAAAACACATCTCAAAATAATATTTGTAAAATCATAAGATGGTGGACATAAAATATACCTCTTTCTCAATTGGGTTTACCAAACCAAAGACCAAGTAACAATAATCCAAGTACAAATCTCGTCAATTCTTCGAATGTAACAAAATATACATCCAAATTAATTTACTTTTTCAACGTTTTAAAAAAAAATTTGTTTGGACTCATAACCGAGATAGAAACTAACTTGGGAAACTCATGGAATAATCCTAAAAAATATCAAACTTTTTAGAATCTAATCTGGATGTTCCTCCATCAAACGTCCTTCACATTTAAAAAAAAAACTCGGTCGACCGCTGATTGGGTCTGGACGTATGCTCTTGAGTGTTGCCCTCTCGGCTCGCTTCCGCATAAACGAACATTTCCGCAAACACAAGCGCTTCCGCAGAAATGTATGTTTTCGTTTCCATTGCGGAAACATTCACTCTCGCAAAAAGGTACATATCCGCTCCGCTGCATAACCGTCTGCTTGTGCTGCGGAACTATATTTCCGCTATAGATACTTGTCTGCAAATACAAAATTCTGCAGATATTTTGAAACTTCAACTTTTCTCAAAACAATTTTCCCACACTTTGACAAAATTGTAACTTTAAACAACCAAAATAATCCAATGACCAATTTATTTTCGTGCAAAAATTACATCTTTTCAATCTATTATTCAAAACTTTAAAAATCCAAATAGAACTAATTTCACCACCAAACTAGAATTCTCAATGTATTGTCAAACTTGAATTGCAACTTGAGTTTTACCTCGCCGAAAGGTTCGAAAATCCAAGCTTCCAAATGCTACAAGCCAACTATTGGTCAGACTAGCCTCAAAATCAAGCAAAATAGTCTTTGGTCAATGCAGCTGATCCTCCATTGCATGAAGAGACGAAAGCATATAGAAAATGGGAATTTACACATTTAAGAATCTCATCAAACTTGAGACTAATGCAAAGTAGCCTAGAATGAAAATGATGGCTCACCTAAAAGAAGGTTCCGTTCATACACGCCAACGTTAAAACTGACCAGTAATGGACAAGTTGGGACATCACCTCACCATATGGACCTCAAAAAATATATCATTCTTGCCCTCCTGAAATTGATCATGAATTTAACCGACTAAATAGATATTCCCATCATCGTAGCAATGAAAAAATAAAGTAAGTAAATACACAAAAAAAAACCTGAAGCTTGTGAGATTTCAGCGTGGGTACTCGAGCTTACAGAATCGAATTGGTGTAGCAACACTATCTCATCTTCCTAGGAAAAAGAGAGTTTACAATTGAGCCTGAATAGTAACGACATGCCTACTGTCAAGTGACCAGTCGCATTATTATTTTCTTAGAAGTTGATAATACTAGCCTGAATATATGCTATAGATCTTAAGAACCATATTAATATCAGTTTCATACGATAACAGTACTTAATACCGTCTCACATACCTTCTCATCTTTTACAGAAATGCTTTGAGTTACCAACTGAGAAGGTTCAAACACTAACTGTAGCCCAGAAGAGGAAAACTGCAATGAGATGTGGAGAATTTAGTCACTAGTATTGCTGTATACAATATTATAAATGAAGTTGACACTCCTCCCAATCCCACTACAAAATGTTTGACTTGCCTCTGGTGCATTGGATCCATTACAATTGTTCTCTTGCAACGAACTGCCAACAGAAGTACATTCTTGGCGGTGAGGTGAATCTGCATTTACATACATCCCCAAGAGGAAAGGAGGAAGTTACGTATAAAATTGTAACCCATTTTCTGTTTAATGCATATATGAGAAGAAAAATTTCTGGTAAAGACGTTAAGAAAAGGATAATTCGTAAATATAGACCTCCTGCACAAATGCTGTGTAATCAGTGTAAATTTAGAAATTTAATGGAGAATGACTGAGTGTAGATATTTTTTCAGGTTCACAATAGGAGGCCTTTAACAGTTTGCGCAGGGCATTGCGTGAGGGACAAATATAATGGAGGGAGATCTTTTATTATTGTTGTCAGCAATAAAAGACTCTTCTGAATGAAAATCTTTAGACCTCCCAGGAAAACATACTTCTGTATGGCTGTACATGCATCGTTCACATGATCATTGAAACAAGGAAAATCTGCTTAATAAGTTGTACGGTATAATATTATGACGAAACAAAGTAAAGCTGGATTTCCTGCACCTGTTTCCCAGGCTCTATTTGGAGACTTTCCTCTACTCTTAGGGACTGCATCCTTTATTCTGCTAGAGCAGGAAATTTATGTTCCATATTAAGAAATAAGATTACTTTTCCCAGAAAAAAGTTCAGATACTGAAATATACATACAATTTACTTTTTAGGTTATAGAGAAACATTGTATCACTGTCCTCTTCATACAATTCTGACTTCAAGGAACAAGATTACCAGCACTACACGAAGTCTTTAGGCAACAATTTGTGCAGAAACAAAGTTTTAAATTTTATTAGTGACTGTTTTAAGTTGCATGCTGATGAAAAACTTTTTGCCATCCTCATGATATGATACGGACATAATCATACCAAAGAACCCAAAAGACAAATAAATTGAAAAGGTCTCCAGAGTATGTTCAGATTTACCTTCTATTTACCTCATTATTAACCAAATCACGTCTGTCATGGTCCTCCAACGTCAAAGAGAAATTTCTTTGTTCCTGGCGTAAAAACAAGATATTTTTCAGACTAGGAAAGGCCTCCAGTAAAGAGTTTATAGAGTAAGGTTGTGTACCAATTACCATGTAATACATAATTCAATTGGCTGATCAATTGATGTTGAAGTATGAAAATTCTAGCCATCAAATTAAAAGATTATCCATTCATAACATGCCATCCGTTATGTTGGCTTAAGGTTCTTTTAATTTTTTAGTAGAAAGTTAAAATATTTTCTGACCCCATTCAAGGCTGCAATGTTGCTCTGGATCTTCTGTAAGATAATCCTCAAAGTCAGCATGTCACTCTGCAATGCCTGAAATAACAAATTGAAAGAGAAAAAAATAGCATCAAAGGAAACTGGCCAGCAGATTATAAAATAATCATCTTCCTGAACACCTACTTTTTTCTCTGAAATTAAATTACTTATAATCACATCCTTAGTTGACAGCATTTTCTGAAGGTGAGATTGGTTAAGACAAACCCTTGATAATTAGTCATAAGGACTATGAAATTAAAAGAAGAGAAATCTTTATGATTGCATGGATATTTCTTGCGTCTGAGTTTGGTGGTTGTTTCTAATGGCTGCTGCTTCCAACTGTGCTTCTAGCTCTGAAATGATCTTGTTCTTTCTACAAAACTCTTCTTCAGTATTTTTCAGTTTGTCTTCAAGCTCAGAGATCTTTTCTGCAAAAGATAGCGAAAGTTCAAAGCCATGACAGTTTAAATGTACTATCCAAAAGCCTTATCGATTATGATTCTGACTTCTACAATTTTAATTAGTTAATTCAATGATTAGTTTGAAAATCTTCAAAAAATCAACTCACCTAGTAAACCTTGACAACGAACTATGTGCATTGCTGTCATTATTGAGCTAAATTAATGTTTAATGGTCTTATATTAGTGAACTGTAAACTCTTAAATTAATAGAGTTCAGAGAAAAGAACTCACATTCAGATTAGTAAAAATTTAATTTTACCTATAAATGATTTTTCATATGCAGATACCTGATCCATTTTGCTCCTTAGGCCAGTCACTGAAAAGCAAAAAGATTAAAAAGGAGTACAGACATCTTCCCAACGAACTTAATTGATTTGACTGAATAAATAACTTGCCTACTCCCTCTTTTTCACTCACAAGGTGTTGTACATCATCCACCACTCGCTTGACAGATAATGCTTCCTTTTCGATAGACTCAAACAGAATCGAAAAAGAGTCTATCTTCTCAGATAAAATGGTGAGCTTTCTATCTCTGGCTTCAATTAAGTGTTTTGCTTCATAAATGGATTCCTGGATGTAAATATGCAAACAGCAAACCTACTCACTAAATACAATAACTTAAAATGTTGCACGACTATACTTAGAATTATGGTGACATTTCCAACAGTTACATAATATATGTTGTAGAGAAGTTCAATGGGTTAAGAGTAGGAGAACATAGTACAAAAATAAAGATGAAAAGTGACTCCTTTCAGAAAAAAATAGGATTGCCCCTACGTCATTACAAATTTGAAATCAAGCCCGGAGAACTATGAAAGCTCATATAATAACGGACAATACCTCCCTAGATGGTCATAAACTTCTTAAATGACACCTTGGAGTATGGTTTCGTGACATAGCATATACAAGCTTTCACATACCTCTAAGAATAATAGGTCAGTTTCCAGATCAATCAGAATCAAATAAACACTGAAAATAGGTGCAGAGATGTTTGGGATGATTATTTTCTCTCTTTTTGCTCAAGTAAACAGTTAAGAAATTGCGGTATGGTTTTCACATCATTGTCGTCCATATTTCCAAAAATTTTCATGGCTAAGCCAATTTAAAGCACAATAAGTATGATTAAAGATTCCTTTCAAATAATCTGTCCACGTAATAATAGATTGTTTTAGTCATAAGTCATTAGTCCAAAGAACTATTATAAACTGGAGAAATTTAAAGTCTGCAAACCTCATAAGCATTTATGAAACTTTCTCTAGACTGAAGTAGATTATTTATCGTTGCTTTCAATTCATTTTGTCTGCTTTCGAGCAAAGCATTGTCATTTTGTAGGTAGCTTACCTACAACAACAAGTTTGTACATATAACAGAGGAGAATTTTCATTTGATGGGAAATCTAGCGAGCAATTGATTGAAATTTTGTAGAATTGACAAGGAAAGATCGCAGACCTTTCTCTCCAGTTTTTGCCTGAGATCGTTTGAGGAAGCTAACTCTGTCTCTAATTCCTGGAACTTCCTACAATATTCATCCTCGGTATGCTTTCTATTCTACATTTACGAGCCAGGAATGAGCGCACAAATTCAAAACCGTAACCAAAAGTTGTGACTAGAGATAGAATAGAACAATGATTCAGCGTAACCTGATCTAGAACCAGAATTTTTTCATTCGCTGAGCGTTCTCTTTCCTGCGAAATTGAAACTTCGGCAGTTAGAGAGAAAAAAAGAGAGGACAGTGACAGTGATAATTCAATCTTACTCGGAGATCTCGAACTTCAGGGATTAAGGCCCGGAGTTGAAGCTTGAATTTGGACAGTTTAAGCAGCTCCATTTTCTCCCCGACTCTCCCAAGCAGATGCTTTGCCGTCCCGTTCCCGTTCTCCTTCCCCTGTTCTTACGCTTGCACCTCGAATTCAGTCTTCATTTCCCGCCATCGTTAAGACTTGTTGTTTGTCCTACCCTTTAGAGACGGGGGGTATCAACGTCATTACAATCTAATTTTTCAAAACTTGGAAGATTGACAGAAAATAATATATTTAAATAAAATCTTTTTTTAATATATATTTTTACATTTATCTTCAAAATCAAACATGCAAACTCCTAACTTTTGACCAGAACGAACTTAAGGTTATACTCTATCACGACCCATAACGGATGTCAAATAGAACGAAGAACAATTTAACATATATAAAGGATTGAATTGCTCGATTCTTTATCTTAATAAATTAAATTCAACATTAGAAGACTTGTAAAGATTAAAAGCCAATGCCCAATAATATTAGGACAAAATTGAAGTTCAAATGTGATATCAAAGATAGAGTGATCATGCTAATATAATAAATTGTACAAAATAAGAAAATAACAAGGAAGTTCAACTAAAAATATAAAGTACTAACAAATGTCCTATTTCACCAATTAAAGCTATATTTGAAGAAAATGAAACTGCTAAAGGAAATAAAGTTGCCGAATCCATTTTTGCGCTAGTTGCTTTAAATCCTCCCGACTAAAATCTGAAAAAGAATGTCATTAGGGAGAGTTGACTAAATTCAGTAGGGATTAACGTTCATATATAACAATAAGTATGAAAGAACAAATACGCACGCCAATTTAAAATATTTTACATAGAAAAATCTAAATAGAATATGTTCCATATGACAAGTATCAAAACCTTCTACTAATGGTTAAGTACATGCCTAAAATACGTCACTAGTAAATAATATGAAAATAAAACTATTCACGGACTCTAAACACACTATGTCATAGACATATACAATAAAAAAGACAATACTCAACAGTCGCATAGCTACATACAACCTTAATCAAGTTTAAGGTTTTGTGCCCATAGACATGACACTTACAATGTCCCATTATTCTAGTTCACACACAAACACATCATTCTTGGTCAAATGTGGGTAATAAAATGAGACTCCCACGTGGATCGACAAAACTTGGTTTCCACGACCAAGATGATCAATAAAATAATGTCCATGATAAATCACGTCAAGTTAAAATCATATATATAATATAAAAACTGATTAGTCATAAAGCAGAACACGTTATTTTATATGAGAATATGTCTCAAAAATAATTTTTTAGAAAACAATGTAATGTCGAAAATGAAAATAAATCTCTAACTCAACCGAGCCTACCAAAGCCAACTCAAAAATTCGAGGAAGTCTAATAAATGAATTATTTCTCGGTACCTATCATATATATCATTATCAATAGGTTTCCAATACTCTCAAAAAGTTTGTTGGAACCCACAATCAGAATGAGAATCAGTTAGCTTAAGAATATTAAGCTTAATTGTTTTGATGATGATTTATTAATTCAATGATAAGTTGTTTATAATGTAAATGTGACTAAAGTTTTTCAATGTTTAAGTTATCAATATTTTTAATTGGAAATACCTTGTGAAATGGGTTTTTAATATTCTAACATGTGCATTAAAGTTTTGTAGTGATTGATGTAAGGTGTGGATGAAGAAAATAAAAGGAAGTGCAAAATCAAAGGAAGTGGTCAACCATTTAACTGATAGTGCTGTTGTAAAACACGCGGTCGACCAAATGGAAAATGGTCGACTGGAAAATAGTACAGAACACTTTGCATTCTGGAACACAGGGAAAAATGGTCGACCAACAAGGTAGAAATAGTCGACCGATTTTGTTCACAATGTGCTTGTCAAAAACGTAGTGGACCAAAAGAAAAATGGTCGACCAAAAAATATTACAAGGTACTCCCATTTTTTGAAGCAGTGAAAATCGGTCGACTAGCAAAAAAATGGTTGACAAACCTGAAGAAAATGGTCAACCCATGAAGAGAAGAAATGTTGTAACGGTCAAATGGCAGTTGACCAAATTGGTTGTGTGGTCGACCGCAAAGCAGCCTAGCTGAAGACATCTATAAATAGATGAAGACTTCGAGTGGAAAACCTCCTTGATCAATTTGTTAAAGACAAAGTGTTGCCAAATTGTGTGATCAATTTAACCTACTTACCATTGTGTAAGAGACTCATTTGTTGTGTAATCTTTGGAGTTATCTATATTGAGAGTGAGAGTTTATCGTATTGAAATTTGTAAATGAACAATCACTTGTAGAATGTGTGTAATATCCCAAAATTTTGTTCTGCTAAGCATATGACTTATGTGATAATTCTGGAGGTATTAGGAGTTGTAATGAATAATTAAGGTATTGGTCAAAAGAAACATATTTGGAAGAAGTGAATTATGATGCTCAGAATTATATTCATATTAAGCTTAGGAGGATGATTTAGGATTTATTGGAATTAACTTAGGTAATTTAAGATATTAGTCAAGTGAATTATGATATCCGAATTATGTCCATACTTAGTTTAGTGAAAAGATTAAGGTTATTGGAGAACTATTCGGTGACATTTGAAATTAGACAGGATGACAATAGAATTAGATTAATGATATATAGTCAGTGAAATTGGATATGAAGAATAAAAGCTTTTATTTAAAGTATTGATAAGAGAAAATATATTTGGATATATTGGAGAGAATAAAGTGAATGAGACATTTTGAATAATTTGGAAATTTAGGTTTGAATAGTTTGGAAAGGTGATATATTAAGGCTATATATATATATATATATATATATTATTGATGTATTGAAAACGTATATTTGAAGAAGAAAGTATGCGGCAGACGATCGATTTGGAGTGCCAACTGATCGTCCAAAGCATCGATCATTTGGCACGATCGGTCAGTAATTTGGAGTGCAGTTGATCGATGAGAATAGCGGTCAATCGTCTGAAGGGGAACCGATCGACCGGTGAATTGGATAGTTGCTGGAAATGGAAACGCGTCACCTGGAAGCTTCTATGTTTACATTGGACGCATTTGGATGATGAAAGGCTACGTCCCTTGCCTCTTCGCCTTCAGATGGTCGCTGAAGGGTTGGGGATGGTGGTCTATAAATAAGAATGACTGAAGACTGCTAATGAATTTTACAAACCGTGGAGAAACTTTGATAGCAGACAATGAGGAAGGAGGAAGCATTCTATGATTTTGAGTAAGAAGCAGTTAAAGGATTGGAAAGTGGGTGCTGTGAGAAATAGGAGAGTATGACTGAGAGGGTTCTTGAGGGAGTTTTGATAGAGAAGAAAAATTGAGGGTGGTTGAACTGCTGGCTAAGGTTTGAAGTCTTTGGAGTTCTGAAAACCGTGAGGAACTGTGAGTTATATTGGACGACAGGAAAACCAAGTGAAGGTGCTTCTGAAGCTATGAGGGTGGAGGTGTGCTTCTGCGTTCGTAAGAGGAGCAAACTGTAGTTGAATTTCTGGAAGGAAAAAGAAAAGTTATGGAAAAGAGAAAGTAACATTCAAGAACTTCACTTCTTTGGGTGGTAAGCGTTGTTCTATTATGGATATTTATGCTAGGTTTATGCACTAGTTTGATAGATATGTCAAGACTACTTTGGGATCAGTATGTTATTGGTTTGATTACTCTAAGCTAAATAATAGAGTTTTGTTGAATGAAGATATTGGTTTACATATTCTCTGTTAATAGGTTTTACCGTATGAAATTATTAGAAAAGGTGGTTCAATTGAATTAAATTTAATCCTGTTGCTTAAATGAAACTATATGGGTGGATGTTTGGTTTGAATTCATTGCCAAGACTATGAAAATATGTTAGTTTAATAATTTGAGTTATTAGTCTGTTAAGTTGGATAAACTCTGTTAAGTTGCTCATATTTAGGTGTTGTTACTCTATAGATAGATGGTAAGTTTAGGAAAGAATATTTTCTTATATATTAGTCGTAAAATTATTATCGATAAGTTTAGATTGAGGAGATCTATTAAGCAATGATATGCTTGTAGTTGTAGTTGGGGATTCGGTTGTTTGAGGATTTTTATTGATGCTTATATGCTTACTAATCAATAGGTATTGAAGAGAAGAAATTGTAAACACTATAACTCGCTAAGGACTCCAGGAAAGTGATACTACATGTGTTTTGTCTGAAAGGACCTACATCACGAGAATTAGGGTTTGTTTGTTTGCTTGATTATTTGAATTGTATGTTTATTAGATTTAGGTTCAGCTCCTTCGTTAGGAATGAATCACATTTTGAGATGATCAAGGAACACGTTAAATAGGATTGTATGTGCACAACAACGTTAACACTTGGAATCCTAAAGTATATGAAAGTGAATAAACGTAAATAGGTGGTTCGAGATGTGGGTTCTTGAGTGGGTCGCCTAGGTGTGTGCCACGGGATGGCTGCCTTGTGCATAAATCGCTCTATCTTGTCAAGTTGACATCTTTAACACTTGGATGGGTAACTGGAACTAAATGAAAACAGAAATGAATAATCGTAAATAGGTGGTTGGAGATGTGGGTTCTTGAGTTGGTCACCTAGGTGTGTGTCATGGGATGGCCGCCTTATGCATAAACTGCTCTACATTGTCAAGTTAACATCTCTAACACTTAGATGGATAACTGGAACTAAATGGAAACATAATAGTAACAGAATTAAACGGAATATACGTAAATAGTTATTTTTGTGGTTCGGTTGGATACTCTCAATTAGAAACATAATAAATAATAGTAAAAGACAAGAACAATAACAATAAGCAAAACATAAAACTTAGTACAGACTTTAAGAGTTGTATGTGTATTTCATGTTTTTCGTTTGTACTGCTTACTGAGCTTTAGGCTCATAGTTAGGTCCTGTGATTGTAGATAAGGAGCTGATAATTGGATAAAGCTGATAAAGAACATAGCTGATGGAGTATTGTCAGGTTGGGCGTTTGTGCTGTTGGCGACATTGACCTTGGGGGTTATGGCTCACAGAAATGGAATAAACTTGTTTACTTGTTTTAAGTGATTCAAAATACTATCAAGTGTTATTGGCTTTAAATGGTTTTAAATAAATGTTTTAGCGATGCTTGTTTAAATAGTTTTTAAACTATTGGTTTGTGGTATTTATATGGTTAAGACTTCCGTTGTATGTTTACTCTAGTTTTCCCTCACGAGTGTTTTAAAGGAAAAAAATTTTTATATGGTAAAAAGTTACGGGATGCTACAATGTGAGAGATAGTGAGCCCGTTGTAATGTTATATTGACGCCCTTGAAGTTCAATCAAGTGTAACCCATGAGGTTGATGTGAAAGGCCTTCAAGGAGGAGCCTTGAAGTGTGGACGTAGGCGTGCTTTGTCAAACCGCATTAACAACTCGTTTTCATATTGCTCTTCCTTATCTTTTATTGTTCTTAGCTATTGCATCGATTAGTTATCAAATTTGTGTTAAATGTCTTAAATCAACTTAACTAATTTGGCGATATTAATCACTTGAAAAAGTTTTTAAAAACCTAATTCACCCCCATCTTAGGTTATTTCGATCCTACAATTGGTATCAGAGCCTCGTTTGTAACTTTATTGTGATTAATTGTTAAGTGTCTATTTGATAAATATTTATGGCTTTCAACTTAAACAATATGCATGTAGAAGGACAATCTATTTCTAGGTCGCCCTTCTTTGATGGAAATGACTATACATATTGGAAAGTAAGAATGAGAATTTTCATTCAATCTATTGATTATGATTTATGGAATATTATTGAAAATGGACCACATATACATGTTAAGATTGAAAATGAAATTAGTATTCCAAAATCTTCTACAAAACTTGATGATTTGGATAAACGCAAATTGAGTACGAATGCAAAAGCTATTAACACCCTATATTATGCTTTAAATCGTGATGAATTTAATAGGATACAAGCTTGTGATAGTACTTTTGAAATATGGAAATTACTTGAAATTACTCATGAAGGAACTAATCAAGTTAAAGAAAGTAAAATGAGCATGCTTATGCATGAGTATGAATTATTTGTCATGGATAACAATGAAACCATTAGCCAAATATTTATTCGTTTCACTAACATTACTAATGGTTTAAAAGTTCTTAGTAGAGTTTATCCTAACAAAGAACTTGTTAAAAAAATTCTTTGATGTTTACCAAGAGTATGACAACCAAAGGTAACGACAATTCAAGAGGCCCATGATCTAAAGGTCTTCAAAATGGAAGAACTCATAGGCTCACTCATGACACATGAGGTCACCATGAAAGCCAATGAGAAGGAAGAGCTCAAAGAGAAGGAAATCTCTAAGAAGAAAACTATAGCCCTCAAAGTCCCCTCAAGCAAACAAAGCGGATCCAAAAATGAAGAAGAAGACAATGAGGAAATAGCCTTCGTGACTCGAAAGTTCAACAAATTCCTCCAAAGAAAAAAATGGCAAGGAAGGAGAAACTTCAAGAAAGAGCGGCCAAAGAAAGAAAAGGAAATAACATGCTTCGAATGTGGAAAGTCGGGACACATCAAATCTAAATATCCTCAAGCAAAGAAGACACAAAGGTCTTAAAAAAGAAAGCATTCAAAGCAACATGGGATGATAATGGTGAAGAATCATCATCTAGAAGTGAGGAAGTAGCAAACATGTACTTCATGGCAAAAGAAAATGAGATACATGACTCATTTAGTGATATAGATGATAATATTGATGATTATGATTTTATGGATGCATTTGATAAATTACATGAACAATTTAACATGCTTAAATCAAAGTATAAACTATTAAAAAAGGAAAATAAAAATATTGTGAAAAAGCATGTTAGTGTAGTTCAAGTTTTTTAAAATGAAATTAGCAAATTGAAAACTAAGAATAATAAATTAAGTGCAATAGTTCTTAAATTCACAAGTGGTAGCAAAACTCTGAACATGCTTCTTGGGCAACAAAAAGTAACATTTGATAAAGTCAGATTAGGATATCAATCTTTTCAAAAGAAAAAAACCTATAAGAATTTCTTTGTTAAACCATCTACTTGTTATACATGCAACTCAATATGACATAAATCATTTTCTTGTCTATCAAAATTATATGACAAAAAGAAAGTTTCTAAATTTATATGGGTTCCAAAAGAAACCAAAACTAATTCTCAAGGACCCAAAATGATTTGGGTACCTAAGATATCAAACTAAATTTTGTTTGTAGGATGGAGACTCTTTCGTAAAGGATGAATAGTTTTTGGATAGCGGATGTTCAAGACACATGACAAAAGACTCCTCAAGATTTACCTTCATCAAGAAAAAGAAAGAAAATGTGACATTTGGAGGAAATCAAAATGGCAAAATAGTTGGTATAAAAAATATAGGTAATCCTTCAACTCCTTTCATTGAAGATGTTTTATTAGTTGATGGATTAAAGAATAATTTACTAAGTATTAGCCAACTATGTGATAAAGGTTATAAAGTGATTTTTGAATCTAAAGTTTGTATGATTGAGGATAGTTCCAATGTAAAAATTTTGTTTATGGGTTATAGATAAGAAAATATATATTTCATTGATTTGAATAGTATTTTATGTTATGATGAAATATGTTTGACTACAAATTTATCTAGGGATTGTTGGTCTTGGCATAGAAGATTAGGATGTAGGGATAGATACCTTAACTAAGATCTCTAGAAACAATCTTGTGAGGGGTTTACCCAAATTATCCTTTGAAAATGATAAAATTTGTGACGTTTGTCAAATGGGGAAGCAAAAAAAAAGTTAGTTTGCTTCTAAACATTTCATCTCATCTTCCAAACCTCTTCAATTACTTCATATGGATATTTTTGGTCAATCTAAGACTTCTAGCTTAGGAGGGAAACACTATGCTTATGTCATTGTAGATGATTTCTCCAGGTTCACTTGGGTTTTCTTTCTAAGGACAAAGGATGAGACCTTTGAAGTATTCTCTAGCTTTAGAAAGAAAGTTCAAAATGAGAAGGAACTTAATATTATTAAAATTAGAAGTGATCATGGAGGTGAGTTCAAAAATGAGAATTTTGAAGGATTATGTCAAAAGTATGACATAAGCACAACTTCTCGTCTCCAAGAACCCTTCAACAAAATGGAGTTGTTGAGAGAAAAATAGATCTCTTCAAGAACTAGCTCGCACAATGCTTAACGAGAATGATCTTCCAAAATATTTTTGGGAGAAAGTCTGTAACATCCCATAATTTTTTCCAAATAAAAATTTTGTTTTCTTTATAAAACACTCGTGATGGAAAACCAGATTAATAAACATATAGCAGAAGTCTGAGAGTAAACATACATCGGAAGTCTTTTACATTTAAATATCACAAACTAATTGTTTAAATAAACACTTAAACACACATTAACTTAAAACATTTATTTGAAGTCATAAAACACTTAAAAGCTTTTAAAACATTTAAATACATTTATTTCATTTCTGTGAGCCATAACTCAAGGTCAATGTCGCCAATAGCACAAACGCCAAAACCTGGCAATACTCCATCAGTTACGTCCTTTAATAGCTTTATCCAATCATCGGCTCCTGACCTACATCAACGAGACTTAACTATGAGCTCAAAGCTCAATAAGTGGTATAAACATAAAACTTAAATACTCATTCATCTCTTAAAGTCTATACTAGGTTTTCTGTTTTGCTTATCTGTTACTGTTCCTGTCTTTTACTCTTATTTCTTCTGTCTCTATGCCGGGGTATCAAACCGGTCCACAAAAAACAGTTACTTATCTATGGTTTTTGTGTCGGGCATAACTAACCGATCCACAAAAACAACTACTTACATATCTTACTGTTAAATTATGTTGTTTGATACCGTTTCTGTCTTTTACTGTTGCTTAATCCGTTTATGTGCCAGGCGTATACAACCAGACCATACAAACATCTGTTTACTTATCTTTACTTCTGTGCCGGGCATAACCAAACGGACCACAGCTATTTACGTATATTCCATTTTCGTGTACTAGGATTTCAAGTCTTAACATTGTTATGAAGATACAATCCTATTTAACGTGTTCCTCAATCGTATCCTTACAACGTGATCCATCCTAGTTAAGGAACTAAACTTAATCTATAAACATACAATTTATAACAAACAATTTAACAAACAATAAACACCCCCTAATTCCCGTGATGTAGGCCCTTTCGGGCAAAACACATGCAATACCACTTACTTGAAGTCCTTAGCTTTAATGGGTTAACACTTAGAATTATCCTTCGCTAAACCTATTCATTAACCATAGCAATTCAAGAAACTCAGCATTAATGGAATAATCATCAATCCTAATTTGATAGATTAATTTCCTAATAGTGTATAACTTCACCATTATGTACAACAAAATAATTCCTCCACCTCAACTATCAGAATGTGGAGTTCCAACCCTATTTTTCAACTAATATACATAATACTTCCAATTACTTAATATTTCCTAATTATTCCAATTCTATCATCCAACTACTCAACCCAACAATAACAGTAGTGGCTATCAAAGAAGAAACAATACAATAATGAAGCCTTAATCAATATAGTGTCATTATCAAAGAGACACCTCTAGAACATCACTTATAAGAACAACTCTTATTTTGTCCAACAAGATGCTTATATCCATATATCCAATAAAACCCATCAGATAGTATATTAACAATATTGACAATATTTCCAGAACTTTCTTAACAGCTCCCAATAAAATCTATAGGAGATGAAATAGTTTAGCTTACCAGAAGACTCCAAACATGAACAATCCAGTAGCTTAAATCCACCTTTCCTCACTATTTTTCCCATGTGATAATCACCAAATAATTCTCACAAAACTCTAGAATATTCTCACAGTTTTCTCACAGAATCAGGACCTCACAATTCTCGGTTTCCTTTATGTGAAATTACACCCTTCATAGACTCTCCTCAAACCCTTCAGAAACCGTCACTGCTTCATACTTTTTCCAAAGCATATCATTTGGAATACCACGGACTCTCCTTACAGTTTGCATCTCACTTTTCTTCACAAACTTTCAAAACTTCAACCACTTTCTTGTGTATTTCCTCATTCCTCTAGAAAAAACATTAACCCACATCAAACCGTTACTCTCTCATGCTCAATCTCTTCTCTTAGACTCTCTCAAGTATCACAGCTCTTTATCACAGTTCGCTCAACAATTTGGAAAAGCTACCATATAGTTTTTCGTCCTCTCTGAAACGTTGTCCACTCATCTTAAATTTATAAGCCACGACCACCGACCCTTCAACGTCTGTCCGCGTGAAGAAAGAAGGCCAAGAGTGGTAACTCATCAATTATCAACAACTCATCAACGTCCAAACGCATATAACGTCTATCCACTTCAACTTTAGACGCATTTGATGACGTCTCCTATGATTCCAGGCGTTGGTTAAACCTTCCAGATCACGTTCAATAAATGGCCTTCATAAATGGCACATGATCGAGGTGGACATTCTCCTCTCCATGGCAAACGATTGCCAACCATCCATCAAAAAACTCCAATGTTTCACGCCGGTTGATCAATGTCGGTTGATCGACACCTCTTCGATCGACCACCGAATCCAAACCCCTTATTTTCGTTTAATTCTTTAGATTATTCATATATATATATATATATATATATATATATATATATATATATATATATAT
>CM039478.1:17817237-18030406 GCA_022433065.1 Begonia loranthoides
TATATATATATATATATATATATATATATATATATATATATATATATTCACTTTTCCAAGTCACCCAAATCTCAACGTATACCAAATGTTTCACCATTCCTTCTTCACATTATTCCTCACTAAATCCAGTATGCCCTAACATAGTATAAATCCTATACCTTCAACCTTATTATATCCAAGTATATTTTCTCTTATTCATTCCACTGACTATCAATCCAGTTGATGTCATCTTATCTAACTCAAATATCATCAAACAATTCTCCAATTAATCACAATCCTTCCCATAAGCTAAATAATTTAGGTATTGAGGTTCACTTTATCCAAATTTGTTTCACCTGACTAATACCTTAATCATCCATTTAGCTCCAACAACCTCAGAATTATCACTTAAGCTATGCTTTCAACTCAACAAAAATTTGGGATATTATAAAGCCGTTGCAATGGCTTACTATGTTCTTAGTCGTGTTTCTATTTGACTATCCTTAGAAAAGACCCCTTATGAGCTTTGGAATGGTAAAACTCCAAATGTAAGCTATTTTAGAGCTTTTGGTTGTAAATGTTTCATCTTGAACACAAAAGAAACCTAGGTAAATTCAACTCCAAAACAGACTATGGGATTTTCCTAAGATACTCTTCATCTAGTAAAACCTATAAGATATTCAACAAAAGGACTTTGGTTGTGGAGAAATCCATGAACATCACATTTGATGAATCCATTCCTCCATCAAAACATGAGAAATCAATCAATGATCTAGAAAATAAAATAGAATCCCTTAATCTAGAAGAAAAGAGATTGACACTCTTGAAAGTCCTCCTAAAGAATCTCAAGTAAAGCCTATAGAAGGAACCTCAATTGAGAATATCCATGATGACCTACCCAAGGATTGAAGATATTCTAAAAGTCATCTCATTGTCGATAGTCTTGGTGATCCCAACTTAGGGGTTAAGACTAGATCCTCTCTTAGGAATTTGTGCGCCAATATAGCCTTTATTTCCCAAATAGAACCTGAAAACTTTGACAAAGCCAAAATTGATAAACATTGGATTATGCCCATGTAAGATGAATTAAATCAATTCGAAAGGAACAAAGTTTGGGAACTTGTTCCAAGGCCAAAAGATGATTCAATGATTGGAAGCAAATGGGTGTTTAAAAACAAATTGGATGAAAGTGGCTTAGTAATTAGAAATAAAGCTAGACTTGTTGCAAATGGGTATAATCAAGAGAAATAAATTGATTTCGAGGAAACCTTTGCACCTATAGCTTGATTAGAATCCATACGCATGCTCTTAGCATTTGCATGCTTCAATAATTTCACTCTCTGCCAAATAAACATAAAAAGTGCCTTTCTTAATGGGTACATCATGAAAGAAGTATACGAGAGAAACCATTAGGTTTTGAGCTTCATGACAAACTTGACTACACATATAAGCTCAATAAAGTGCTTTATGGTCTAAAACAAGCTCTAAGAGCTTGGTATGAAAGATTGAGCAACTTCCTTAAAAAAGAGACTTTAATATTGGAAAAATTGATTCAACCCTTTTTTATCAAGCACAAACTTGAAGACATAATCATTGTGCAAATCTATGTTTATGATATTATTTTTGGTGCCACCAATGACACACTTTATGAAGAATTCACCGACCTAATGGAAAGTGAATTTGAAATGAGTATGATGAGAGAATGAAGATTTTTTCTTGGTCTACAGATTAGACAATTCCAAGAAGGAATCTTCTTAAATAAAGAAAAATATGTCAATGAACTCATCAAATGATTTGATATGGACACATCCAAATCATCAAAAACTCCTATGAGCACATCCACTAAACTAGATAAAGATAAAAATGAAAAGGGTATGGATATAAAGAAATATCATGGAATGATTGAATCTAAATTATAGTTAATAGTATGTAGACCCAATATTCTCTTTAGTGTGTAAGATTTGAAACTTCTCCTAAAGAATCTCATTTAAATGCTATTAAAAGAATATTCAAATATTTAAGTGGGACAAGTAGTTTAGGATTATGGTATCCTAAATGAACATCTTTTGATTTGGTGGGATATACCGACTCTGACTACGTAGGTAGTCTAGTCGATAGAAAGAGCACATGTGGAACATGTCAATTTCTTGGAGAATCCCTAGTTTCATGGTTTTCTAAGAAACAAAATTTGGTTGCTCTCTCTATGGCCATGAGTGAATATATAGCAGCCAGAAGTTATCGTACTCA
This sequence comes from Begonia loranthoides, assembly GCA_022433065.1. NCBI lineage: Eukaryota > Viridiplantae > Streptophyta > Magnoliopsida > Cucurbitales > Begoniaceae > Begonia > Begonia loranthoides. The sequence continues at coordinate 17,819,464 of CM039478.1, forward strand.
ACTTCTTTCGATGAAACAAACATTAGAAGATTATGATGAATTCTTTGGAAAAATTTCTATTAGGTGTGATAACACAAGTGAAATAAACATTTCCAAAAATCCTATTCAACATTCTTGCACCAAGCACATCGAAATTAGATATCACTTTATCCGTGATGATGTTGCTAAAGGTGATGTCTCTCTAGAGTTTGTAAGTTCTGAAAATCAATTAGTGGACATTTTCACAAAACTTTTGGACGAGAAGACTTTTTGTGGTATAAGAATTCGATTAGAATTGATCCTTGTAGAGTCAACCTAAGCAAAAATGTAAGGAGTATTATTTCTGAAGAAATTTGATCGACCAGCTCCTTTTTGGTCAGCCAAAAATTAAGCAGATTACCCCTTATTTTCGACTTGAAGGATTCGATCGACCGTCCAAAATTTGGTCGACCACAAAATAAGACAAATTACCCCCTGTTTTCCATACGAAGAATTTGGTCAACCATCTAAAATTTGGTCGATTGCTGAATCAATTTAAAAGCCATTTTGGTCGACCTGACCATAATTCACGCGAAAAACTCCGGTTTCTCTAGCAACTCAAGCAATTTTTCCACGCACCCACTGGTTTTTTAACCAACTTTTCATCCTCCTCAGCCTACTCTTCACTGCCTTTTGAAGTTCCTCCACCTATCGTCACCTTTCCCTAACTTGCGTGGTTCTCTCAAATGGTGAATCACATTACGGGAAAATGAAAACGTTTGGGAAACAAAGGTAGCTCCTTTTGACCCCCTGCAGCCATAGAATACTTGTTGAAATTATATATCAATGTCGTTTGTATGGAAAGGTTTGAAAAGGATTTTAAGAATAGGCCATCAATTTTATCAAGGAAAATTTCCTTTTTCGATTTAGCTAGCCTCAATATGGAAGAATTGTATACTCAAATGGGTCTGTATAAACTATTTTGCTTGGATGGTCCGTATATGGAGAATGCTATCCATCTATTTTATGCCAATTTGTTGTATTCTTCGAATCCTATGAAAGTCAAGAGCTATCTCTATGGAAAAGAGATAACATTGACCTGGATTTTGAAGAGGGTGACCAGTGTGAGAAATATTTTAATGGGAATAAGGAACCTAACTTTCTCCAAAGTGATGATGGAGAACTCTTTCTTGAACAAATTCTCAAGAATCCGGATGAGGAAATGATTATCAAAGTCAATGCCAAGGACCTTAACATATAGGCTCGTGTGATTCATCACACCTTGACTTATAACTTGTTGCCCGGGATAGTCATAGGAACCATGACAACTACATGGACTTATATGTACTCGATCGCCTTTATAATGGGACTCCGTTCAATGTGGGGTACATCATTCTTTATCAGATCATTGAGGTCGCGGGCAATGGGTCTAAATCACTTATGTTCAATCTCTTTCTCACCAATTTCTTCCAGTCCACTAACATACTAATCCCTCCTTCCAAGCCATCATTGCCTGTTCAGAGCATGGATATATATACTATTTATACCCTGGGAAGTATGGGTTTTGTGATGGATGATAGTGATAAGTGGATTATTAAACACTCCCATGGTCCATCCTCTTCTGCCTCTCAAGCTGATGTTTTTCCAGGTGATGCTGCCATGCTTGGTCTTCCCTCTGCGTCATTGCTTGCATCTTCATCTTATCCAGCACCACCACCTCGCACATCATCTTCAGCATTGGACCTATCTCGCCTTGAAGGGAAAATGGACATGCATACTGCCTATCTCCTTTCATTTCAGACTCAAGTTTTCTCCAAGCTTGAGGCTATGGATAGGCGCATTGAGAAGTTGTCTCAAGCTGTTTAGACCAATATGTTCACAGAGGTTGTCCCATCCCCTAGTACTCATCTGGATATTCTATCATCATTTGTCCCTCCTCCTCCTTCCACTAATGATGTAGATCATCCAGACATTTAGTCTTTTAGTTTCTCAATTGTATCTATCCTTTACAAACTCTTTAGGTGTAATTGTTTGGATATTTTTTCTCTTTGGATGGTGTTGAACTTGATTTGACCTTATTTTGATGGATGTATGAGGTTATGTCTTGACTATACTCATTTGTTTTGACTGGCTAATGGATAATTGGATTCTGTTGCATATCTATTATGACTGATTTCTTGTTTGATAGCGAAAACAGTGGAGTTTTAAAACAAGGGACACTTTGCCGGATTTCTCTTTAATTGTCCTCTACATATATTGTTTTGATAATGACAAAGAAGGAGAGAGATAATGAATTGCATGAAGGTGAATAAAGTTTTAAATGAGAATATATTAAGGGGGAGCATATACAAAGGGGAGAATTTATTTAAAGTCATGCACGAACATGGGGGGAAATATTTAAACAACTTATAAGAAATTGTCATCATAAAAAAGGGGGAGATTGTTAACTTAAGAGTATTAAGCTTAATTGTTTTGATGATGATTTATTAATTCAATGATAAGTTGTTTATAATGTGAATGTGACTAAAGTTTTTCAATATTTAAGTTATCCTTATTTTTAATTGGAGATACCCTGTGAAATGGGTATTTAGTATTCTAACATGTGTGTTAAAGTTTTGTAGTGATTGATGTAAGTCATGAGATGAAGTGAATAAAAGGAAGTGCAAAATCAAAGGAAGTGGTCGACCATTTACTAATAGTGTTGCTCTCAAAAACATGGTCGACCAAATGAAAAATGGTTGACCGAAAAATAGTATAAAACACTATGCATTCTGGAACACAGGGAAAAATGGTCGACCAACAAAAAGGCAGAAATAATCGATTGATTTTGTTCATAGTGTGCTTGTAAAAAACGTGGTGGACCAAAAGAAAATGGTCGACAGAAAAATATTACAAAGTACTCTGATTTTTTGAAGTAGTGAAAATCGGTCTACCAGCAAAAAAATGGTCGACTGGTGTGGTCAACAAACCTGAAGAAAATGGTTGACCCTTGAAGAGAAGAAATGTTGTAATGGTTAAATGGTGGTCGACTTAATTGGTTGTTGTCAACCGCAAAGCAACCTGGTTGAAGACATCTATAAATAGATGAAGACTCTGAGTGGAAAATCACCTTGAGCAATATATTAAAGACAAAGTGCTGCCAAATTTTGTAATCAATTTAGCCTACTTACCATTGCTTAAGAGATCTCATTCATTGTGTAATCTTTGGAGTTATCCATATTGAGATTGAGGGTTTATCCTGTTGAAATTTGTAAATGAACAATCACTTGTAGAGTGTGTGAGAGGGTGAACCCATTGTAAGGTAAGATTGACGCCCTCGAAGTTCAATCAAGTGTAACTCGTGTAGTTGAAGTGAAAGGATCTTCAAGGAGAAGCCTTGAAGTGCGGACGTAAGCATGCTTTGTCGAACTGCGTTAAAAACTCGGTTTTATATTTCTCTTCCTTGTCTTTTATTGTGCTTAGCTATTGCATCAATTAGTTATCAAATTTGTGTTAAATATCTTAAATCAACTTAACTAACTTGGTGATATTAATCACTTGAAAAAGTTTTTAAAAACCTAATTCACCCCCCTTTTAGGTTATTTCGATCCTACAGAATCAACTCAGAAAGTTCACAAATACAATCTCACATAAATTCGACTTTATAAAAATGGTTACAAAACATGTCCAGTAAACCTATTGAACTATTCGGTCACACTAATTAGTCGACCACAAGACTTGTTCGGCAGAACCGATCGACCCAATAAATTTTGGTACATACCTTCAACGGTTCTAAATTTTTTGTTGTAAAATAATGCCCTAATTTCTTCAATTAAGCACAGATTATACCTATCCTGTAACATCCGAGAAATGTTTGGTATAAAATAATATTTTAATGGTATTCAAGAATTCAAAAATAGATAATTATTGTCGAATTGGGGAAAAGTTGAAATTTTAGTGGAGAAATAAAATGAATGTTTAGTATAAAGTAATATTTTAAGGGTATTCAAGAATTTAAAAATATATAATTGTTGTTGAGTTGGGAAGAATATGAGATTTTAGCAAAGAAATAAAATGAAAATTTTAAAGATATTAAATTATAAGAATTAGGTAAAAATAGGAAATATAGCAGAGGTGGACAACCAAAAGAGGATTGTGTGGTTGATCAATTCAAGGTAAAAACTAGTGTTTGCGGATATTTGAGCAAGGGGTTATGTGTTTGTTGAAGGAAAGGTAGCCGTGGAAGGGAACGTGTTCGTGACAGGTAAGTAACAAGAAAGAAACGTCATTTTTTGACTAAAGGACTTGCGGAGAATGGGTATCTGCGAAAAAGAATGCAACCACAGTGGATAAAAGGAACGCCATTGTTTGACTAAAGGATTCGCGGATAATGTGTATTCATAGAAGAAAATGTGTCCGTAGCGCATAAAATGGGAAAAACATTGTTGGTTTTTGTTGAAGTAGAGTGAAATCATGGAAACATGCTTGTCTATGGCGGATATCCGACATTAGATTGTCTTTGGAAATTTTTGTTCGGGCAGCCGATGTTTTTACGCCTCATAGAGTTAAAACCCTTTTCTTGCTATATTTTTTTTTTTAAAATACATCATACATAAAATATCATGCCTTTAAATCATATAGAACGAAAGTCTTTAAAATAAATCTCTTTTAAAATCCATCATAATAAAACCCATCATAAAAATAAAGGAAAATGACAAATCAACAATCATCCTTTACTGTTAGTGATAAACCAACTATTATTATTTTTTAGCTAACAAATTAACCACTAAACTATGGAAAAATGACGCTGCCAACATCGCTGTCATGTTTGGCGTTAAACGTGATTATGTCGAGTCGTGGCGGTTCGTTTACAAACCGTTGCGGCTCCATAGTTTTAAAAAAATAAGACTACAATTTTCATGAACTGCCGCGGTTTCAAATGAAGCCGCAACGGTGTGTTGATAAACCGCTGTGGTGTCCTATGAAACCGCTGAGGTGTCCTATGAAACCGCTGTGGTGTCCTATGAAACTGCCACGGTTTATCGACACACCACTGCGGCTTCATATGAAACCGCAACGGTTTATCGTGTCTCATTCTTTGATCCTCTGTCATACTACATAAGACTCGATTGTGAGCTCCGACATTTTCACTGCTAAAAACGATATCCCGGGCGAATATTCGGACTCTCAGACCTTCGTTCTACACTGTGCAATCGATACCAATGTATTCTCATGCAAAGAAAATTGTGCTCAAGGGAAAGGGTGGTTCGTCACAAACTCACCCACAACCATAGATAGAAACGACAGACTCAGCCCGTAACGCTGTTGGCTTGCAATTGACCTCGTCGGTCAGCTTCATCGACAGACTTTGCCTCTTGCTCTACCTCTGCCTCTGTCACCTCTGCCTTCACATGCACTGGACTCGCCTCCACCTTCGCACGTGTGGGAATTGAGCCCCACACCCCCACACTAGCCACAGGTCATATTTATGTCTTCCAGGCAGCATTGTCTGGCTTGGGGCCTCGTCCACATTTCGTATTCTATGTTTTCGCGGCCTTCCTGGAAGACTTTTAAATGGTGGTGGGATAATTGGTTCAAGATGCGTCATAGGAGGCCACATGATTTGTCCATTGACGGGACAGACAAAGTGCGAGTACATTGCCATGTATGTTTTCTGGTGATAGCACGCATGCACAAATTCCTTAGGAGATCTCCTCATGAAGTGAATGCACAGGACTACATGGACACACGAGATGCCAATCAAATCCCATCGGTAACAGCTACAAGTACACCTATCCAAATCGACATAGTACTATTTGTTACCATTACTGACCTCAAACTGGGCAGTTCCTAAAAACTGGGGGCACCAGTTTCGACCGAAAAGTTGTAGTTTGGCGTTTCGGTTGTTGAACTATGGACACAAAAGGTCCGTCGAGTGAGCCATCTTTTCATTTTTTTTTTCATGATCCTACCCATGATGCCCTTTGGTATGATCTCGAACATACTTAGAATCAATTTGTCTGGGGCTGGTAGGATGCAAGCGTTGAAAGACTTGTTGAGGTTGTTGTGGCTTATGTCGCACTTGGAGATAGAGCAGAAGGCATGTTTGTCTCAGCATCTCGCATCTATTCCTCGTAGATAGTTGTGGGCCACTGGGTCAAGCAAAAATAACTTCGCCATCTCTTTCTCAAAGTGCCTCTCTGTTGTGGCTCTAGATGGGGCCCACGTTGCATCATTGAACAACATGTTTTTAAATTGTTTTTGAAAATTGCCATACAGGTGTTGGATGTTAAATCGATGGTCTACTTGCCCTGCCACCTCTCTGACAGCTGGCACTAGCTACTACAAAAATTCATAGAATAAGTCAAACATTGGTACAAAACGCATAACATAAACATAGAAGGCAAAAGCAATCAACCGCACCTTTTGTCAGTTAGAAATAATTGTCCACCCATTGGCGCATGGGGTGTTTAGATCCTCGAGCAACAATTCTAAAAACCAGCTCTAATAAGCCTTATTTTCTGCTTCAACCACTGCTACAGCAATCAGAAACATTCCATCGTTCCCGTCGATGGTGACATCAGTGAGCAGCTGGCTCGGAGTCGCTCCCCTCAAGTGGCAACCATCCAAACAAATAATCGGTCTACCACAGTTTTGCAAGGCCATCTTGCATGCAGCTAAGCACATGTACATCCTTTTAAATGAACTCATCTTTAGGTCAACACACACCAAGCTTCCAGGATTAGACCTTCGAATCTCCTCGGCATAGGACCATATGAGCTTGTATTGCTCATTGTCATCCCCTTCGTTAATTTTTTTGGCCGCATTTCTTGCCCTTCTAGAAAGGCTGGGTGTGATGTTGACGTTAAAGTCCTTCTTGACTGTCTCAATCATGGAAGAAAGGTCATAGTCGGCCTCACTTTTAAATCTGTCCAAATAATGCGCTGCCACCCATTTGGTAGAGGTATGGTGGTTTTCCATCTTTCTTGAGCAAGTGTGAACGTCATTGTAGCACTTTATTCGAAACGTCATTTCACCTTGCATTTTTAGGCGTGCAGCCACCATGTGCATCCTTCTTGTCAGGCAACCTTCAACCAATGTGCGTCATTGTGAGTGAATTTTATCCCGTATCCATTCTTCATCGCATGATCGACAATTTCTTCTCTAATTTTATTCAGTAACCTATACTTTTTGTCAAGCCCCCCCATACCAACGAAGGTACATTCTACTTGTGGTGGGCACCTAGGCCTACTCTCGGCCATGTTCTTGTCTTCGTCACTACTGGATTCACATAATGAATGGAGCTCCTCCTTGTGTAGAGTTGCCGAGATGGAATGCAGCACTATAGTAGCTTTGTCTCTAATTCCATGTACCTCATTGGCAAAAAATGTTGTTGTGGGCCCCACTTCAACTTGACGGTTAATAACAAATTCCTCAACACTCAAAACGCCATTTGGTTTTCAACAAATTCTTCAACTTTGCCAAAATGCAGTTCACTTCAGCTCTTAGAAATCTCTAGGGTTCGCTAATCACTGACAAAATGTCTGAGAAAATCATGAGAAGTGTACTGTGTATTTGTACAAGGTGAAAGAGGCACGTTGAACCGTGGTGGTTCATCTAGTAAACCGCAACGGTGTGACAATAATCCGTGGCAGTTTCATATTAAGCCGTCGCGATGTATTGTCACACCGCTGTGGTTTACTAGATGAACCGCAGTGTATACTCCAAAAATATTTTCCTGTGTAGTCGATGTATTGTATAATATATATATATCATGTTGCATGACGGTACGCATTGATTTATATTAGGAACATATGGGGTTGATATTGGGGAATAATTGAAGTGTGAAAATTTAATGAAAAATGTATAACTAGACAATTTGGACGCATGCGGACAACATGCGGACGAGATATTGCATCCGAAAACGTGTTGTGCATCATCCATGGTATTTGGGACGATATAAGACGAGGTTCTGCATCCAAATTTGTCATTTTGGATGAGGCCAGACGAACACGGACAACAACGGACAATGGAAGTTCGAATCTATACAAGTTTTGGATAGTTTCAGACGAATGGTGCAAACTCCTTCCTTCGTCCAAAAACACAATTACGATGGGTGCAGACGATTACGGACGATTGCGGACGTTGAGTGTTTTGAATCTGTACAATTTTTGGATAGTTTTGGACGCACGCGGATGAATGGTGAGGACTCCTTCCTTTGTCTGAAAACGCTATTCGAATGAATGCGAACGGGGCAAGGATGCTTCCCCTCGTCCGAAAGGTCAAAATTAACTAAGAAATCCATTTAAATCTGACGCTCTCTCTCTCTCTCTCATTTTCATTTTCCCTGTCAATTTTTCTTCCTCCTGCGATATGTCTCCTCTCCTTGAAGCTTTCTATGTGGCTCCCTAGCAATGGACCTCCCTCCCTTGGCGTGGGTGATCGCCGCTTCACCGCTTCTCCCTGCAGCAGAAGCTTATCCTTTGTTCTCTCTCTCCATCTGTCTCTAAGACGCGGATGTGGGCTGCATCTGGAATTCTAGTATGTGATTGAAGCGTTAGGTGAGTGCTTGAAGTGAGAAATTTTGTTTCCTCTTGTGTGAAACGTGTGTCCCTGTGAATTAGAGTTGTTGGAGTGTTTTGCTGCTGGGAACTTCCTGGCGTGGCTACTCTGTCCAAATTTCGATGGCTATTGTGTGAGGATTTCTACTCTGGCATCAAAGGTAAGAATTGTGATGTAGTTGGCTAGTGGAGGCCCTACATCACGGGTATTGATTGTTTGATTTTTATCTTGGTTGTTGTTGCAAAAATATCGATTATTTGCCTTGAGTTCCCTACTGTGAATTAACATCATGCTGTTAGGCAAATGACGAAATTAATTGGATGAGAGCTGATGTATATAACATGAATATTGAGGTTTGACTATTGTTGTTATGGGTCAATTATACTCTAGACTTGTTGGACTGTAAATTTCTGTTGTGCCCTATTGGTTTGAAAAACTGTTGTGTAAGTAGTTGGAATACCTACATGTGCTCTTGAAGGATAATAACTACTCTGTTGTTGGGGATTAATGTTTTTATTGATGTAAATACTTGCAAAAATTGTTAACAATAATTATATAGGCTTACTGCTTTGAATCCTTGTTGTTAAAGGTTGATAGGCTGCTACCCTTGCATTTTGTTTTGGTGAACTGCCATTATTGTTAAAACACTACTAATAAAGAAATTTGAAGGCTGTTAATAGACACTGTCATTTTGTTGAGAAAGTAACTCGGGTTCCTTGTCAAACCAAACACACGAGTTATCCCTTGAAGATTACACTACTAGTGAATGTTTAGCTTAATCAATGATCCCTCTTTGTCTTTAAATTGCTCGCCATGAGCGATTAATATTGTTGTGCAATCTCTTCATATTATGTGAGTTAGTTATATTTGACATCCATGCATCATACTTAGGATTTATGAAATTGTAAGCATATTGTATGTCATACCTAATATATGCAAATAGGCGTGTGGGGGTTCGGGAGATCAGTGACTTTCCATCGGTAGGTTACTCTCACATAGGAAGCGGTGAGGTATGAGTTAGCTACATGGAATCTAGGGTTCATTCTTCTCCCGTGTGTAAATCCCTACCGTCTTTAACAAAGGAGTGGTTACCAGCATATGAAACACCCTCGATGGATATACCTCTTTGTCGGAGTGATATGTTAGGCCATATGACCGTAGGGTGTAGCTCACTCTCTGCTTTCATAAGGGATATGACTCTTTTCTATAATGCATAGTATGATCATGCATAACACTTACATTGCATTTCCTTCTGATTCTTGCTGGGTATTAGGCTCATTGTTTTCCCTGTGATGTAGATGACATTTTTTATGCTTGTGATGTACCAGTCGAGGAGGAGGTGTTTCAGGATGATCCCTTGGGTTATCAGCCGATTTGACCTGATGGTTGTGGCTCACCAGGTGTTAGGTATTTTGGTATTATTATCATCTCGTTTTGAAAAGTTGTAAACGATCTGTAGACATAGACTTTTGTAGAAAAACTTAAACTTTGTTTTGAAATCTCATTATCTATTCCACGTAATTTACTCTGATGTGTTTTCTTGAAATTGAAATTGGTCGCCTTGAATTATGGATGTTGAATAAATTAAACAAAAAACTTTTATATGGCGAATTTTTTTAAAAGAAAAATAGTTTTAAATAAACGGGCCGTTACACACGGTGGTTCATGAAAATTGTAGTCTTATTTTTTTACAACTATGGAGTTGTGTCGGTTTGTACACGAACTGCTGCAGCTCGACATCATCACGTTTAACGACAAACATGACAGAGATGTTGGTGGTGTCATTTTTTCATAGTTCAGTGGTTAATTTGTTAGCAAAAAAAAGGACAATGCTTGGTTTGTCACTAATAGTAAAGGATAATGGTTGATTTGTCATTTTCCCTAAAAATAAACATTATAAAAATGTTTCTGTTTAAATTCTAACAATAATAAATGTAACTTTTGATAAAAGTCTTCATAACACGTTGTTAAAATCTTTCTTTCCTTAAATTCTCATCCACGAGTCAATTTCACTTTGACAACGGTTTAGCTTCGCCCTTGAGAATTCCTCTTCAACTGCGCTATCAATTGTTTCTATCATCATGTTTCTCAATAATTCAATTGTTATCTACAGACAAAGTTCAAACTATGAGTCTGGCACTCAGTGAGAAATGCATAAATATGACATGAACATGAAATGCAACTTTTCATAAAAATATAAGTTTTTCATTTTTAGTCAACGTTCTTTTCTTTTCTTCCACTTAACAATCTAGTCGTTGTGGGTAATTCAGTATAGGTGAGAGAGTGACACCATTTGGTCCATCTTATATGGGAAAGTCAACTCGAACCCTGCCGACAACGACTATTTACGTTTATTCAATCTGTAACGCCCCGATCTTAATTTTTTTTCTCTTAAAATGTTGCACATATTTTCTTTAGAAAGTGCATAAAATTCAAACTTTGCTTTTAGTCACATTCTTAATGTTGCATAGCGGAAGAATTTTATTCTTAAAACTATTTGAAAAGACGATAAATAAAATTATTTTCTTTAAAAATAGTAAACATTTTACGACTCGAAAGCCAATTACAATATGTTTTATTTTACCCATTAGCTTAGTTAGCCTCAAGGTTCATGTAACGACCCGAGTTTTTATTTTCCTTAAAATATTGTGAAATTTAAAAATTTTCTTTTATAAAACATTGGAAGACTTTTTATAAAACTCGATCATTAAATTCTTCACTTAAACCTTTTTATAAATTACAGCAGAAGTAATAGTTTTTTTTTCATTTATAATCAAACACTTTGCATTATTAAAACGATAATTACTTTTTAGAAAATATAGTAGAAGACTTATTATTTAAACAAAACACTTAAGAATATAAATTAATTATATTATAAAATCTTTTACAATTTTTTTCCATTTAACTTCTTTTAAACCAGCCAACCACAAGACTCGCGCATGCATATCCTTAATCAACTGCTCCAAATTTATCTCGTTTATATACCTACATCACGAGAAAAAACAATGAGCCTATAGCTCAGCAAAAATTAGAATGGAATGCAATGCTAATGCTCATGCATGATCTTGCGATGTATTACTAAAAAGAACCTTATCTTTTCTGTTAAGTCGAGAGTTGGATACGTCCTATGGTCATGTGGCTTAACCGTACTTCGATGAGGAGATACACCATTAGGGGTGTCACCGCACTCTTTTGTTAAAGACATTGGGGATTTTCGTACAAGAGAAGATGATACATCCTATGATCCATGTGGCTTAACCGTAACTCTGTTCCCTATGTGGGAGGAGCTACCCCATTCGGGGTGTAACGACCCGGATTTTCATACATTTAAAAATGTGTTAAATTTTGAGAAAACCATATCAGAGTGCAAGCTGGGTCGTTAGGAACACTTAAATCATTTCGAAAAAAAATCATTGAGGAAATAAAAACATTTGTGAAAATGTTAATTAAAGCGTTTGAGAAAGAGCTAAGAAATACAAATAAATACAACTTAATTATACTTTAGAAAACTTAATTTAATTAAATTACAACCTGATCATCTCTCACTTCTCATAGCCTGGCCCACCACAAGCTCGCTCATGCAAATCCATCATCAACTGCTTCTTCATTTCTCGAGGACTCCGTGCGTGAGCCTAAAGGCCCAATACGAGAATGGGTTTATGCATATGAGATGCCGCTCTTTAATTCTTTGGAATGGGTCCGCCCCAAACCAATCTTTTAGTTACATATTTTAGGAATAGCTCGTACGTGGAGCATAGAGTTTGGGGAATCCTATGATTTCTAATTAATTATGTTAATTAGTCTTGGGATCCCGATATGGGAAGGATTAATTCTTTTCTTCACTTAAGGCATGTGGTCACCCGTGGTGGTGCTCCTAATTGTTTCTAGCGATATGAGACCTAAGACTAAAAGTACACACAACATACAGAAGAGAATTCATATAGCAATCATGATGGACATACAATGCACGACAAGATTAAAGAACAATAACATGCTTGGAAAGTTTACAACCTACATTCACTTACATGCTTATATTAATTAAATCGATTACATGCTTGATTGATTAACATATTCGGGATTCTAATTTATCTAACATACTTGGATTAACGTGCTTGAAGACTAATAGTTGATTCACATATTAAACATGCATCAAAATAAGATCCTATAAATTAATCATGCTTGACTAGATAATTAATATGCTCAAGAGTTTGCTATTTACACTAGTTATAATCACTCAAATTAGATAGCATGCTCAAGGGATTTATTCACAACAGGAATTATGCAAAGCAACATATCAACCAAGCAGAAAAATCCTCCATGAAAGTAAATCCAACATTGAAGTGAACTAACGGTAGATATGAAGGAAACAACCACCAAAATAAGACATCCAACAGAGAAATGTTAACAGAGATATTAAGCCAGAGGAAACCTACGTGAGCATACAAAATAATCATACTACTGCAAATACAATAGAGGCAGGTTACAGAGAACTAAAGCACACCGCATTTAAAACACATAGCAAACAAGTTTAGAAAACACATAGGTATACCAAAAAAGGAATATTCAACGTAAAAACATACAGACATAACAACTAAGGAACAACCAAGACACCAACAGAAGAGATATCATAGAGCATCATAAAAATCTAGCATTTTACACTATTAACTCAAAGGACACACTCACGCACACACTTGCGGTGTAGGGCCTCCACACGACCAAGTCTCACCCAAGTCTTACCATTTGAAGAAAAACAATCACGAACAACTGACTCTACGGCATCTCCCAGAACCCCAGCTCACGGCAGAGAGCTCCAGCTCCAGCAGCTCCATCATAGCTCAAGGCCAAACAAACCCAACCATAACAACCCACTTTCAATAGAGTAATTCTCTACATAATACTAATCGACAGAAATTAATCATCACAGCAGGATACAAACATCACATACTCATAAAATCCAAAAAATTAAGTGAACCACTCACTTTCTCGGCCTCTAGAAGAATCGCCTGAGAGTTCACCTCCAGAGAGCTCTGTTCTTCCTCTGCCTCTCCTGAATATAAACTCAAAATGGAAATTTGAAATGCTAAAACAACCTATCCCACGATTCCAGCCACATATCCTATTTTTCGAATTGCACTCCTTCGCCTCAGCTCCCTTCTGAACCGTCAGACAAGAAACACTGGATCAGAAAGATAAACCGGTTTGGTCCAACCGAACAGAAGACCAAACCGTAGGCCCATCGTAGATCGACGCCCCTACATCCTCCACAAATTGTCAATACCATCCCTCGAACCGATGCTGGAATCACAACAACGGGAGCACCAAATCATCCCGCAAAATCACCCAATACGTGCCCTAGCTCCACCTCGCATCACCACACCGCGTCGCCGCTGCCGTCGTACACACGCGAGGGAGCCCGAGCTCCTTCGCCGCCAAACCCGTACCACACCAACCCACGCTCGCGCGGCAAAGTCCACCTGCGATCCCGAGCCTTCATCGCCCGAGCACTCACATTCGCCGTTCGCCGTTCGGCTCACTCGGTCACCGTCTCTCCCTCTCGTTCTCTCTCTTTCAGAAATCAAATGGCTGAAGGCCAAAACCAACACCCCCTTATTTGATTCTAAACCGGACCGCACCAAAAATCAACAAAACTGAACCGGTTCAGTCGATACACCAACACCTATTCCATTTATTAATTACCCACTATTATAATTTCTAATTTATCCAATTTAGTCATTTATTGTAAAACAATTAAATTAGTCCTTAATTTAAATCCTAATTAAATTTCTATTTAATCTTTAACCAAATTAATTCTCACCTAATTAATAATTTCCATTCTAATTTAATCTTTCACTAATTCTTCCTTAAATTTAAAATAAGTCTAATTAATTCCAATAAATTCTAATTAATTCCTTAATTTATAATCTTACAATTATGTTATTGGTAATACCCCAATATATAAAAAGTCGGGGTGTTACATGGGGTGTCACCACCGATGGACCGTCACCAATTCTCCCAAACCCCCACATGCCTATTTACATATATTAGGTATGTCATATAATATGCTCAGAATTTCATAAGCCCTAAGTATTATGCACGAATGTCACACCCAGTTCACAACATTTATAAAAAGGAAACACAACATCTATCAATGAATCATGGAGAGAAATTTAAAGACAAAGAGAGATTATTGATTAAGCTAAACATTTACTCAAGGGGTAACTCATATGTATATGGCAACAAATGGAAACAACTACTACACAAATTTCTACTTTTAATAACAAGGAGAGGATCGTAATTACACGGAGAGATCAAGAACAACAGAGGGTTTATTATACTTTATCTAACCATGCACAAGTGTAGCTCATGGTTTATCAAATCTTTTATGCTTAAACAATTCAAAGCTACCTCATTAGTTCAGGGCACTCTAATGTTTCACAATGAATAACCCAAATAAGTGTCCAAGTAGTTTTGTCTTTCATAACCAAACTATAGCAAATGTACTAGCCAGAATCATTTCTAGTTCTCTTTATTAATATGTCAGTAAAGTTTTCCATTGGACATCAACAG
Organism: Begonia loranthoides; assembly: GCA_022433065.1. Classification (NCBI taxonomy): domain Eukaryota; kingdom Viridiplantae; phylum Streptophyta; class Magnoliopsida; order Cucurbitales; family Begoniaceae; genus Begonia; species Begonia loranthoides. The sequence continues at coordinate 17,834,530 of CM039478.1, forward strand.
GATTCACAAATTCAACAACCAAGCAATTCCATATTTCACAGTTAACGAACCGAAGAAATTCTAAATATCAAACAGAAAATAACCCGCGATGTAGGGCCTCAACTGGCCAACATACATCCCAATTCTTATCTTTACATTTGCAGCAACCAAGACTAAAATTTCTAATCTGTCGATCACCCAACGCTTCCTAGACAAATGCATAATCAGTGGGTAATCAACCCACAAAAGATGTAAGTTGGAGATTCATTAACCAGTCAATAAAATCCCAAAAGCAAACTCTTACCTTTAGCAGAATGTCACTCTAACAACACACAGGAATCACCAGAAATGGAAGTTCACTTCTATTTTTTCTTCACAGCTCATAGAATGATCCACACACAGAGAACAGACTGAAGCACTCACACTTTTCCCTCCAGTCGTAGAACACAGGGCAACATACAGAAACATTACTCACGCCATCAACTTATAGACGAGGGAGAGAGAGAGATAGACCCACGTGAAGGCCAGGCTAACGAGACAGTCACCCTAACCAATGGAGGGTGGCCCAACATAGGAAGGCCACGTGGAGAGCCTACCATCCCAGCGTGTGAGGCTTGCCGCCATCCTAGAAGAGGGAATGATTTTGTTGAGAGAAAATTGAGATAGGGGCAAGATTATGTCTGAAAGGAGCGAGATTATCGCTTTAATTTGGTTTTTCGGTCGAGGGAAGGTGTCTGAACCTCGACCAAAATGTCTAGTAAATTCAACAGATTAAAATCCTTCTCGTCCGCAACTCAACCGCTAGTCGACCGCAGAGCGCCTGCAAGGCCAATTTATTCGACAGATTCAAATCCTTCTCGTCCGCAACTCAACCTAAATTTGACCCAAAACACGAGGAGTCACTAAAATGCATTTTTATTCGAGGCACTAGACCCCACTTCGACTGCGAGTCGATTGAAAGGTCAAATAAATTTGACAGATTCAAATGTTCCTCGTCCGCACTGGACCTCAACTCGACCCAAAACGCGAGGAGTCACTAGAATGCGTTTTCGGTTGAGGCACTCGACCCCTCTTTGACCGTGAGTCGACCGAATGTGTAAAATAAAAAAATCTGTAACCATCCTTTACTTAACAATTTTCCAAAATATTTCTTCCCTTATTTATACTGCATTAAACCCTAAATTAACGATTGTGAAACATATTTTTCATCATAAATTTAATGATCCAATATAATACTCCTCCAAAATTAATCTTAATTATCCTCCAATAATTTCCCTTAATTTATGATCTATCGGTTATGCTCTTGGTAATACTCCGATAAATATCCAACTAATCCAAATACCCCCAATTATTTTCTGACTTATCCTTATTAAATTCCGATATAAAAAAATCGGGGTATTACAATTTGCGCGTGCAAATCTTCCATCAACTGCTCATTCACTACAAATACTGCACATACCTACATCACAAGACTTAAACTATGAGCCCAAGGCTCAATAAGCGATATAAAATATCCAATGCTCATGTTATGTAACATTTATAAAACATATGCAGTTTTCGTTTCTGTTTTCCTTTACCTTCTAACTTTAACTTGATAATTTATGCGTTGGAGATGTAAACTTGACAAGGTTGAGTGGCACCTTATGACCCATAAAGGGCAACCAGCTCAAGAACTCACATCTCACAACAATTATTTACGTTTATTCATTATATTCCGTTTACAATTTCAAAACCATGCGTAAAACTATTTTCGTACATTTTGTTAAAACATGGTGCATGAATGCATATGAATGCGTACAATTCAACATTTGCTAACATATCCTTAATAAAATTCTCAAAGCATGATTAAAATACTTAACTTAAAGAACTTAAATTCTAACAAACACAACATCAAAACATACAACAGTTATCAAACAATACATCCTTGAACAATAGCAAGATTAAGAACTTAATAATCTAGTAAACACAATCAACAAACAAATCCTATTCTCTTGTGATGTAGGCCAAAATGGCAACAGACATGCGATATCATTTACCTAGCATTTTTAGGAAGTTTAGCACTTAAAGATTAACCTTACAATACCTTCAAAATAATAAATAATATTTAAATCATCAAAAAAATTCTCCAATGACCATATACAGAGTTCCCTTTTCTAACTACAGGCAATAAACAATCAACATCATGAACCCATTTCCCATTCATTACCTAATAAAATTCCATAAACCTTATCACTTAACAGTTCCAACATTCAACTTTACTAAGCAGTAGTGGAGCTTAGCAACTAGTGGACATTCACTCAGTCTAAACATAACAATATACCAACTTAAACGTGTGATACATTGCTAGATAACAACCCACACATATGGTAGTAGCCAAAATAATATTTCATAGACTTCAAGCTTCACAACACACGGTTCAATATAGCCGCAAAACTATAGTGGCTATATATAATCACTAATTCCCACATAATCCCAACATAAACTCATTTACCAAAACAATAGCATAAAACCTCAATGATATTCCTCAACAAAACACGACAAGTGAAGAATACAACAATAGAACACAAATCAATCATATGTAGTAATCTTGAACTTCAAATAACAGTTGAAATCTAATTAAACAGACAACTTCATCACTTATCTACTACCTTTAATATATCCTTTACATAAAGACCCTAAGAAATAACAGGAAGAAAGCTTTGATACCTGCAACACTCGAGAGAAAAGAGAAAACTTAACACTAAAACTCCAGAGCTAATCTTCCCTTCCAAAAAACAACCTCCACCTCCAACCTTTATATCCCATAACTTAACACTTCCCCCAACTACCACTTGGAAGTGGATGAATAGGTGGAGGGGCTCAAGTGAGTCCACGGAGCCTCCACTGAGTATTCCACCATTCAAAAGATAGCGTCACTGCAATTCCATGAGACGTTCAAGCTTCCCGGTTGATCAACCACAAGAAGATGATCGATCGCAAAACTCACTATACAAAATTTAAAGGCCACGATCGATCGCCATTTCAGCCTTGATCGACTGTAACCCAAAATTTCCAGTCGATCACCAAAATAGGTCATGATTGACTGGTCCCAATATTGCCCGCCACTGTAATGATTTGCAATATCGATGATCGACCGCTTTTCCTTCTCATGATCGACCAGTTCAAATATTGCCCGCCTCTGGAAAATCTTGCACAGACCATGATCAACCACTTCTCATCTTATGATCGACCACCTTTCCTATCCATGCTCCATAATTAATTAAATCACCTTTTCCCCTTACTCCTTAACTACATTCCCACTTTTCATCATGTAACACCATTCCAATTATTATTTATAATTTACATACGTTGAAGTAACAATTTACATTACTATACTAAAATCATCCCCTAAATCTCCAATATTACTCCAATGTTATCATCTTTATTCTAAGCTTAAGATGACTAAAAAATTCAGGGTATTACACAATCAGTCTTTTAGCCTAAGGGAGAGAGTGACATCATTAGGTCAACCTCATGTGAGACAGTCAACTCAAACCTCTCGTATTTCCTTTACATATCTTAAATTCTATTTTCTTTCCATGAAAACATATGCATGTAAATCATTTTCGTTATTTTTATTCAAAACATAATAAATGAAACATTCACGTGAAAATACCTACAAGTCATAACATAAAATAACTTTTGGTCTAACATGCATGATAGTTAGCAATACATCTCTCAAGTCATTTCATTTTAACTAACATCATATGTTTCTATGGAAAATCATAATAATAGTAAGCATATCCTCGAACAACATGTCAACATAACATTAACTAGTAAGCAGTAAACATATCATCGATCAACAACTCACGTATAAACAATAAACAGTCAATAGTAAGCACATCCTCAAAGTAATCCTAATAAAGTGGTACATTCTCGAATCAATGAAACGTAACGTATCATCCAACAATGCCATCAATCATGTATGCAAACAGTCAAAGCATCTCCAAAGTCATCGACTTTTTATCCTAACGTTACATGTTTCTAAGAGAAATAACAATAAGCATATCCTCGATCAACATTTTAACATAGCAGTAACCAACAAGAGATAAAGATATCTTCAATCAACAATTTAACGTTTCAAACATAATAATACTAACAAGCATATCCTCAATCAACGTCTTAGCATAAATGCAAACACAAATATTAATATATCCTTAATTAATAGCCCATAGGTAGCACAAAATAACCTCATAATTTTACCTTACCTAGCACTTTGTGATGTAGGCCAAAGGCCAAACATAAGCAAAACATATCTTACCTGAAGTTCTTAGTAAAATATGTAATTCTCGACTCTTCTTGCTTGTTTTCCTTAAAATAACATAAGAATCGGGTTAATACCAAGAAAATGTCAAACTTATAACTTCACAGTTTCAAGAACTTAGAAATAGCTCCCTCGTTCATAACCGTTATCGGTCAAACCCATGAAATCTTAACTATAGAAAACTTACCTCCAAGGACTTGCAAGAAGATCCACCCAAGAGTTTGAGAGAATGGTTCTCTTGTCCTTGTAGCTCCAGACTAAATACCCAATGTTTTCTATTTATAGAAGATAATTTTGCTGAAGAAATCTCAAGGAAATCATATTTTGAATTTTATCTTTTCCTAAACAGTTTAAAGATCGAATTGTAGCTCACAGAGATTTTGGAAAACTAACTTATCTGAAGTCCGCCAGAGATACAACGGACAAGCGAACAACTATAGGGGATTTCCACTGCAACTTGTTCGTCTAATAGCCAACAACCATGTCCGCCCTAAAACTTACATTCGCAGTCGCTAAAGTTACTATGGAGGGCAACACTTCTATGAAAGTCAACGCTCCCGAGGAAACTTCAATCAACAGGTTCATCCATCAATTATTGTCTGCCACACGTGCTTAAGCATAGCAAAAATCCCTTTTGCGAACACTAGTGTCTTCGTAAATTCATCAACACCAACCTATCCGCAAGAAGTGAACACTTCCACTCTAATACTAATAACCCAGACTCACTAAACAAAATGAAGCCATTCCCATCACTTAAAACACTACCATGGACACAAACACAGCTGCAGAAACGTGCTGAAACATCAAACGACGACGTTCCTATTTACATAACTTTCCCAAACGACATCTTTTCCTTTCCTAGAAAAATCTTTTCCTAATCTAATAGTTCATGTTCCTTCCACTAAACCAATCTAACGATCCAACACCTTTCTATATCCAAGCGCCGTCCAACACTCCTGCAGAAGAATCTTTCTTAAATCCAACGATCTCCATTCCTTACACTAATCTAATCCTAAAGTCTAACATCCTCCCACATCCAAGGGGCAACCAACATTTTCACGGAAGCATCTTTCCTAAATCAGTGATCCACATTTCTTCTGCTAAATCAATCCAATGGTCGAAAGACATCTCACATCCAAATGACATCAAATACTCTCACATAAGCATCTTTTTCCATCCAAATTGATCTCATTCTTTCCTAGATCACATCCTACAGTCCATCTTACGTCCAATCCTTCCTACATGATATTTTCTTAATTCTAAAGCATAATAAATCAACAATTAAACATATTTTTTTCGAAGACCTACCATTCTCCCTCGCTCCATGCCTAGCTTTCATGATTCCAAAATTTACCTTATAAATATAATATTTTCATTAAAATAAAATCCCTTCTCCAACCTTCCTTATTTTGTAACCTAATTAACAAATCTTAACATTACTCAATAAAATGTGAATTTTTCCTAACAAATTCTATACATTCTACTACATCATTATTCTTCACTACGCATTACACACACACACACACACATATATATATATATATTAGACATGAAATTACTCCTGAAATTTCAGGGTGTTATAGGTGCGGATGATTGGTCGTCGAATACATTACACTTGTGATATCACGAAGCAATGATTAAGGCTAGTACTCTACTAATAGGTAGGATGAGGTGTTTAGGAGAGAGCTAAACATGAATATTTAGTCTGATGACTATGGGATGTAAGTTTAGACACCTTGCCACTCTCTCTCTTCCTCTTGTGGGTTATATAAAGGATGACTTGTTGTGCAATTCTATCTGGCAAGTTGAAGAAAATCGCAAAAGTAGTTATCTTTGTCTCTGTCCTTGTGAAGTAAGGTGTGTTTTTCTTATATTGTTATGGAATTTAGTTTACAAGAAAATGGGGAAGATAGGAAATATGGAGAGCATGATATGTGATTGAAAGAACCTATGTATGTTTCGGACAAGGGAAAATGACCTAATCTTTGGATATTTAAATAAAAAATTGATTTAATAGAAATTAATAGAAATATTATGTAATGCCCCGCGTTAATTTTCTTTCTTTTTCCTTTTTAAATTACCATGTAAAATTTTTCTTTTTATTTATTTAAAACATACGAGAGGAAATAGTTAAAGTGAGCAAGATAAATTAAAAATGCATAGTTAAATCAGAGCAAAAAGGAAACATAATTAAATCCAAAATAAGGTTTGACAATCAAAACATGAGTTAATAGTTTTACAAAACGTTTATAAATTGTCAACCCATTTCAAATAACGTTTTTACTTCACGCGAGCCATAACCCTCTTAGGCCGATTAAGTTGGGTAACCCAAATGCTGAAGGGGAAATGCCTCCTCCTCCACTCTAAGAATAACCATATCCTGACAATCACTTACACCACAAGCAAACTATGAGCCTAAGGCCCAGCAAAAAATGAGATGCAATATGATGTATGTCTGTAACTGATTATGTCAGAATGGAATCCACCCAAACTGTTCTTTACTCACTGTCATATACATTAACTTGTAAATTGAGCTGGGACATTGGAGGTTCCGTCGCAGGGAGAGTGGCCGTTAGTTGGCATCTAACCCTTAGGTAGACAGGCTCTTGCGACTTGACAAGGGAAGGACATAATCTCGAGTTTACCCCGTTACGATCCAAACCACCTCCCCAACGTCCAATTCCCCTTACATTTATTTCCTTTATCCATTTTTCTCTCACAAATGCATATGAATACCAACCCATATGTGGCATTCCTAATAGTTTCTATTATCATGATGCATGTCAATACGGCACAACAATCACAACAGTATATCACAATAATTATCAAGAAGACAATATGAAAGAAGAAGCAATTAATTAAAATCAACAAATTAAATAACGGAGAGTTAACACAAGGCAATTTACATGTCATAATTTAAGTAGAAAGCTAGTAATGAAGCATGAGGCACAGAAAACTACTAACATGCTATATATAGCGAAATACTCTAAAATGAAACATTTCAAGCTATCTAAACATAAGTCAATCAATTTAATTATTAACAATGAGGTATTTTAGCGTGAGATGTCGAGCAGCGTTTTAAATACAACAATGATAATATTTGAAATCTTAGACATGCTTTGCAATTAAAGGAAGCAATAACGATATCTAACACTCTAAACATGCTTAGCAATTTAAAGGAAGCAATAACGATATCTAACACTCTAAATATGCTTAGCAATTTAAAGGAAGTAATAACGATATCTTACACTCTAAACATGCTTAGTAATTTAAAGGAAAACAATAATGTTTGATATGCTAAACATGCTTGGTAGCAAAATTAAGTGCGTAATATGAGCATAGACATAACAACAAGGGCAGCGTAATATCCAATAAACAAAGCACCAATGCAAGGTATAACACAACATTATTTTTTATAGATGCATAGTTTAATGGTTGTTGTATAGAGGAGGATTTAACGAGCAATAATAGCTCCTACAGAACCTAACACCAAGTTCAAAATCCACAAGGAAACCGTCACTTCTAGAGCATCAGAAAAACACCCATGGAAAAACCAGCAAACAAATCATAATAGGGTGACAAAACGTGCTTGACAGTTAAAGTGAAATGACAACATTTATCTAGTTGTAGTGAAATGGAATTAAATCAAACAGCAACATAACCCTTCGGAGCAACAAGTATTTGAGCAGTCATTGAGACAAGATAACATTTAGCATATCAAGACCAATAACAGAAAATCATACTAGTAACTAGCAGCAAGGAATTAAACTAAGCAATCACTAACAAGGGCTAATCATCAACGAAGAACTGGGAGCTAACAAAGGATCCAAGCTACACAATTTACAACAACAAAGCAGAAACTACACAATTTACAATAGCAAATATAATCAGTCAGACACAATGACTCAGCTTGTGGTGCAGGGCCTCCATTGGCCATGACATACTCATTTTCTTACCAGAGATTTCAAGCTGTAGAATCCCACACTGCAACAAGCTCACAATTTCCCTCAAATAATCCAAGCCAACAGTTCGCTTCAACCTCATACGCACACACACTCTGTTCTTAGCAAAATGCAGCTCCTCCAAAAAAGTGGCAACCACACACGCAAAACCCTCACTTATAGACAAAAGGAGCGAAGCTTCCAAGGGGATTAGCCGGGTGATGGAAAATCACCCATTCCAATGGAGGTGGTCCCGTACCTCGATGCCACGTGGAAAGTTTGCAATCTTCTTGGGAGAAAAGAAAAGCATCAAGAGAAGACAAGGAAAATGGTGGCAACGGAAGCTGCAATTTCGTTAAAACCGGACATTTTGGTTGAGGAATTCGATCGAATCGTCGACCGCATGGCTACCAAAAACTCAAATTTGCCTCTATTTTGAGTTTTCAGTCGAACCTTGCAACCGTGTCTCGACCGATGATTCAACCGCAAAATCGACGAATTTGACAGATTCAAAACCGGTTGTTTTTTGGTCACGCATCACGTCTGCACCCTCGAGCACGTTGCGTCCAAAAACCACAAAACGTAATCTAGAATGCATTTTGGATGCAAACCTTGACCTGCGTCTTCGACTGCAGTGCAACCAAAAATCCAAAATGCAGTCTGCAACGCATTTCGTACGAGAAGCTCAACCGCCCGGCGACCGAAACCCAAAATGCACTTTTTTCTTTAAAAATTTATACTTTAATCACTCCACAATATTTTTCATACATTTACACGGTATTATTTCGACCACAAAATACCGTCTCGTAATTAAATATATTTATTTCATGAAATTCTTCAAATTACATAAACGGAGGAATTTATCAAGGTATTACATATTATGGAGTATTTAGGTGCTAAAATTATGGAAATGGAACTGGTGTGGTAAAAGTTATGAATTTTAAAGATTAAAATTGTTTGTAAAAGAAAAATGGAGAGTTGATACTTTCAAACTGGATATGTTTAAGATTAATGCTTAAGCAATTATGATAAACTATTATTTAGTCCATTAAACTATTATGTAGTCCATTAAGAATTTTTAAGAACCGATTATGTACTTTGGAAGTTGTGGGTATTTTAAAAAAGATTGTGCATGTGTTAATACTAACATGTTGATTACGTGTTTAGGTTAATTAGTTGGATGTATTGCTAAAGTATTGGTTAAAGCTTTCATGTAAGTGATGATGTGTGTACTTGGCGTAACGACCTACATCACAAGGTGTTAGGATGAACAAAAGTTATATTTGTGACTAATTAAAATTATTAATTACTTTATGTGACTATGGCTAATTCATAAAGAATTGCAAATGTAGTTGCGATGCATAAAAATGGATATATGTACATACATATAGTTAATGTTACTCTTGTATGAAATTTATATGTTTTGTACAGAAAGAAAGGTTGAATAGTGCAAATGGTTGTGTATTATTGTTAATGTTTGAAATGAAATTGACATGCTCATGCATCATGGTTTTATAATGAAAATAGAAAAAGTTTTTTGTGCATATGTTTTATAAGAAAGATTAAGAAAGAAAAAGAAAATACTTAATAGGTCATTGTATGGTTGGGGTTCGAATTTGGCTATCTCACATGAGGTAAACCAAATAGTGTTTTATTCTCCCCTAGACTATGCCCCAACGATTAGTCTGACAAGTAAAAATGAAAAAAAATTTTGGTGCATATGTTTTTATAAGAAAGATTGAGAAATTAAAAAAAAACACATAATAGGTCATTATGTGGTTGGGCTTCGAATTTGGCAGTCCTGCATAAGGTGGACCAAATGGTGTTTACTCTTCTTCCTTAGATTGTGCCCCAACAATCAGGCTGACAAGTGAAAAAAAATAAACTGAAAAGTAAAAAAAAGTTCATGATTTTACAAATACTGCATTACATGTAATATACATATTTATTCTTTATTACTTACTAAGCATTAGGCTCATAGATGAATATTGTGATGTAAGTAAGGAACTAGATGATGAGACTCGCGGTGGATGACAATGCAGCTGATGAAGCAAGCTTCATAACTCTTGAAAAAGAGTTATTATGCTAGTATATTTCATATAAAAATAGTTAAAATTGGTGATGTGATAAATAAACATTCATACTTTTGCTACAGAATGATGCAGTGAACTACTGTATTGTACTCTTACAAGAAATAATTAATTTTATGCAAATTTTTTTATATAACTGATAAAAAATGATGATTAGGTGCAGATTTACAATGGGAGCAATATATCAGCACTGAGATAGAAGCAATTGAATTACCAAACAAAGAGAGATTTCAAATTCAAAACAAAATAACCAAGAAAGAAATTGCGAAAGCAAAAATTGTGGAAAAGATTAACCACATTAATTCAGATTTGCTAGCTGGGTGATTAAAAAATTAATGACTGGATCAACTGAAATGGTAGGAAGAATATTTTATTGCAAAAAATAAAATACAGATTTATCACAAAAATTTTTTTTTAATTATTCATCAAATAGAAGATTCTAAAGAAGAGAAGGACAAGGAAATCTTGAGTAAAATGAGGAGCTGATTCAAATATGAATTGTAGCTGGATGAGATAGAAAAAATTCAAATCGTCCATGCTGGATAAGGAGTTGCGAAGGCCTCTGGTTGTCATTTCCTATTCATTGCTACAAATATTCTAGATACAACCATTGCTACAACATCATACAGTAACGCAACGACATAAAAGATTATTCATATTTTTCTATACTTTATTATTTTAATTTCCAGAATTAATATGATGATTTTTATTATTGTCATGGGTTAGCTCTTTAGAAGTTTAAAACACGAATCAAGTTGAATAATTCAATATGTACTTGATGACTATTTTATTTATTGTTGATGGATATAAATAATTATTTATATACTCGTATTGTAATTATTGGTAATTAGGAATTTAAGATCAATATTGAATTATGTGAGGATAACATTTATACATCATTTTGTTTTGAATCATATGATATTATTTAGAATGACTTTTAATAAAATTTTCTAAAATATTTGTCTGCTATAATCTTGGAAGAAAACATTTTAGAGAATTATCATGCAACACGATAGAGACTTGAATTAAGAAAATAAATTCTAATTCATTTAATTGTTTTACTGCAGCATTTTGCAGCAAGCATAGTAAATTTTTATAATAAGAGAAAATCAAATCCGACCAATATTACTATTATTTGAACTGCTCATTTGTTTATTTGTTTTATATTCTAATTATTCAATTCTGAATTACCATTCCAATCCTGTAGTTATTTTTATTGTTTTTTTAGATATAAATTGCGTTAAACTTGTTCCCGTGGAATCAATACTCTACTTATTTTTTATTACTTATTTGTGACACGTACACTTGTGCAGTTTCAGTTTTTGCACAAAAAATACTCGTGAGAAGCCCTTGGTTGTTACAGTAAAATTGGCCACTGGAGATGGCTCACATTTTGTATAAAGAAATTTAAAATGGAATTGTAATAATTTATGAATATTATGTTAAAGCTATATTAAGAAATATTACAACGATCAAAGTATTATTACGATGTTTAAAGAGAAAAGTTTTTCGCTACCTTAAAGGTTAAAAAAACAAGAATTTTGGGGTATTACAGATCCAAACCTAAATCAATTTTCAAGTTAAAATCTTGAAATTTTGAAAATAAAATTAGAACTGAAGGAACATCAAAATACTACTCACCTTTGATTTCGATATTAAAACTCAAATTACTCCAAAGTTGTAGAATCACCTCTAAGAAATTACAATTTAGAGAAGTTTTGAAGTGGGTTCTGGTTTTAAACAAAAAAGAACCTGCTTGACATCTTTCCTTCCTACACTAGTGCCAGCGTCCACAAATAAATAGTGACACATTCAAAAGTTGAGGCTCATCCTTTCAAGCCCTTCAAAATGATTTTCCTGGCAAACTGAATAGGAACCGCTCGCGGCAACTTTCTTCCATGGCTGACAACATCTTCTTCAGTTTCCCGATATGGAATGATAGGTTGATTATCTTTCTATGTTTAACGCATTTATCTCATTCAAAGGTAACCATGCTAGATATCAAGAACTAGGCAAAAGGATTGGTAGGACTTGGTCTCTAGAATTCATTGAAATTGGTGAAGATAAGCTCACTTGTTCTGGGTATGAAACAAGAACTTTGATTGTAGGTCCAACCCACATAAATTAATTCATGCCATAGTTTGTGAGAGTTGAAAGAAGGAAAAGGGGCGACACTAGGAATGATGTCGCTGTCCCTTTGGAATTCAATAAGGATTTCATGTAAAGCCTTGCCACGTCCTCAACCTTTCTTGGTTCTTGGGCTTCAACAACACAATTCAAGATCCTCCGTCGCCATCTCCAGATGATTAGACATATAGTGGTGAAGGAGACTTTTACAAACCCCTGCCTCATTAAAGGAAATAAATAAAATTTTAAAAACCGTCAAATACCATTTACATCATATTAAATTATTTAAGTTTTAAAACATACCCATTATAAAAATTAAATCGTCAATGAACTTTTCTCTGAAATCCTTTAATCACCTTCATTTGACTTGATTAGAATTATTGCGAGATAATCAACTGGTTGAACAAGCTTATCACACGCACGAGAGGATGACTTTTATTAAAGATATTGTCATGCTCCAAAAAAAAACCAAACAGAATGAACAATGACACAATCTAAATACAAATTGAATTTCTAGACTCATTAAATAAATAGGCAAGGTAAGACTTGAATAAATTTTATATAGCCAGGCCCAATCAATTGACCTAAACTAAAAGTCCATCAATGATATTAAAAATAAAGTTATAAATATAAGTTCGAAAGTAAATGTGCCTCGAAAGTAAATAACTAAAATTTTATTACAAATTTAAATTAAGTTCCAACCTCAGAAAAAGTACTCTCGAGGGGAAATAAATGCTAAGATAAAAATCTCGCCATGCTTACTTCTGCGTCAACTGTTGAGGATCTTACAAACTAAAACATAAAGGAGATGTCGTTAGGGTAAGTCGACTAAACTCAATTGGAGTAAAGTTTTATGTACTATATTAAAATTAAAATAAAATAGAGAGCATGCCATATAAAACATCTAAGATAAAACAGGTTTATAAAAAAAGTAGTAAAGCAAATGATAAAACACTTCACTATATTGTGGTATATACAGAAAATAGGCTTTACTATACATTATGAAAAGTCTAGTGAAAATAGAGTCACTCACGAATTCTGGGCACACTATGTCATAGACATAAATAAAAATAGCGATACTCAGTGATCGCTAAAGCCATGAAAATAAGACTCTGATTAGGTTTAGAGTTTTTTGCTCAAGGACACGATACAGTCAGTTAACCCATTACTCTAATTAATACAAACAAGCACATCCTCCAATGGTCAAATATACGTACATAAAATGAGACCCTTTCATGAGTTGATCAAACTTGGTTCACCCGACCACCAATGAAAAAAATATAATAATATAAAAATTGACTCCCATAAAATGCATCATTTCATACGAGATCACGTCTCGAAAATAAAGTTTTATAAAACCATGTGATGCTAGACATAAAAATAAATTCATACCTCTCAACTAGGTCTACCAAGCCAAAGTCCAAGCAACAATAATCCAAGGAGTCTGAATCTTTTGTTAATCCTTTGAACCTATCAAATTATACATATTTAAATAAATTCACTTTTCTTAATCTTTAAAAGTTCGTTGGAACCTATAATTGAGATAGGAACCAATTCGAGTAACTTACAGAATAATCACAAAAAATTTAAACTTTTAAAATCCAGTTTGGATGACCTGGTCATCCTCGAAAGTAGTCTGGTTGACTGCTCTTCGAGCATCTGGTGGACTGCGTCGGTTGTTCAAAAATTTCCCCCCATTGACCACACCGGTCGACCAATTCCTAAGTCTGGATGTTTGCTCTTTGAGCATCGTTCTCTCTGCCATAAATCCAGTTGACCACTAAGTCATAGAACTGTCTCGAAAATCCAAAAAATCCAAACTTTTTGACGAAGTCTCAAATTTTTAAATAATCAATGCATAGCAAAATATAATCTAATACGATTTCATGCATAAAATGAAATTCAAATCCAAAAATCCAGACTTTATCTTGAAACCAACAATTAAATCTTTCAAATGAAAATCTAATTCATAAAATGGATGAATAGTCATCAAGATATGTGATTTACCTCTATGAAATGTTTGAGAATTCAATCCTTCGAACCCTCAACTTGGAATAACTCGACTCGATTGACAGCACGATGAACGTAAATAAAATTTTTTATCAAAACTTAGTTTTCACCCACAAAATTTCATCAAGGAAAAGGAAGAAGTTGGTTTACCAATAATTTCTCTGTCAAGAACAACCAATGACTTGCAAGAGTTCTCCCTCAATGTTTGTTTTCCCTCATCAAAACTTTAGGCTGCAAAATAAGAGGTGAGATAGAGAAGGGCCACTTTAAATGGCTACCATAATGGGTGCAAAAATGGAAACTGAATGGTTTCCACATTATTAAGGGATTCATTTTTGAAATTAAGGGGGGAGCTGTTACATTTTTTCTCACTTAGGAAATTTCGTCCCCAAACTTTAACACAACCTCTAATGCTCCACCAAATAAATAAGGTTATTTTGTCACCATTTTTGATTTGATCTTCCATGTAGTTTCTCTTTCGCTATGGTTTTTCCACTGATCATGAACCAAACAAATTTCATGACTACGTAAAAATCTAATCTTACGGCCCAATATTCTCTTAGGCTCTTTCTCATAAGAAACATCATCTTGGATTGGTATGTCAGTCTAGGACATGATATGTAACGGATCAAAAATATATCTCCTCAACAAGATATATGGAAGATGTTGTGAACATAATTTAACTATGGCAGTAACTCCAACTGATAAGCCACAAAACCAACAAGCTTAATAATTTAAAAAGGACCAATATATTTGGGAGTTAACTTTCCCTTCACACCAAAGCAACTAATACCACAATGTGGTCAAAGCTTCAAGAACACAAAATTGTTGGCCTCAAACTCAACTTACCTCCTCAAAAGTTCTACATAACTTTTTTGATGATTTTGAACTACCCTTATTGGTTCCTTAATCAAATACACTTTCTCCGTCATTTTTTGGATCAAATCAAGAGTGACACACTCCTCCGCATCAACCCCAACCCCACATAGTAGTGATTTGTATGATCTCTCATAAAGAGCTTCATATGGTAGTTGTTATTATAGAAAAACTTCACTAACAGTAAGTGATTCACCCAGATATCACCAAAGTCTAGAATACAAGATCTAAGCATATCTTCTAGAGTTTGAATAGTATGCGCAGACTGACCATCCATCTAACAGTGATGGGTTGTACTCAAATGAAACTCAGTGACCAAAGCCCTTTGGAGGGCTCTCTAAAATTTTAGAAGTAAATCTTGGATCTCTATATGACACTATGCTTGAAGGAATACCATGATGATGAATTATATTCTCGATATAAAACTTACTCAGTTTCATCAAAGTGAAATCTATTCCGCCTAGAATAAAATGAACAGATTTCGTCAATCGATCAACTATTAACTATACTGTATCAAAACTTTACGCGATCCTTGGCAAACTGGTTACAAAATACATAGTGATACTATCTCATTCCCACTAGGGATAAGTAAAGGTTGCAAAAATACAGCTAGTCTTTGATGTTTAGCCGTAACTTACTGACAAGTCGAACAACGAGATATAAATTATGCTACATCTTGCTTCATTCCAACCCACCAAAACTGACACTTTAGGTCATGATACATCTTAGTGCTACCGAGATGGATAACAAATCTTGACTTATGGCTCTCAGCTAAAACTGTCTTCCTCAGATCCAGATCACTGGGCACCACAACAAGGTTTTTGAAAAATAGAAAGCCATCAAGATTGACCTTCCAACCTTCAAACTTCTCACCAACTTGAATTTGATCAAATTTCTCATTCAATTAATCATCAGACCATTGCATATTCTTAACACATTGCAGAGGTGAAGGAGTTAGTACCAAATTAAACACTCAAACTAACTGATCATCTTCCTAATATTGTAGTTCAAAATCAACAATGACTAGATATTTCTTCAAGTCATCTAGTATAAGACACAAAAAGGAATCTTGAGGATGACAATTCAAGGCATTAGATACAACATTGGCCTTCTCAAGATAATACTCCAAAGAGAAGTCATAATCGTCCACATATTCCATCCATCGATGATGTCAGAGGTTCAAATCACATTGTGTAAATAAATAATTCAAACTCTTTTGGTTTGAAAACAACTCAAATTTTATGGTATATAAATAGCTTCACCACAAATTAAGAGCAAAAATAATGGCCCCAAGCTCCAAATTGTGAGTAGGATAATTTTACTCATGTGTCTTCAACTACCTAGATGCATAAGTTATAACTCTATTCTGCTTTATTAGAATGCAATCTAAACCAACTCCTAATGCATATGTATACACTGTGTATGATAAGCTTTCATTGGGAGTCGCTAAAATTGGTGTAGTAGTCAATCTCTACTTCAGCTCCTCCAAATTGATCTAACATCTGTCGTCTCAAATAAACTTAATATTTTTTTTGAGTTAATTGAATCAACGACAAGGCAATGGAAGAAAAATTTTTCTTGAATCGACGGTAATGACAAGCTAAACCCAAATAACTACACACTTTAGTAAATATAAAACTTGAGATTTTTAAAATAATTTTAAAATGTCACATGTAAATTTTTCTCAAATTTTCGGTCAAGTGTTGAAGAGTGAACTTGTTTTGTCGCTTAGCGGGCCCGAGTGTGTTTTTAAGTCAAACAAACAAATTGAGTTTTTCTGAGCAGGAATTTATTTTTGAAATTTTTTTGGTAAATTATTTTAACGATGGAATTATTTTCAGTTGGCATTTTAAACTAATCAGATTTTAAATTGAGATTTTGAAATGGATTTACTTAATATACAAATTAAATATATATTATATTATTTGATTAAAAATTAAATTTTTTTATAAAAAGAATTATAGAAGAAGAAGAAGACATAGTCTTCTTCTTCACCACGGGGGAGGCCGAGATGGAGAGGGAGGAGACAATTCGGCGCGTCTCCAATTTTCAACGATGAATTTACGTCCCTATCATCTATGCAAGTAACTCTTGTCAAAGTGGGTTGCATTTTGGTAAGTTTTTCCTCTCCATTTTGAGTTTGAATGTTAGAGTTTGATGTGGCCTTAGATTTGAGCTTGAAAACTCGAATTCGGGGAAAATCTTTAGTTATTTTGATTCATTTGAAGTCTAGGAAGGTTTATTGTTTGATTTGAGGTGAAATGGTTGAAAATGGTGCATCTCTAGTGGAGAAATTACGACTGAGACAAACCTAGTTAATCGTTTGATCAACCAAGGGCTGGCAGTCGATCGATCGAAGCATTTGCAGTCGATCAACCAAAGGCCAGGGCTGATCGACCATGGATTTACGGTTGCTTGACCAAGCAGTGGCCGATTGACCGCAAACCGATCGACTAAGGATTTGCGGTCGATCGAACAAGCAGTGGTCGATTGACTAGAAATTTCTAGATTGATCACCCCTAACCTAAAATAGTTAGATTGCTATGCAATCTGTTTTGGCTCATCCTGCTGTTTTGGCCCTCGTGTTTTTGGGTCGTTTGTGAGTCAATTGTGTTCCTAGACTTGACATAGGGCCCTTCCACCTACCTTGTGTCTCATTATTGGAAATTCTTGTCCTTTGACAAAACCTGAAGCTCGGTTTAGTTTACAGTTTACGAGTCAGCTTTCCACTAACGTCATCCTCGATTGACTTTAGATGAGTCTTCGTGACTGTTGAGTCATAGATGGTTGCGAGTGTGCCATATCTATTGCTATGAGGTCCTAGTTAACCCTCAACATGTCTCATCGACACTAAATGGTCATGGTTGACCTTCACTTTGCCTTGACGACTATTGGGTGGTCTCGGTTGATTATTGGGATGCCTTGTTGACCATGGTTGGTTCTAATTGATTCAGTTAAGTCTTCTCGACGACTGAGTGGATCAGGTCGAGTGTGTTGTGTTCTTTCTTCCTTCACCATGTCTTGTCGACTGATTGGACTCCTTGGTTGTCTGTTGAGTGCTGGGTTGACCATGGTTGTGTTTTGATCAACCGCACTACTTGCTTCCTGGAGTTGGGTTTAGGGAACTCCATTCGGCTTCGTCAGCCCTTCCTTGTTTTGATCGTGTAAATTCTTGGTTTGAGGTGTAGGGAATCTGTCATTCCTCGTTTGAGCTGGGAAGTCTAGTGTTGATCATTTCGGTTGGGGTTAGTTTCTTGTTTAGGATCCTCGCTATGTTCCTAGTTTTGGTTTCTGGCTTGGGACTCATGGGTGTCCCTAGAAACCATCTTAAATCCTAGTCTTGTTTAAAACTTTTCTGTTATTCCTTGTGTGATTAATGTAATGTTGACATCAACTTTGTTATAGGTTCTGGAGATGTTAGTGATTCGACCCTCGCGTACTATACCGCATGGATCTGGCTTGTTGATAAGCGTGTCATGGTTGTCATCAAGGTAGGGATCTTTATACTTTCTGCACTGCATTGCATCATTTTTCAAAAACTGATATTTTGTGGAATACCACACCTTGAAAACCTAACGGGGACTGTTTTGATAGCACATATGATCTTAGGTATATGTATGTTTTCTCATGTTTACTTTATCGTACATGGTATATTGTTGATATTCTATGCACATTGATGATGTGATATCTGTGCATATGTGTTGGGAGGATGAATTCTCTTGATGTTTTAGGCACTCTAGTGCTAAAGCTTCATGAAGCTATGATGTGAAATCTTCTACTGTGTGAAGGTTGATTGTTTGTACGTGCAAAAGGGGGATGGGGCATTGGTGACATGTCCTTGTGTTTCGAGCCCCGAAATTAAGAAATGGAGATGGGAAGGTAATGACGCTTACTTGGGTTTCGAGCCAAAGAACCATGCCAGAGTTTTAGTCACACGGATTGGAAGTTTGTTTGTTGCTGAGTTTTGCCATCCTAACATCTTTCCATTTGACGGTGGCGTGACGGCTCGTAGCTCTGCTCGCTGGCAACCCCCATCAACTTGGAACCTATTGGTGGCTAGTTGAGGGTAATCCATCACCGACAACCTTATTCATTTTATATGATCGTACAGGTTATGTCATCGCAAAGCCTAGGTCGCGGGCAACTCATGTAACGACCCGTAACTTCTTTCCTTTGAAAAACGTGTAAAATTTAAAACTTTTGAAAATATCTTTCTTTTATAAAACAACGGAAGACTTTAAAGACTATATCTGAAATCCTTTTCTTAAAACACTTTATAAAACACACAGCGGAAGAATGTATAATACAACCTTTTATAATTCAAATACTTTATAAAACCATTTTTCTCTTTTTAAAACCTTTAGCCCAGCCAGCCACAAGATATGTGTGTGCAAATCCTTCATCAACTACTCCTTAACATGTTCTCTTGATCCTATTCATACCTACATCAACAAGACTTAAACTAATGAGCCTAACGCTCAGTAAGTGATATAAAATAAACTGTTAAAATGCATGTGTCATGATGCTTTTAAAACTCATATGCAATTTCTGTTTTCATTTCTCTTTTATCTTTTACATTTCTGTCTTTTACTTTAATGCACCCGACCCCGATGCCCCCGGCATAGCAGCAATGGATAATCCAAAAGCCCTCTAGCCATGGACCGATCCCAGCAATGCACCCGACCTGACGCCTCTGGTAGCAACAATGGATAATCTGAAAGCCCTCTAACCGTTGGCCGGTCCTGCAACTGGTATGAGCAGCGCTAGTGGCAATGGATAATCCGAAAGCCCAACTAACGGTTGTGCCCATCAAGGGCTTAAACGGCCCCACATCATATCATCGCCCCATATCACATATAATTTCTTTTACATTTATTCCGTTTATCATTTGTTTGGCTTTTCATGGTAAAATGGATATTCCTACAGCCCAAATGATCGTAGTCTGCTTCGGGTGATCAGCCCTCCACGAACACCATACACTTAGTATGTGTGAGCATCCATTAAACCATCTTTAAAACCATACATGTAAACCATTTTCTTAACCTTTTGAAAACCATGATGCATGATGCTCGTGAATGCATACAGTTCTATATCTTCTAACCATGCTTATTATCATAACTTTTAACGTAAGAAACCTACATCTATTAAACATATCATTAAAAGAACCTAATTCTAATAAACACCCAGCAAACAACAATACAATTAACAAAACATGCTCAACATCTAGCTATTCTAATAAAGCAGTAAACAACCTTAATATTCTACTAAAGCAGTAAACAATCAGCATACAATTCCTAACTCTTGCGATGTAGGGCCCCAAAGACCAAAACACATACATATCACTAACCAAGTTTTCATAGGCAGTTTAGTACTTCAAGATAGCCTTCACAATACCTTCCAAACAAATAATATTTATCATCAATAATCATAGTACATTAACCTCAATATCAACTATACCATTATTCCCTATTATCCAAATAATAATCCAAACCAAATAATAGAATTCACATCAACAGATCCGCATCCATTAATGCCTATTTAATCAAGTATACACATTTTTTCCAATAATATCCAACAGGGCTGCAACCAATAGAGGACTAATTTCAAGCATTAATCTAAACACAAATTTACTAGACATAGCAGTATCCAAGCAGTAGTAAACAATGGAGAATATAATCCAACAATAGAATGAAATTCTCAACACTTATCGAGCAACCAGAGCATCATCCAAACATCTACCTAAAATCCATACATAGAGTATACATTTATCGAAGCTGGAAACACATAGAGAACAATCCTAGAATACCAAACCAAATCCAATTGATATGGCATATCTCATCCAAACTAACATCCTACATTCTTCTCCATTTCTGTAAAATCCATAAAACCATGAAGAGAATCAAAGCATTACTTGAAGAACTGAAGAACACCCGAGAGCACAGGGGACAATTTCCCCTAGAAGCCCCCATGTCTCCTCCTCTTTTTCTTCTATCTCTCTCTCTCTCCTTTCTCTTTCCCCTTCTTCTTCTCTTTTCTCCTATTTCCCTTCATTGCTTCTCACGGCCAGCACTCCCTCTTTCTCACAGCACTAGAAAACACCTCACATTTCTCCACGGTTCAATTCCAAAATAAGGAACAACCAAATTGATGGTGCACCATTGCACATACATTCTCGCCAACTGAAAGCAGATAGAGGAGAAGCCATATCACAGAACAAAACTCAACATCCAAAATACTAATGCTCAGCAATGGAGTCTGAGAAACCAAAACACAGGGACCTTACCTCATGCTGGCGCCAGAGAAGACATCGCCTCTGCCGTTGGCCTCACAATCCCCTCTGGCTTCGCCAACCCATTCACCCCAATTAGGCACTGCAAACATCGCAGCTAGCGATACACGTCGTTCTAGTGGGTTTCAGTTACTCAAGCACTAGCCCCACAATTTGTCACACTTCCTCCTCGTGTCGAAACCAGCAACCTCCCAGACAGCTCCCCGTTCGTCGCACTCCTCCTTCACGAAGCCTAGCTCTTCGCGAAAGTGTCACCTCCTTCGTTCCCGAGTCCTCACCTCTGAGCTCTCCCTCTCTCTCTACTTCTCCTCAAAGAAATGGCCATGGGCCATTTATTTTCCTTCCTCTCTTTTCTTCCAAAATCGGATCGATGGAAAATTGGTTCACCCACATCTCCCTCCTTTTATTTTAATTTCTATTTTCCTTTACTTTAATCCCATTTATTTCATTAATACATACATACATACATACATACATACATACATACATACATACATACATACATACATACATACATACATACATACATATATATGTCAAATATATGTATTGTATGTTAATCGACCCAATTCTAATTTCTGTCTTATTCCAAATATTGATTACCGATTATTATAGGTCCAATTTAAATTCTCCGATCCTATTTTCTAATTTAAATTCTCCGATCCCATTTTCTAATTTAAATTTTCCATAATTATCCTTACTTAATTCTATTATAGGAAATCGGGGTATTACAACTCAAGTGACTTGTTGGATCTCTGGATTGCTATCATTTATATTTCCTCTGCCTCATGAGGTGTTGCTATCGATGGATAGTCACCTACTCTTTAACGAGTGCCGGATGAGTCCTTGTGTGACCATCCTTTTTCACTGATGATGTTTTTGTATGGAAAATGATAGTTGCATATTTTGCGGTATAGCTGTCTATGTCTACAATGAGTTTTGATAAAGCCACATTGGGGGCCTTGGGCCGGTTTGATAAATTCATAAAGAGGTTTTAAATGATTTAAATCCATGAACGGTAAATGAGAAGCATGAAATGGTTTTCAAAAAGATGAGAAAAATAGTTTTTAGCATGTATTGCATTTAGTATCGATTTTCCTACTGAGTTTGTCACTCACCCCTTAGACTCTATTTTTTCCCTAAGTTAGGGTGTAGAATTGGTGCATGGGAATTGCACATGTGTTGTAGGCTACGCTGCAGTCCTTGGTGGGTGCTTCGATTCTCCCGAGGATAGGTGGATGTTTGTCGGCTCAATCCCTTCGTATCGGGTACGTTTGGGGTTTGTAGGTTTGGTGTTGTTTGATTTAATTCCTACACAATACGTTTCTTTATTTATACTATATGTTCATACTGATCACTATATGGATCCAAACCCATGTGATTTGGGTTTGGGCTTAATTGTCCTATTAAAACTTCAGCCTCTTTTATGCGTTGGGTTGGGTAACTGGATTCTCTCCAAGAATCGGGTCGCCTTGTCTAGGTGGTTTTGTTAAGCCAGTGTGACATCCCATATGGAAGGGTGTACAATCCCACATCAACTTGAGGGAAGTAAAGAGAGTAGAATATAAGTGGGTAGCTCTCCTACCTCAACAGATTGGTTTTGGGTGGGTAAGCCACACCAAGAACAAATCCGTGAGGGCTGCGGCCCAAAGCGGACAATATCTGTTGGGCAAGGGTTGGGCGCGCTATTGCTTATACTTATGGTATCAGAGCCAAGCCCAGCTTGTTGTGGCCACGAGGACGTGGAGCCCCAAAGGTGGGGTGATTGTGACATCCCATATGGAAGGGTGTGCAATCCCACATCGACTTGGGGGAAGTAAAGAGAACAGAATATAAATGGGTAGCTCCCCTACCCCAACAGACCATTTGGGTGGGTAAGCCACACCAAGAACAAATCCGTGAGGGCTGCGGCCCAAAGCGGACAATATCTGTTGGGCCAGGGTTGGGCGCGCTATTAGGCCGTAACCCTCACGGATTTTTTCTTGGTGTGGCTTACCCACCCAAAACCGGTCTGCTACCCACTTATATTCTACTCTCTTTACTTCTCCCAAGTCGATATGGGATTGCACACCCTTCCATATGGGATGTCACAATTCCCCCACCTTTGGGGGCCCACGTCCTCGTGGCCACAACGAGCTGGGCTTGGCTCTGATACCATAAGTATAAGCGATAGCCCGCCCAACTTTGGCCCAATAGATATTGTCCCCGCTTTAGGCCACAGCCCGCACGGATTTGTTCTTGGTGTGGCTCACCCAACCAAAACCAGTCTGTTGGGGTAGGAGAGCTACTCACTTATATTCTGCTCTCTTTTCTTCCCCCAAGTCGATTTGGGATTGCACACCCTTCCATATGGGATGTCACAATCACCCCTCCTTTGGGGGTCCACGTCCTTGTGGCCACAACGAGCTTGGCTCTGATACCATAAGTATAAGCAATAGCACGCCCAACCCTGGCCCAACAGATATTGTCCGCTTTGGGCCGCAGCCCTCACGGATTTATTCTTGGTGTGGCTTACCCACCCAAAACTAGTCTGTTGGGGTAGGAGAGCTACCCACTTATATTCTGCTCTCTTTACTTCCCCCAAGTCGATGTGGGATTGCACACCCTTCCATATGGGATGTCACAGCCAGCCTTCGGGTTGTGACAATAACAATTTTGGGTGGCTTCCAATATAACACTACTTCAACTTTAGTTAGGTCAATATAAATTCCATTTAGGAAAACATGGCCTAAAACTTTACTTAATACATTCAAAAACTACACTTTTCTCGCTTAACATATAACTAGTGCTCATGCAACGTCTATAGAACAATCTGTAGATTCTAAATATGCTCATCACGTGACTTTGAATATATAGGGATGTCACTGATCAACACCACCATAAAATGGCCGAGATAAGACTGTAAGGCTCGATTCATAATTTCCATAAAGACAACTTGTGCATTTCTTAGTCCAAATGGAAGCACCAAAAACTTAAAATACCCATATTGATTTCAAAAGGCCATCATCATAGGAATGTCCTCCTTACGGATCTTCAACTGATGGTAGCCAGGCCTCAAATCCATTTTTTATAAATACATAGACCCACTAAGTTGATCAAACAAATCATCAATTCTTTGTAATAGATACTTGTTCTTAACCGTCACATGACTTAATTTCTGGTAATCGATACATAAGCAAAGAAAAACATCATTTTTCTTTGCAAATAAAATCAGTGCATCCCACAAAAAAATACTATTATGAATGAATCCATTTTATAATTAATCATTCAGTTGAGTCCTCAACTCAGTCACCTTAGCAAGAGCCATACGATACAGAGCTATCAAAACTGGAACAGTGCCAGGTAGTAAATCACTGTAGAACTCAATCTCGCGGTCATGTGGCAACTTAGGCAAATTCTTAGGAAAACATCCAAAAACTTAGAGACTATCAATGAGTCTGGATCATGCCTAACCAAAACACGTTCATTGCTAATAGCAAAAACACTAATGTAGTACTCTAATTTCCTTCGACCACCCAAATTGGTTCGTAAAATAGGATTTATAGGAAATATATGAACACTACATGAGTGTACCAGAACTTGCCCATCCTTCATCGTAAGAGTTACAGTCCTTTGGTGACAGTCAAATTTTGTTCAATACTGGGTCAACCAATTCATACATAGGATCACATCAAATTGATCCATATGTATCATTATTAGATCAACTGATAATTCATTACCACAAACAACGAGAGCAATAGATTTGATAACAAAATTCATCTCGTGACTTTTATTCATAAGAGTACTTAACATCAGAGGATTTTCTAGCTTTTTGATGTGCCACGGATCCCCTCCAATCATTATCAAGCAAGAGGATTTTCTAACAATAATTGTAGTGTTTCTTTTGTAGGTGATAGAAGAGGGAAATATATCGAAGATATGAAATGCACCTATTTTACTTCTAAATATCTTATGGAGTTATTCAAGATAAAGCATAAGTGGAAAATCAAACACAAGATTGATAGACTTGTGGTAAAATGCAAAATCTGTGATCTAACCTTTGAGGACTATTTGGTAGATTGAACAACCTTAAATATTTTATATCAAAAATATTCTTCATAAAGATTATAGCTGACATCTAAAGCTTTTCAGGATGAGGTATTTCGTTAAATTTGAGTTTGTTTGCTATGGAAAAAGGTCTGCGAATAGAGATCTACGCTTCTATTTAAGAGGCCTGATTTCACTTACCTGGATTAGAAGCCCAAATCAATATGAAGACCAACCTATGTGTGGCACAAGGATTTGTTATAAGATCTAAATTAAAGAAGCTTTCAAATTATTATTTGGGTTGTTATTTTTTAGATTCAAATATTCAAGATGAAAGCATGCTTGATAAAGTGGATCAAGAGATGGCATCACATGTGCTTACTTGAATAATTGATGAGTAATCCACCAACGAGGAGAAAGGGCCACAAATTTGAATTCATTCAAATTAGAGTGAAGGTCAAATTCATTTAAATCTTTAGATAGTTTAATTTCAAGTTATTTTAAAGTTTTCCTAAGTAGTTTAAATTCAAGTTATTTTAAAGTTTTTCTAGGTAGTTTAAATTCTAGTTATTTTAAATTTTGAATAAAATAGAAAATGATTGGTTAGGGATAACTATAAGTTAATCCTATTCCTAGTAGAATTGCTTTCATGGTGAGCTATTTATACCCCACCAAGACTCAATGGAAATTTAATTTTTGATAAATTAAAACTCCTTTATTAGTTGTGACTATTCTTTCTCTATTGTATTGTTAATAATCCTTTTGATTGAAAACCTAGATTTCAAGTATTGAGAGAAGTACTTGAGCTTTTGATTTCTTGCATTCTTCTTGCTAATTTTGATTGGTGAATGTGATCGAAGATTTCAATCAAACTCTCTTTTCTTGTTGGTGAGAATTCTCTTTTTGATTCATCAAGGAGGAGTTCTTTGGTGGAATAGAAAAGTTGTAAATTTAGCAACTTTTCCGTAAGCCAACCGGTCGATCAACAATTCTGCACTGGTCGTCCGCAAAATATCTAGAAGTGATGAAGTTTTTAAACTATGACTTTTCCAATCGACCAATCTTCATAAGCTAATCGACCGCACAAATTCGACTTTCTTCTAAAGCTTGTTTGTTTGCACATCACCTTTCAATAGTCAAACCCAAAATGCAAGCAAATGATGCAGAAATGAAAGAATGTATGTGATGATTTAAAAGTTTTCTTATGTAAATATGAGGTGATAGCATTAAATTATTATGAATTTCAAAGTGTTAATATGGAATGATGAGCGATCGTGTAGCGATATGGTTTTAATACACTCTAAAACGTCAAGATTCAAAACACTTTTCTTTGCAATTACGTAGTAGAAGACTTTTCATGAATAAAGCATTTGAAAATAAGCAACATTTGAAATACCATCAATAAAATTCTTTTCATCATACTATGTACAACTTACAAAACATGTCATAATTTAAAACACATTTTTCCTTTATCATTTAGCCAACCCAGCACAAGATCCGCAATGCGTAAATCCTCCATTAGCTATTTCTTTCCTTGTTAGCATGCTTACCTACATCACAAGATATATTCTATAAATTTAATGCTTAGTAAGAAATGAAATGCATTATGATCATGATATGCATATTATAATACATTTTAAATTCAGTCTTCCTTTCCTTTTTCTTAACATTCTTTTACTTAACGCATATTATAATACATTTTCAATTCAGTCTTCCTTTCCTTTTTCTTAACA
Source organism: Begonia loranthoides (assembly GCA_022433065.1). Classification (NCBI taxonomy): domain Eukaryota; kingdom Viridiplantae; phylum Streptophyta; class Magnoliopsida; order Cucurbitales; family Begoniaceae; genus Begonia; species Begonia loranthoides. The sequence goes on from CM039478.1 coordinate 17,861,904, forward strand.
TTCTTTTACTTAACGAAGAGTGATGAACTTCGATCAATGGCGAACTTTAACCATAACGATGAACTTCAACCGTCCCCTTCCTTCTTAACGTTTTAGAAGTGAGTGGTGATCTTTGACCAACTCAAACCCTTCTATAGCTTAGGGAAATCATAATGGTGATCTATAAACATAATTGTGAACCACAACCACAACAATTCCCTTTCATCATTTAGGAATTAGTGGTGATCTTTAGCCAAATAATCCCTTCTCATTTTCTTAATTTTTCATAACAATTCATACTTTCTTTTCAATTTAATAATGCATGAACATTACAATTGATAATGCATGAACAAGTATGCATTTATTAACATATTACCACTATGAACAAACATATTATCATTCAATTCAATTAACAAATCTTCAAATAGACATTATCATATACAGAGCCTCACTTCTAACTTAAATAGCATGATCAACATATTCTCAATTTCAAGCTGCCATTACATAAAGAACCTAACTTCTAACACAACCACACATCCTATTAACAATTAATATATCCAGCACATCAACAACATCAAAAAACACCTCCAGAACTTAACCTTCATCAACAACATACCAATACTTAACTTCTATCAAACACAATCATCAAGCTATAATCAAATCCTAATTCTTGTGATGTATCCCAAAAAGGAAAATACAATCATTCATTTCTTAACTCTATTCCTTGGAGAGATCAAGAAGCAATAACCCTCCACCAGGTATTTCTCCTCTTTTCCTTCTTCTTCTTCTTCTTCTCTCTGCTTTTCTTCTCTCATGATTCTTTCTCCTTTTTTCTTCTCAAGCTTCACTCTCTTCTTTATAGCTTAATTCTTCCTCAACAAACTTAAGCAGGAAGTGGCGTATACTCAGGCATCCACTGCTGAGTAATCAACTCTACCAACCAATAAAAACATGACATCACAGCTCATCCCAGGCGACCCTTCGCATTACCGGTCGATCAAACTCCTTGGGTGATTGACCGTAACACAGCTTAAAAATCAACTCTGCACATTCTCAATAAAACTGGTCGATCAAACTCTACACATGATTGATCGCAAATCCAATCATTTTACAACCTGTAATGACCATGATCGACTGCTACACTCAATTCTGCATTACTGTCAATCGTTCACTAATCATCCACAAAACATCCTTATTTTGAATCTATAAAGAAGCTGAACGACCGTTCCAACTCCTTATTGACCACTACACATGTAGAGAGCCCTTAAATACTCATTTATACAATCCTAATCGATTTGTCCTTCAAGTGATCGACCATATACCCTAGCAAACATCACATAACCTCCTAAATCAGTACTCCTCCATAACTATAGCACCACAATCACAATCCAAGAAAACTTAGACAATAAAACTCAAGGTATTACAGGTCGACCCGGGCAGGCTTGTGGTTGATCAGACATGCTCAAAATCAAAGTTTATGTAAACAAAAATTGATTTCTCTGAATAGTTTGGATATTTTAATATGGTTGATATACAAATATGAATGGAATTGTTTAAAATTTTAGGACGATAAAGACATTTTGAGAAAGAGAATGATGCTAGAATCATGTAATTTGGAATTGTATATCTAAAATTATACCACTTTATGTTAGACTAAGTGTATGTGACACTTATGTACGGTTTCTGTTAAATATTTATTGCAGACAAATTGAGTGAGAATTTAAGTTTGCTTTCTAAGGATGAAAGTTTTCTAAGACATATATCAAAGTTGTTATGCAATAAAATATAGTCACCAGTGGGGTGGTGCCTTATGTCAAGGTAAAGCAAGTAGCTAGAAGTATAAATAATAAGAATATTAATGATAAAATGATCTTTTGGCCTCAATAATTGAGATTGAAGCTATAATTGAATAGGGAGCTCTTTAGAAAGTCTCTTTCTTATATGAAGAAGATGGGGAGAAGTGCTAGTTTTGGCAGAAAAGTAGAGAAGAAGTGAGAAAGGAGAAAAGAGGAAATATGATTTTTGAGAGAAAAGCTAGAAGTTGAAGGTGTAGGAGTGTGATTCTAAATTAAATATGAAAGAAAGAGTGCTCAAAATTATAAAGGGATTTAAAAGAACCAAAGAGTGGAGAAAGAGCTATAGTTTGGGAGCTTATCAAAGCTTCAAAGTGTTGAAATCCATGTAAGTAACTCTAATCCTTAAAGAGTTATAATTTTATGTAATTTACAAGTTATAGGTGGTGGTTTTAGATTAAAGATTATTGAAATTGTAATATTGGATTTTTTGGGACACTCATAATGTGATATTGGTTCGTTTTGAGTTAAAGTAATATTACGGAAAATGAAAAATTTTGTAGGGTTTTAACAATTTTCCTCGAGTGTGAATATCTAGAATATTGAAATAAAGGAAATGTTATAGGAGCAGGTATCCACAGAAGTGTGAGTATCCATGAATGTGTTGTTGTTAATTGATTATTTGAGGAAATGCATTTATTTATTGTATTATTTGAAAAATAATAATAATTATATCTACAGAATGAGTTGTTTGTGAAAGTGTTGGTTTATGTGGAAGCGTTGGTGTCCATAAAAGTGTTGGTGTCCATGGATGTTTAGTCTCAGAACGACATATGGCCACACATCAGTTGGTGTCTACGATATCTGCAGCGGACACATAGGTTTCTACAAGCAGAAGTGTGGGTATTTGCAAATACTTAGTTTTGGAAAGACACATAGGTTTATGAGTGGACGTCCAGACCTTGTGGATTAAGAACATTTTCTTCAGTTTTTAAACCAATTATTTAACCATTTCATAAGTCCTTTAAGAATAATTTGAGTCATGAGTAGATAGTGTCTAGACAAATATATGACACTATTTCATGGATAATTTATGTATGATTAATAACAAAATTTGCATGATTCATAATACATGTATTATTAGTATGTATTATATGCATTAAATGTATGCATAATATGAATGTCAAATCATGCATCATGAAAATATTTATATATACAAAAAGTATTGTCTGGTAGTATAATTGGTCTTAGATGAACCCAATATACCTCATTAGGCTATGTATTGTGTGGCATATGTAAAGTGAAAAATAGATAGGGAATGACCATGGAGCCACCTTGGGTTGTGAATCTCTAAACCTTTGGAGATATATTTGTTTATGGACACACCAATTGGAAACAGTGGCCAATACAGTGAAGTTTCAGGATTGTGTGACTTTACATACAATGATAGTTGATCATACATATTGACATTCATGAAATGTTAATATGGTACTTGTTAAATAACTTCACTATTTAAATTAAACAAACATTGTCATGATTCATATCATCATTGCATTCAAGTGAGTAGAAAATTATTGTGTGATATTCATATTGCATATCATTGTGGTATGATAAAAAGGTTCTAGAGGTAGACCTAGGTGGTGCATATTGGTCTTATACTTGTAAATTGCATGATATTTTAATTCTTGAATATTATATTTACTTGCTGATCTTTATAACTCACTCCATTGTGGTTCCTTTTTTTTTTTTTTAGATACAGGAAGTAACCAAAAATGACAAGGCCAAGGCAAGGAAAAGTTAAGAGGCTAAACACTCAAGTTAGAAGTAAGACTCGAATTCTTGGACATGGTGTGTGTTGTGGGTTTTAGTTTTTGTTGTGCATAGTTTGGTGTGAGGGTCACATTTAGTAGCCCAATGTTATAATAAAGTTAAGATTATTTCATTTTGTAAAGGCTTTCGATATGTCACATTTATAGAATCACAGATATTATTAATTGATCCTGAATCATTAAAAAAAAAAGACATGACTTCTTCTTTCGTTTACTAAACTTGCTCTAGTGTTAAATGGGAAAGATCTCTTAATAAATCGGGAATTTTCCCGAGGCTGAAGAAGAGTTGATTTTTGAATTACCCATACTCATTCAAAAGGCTTTCGCTCAAATTAACAATATATAGAAAAAAGCGTTAGTTAAAGAAAGGCAAATCAAGAAAAAAAGGCAAAGGTCGCATCTCGCTTTGATAAGATTCGCCCCGCCCCCCTATTCTGACTGAATGATTGCTAAAGCCTTCCTTCGGGCAACTATCTCTTTCCTGGTTCACTACTTACTTCAACTGGGGAATTACTCTTTCTTATTTCATAGATCCATCTCCTATTTATTTAAAGTGAGAATTGAATTACCTTAAGCTTACTCTCAGATCTAGTTATTAGCTTCTTCTCATTCTTCTTTGGCACTTACGGTAGAGATCGGAGGTATTTGGCCCTGAAAAGGGATTGGGGTTTTAGATCCTCAGGAAATCCCTTTTCTTAATAACCCTATTCTCCTTTCATCCGGAGCTGCCGTTACTTGGGTTCATCATGCTATACTCGTGGGGAAGGAAAAACGAGCAGTTTATGCTTTAGTAGCTACCATTTCACTGGCTCTAGCATTCACAGGCTTTCAAGGAATGGAATATTATCAAGCACCCTTCACTATGTCAGATAGTATTTATGGTTCTACCAAATTAAGAAGATGTGAAAGAGCCTCTCTCTCTCTCTATAAGAACGGTGCGTTCCAAGGTGTGAAGTGAGAGAGAAAAGTGGGAGAGAAGGGGTTTCATAATTGGGGTTTTGAATATGGATAAGACGACCTTTTCATTTTTTTCATATTGAAAAGTAATAAGAAATAGAGGTGTTAAACTTTTTATCATCCTGGCATCGAGCTATTTTTCTGCAAGACCTCCCCTACAGTATCATTTCTGCAGTATAGTTTAACCACCAAGTTTGGGATGGATTGGTATGGTTCCTCTATGCCTAGGACACCAGAATATTGAACCATGAACGAAGAAAAGCATGAGAGAAAAGCATATTGGCTAGTGATTGTTAGGCCCACATTCTTAACTAGAGGGGACACCAAAGGCCTCTACTTCCATCCCTTGGATAGCTAGAGAGGGAGGGCAGATCTTTTTTTTTGGTTTTTTAATGTTATGTATTACCGGAAGATGTAATTTGAACAAATGCTCGAATGAGCATGGGTTCCATAAACCCCTTTGTTCCCCATCCACAAAGCTAACACCTATCGTTGGTGCCTAATTTTAGATTAGTCCCTTCACTCTTAAAGGAAAGGATATTAACCCCTCTTTGCTCCGCTCGTCTCCCCTCAGGGGAGAAATTACAAGTCCAAAAACATTGTATAGAGTTATTATTAAATTGGTACCTCCTATCTTTCACAAATAAGATACGAAGACTTACTTCACATTTGTAATTGCACAAAAAAGACTATTTATCTCAAAGAGGTCTACGTAAAATTCTGGGAAAATGCCAAGGGTTACTGTGTTATTTGTCAAAGAAAAATATAATACATTGTAAAGAATTAATTGAGCAATTGGATATTCAGGAGTCAAAAACTTGTTAATTTGAAAAGTAATTTTGAATTATTTGATTTATTAGATAATGAATTTTGTTAGATATTCAATTTTAATCAACTTTTTTGTGTTTTCGGCAATTCATGGAAAAATGAATCGAGAAAAATCTTATGACTAGACCAGCTACAAGAAAAGACCTCATGCTAGTCAATATGGGCCTATTGTTAAGTTAAAATGTGGTTGTAAAAATGAAATCACATATTTGGTTATAGTGTAAGCAAGGCATATAGAAGGTATACATCAATAAACCAAGGGGGAATGTTAAGAAAACTTTCTGAATCCTCTAAAAAAGGTGCAAGGGATGTGGGGCGGGACCACTACCCCATAACATGTTGCCACCGGAAGCAGAACCTCATATTTCTTCTAGAGAATCTCCTAATTGTTCCAAAGCAACTACAAAGAGATTCTTTAACCAGAAAGTACATATTAAGCAAAAGAAAATTTTAATTAGACTGAAATATGGTAAATTACATTGTGATTACTTGTAATATTATCCGTTGTAAGTATACTTGGGTGACGTATTAATGCGCACGTGTCATTTCTAGGGCATAAAATACTTATCACCATTTCGATTTTTGGTGGGGTTCAAAGTCAAGGATGTGACAATGTGTTGCAATAATATCAAATAATACATGAGTAGTAGTAGAAAAGATAAATATCGTACCATTAATGACCCATTGGCTAGTCTGATCAAAAGTTTCAGATCTAGTAACAACATATGCCTAACCATTCACCTTCTCTGTTACTTTTCTACCACCACTATGACCTCCCCTGGATGAATTGGGAACAGATCCTACAAACTAATTGGAAGATCCCACAGGAGTGAGGTGAGAAGATAAACTCTACTAGTACCAAGTAGACCTTTGAAAGTCAGCACCAACTGATTGATACTAATACTGATAAGGTGGCATGTAACTAGTAGATTGTGGAGGAGCAAAAGTTTAGAGTCCAGAGTGAGCCCGTTGATCCTCAGCTAGCTCCAAAATTAGGTCTAGAGGGAATTGACTGAATAGATGCTAAGTTAGCATGTGAAGGCCTCAGATTTGTAGGAAAATCCCTCCTCAAGTGTCCTGACTGACCACAAGTATGGCAAAGATAGGGATTTGAATACCCACCAGTGTAAAGTGCTCCACTAGACTGCCACCCTAAGTTACTTTGAGTCTAACCTCCATGATTTTGACCATTTCTCTTATCTTTTCTAGTTATCTTGCCAACAACTAGATGCACTTTCTTTTATTTTTCCTTGTACTTGCCAAAAAACTCATCAAGGTTAGCTTCAACTCAGTAAGCACTAGCCACAACCTCTAAAATATTACTAAACTCCACAACTGAAATTCTAGAACGAGTCTTTAGTCTCATGTTCATCTGGAACTTAACCATTCACTCCCCTGGATCCACTTCCTTAACATATTGGGAAAGTTTCACAAACTTTGCATGATACTTTAAAATGGTAAGGTCTCCCTGAGATAGGTTATGATATGTACAGATCCTGTTTCTGCTGATAACTAACATTGTAGTTGTTGTCTTGAAAATGGATTTAAAGTACTTCTAGCTCATCTCACTGACTGGGTGATCAAGCTTCAGAGACTTCTACCAAACTCTAGCCATCTTCTCAAAATAAAACAATGTAAGGCCAATGTTGTACTCTGCTGGAACCTCAATAACAACCATGTTCATCACCATAACACTACCAATTTTTTGCAGCTAGAGGGCCCAGTCCTCCCTCAAACATTGGGGGATTTAGTCACCCTAACTCTCTGAAATAATCTATACGATGGACTACTGGGTTCTTTATCCCACCGTATCTATGCAAATTTTGAAGTCCATCCCTTAGAGCAATAAGTGGATATGTCGGCTGCAACTCTATCGATTGTACGGTCGGTGCTGCAGGTGCACGATTTCTAGGAGCACCACTAGGAAGCATTTTTAGAAACATGAAAGAAAATTCATAGAATACATTAGGGTGGAATACATTAAGGTACGTCCTTAGACACAGTAATTGCAAAACTTTTTTTATACTATCACTCTATTTATCTTGTTAATGTCACTGTTCAAGATGGTACTCTAACCCTGATATCAAAAATTTTGTCATGCCTCAAAAGGGATCTGAAACAAAATAGGGAATGACCCGACTCAAAAATGAACTAAATTGCGTTACTCATTAAATAAATGGGCAACAAAAGACTTAACCAAAACTTATATAGCTAGGGCCCAACCCATTGGGCTAAACCAAAAATTCATCAGTGATATTAAAAATAAAGTGATAAATATAAACTTAATGTGCCACAAAAGTAAATAACTAAAATTTTATTACAAATTTAAATTATGTTCAAAACTCATAAAAAGTACTCTTAAAGGGAAATAAATGCTAATGTAAAAATGCCATTGAGTTCTGATGTGCAATGGGCTCCGCCCTAGTTTTTAATTTTATTTTAATTTTTAATTTTTTAATTCAAAACTTTGATATATTTATGGTTTTGCCATTATGTTGGTTATTTAGTATAGGGTTAGGGTTTTTATTTAGTGATTGTTGAATTTTGATTATTGAAATTGAAGAATTAGAGATTTCTCTCTAGTAGGTTCTTAAGAGTTGTCTCTCAAAATCAATTACCTTATCAATGGTTAGAATGAGAGTGAGTTTCCATAACTCACCTTCATTTTTGTTTTATTTGTTATTCCGTGGATTCTTTTTTGTTGGATTTGTATTATTGCTCTTTTGGGGTTTTGGAAAGAAGTCATGATCGTGGTGAAGAAATTCCTTTGATTTTTGGGGTCAACGTTTGGTTCAAAAAATTTGAAGATCTTTTGAGAAATTGCGAAATGCGGGTTCAGAATTCAGAAACTACTACGTCTGGTAGACCACTATTACTCATTTGGTCAACCGCAAATCATCTAGAGGCAGACGTTTTTTCGACGATTTACATATTTGGTCTTCTGCACCCAACATTTGGTCAATCATAACTCACCCAGTAGCATTTAATTTCAAACTGTTTATTTTTTGGTGGACACCAATTCCGCTACTGGTCGACCGCTTGCTTCTAAAAGTCACTCGTAGCTTGTCATTTGGTATCAGAGCCAGAGATGACTGCTAGAAGTAGGGTTTCCTTCAATCCTAACCTATCCAGTTCATTCAGAGAAGCATCGCCAAACGATCATGAGTATGTCACTCATGGTCAGTTTAATAATTTATAGAATTCTATAGATTGGTTGACTCAACATATGCAGCAGATTCAAAATCTACTCCACTAACAAAATCAAACTCCCCTTGCGGGACCAAGAGGTAGAGGATGGCACTGAAGGGGTAGAAGGGATAGTGAGTTTATTGAAGACAATCAAGGAGGGGGCTTTAATGATGATGCTCTTCATAAATTTCTGACAAGAGGTCTCCGAGTGCATGACGAGATGAGGGGTCTAAAATTGTAAATTCCATCTTCCAAAGGTACAAGTTCTGGGGAAGAATACTTGGATTGAGTTCAGTAAGTAGAGAAAATATTTGAATGTCAAGATTATACTGAGATAACAAAAGTTTGATTCGCCATCTTTGAATTTACTAGTTAAGCTAGTCTATGATGGGACAGTCTAAAAGCTCAAAGGAGGAGAAATGATGAAGAGTCGATTACTACCTGGGAATCTATGAAACAATTAATGAAAACACGGTTTGTGCCTAGACATTTCAAACAAGAGATGTGTAATATCCTGATTTTCTATAACGGAAATTTAAAAAGGAAAAGAGCAATTAATCGGAGGAAAATCTTGATATTAGGCTATTTGGATAATTTAGATTATCAGGATATTATTTATAACAAGCATTTAGATAATTATTTGATGTAAGGATTAATTTGGAAAATCAAATCGAAGAATTTAAATTAGACTGATAATCATCGTTAAGGAGTATTTGAAATAAATTGAGAATCGAGATTGAGTTGAAAATAATTTAATTGAATTATTAAATGGAGGAAATTAAAATAAAATAAAATAGAAATAAAATGTGTATTAAAAACCGATTTTCTCTCTAAGGGGCAATTGTTGGTCCGGTTTGTTTTTCACAAAAGTGAGGCCCAGTTCTTTGAAGAAGAGAATTCAAAGGGGGAAAAATTTATTTGGCCCCCCTGGCCTTCTCTGGCGATCAAAACAGAAGAGAGTGAGGGAGATTGAGTGAAGGGAGAGCGATCGAGAATCACAGACGACGGCGAGGCTCAAGCTCGGGGCGTTTCTCGCGACGAGTTGCCGGCGTCTAGCGTTCGCACTATCCGGCGCTCGGTGGGCAAAAGGCAAGCTAGGGCTCTGTGTTTCGCGGCTTCGGAGTCGATTTTTGGTGCTTTGAATCACCGATGTAGGTACGTCAATGCCCTACGTTTGGTATTCATCTTCTTGGTTTCCGATTAGGGATGATTTGGTGTCGGCAGTGGCGATTTGGCGAAGATGAATTGGCGAGGCTAGGCAGGGCTTCGGTTCGCTGAAGATTTGGATTGGTCCGGGTGTGTTGGTCTATGATTGAACTGGTTTGTTTCAAATGCTCTGACTGCAGGATAAGGATTTCCACATGGCCATCGTGTATTGGACCACTCTTCTTGAGTTATGTAATATTTGTTAGCCTTTTTGTTAGGCTTAGTTTTATTTTGATGATGACCAAATGGTTTAATGTAATGAAAATAATAAGTTGGTTAATTGTGTTTTTATTGATAATGTATTCAATGCTTTATTCATTATACTTATATTCAAATTTATCAAAAATACCCATATTGAGGGTATCTAACATGTTTATCTAAGTCCATGTAGTGAATCCATATCATTTCGGGACTTAGGAAAATCAAGAAGGGGAAAAAGGAGCAAAAGGTCGACGAAACAACACAAAAGGTCGACCTCGATGGGCACCCATGAAGGAAAGGGTCGACCCCACGGTCGACCTAACTGTGAAGCAGAAAAAAATAGCTTGCTGAAAATTTCTGCACTGAAGGAAACGGTCGACTGCTTTGACAAAAGGTCGACCACAGCAGTTGGAAATTCATTTTTCTAAACCGTCTTCAAAATTCCATTGGAGGTCCATCAATGAAGGAAACGGTCGACCGCAAAATGGACAGATTGCTCCAAAATTTCTACATGAAGGAAAAGGTCGACCGCATAGTCGACCGTACCATAGGTATTTTCCCAACGGTCAAATCTCAACGGGAAGAATTGCAACGGCTAGTAAAAGGGTCGACCGTTTAGGGAAAAAGGTCGACCGTTTGAGCAGTGTCTATAAATATGAGATCACTCCAAGCTCTCCACAACGAACCAAGGATTTTAAAGCGAAGCTCTGCCGATTTTCATACGCGATAAAATCTTTGTGAGCTTTCGATATTGTTGTATATCCAATTCTCCCTATTCCGAACTTGAGATTTATATTTTGGGAGAATTCGGATTAGATAGATTTGAGAGTAAATCTCCGAATTATTATTGTGCTTGATTGTAAAGGGTGATTCCCTAAGAATTCATCATTGGGTGACACCCCGCAATAGTCAATTTAGGGTGACGACTCATAAGAGTCTAAGGTTGATGACCTAAGAATTAGTCAAGGGTGACGCCCCATCTAATAGTCAATTTGTAAACGGTTTTATTGGCACCCGCAAGCCAATTACTTAGTGTATCTCCAAGTGCCACTTGGACGCGGATGTAGGCTAGTTTGCCGAACCGCGTAAACAAATATTGTGTGCATTTCTCTAACCCTTACTCTTTATATTATTGCATATATTTGTTATCGATATTTTAATAATATACATTAAATCACTTAGGGTAATTAGAGATTAAAATATCGCACGAAAAAGTTAAAACGCTATATTCACCCCCCCTCTATAGGCGTATATCGATCCTACAATATTCCAGTCTTCTCTGCCTATATAGTTTGGCAGTGGCAGTCTTCTCTCGGCTAGGAGTCGTCTGGTGCAGAGGAATTTTGGGAGAAGAGGAGGAAAAGTGACAGTGAAGAATGCAGTGAGAAGGTGGAGTTGTTGCTTCGGGTGCTTTCAGGTAAAACGGATGACTTCCTTATTTAATGGAGTTTAATTCCCTGTTGTTCTCATCTTCGATTCTGTATGTGGGTTGTTAAACAATGGAGATATATGCATGTAGAAAGTGAATTAATTGGGTTAAGTTTTATGAAAGGAAATCTACTATGTTAAAAAGGGTTGGACTTGCGTTTCTATTGTGTGCACTGTGACGATGGAAAGTTTTGTTTGGGTTATTAAGTTTGCTTGTTGTAGTGCCCTATTGGGGAAGTTTCCCCTCTCTGTTGCCTTCTCTCTATTGCCTTCAGGTGTTAGGTTGTGGTTTCCTGGTTATGGTAGTTAGGGATATTCGGATGTTCATATCTTAAATTGTGTTATGTTACTGGGTTAAGTAAATTTGAAAATTCTGTAAAGTAAACAACTGTGGAGCATGGTTCATGTATGTTTACAACTCCGATGGATATATTTCGTTATTGGAAAATGCTCTCTTTGAATTATGCTATGTTAATGGATGATTTTGTTGAATGGTATTCCCTGTTGGTAGCCTTGTTGATAATTGCATATGTTAAGGTTGGATTTGTCTTGAAAATTATGGATCTATTAAGTTTGAATCTATGTTGAAAAACTATTGTTGGATATAGGTTGTTAAGTTGGAATTGGAATTATGCTACTAAATTGGGATACTTAGATATGTTGATGATTGGTTTCTTTGGATGTTATCTTTAGTGTACATTGAGCTATAAATTAAAGAAAGATTCGTGAGACTTTCGGGTAGTTGAGGTAATGGTTGGATGGTTGGTCTGTTTAAATGCCAATTAATTGCTAGCTTTTAAGTCTTGATTTTGGAAAAACAATTGAGTAATTAGTTGGGTGCCGGAAGGCCTAAATGTGCAGACCGTGATTTTGGGTAATAAAGCTAAGTAAATATTTTGTTGATTCCAGTGGATTTTCATTAAAAGATAATAAATTGTATTGTGAAGTAAATTCTCTCTATTATCAGGTCACATTGATGGAATGAGCAATTATTGTTGGATATCGTTATCTCGTTGCATAGTTAAGATATTTGAATTATTATTGTATGGTTGACAAGTAACTAAGTTGACTAATGAGAATTATTAATCGTTAAGGTTTATGAAAATTTGGTGGTCAATAATTATTAGTTAATTATTCGATGAAAATAATTGGACAAAAAATGTGAAATGAACTTATAGAATAATGATATAAAAGTTAAAGTTTATAATGGGTAATTATATTAATAAATAAATATTAATTATTTGAAGGTTTTAACGGGAAAAGAATAGAGTGTCAAACGCGCCACAGACTGCAGGTAAGTGATACGCATGTGCTTTGGTCCTTAGAGCCCTACATCGCAAGAATAGGAGATGCATGTTTCGGTGTTTACAGTTTTAAATAGCATGTTTCAGTGTTTACAATTTTAAATAGCACGTTTCATTGTTTACAGTTTTATAAGCATGTTTTATGAATTGTATGTTGGTTGCGCTATTAAATTCCTCTAGTAGAGAATGTATGCATCCACGAGCATCATGCATCATGGTTTTCAAAACGATACGAAAATGAGATTTTAAGCATGGTTTTGTAAAGAAAACAGAATTGAATATTAAATGTTTATATAATAAAGTAAAGAAAAAAAAAAAGGTTTGGGCAGATTGTTCCTCCATAGTTAAACAATAAAGTAAAGAAAAGAAAAAGAAAAAGATAAATGCTTGAGTGGATTGTTCCCCCATGATTAAAGAGGCTTGGGTGGATTGTTCCCCCATGGTTAGAGAGGCTTGAGCGAATTATTCCCCCATGGTTAGAGGTTTAGTTGACGCGCTTCCCATAGTTTAAGGTTTGTCACGTAACCCATAAATAGAGGCTTGGTAGACATGGTTCCCATGGTTAGAGGCTTTGGGTGGATTAGTCTCCCAATGGTTGGATTATGTTTCCAATGGTAACCAGTTAAGGCTTTGGCATATATCTCATAAATAGAGGCTTAGTGAACATTGTCCCCATGGTTAGAGGCTTTGGGTGGATTAACCCCCCATTGGTTGAGGCTTGAGTTGAATACCAAAGATAGAACAATAAATAGAGGCTTGGTGGACATGGTCCCCATAGTTAGAGGCTTTGGGTGGATTAGTCCCCTCCATTGGTTGAGGCTTGAGTTGAATACCAAAGGCAGAACAACAAAGTTAAGATCAATAAAACAGTAAAAGAAAAGATAGAAGAGAAACATAAACGGAAAACTAAAAGATATTTTAAAAGCTGCTAAAAGAAAAGACGGAAGAGAAACATAAACGGAAAACAAAAAGAGATTTTAAAAGCTGCATGACATGTGCATCATACCTTTTGTTTTATACCACTTACTGAGCCTTAGGCTCATTAGTTAAGTCTTGCGATGGAGGTACACGTACAGGTGAACAGACTAAGAGGCAGTCGATGAAGGATTTGCACGAATGGATCTTGTAGCTGGCTGGGCTAAAAAGTTAAATGAAAATTATTTGTAAAAAGGGTTTTGTAAATGATTTAATATTCTTTAATGCTTGTTTTAATTCCGCTACATTTCATAAAATGATGTTATTATTTTTACTACAATTGATAAATGTTTTAAGTAAATAGTTTTAATGACCGAGTTTTATAAAAGATAAATACTCTGATGTTTGTAAGAAGAAAAGTTTTAAATTTACACGATTTTTAAAAGGCAATAAAAATCGGGTCGTTACAAGATGTATTTCCGAATCCAGAGTCTAGTTCAAGGTGGTCTAAGTGTTATGATTATACTGCTGAATTTGAAACCTAATGATCATGTGTGAGATCGATGAAAAGGAAGAGCAAACTATATTTTGTCAGGGGACTTAACAAGCCAATTGGAGTATAGTGAAGCTACAACAGTACAATTGTAAGATCCCATATTTCATTTAACTTTCCTTTAATCGTATATAAATTTTTCTTTAAAAACATGTGGAGGGAAAATAAGAGTGAACAAAAGTGGAAGTCTTTATAAAATAAAACATACAATTACTACTTTAAAACCTATTTAAAGTAAACAACATTAACATACTTTAAAACTATTTAAAACATTTGTCCCAACTAAAAATCACTTAAAATCTTTGAAATACTTATCACGCTTTATTTCATTCCATGAGTCATAACCCCCAAGGTCAATACGCTAACAACACAAAAGGGCTCAACACTGCAATACTCCATATGCGTCCTCTTCAAGCTTTCATCTAATCATAAGCTCCTTATTTACATTACAAAACTTAAACTATGAGCCTAAAGCTTAACAAGCGATATAAATAATACTATGCTCATGCTATGCTCTTTATAAAAATACATACAGTTTTCATTTTCATTTTTCTTTACCTTTACTTTATCTTTACAGATGTTGGAGATGTCAACTTGACAAGATATAATAGCACCTAATGACCCACAAGGGGCAGCCAACTCAAGAACCCACACCTCATAATACCTATTTATGTTTATTCACATGTATTCCATATTCATTTAGTTCCAGTTACCCATATAGGCATTAAAGATGTCAACTTGACAAGATAGAGTAACACCTAATGACCCACACATGAACCCACTCAAAAACCCTCATATCTTCACACCTATTTACGTTTATTCAATTTATTCCATCTATATTTTCAAAATAATGCATAAAACCATTTTCATACATTTTATCAAAACATGATGCATGAATGCATATGAACGCATAACTTAACATATACTAGCATATCCTCAATATAACCTCAAAGCATGATCAAAATCCTTAACTTAAAGACCTTAAAGTCTAATAAACACAATATCAAACATCAAGCAATCCTCAAGCAATACATCCGCGAACAGTACTAATATCATAAACCTAATCATCTAATAAATACAATCATCAACAAATCCCTATTCTGTTGTGATGTAGGTCAAAAGGCAACAAACATGCAATACCACTTACCTAGAATCCTTAGAGAGTTTTAGCACTTACAGTTCTTCTTCTCAATACCTTCAAGATCAAACAATTATTCATCAATAACAGCAGTTTATTAACCTTAACAACATCTACTAAAACATAACCAAAAAAGAGCACTATCTTCCACATAAATAAAGTATGACCCTTCTATAATATCACCAGTACCCAATGGACAGAACCAAACTCAACCATAAACCAACTCAGTAGAACAATATTCAATATTATATTATCAAACCCATAGATTCTCACAAGTCTCGAGCAGTAAACTCAAACCAACCATTAGAATTCTACTATCAACAGATTCTATTCGTCCTATTATTATATAAAGACCAATTCAACCAATAAAGCATTCCTATCAACATGTTTTCATCAAAACAATAACTATAAAACATGGCAAAATCCATTTATTGCTATATCCATCAACAAACAATCACCCATAGAGTAACAATTTCATAATATTTTCCAAACAGTAACCGAACTGAAGCAATTGACTCAAGCAACAACGGAAACTATTCCTATCACCTTCATCCTATACCATAAAATCTTTAAGAAAACATTGGTTAAGTTCTGCTTACCTAAAGAACCAAAGAGAAAAGATAACAACTTGCTTCCAGAGAACTTCTTCCTCACGGTTCTCTCTCTTTCTTTCACACTTTCTCTTCGGACTGTTTCTCCCTTTCTCTCTAAAATCCCTGCAACCCCCTCACTGTTGTACTTATATTCTGTAACTCACACCCCTCCAATATCCATCTGAAGGTGGAAGGTCGATTGGAGGGACCCATGAGCATCCACAGAAGCCCAACCAACATTTTCCTCCAATCAGAGTACATGTCCTTACAGTTTCAGTTGACATTTCTTTCTTCCTGGTCAATCACCTTTTTCATACGTTGGACCACAAATTTCATTAGTCACAGCCACGATCGACCACTATTCCCTAAAGATCAACCAGAAATCTGCTCTTTTTCAAAAAAATCGGTCGATCACCCTCTTAGTAGATGATCGACTACTGCCAAATTGGTTGCTCTCAGTATAAAATCTGTTTTGTACCAAGTTGATCATCCCCCTTTAGGTGATCAACTGATTCGACAAAGGTTACATTCTATATAGATTTCTCTTTGGAACTAGTCGATCATCCCACTTCAGTTGATTAACCGCTTCCAAATTCCTTTGCTTCTCTAATGTCCTATTTAGATTGTGATCGACCATGATCCACCATTAATCGACCACGCCCTTATTATCCCTTCTATAACTTAGAAAAATCACACTTCCAATCAACAAAAACCATAATTCATATCTCTATCCTACAATCATCCCATAAATCCCCAAAAGTCCTCAAATATTATCACTTAGATCCTATACTTAGCATTATGAAAAGCCAGGGTATTACAACAATACCTTGGAGGAAGCCTTTTAGTTAGCTATTATAGTGGAGAGACAGAGGAAACAAGGCTTAGACCTCCCTCCCAATAAACCTCGTCAGTTGAATACCACATTAATAAGGCCAATAGAAGATGGTAGGAGATCACATTCCAATAATACTGTAGAAAACGGTAAAGCCATAGAAGATTCGTCATCTTGTAGGAATCGAGAAGTCAAATGTTTTAAATGTATGAGTTGGGGATATACTGCTTCTCAATTCCCTAATCAGAAGGTAATCGTAATGCAATGAAATATTATCGAAACTGATAGTGAAGACAACGCAGAAAAAGATGTGAAGGAGGATTACCCTAATGAGGAGATTATTTATCCATAGAAGGTCCTTTGCTATTGAGTTAAAAAGCAGCATTTACCAAACAAATTGGAGAGGAAGTTTACAAGAGGGAGAACATATTCCACTCACGTTGTTTGATCAAAGGGAAGGTATGCTCTCTCATCATTGATAGTGGTAGCTATGTTAATACTGCTTTGACTTTCTTGGTTGACAAACTACAATTACCAACCATCAATCTTCCAAAGGCATATGAATTAAGGTGGTTATATGGCAAGGAAGGAATGAAAGTAAATAAGCAAGAGACTTTCTCATTCACTATAGGAAGCTACCGAGATAAAATTATGTGTGACATTATATTCATGGATGCTTGTCACTTATTGCTTGGAAGACCTTGGCAGTATGATTAGAAGGTGAAACATGAAGGTGATACCAACATTTATTCACTCGATTATGGTGGACAAAAGATGAATTTATCTCTAATGTCAGCTCATCAGAGGTACCTAGTTCTGAGGTTGGAGAGAAAAAAGAGGGAAAATAGACTACTTATTAACTACCAAGAGTATATTGGAGGAGCCATCAAATTTGAGGTCAAATCCTTCCCCACCACGGGAGGATGATGTGCCATGGGTCTCCCCTTAGTTTTTAATTTTATTTTAAATTTTAATTATTTAATTCAGAACTTTGATATATTTATAGTTTTGCCATTATGTTGGCTATTTAGTTTAGGGTTAGGGTTTTTGTTTAATGGTTGTTGAATTTTCATTATTGAAATTGAAGAATTAAAGATTTCTTTCTAGTAGGTTCTTGAGGGTTGCCTCTCATAACAATTACCTTATCATTCGCGAGTGGTGATATTGAGTGTAGTGGTATAGTGGAATATCCATCTAACCTTTTCTGGGTTAGAACAAGAGCGAGTTTCCATAACTCACCTTCGTTTTTATTTTATTTGTTATTCTTTGGATTTGTATTATTGCACTTTTGGGGCTTTAGAAAGAAGTCCAGATTGTGGTGAAGAAATTTCTTTGATTTTTGGGTATGAGGTTTGGTTCTGGAAATCCGAATGTCTCCTGAGAAATTGTGAAATGCGAGTTCATAATTGAATAACTGCCACGTTCGGTTGACCGCTATTACTCATTTCATCGACCGTAAATCATCCAAAGGCAGACATTTTTTTGATGATTTATGTTTTCGGTCTTCAACACTAAGCATTTGGTTGACCACAACTCGCCCAAAAGCATTTAATTTGAAACTGTTTATTTTCTAGTCGACAACAATTCCACTACCAATCGATCACTTGCTTTTGAAAGTCACCCAAAGTCTGTCAAGCTCACTCCTGCATTGGCTGTTGGAGATCCTCCAAACTAAAACTTGAAGGAAATGTCGTTGATGTGAGTCGACTAAACTCAATAAGGGTAAAGTTTTACATACCATATTAAAATTAAAAGAAAATGGAGAGTATGTCATATAAACCATCTAAGATAAAATAGGTTTATAAAACAAGTAGTAGAGCAAACGATAAAAAAAAAAACTCTACTATAGTGTGTTACATACAAAAAATACACCATACTATACATTATAGAAAGTCCATTGAAAATGGTGCACCCACAATCTCCCAGTACACTATGTCATAGGCATAAACAGTAATGGCGGTACTTGGTGATCGCTAAACCACAGAAATAATACCATGATTAAGTTTAAGGTTTTGTGTCCAAAGACTCAATACAGTCAGCTATTCTATTATTCTACTTAACAAAAACAAAGGACATCTTTCAATGGTCGAATGTACATACAAAAAATGAGACCCCTTCTATAATATCTCAAATCTTCGTTGTGCTGAAAGCATAGATTAAGTGATAATTTTGGGGATATTATGAGATAAGTTGGATAAGTAAAGATATTGGTCAAGAGAAATGTATTTGGAATAAGTGAATTATGATACCCTGTTAGGTTCATAGTTAGATTATGAAAAGGATTGAAGTCAATTGGAGATAGTTAAAGTTATATTGGGCAATTTTCATTGGATTGATAGTTAGTGGAATTAGCAAGAGTAAATATATTTGGATGTAATTTGGATATTTTATGGACTAAAATCTTGAGAAGAATAAGGTTTTTATCAGTTATTGGAATTTAACTTGGACAAAAGTGAAGGAAGAATAGTGTAATATATATATATATATATATATATATATATATATATATATATATATATATTGATTTAGGTGATATTGATGTCCATATATATGAATTTAGTGCATATTGGTTTGGTGTAGGTGAAATCTAATGGAAGATATTAAAAATTGCAATTAAGAGTATATTGCATATAGTGCTAGTTTTGGATATGAGATTTGTTTATACGATACATGAATAAAGTGGAGAGTTAGGAGATGATAGCTAGAATTAAAAGAAGTAATATTAGTAGTTAATAATAAGGTTATAAGATTATTAATATATATATATTAATGAGAATATAAATATATATGAATATTCGTACAAAAATATTGATTTTTGGAGTGGCGGGTGGTCAAAATGAATGGCGGTTGGTCTCCCATGAACACCGGTTGACTGGTGTATTTAAAAGTGAGTTTGTGACTAAGCAAATGGGCATGACGGTCGATCATGGTTTGGGAACAATCATCTGCCAAATTAAATGTCACCTGGAAGCTGAAAAGCATCGCTGGAAACTTCAGGTGTGCGTTATACGCGTCTAAAGATGAAACAGATAGACGTGAACGCTTCTAGACATTAAAGGACGCTAACGTTTGGCCTTATGAACGTGAAGAGACATAGCATGTTGCTTATAAATGGAGATAATGGTAGTGAAGTTGGAGAGGGAGTGAAGGAAAACATTGCGGGAGCTCTGCCGATTTGTTGAGAGGAGTTTTGCTTCTGGATGAGAAGTCTGTAATGTTTGTGAAAGTCCAGGAGAAGAGACTGAGCATGAAAGAGTGAAGGTTTGAGGTGGGTTGCGATGCACTTCTCTATTTTTGGAAAAAAAAAGTGACGAGAATGAAGAGTTTGGGATTTTATTGAATGGAAGAAGTCTCAAGGAAACAACATAGTCGTGAAACGGCTGTGAAGGAATGTTGGAGAATGAAGTGGTCTATGAAGTTCTGTAATTGGAGATTAATTCTCTGGGTTTAGGTTATCGGATGCTTCAAGTATTGATTTCTACTTGTGTGCTCTCTGTTGATAAATAATTATTGTTGTTATTATTAATACTTATGGAAAAGTACATGGGTCTGATATTAGGTGGGATTTGTTTGGAGTTCTATTTCTGCATACGATTGAGTGTTATTTATTAGACATAATATATTGTTGGGAATGATTAAGTTGAACTGATAGATATGATTGAAAAGATATACCTTGTTGGAATTGTTGTTGGGTGTATTAGTGAATGGTGGAATGAAATGACGTAGTTAAATATTAGTTTTGGAATAGTTAGGAAATGTTAAGTAAAAGTTAGGTGGAAAATACTAAGCATATTAGTTGAAGCTAGGGGACTTTATTATCAAGAAGTAATTTTATTAATAGTTATATGTATACATCATGATTAGGTTTGGAAAAAGGACAACTCTAAGTGATAACTCATTAAAGCTAAGGATTTCAGGTACGTGGTACTGCATGTGTTTTGTTCGAAAGGGCCTACATCACGAGAATTAGGGGGTGTTACTATTTATGTTATTGATTGTTATGAATTGAATGTCTATTAGAATTAAGTTCAGTTCTTTAGTTAGTACGGATCACGTTTAAGGACACGATAAAGGAACACGTTAGATAGGATTGTAAGTGCACGACAATGTTAAGACTTGAAATACTAAAATACAAGAAAATGGAATATACGTAAATAACTGTGGTCCAGTTTGTTACACCCGGCACAGTAATCAAGATAAGCAAACAGTTGTTGACCGGTTAGTTACGCCCGGCACAGAAATCAAGCAAATGACTGTGGACCTGTTAGTTATGCCCAACATAGAAATCAAGTAAACGATAGTGGATCGATTAGTTATGCCAGGCATAGAAATCAAGTAAATGACTATGGATCGGTTAGTTACACCCGGCACAGAAATAAAGTAAACGACTGCGGACCATGTAGATACGCCCAGCACAGAAATCAAATAAATTACTGTGGTCTGGTTTGTTACGCCTGGCACAGAAATCAAGTAAATGACTGTGGTCCGGTTAATTACGCCCAGCACGGATGTTTGTATGGTCTGGTTTGATACGCCAGACATATAAACAATAAAAGACAGAAATAGTAAACGAATGTTTATATGGTTCGGTTTGATACACCAGGCACATAAGCAAAATGAAATAACGATAAAAGACATAAACAGTAAAAGAGAAACGAAACAAAAAACCTTACATTATGCTATAGAAATTGTATGTGAAATTCATGTTTTATGTTTATATCATGTATTGAGCGTTAGACTCATAGTTTAGTCCCGTTTATATAGGTAAGGAGCAAATAAATAGATAAAGTTGTTGATGGAAGTAGCTGATGGAGTATTGTTGTGTGGACGTTTGTGCTGTTGGTGACATTGACCTGTGGTTATGGCTCACGAATTGAAATAAATGATTATGACTTCAAATAAATGTTTTAAGTTGACGTGTTTATTTAAATAACGGGTTTATGGTATTTAATTGTAAAGGACTTCCACTGTGTGTTTTATACGATTAAGACTTCCGCTGTATATTTATGACTTTGGTTTTCAATTATGCAAATGATTTAAAGAAAAATAAATTTTTTATACGGAAAAAGTTATGGGATATTACACCTTCCTAGGTCGATCAAACTTGGTTCACCCGACTAAGATGATCAATAAAAATAATATGCATGCTCAATTAAAACATGTTCAATGAAAAAATATATATAATAATATAAAAATCGACAGCCATAAAATGTACACGTCATTTCATAAGAGATCACGTCTCAAAAATAAAGTTTTATAAAATCATGTGATGTTGGACATAAAAATAAATTCTTATCTCAACTGGGCCTATCAATCCAAAGTCCAAGCAACAATAATCAAATTAGTCTTAACCTCCCATTACTCCTTTGAACCTATTAAATTATACATATTCAAATAAATTCACTTTTTTAAAGTTTTAAAAGTTTGTTGGAACCCATAATCGGGATATGAACTAACTTGAGAAACTTATAGAACAATCCTAAAAAATTTTCAACTATTAAAATTTAGTCCGGAGGCCGGGGAGATGCTCAGTCAACCGAACCGGTGGTCCTCTAAGTAGTCTAGTCGATCGCTCTTCCAGCGTCTAGTCAACTACGGATTGGGTCTGGTCAACTGTGTTGGTTATGCTAGAAATTTCCCTTATTGACCGCTCCGGTCAACCAATTCCTAAGCTCAGACGACTATCCTTCGAGTGTCGTCCTCTCTACCATTAATTTGGTTGAATGGTTTCCAAATCTGGTCAGCCACTATGTCATAAAACCATCTTGAAACTCCAAAAAATCTAAAATTTTAAGCAAAATCTCAAATTTTTAAACAATCAATGTATAACAAAGTATAATCTAATTAGATTTCGTGCATTAAATGACAATTACAGTCCAAAAATCCCGACCTTAACTTGAAACCAACAATTAAATCTTTCAGACAAAAATCTAATTCCAACAATGGATGAATAACCATCAAGATACAATATTTACCTCTATGAAATGTTCGAGAATTCAAGCCTTTGTAACCCCAACTTGCATCAACTCAACCTGATTGAAAACATGATGAACTTAGATCAAAAGTTTTGTCAAAACTTGGTTTTCACCCATGGAGTTTCATCAGGGGAAAGGAAGAAGTTGGCTTACCAATAATTTCTCCGTCAAGAACAACCAACAACTTGCAAAAGTTCTCCCACAACGTACTTTCTCCTTGTCGAAACTTTAGATTGCAGAATGAGAGGTGAGATAGGGAAAGACCATCTTTAAATGGTTGCCATAATGGGTGTAAAAATGAAAATTGAATGGTTCACACATCATTAAGGGATTCATTTTGAAAATTAAGGGAGTAGTCGTTATTGACATGAGGCCACATACATGATCAATGCTTCTTTTAAAATTATCGTTTGCCTATCCTCAAGGTGATTTATATGCACACATTTTAAGTGTTCTTTTTTGATAAATATTATGACATCATTACATTGTTAATTTTATATTTCAATCAATTATTTTATATTAAAATTAGGATAAATTGTAATTTAGACAATAATCTTATAAACCATTTACAGTAGATACCTTGAACTTTTTTTTTACAAAATAGACTTTAATTTTTTAGGTATTAGCAAATATACTCATATCGTTATTTAATCTATTATATATATAACGGGAAATGCAGATGATAAAACTTTTTTCTAATTATTACATACTTCCAAACAAGATAGAAAACTCTGTGTTATGTTCTATGGTTGAATCTAAACGAATTGTAGTACATGTATGAAATAACCGATCGATCAATCATCACCTTTAAAAAGTACAACAAACGATATTAGTTATAATTAGACTTATAAAGAAAGTCTGCATGGCTATTTCAAATAATAGATTTAACATATTATATAATGGTAATGTTATATTTGATAACAAAAAAAAGTTGAAATCCATTTTGTTAGAAAAATAAACTGATGTATATGCTATAGGTGATCTATAAAAGCAATTTTTAAATTGTATTTTACCCTTACAATTGCAAAACATACTAGTAAGCAGTACATCATAATGTTCAATAACTATTTTCAATTATTTCTATCCTTCAATTAATGTATGCTCGCCAACGGAACCAAACCTCATAACCCATACATAACAAATTAGTTTGTCCAAGCACATTAACAATAAAATATTTGAACTCAGATAAGAAAAAATCTAGGGAAAATGACAAACTAACCATCGTACTTTGTGATCAATGACAAGTCAACTACTAAATTTATTTTGTCAACAAATTAACCACTGAACTATGATAAAAAGTTGCTGCTAACATCGCAGTCACGTTTGCCGTTAAACGCTTTGATTTTGATCCGCGGCAGATTGACAATGATCCGCGACGGCTTGACAGCGATCCGCGACAAATTGATAAGAAGGAAATTCGTTTCTTTTAACTAGTGCGACGGTGAATCTTTGCATATCGGTAATTCTCTCAATTTTCAACAATTTTGGATGCTTGAGGACTCATTTTCCATCATCTTTTCATGATGCACAGATAGGAAACATTTTTTTTATCATTCGGTGCTTATCAGAGCAGATTCGGGCAGGAAAACGTGCAGAGCTTCATGGTTTTGAATTGTGTAAGGGAAATTAGAGGACTTAGAAACGTTTTTAGCCCTTGAAAGTGGGACAAGCTGCCTTTCGCATCATGCCAGCGCGTAGATCTTGAAAATTTATGCAAAATAAAAAACAATTTCCTCCAAATCGGTTGACTAACCACAAAGTTATGGCCTTCCAAAGTTTTCAAGTAAACAATCTCATTTTTTTTCTGTCCAAATCTGCTCTTATATGTATTGAATGACAAAACAGATCTCTCCTACTTGTGCATCACAAAAAAACGATGGAAAATGAGTCCTCAAGCGTCCAAAACCATTGAAAATTGAGAGAATAATTGATATGTAAAGATTCACCGTCGCACTAGGTGAAAGAAAATAATTTCCTTCTTATCAATCCGTCGCGGATCGTGGTCGATCCGCAGCGGATTGTGGTTAAGCCACCGCGGATCATCGTTAAGCCAACGTAGATCAAAATCAAAGCATTTAATGGCAAACGTGACAACGATGTTAGCAAGCGACTTTTTTTCATAGTTCAGTGGTTAATTTGTTAGCAAAAATAGTTTAGTGGTTAACTTGTCATTGATCGAAAAGTACGATGGTTGGTTTGTCATTTTTCCACAAGATTTATGAATATAATCAAGGGAAAATTCCAAATCAACCATTGTACTTTGTGATCAATGACAAGTCAACCACTAAACTATTTTTGCTAAAAAAATTAACCACTGAACTATGGAAAAAAGTCCCCGTAAACATTGCTGTCACGTTTGCCGTTAAATGAATTGATTTTGTTCTACCGCGGAACGAACATGTATTGATTTCGTTCTCCCGCGAATCGAAAATTTAAAAATAACGTTATAAATTAACATTCCGCGGGGGATTGGGACACGTTCCACTGCGGATTGACCACTATTCACAGCAGATTGATAATGATCTGCTGTAGATCATCATGACTCGTTCTGCGTTCCTATTCCCTACTATATAAGACTCTACTATGCACTCCGGCGAGTTCACAACGAACCACGATATCCTCAATGAATATTCGTACTCTTAGACCTTCATTTCACACTATTTAATCGATATCAATGGATAACCATGCAAATAAAATGTCTCTTAAACAAAAGGGTGGTTTGTCTCAGGCTCAGCCTCGTCCATTGCTAGAAACGACGGACTCTGGATGT
Organism: Begonia loranthoides; assembly: GCA_022433065.1. Taxonomy (NCBI): domain Eukaryota; kingdom Viridiplantae; phylum Streptophyta; class Magnoliopsida; order Cucurbitales; family Begoniaceae; genus Begonia; species Begonia loranthoides. The sequence goes on from CM039478.1 coordinate 17,887,394, forward strand.
GAACGAACTCAAATTGCAATCAAGATCATCAGTCAGTTTCACGACAATGTACCTGTCCCGGTGAAAGGTGGAGCACCCGCAGTTCAAGTTGGAGCTGTCGTGGTTGATGTTGGAGGACCCGCGGTTGCCCCTGTTACTGAAGCTGAGATTGAAGCACAACCTCAACCTCAACCTCAACCTCAACAACGATCGGTACCAAGTTCATTGGTTCGTTTCCAACTCGTTACAGCGAGCTTCCATTACCCATTCTTCAGGACAGCCGATGCGAAGGAACGGTATAAAGCCGATGTTAAATTGTAACGACCCGGTTTTTATTTAATTTAAAATCATGTGAAATTGAAAACTTTTTTCTTTATGTAAACATCAGAGTATTCTTTCTTTATAAAAACCCGAGCGCTAAAACTCTTTACTTAAAACATTTATCAATTGCAGAAGAAGTAATAAAATCATTTTTATAAAACACAGCGGAATTAAAAAAAAAAAGCATTAAAGAATATTAAATAATTTACAAACTCTTTTTATAAATAATTTCCCCTTTTTAAATTCGTTAGCCCAGCCAGCCACAAGATCCACCCGTGCAAATCCTTCATCAACTGTCCTTGACCTCTTCTCCTTTTTCTCATACACACCTACATCACAAGACCTAACTAATGAGCATAAGGCTCAGTAAGTGATATAAGAAAATGAAATGCAGATATGATGCATGATCACACGATGCATTATAGAGGAGATCCGTATCTCATCTGTTAGTTTGGGATGATGGGTAAGTCAATTGATCTTGTGGCTTAACCTGTGTTTCCTATGCGGAACCATGCCAATCGGGGTGTCACCATGAGCCATACCCAGTCGTTTTGTTGAAGGCATTGGGGATTTCAGTACAAGAGAATTGAGAATCTTAAAATTCTCGTGGCTTAACCCTACCTCACGCTCCCAAATTGGGAGTAGGCACTCCAATAGGGGTGTCACCATGACAACCATTCCCAATCCTCCGGAACCCCCACATGTCTATTTACATATATTAGGATGACATAAAATATGCCTATGAATACCTACAGTCCTATATGATCGTACAAATGTCTAATAAACATATCATTAAAAGAACACACAACATGCAATCCTAACTCTTGCGATGTAGGGTCCGAAGACCAAAACACAGTAATTATCAACTTACCTGGCATCCGAGATGCGTGTAACACTCCGATTTAACCTTCACAGTACCTTCACAACAAATGACCTCTACTCATTAATCTAGTCAACAAGAATCTTATTCCTCCGTAACAGAGTATCATAATCAACTACTCTAACTCACTTTACCATATTTCCTACAGTAGAGTAGAGAACCACTTAATGCCTACTTAATCATAAAATTACCGAGTGAATACTAGTTATCTTCATATCTCTCCTTAATCATTCAAGACTTAAAGCCAACAAAAATACAAGACATCACTCATTTTCTCAAAATAACAATACCAAACAATAACATCCAACCAGGTTCAGTTATTAACATTCTAACATTTCTTCTAATAGCTAACAACAAACCTTCAATCAACTGAACATAAATCAAACCGTACACATGTTTCCTAATAACGAATCAAGAGTACTTTAGAGATAAAAATAAATGGATAGAAGCTATGATTGTTTAAGTTGGATATTAAATGTTTAGTAGTAAGCTGTTAAGTACAATGGTTATTGGCACTCTTGATTGGTTATTAGGAAACATGTGTACGGTTTGATTTATGTTCAATTGATTGAAGGTTTGTTGTTAGCTATTAGAAGAAATGTTAGAATGTTAATAATTGAAACAGATTGGATGTTATTGCTTGGTATTGTTAGATTGAGAAAATGAGTGATGTCTTGTATTTTTGTTGGCTATAAGTCTTGAATGATTAAGGGGAGATATGAAGATGACTAGTATTCATTAGATAATTTCATGATTAAGTAGGCATTAAGTGGTTCTCTACTCTACTGTAGGAAATATGGTAAAGTGAGTTAGAGTAGTTGATTATGATACTCTGTTATAGATGAATAAGATTCTTGTTGACTAGATTAATGAGTAAAGGTCATTTGTTGTGACGGTACTATGAAGGTTAAATCGGAGTGTTACACGCATCTCGAACGCCAGGTAAGTTGATACTTACTGTGTTTTGGTCTTCGGACCCTACATCGCAAGAGTTAGGATTGCATGTTGTGTGTTCTTTTAATGATATGTTTATTAGATATTTGTACGATCATATAGGACTGTAGGTATTCATAGGCATATTGTATGTCATCCTAATGTATGTAAATAGACATGTGGGGCTTTGGGAGGATTGGGAATGGTTGTCATGGTACTTAACAGCTTACTAATAAACCTTTAATATCCAACTTAAACGATCATAGCTTCCATCCATTTATTTTTATCAAATTTAACGATCAACACTAATTTAATAGTGAAGACATCCAACAATAGCAAATAGTAAACACCAGCAAAACGTTTCTATTATTATGACATATTCCATCAATATTGACTTCATTTTACCACGGTTCAGAAGCAATAAACAGGACATATTCTATCAATTTTTACCTCATTCCTCCATGTTCTAGAAGTAACAACGAAGAACAGGGAATCGACATTCACAAATCTTCAAAACCGTAAACCTACATAAGGAAGTTTATCATTTAACTTCTACCAATAATACTTGAAATCCATAAACTAATGACAGTAGAAGCACACTCCAAATAATCAGAACATTGTTTTCCACTACGTTTACTCCAAATCAATACACAATATTCATAAATCCAGGGAAGAGACTCTGCATTACCTGAAGAAGCCAAAGAGGACCCGAGAGCACTTTAGAGACCTCACAGCAACCCACGGAGTAGCACCAAGTGTTCAAACTAACACACAGCCCTCCACACTCACTCAAATTTACTTCTTGCTCACAGACAATACAATCATCCTTCACTTTACCACATACACGTTTCCAGAGTGCATACAGAGGAGAGGACACAAAGGAGAGGCTCACCTATATAGACGAAGGAAAGAGAGGAAGCTGGCAGCTGCAACAGGATAAGTTGCAGAAAGGAGACTGCCAAATTACCTAATTTAAGAGGAAATGGTCCAATGAGGGGAAAGCACGTGGAAAGCCTTCCACATCTACAGGGGAAAGCTGGACGTCGCAGGGGGGTAGGTTGGAGAAGAAGAGCTTGTCCACTGCACGAAGAAATCGGAAGAGTGAGATTGAATTTAAAATGGGTTTCTCAAAAATCCCCGACTGTTCGGGCGAGTCGAGTCATCTGCGACCTCGTCCACACCGTCCGTAACTTAATTTGGGATGAGGGAATGCGTCCCAAAATGTCGTCTGTACCATCCGCAGGTGTCTTTCGAACGTGATCCCACCTCGTCCGCATCATCTAGAAATTATTACAGATTCAAATCGGACGCAGGTCTTCTTCGTCCGCACGTCGTTCGAATTGTACCAGAATTGTACAGATTCAATGCGGACGCGAACCCTCTTCGTCCGCTTCGTCCGCAGGAGTCCGAAACTCACCAGAGTACATTTTTCCTAAGTTTTCCATACTTAGATTATTTTCCAAATATTTCCTCCAATCAATTTTCTTATCAAATAAATCTCAATCATCCTTAATTAATTCGGTTACAAAAATTGGGGTATTACAATCCTCCCACCTTATATAAATTTCGTCCTCGAATTTGCTCAGCGCAATTATTCTTTCTATCTACAACTCAACGTAACTTCTCGTATCCTACTTTTACACGAAACGTCCAAAAGATTACATTTGCTTTTAGATCTATAGGGCATAAGAACTTAGCAGAAATTCCTATTTCACATATGAGTTATTAAATCGCCAACTTCATTTGTCATAAAAGAAAAGTCTTCGTCCAAATTTATTTCCTTTCATCAGATAATTTATGTCAAACCATCGTAACCTGAACAACTTTATTGCATTTTTAAAATCCTAATCCTCAAAAATCTTGTCCTTACGCACAAAATTCCACCTTTATTCGTGTCATTTCCAATAAAATATAACTTCAGGCAACCACTTCTGGTTTCATAAGTCGCAACCATGACAATTGTTGACAAAAGGATCACTTTCATTCCACTTAAAACGTCGCTTCGATCCTGCAGGGCATCTATCAAGTTGATTTCCTTCATTATCCTACCATAAATTGAAGCTGACATTATTACACTCCCTATATTCTATTGTTCATTTCATCACTTGATTCCCACTCGATCAATATAGTTTACTTATTCCCAGCCATTGGTAAAACCAAACTTAAATCCAATCCTTCAAACATAAAGTAGCATCTTTTGACATACTATATAATTTCATTTTTTAAGAACAAGTAATTCCTTTAATTAAATCTATTAGCAACAGAATCAGAATATCAATCAACTCCCTTCCCCAAATCTCTAGGTAGACAAACCATTAATATGTTCGAGTACCAACTTAACAATTCTTCAAATTTATATCTTATTCTACAACGGATAACCCTTACATATGACAGAATCCCCACTCCAATTCAGAACACAAATTGAATCATTCCAAATCATACATTTCTAACTTTTGATTGGAGTCAATTATTAATGTTAGCCATACATGAACATGCAGTGAGCTACCTAAACTCGTAGACATGTTCTTTATCCAATCAGCACACAACATGTTTTCTCTCTATGTAAAGAGAATCTCATGGATCCATAATTTAAAATTTTCAAACCTAATAGTTTCCAAAATTTCATCAATTTACAAGAAGCAAGTCGAAATCCGACTTAGAAAAAATAATTATCGCATTGCCCACATAGACCTTCCAATCATCTTTCTAAGTCCCAACTTTCCTTCACATTTTACACCATAACAATTTTCCTACACCTGAAGTTGAGTAAATTCTCTTAATATGTCCATATTGTGCGGGAGATTTTCTCAAACTCTATCATTATAGTCACATCTTTGATTGTCCTGACTAGGTCTCACCCGAGTTAGAGGACCTAAACCAAATCCAACACAGACTCTACTGTTCATTTTTAAATTTTATCTAACTTAACCAATCGCCAAGATATTATTTTTAACATAGTTTAGACCACAACCCAAAACGGCAGACAATGAGCATCTTAACCATCTCAAAATTCATCCTAAATTTTAATCCAACCAATTGTACAAACAGATTATATTTCCAATTTCTAGTTCATAACAAAATCTAGACTACGAAGGAAACAACAACCAATCAGTTCATTATTTTAACCTAACAGATTTCTTATCCTAATTTAGGGTAGGTTCTTAGCTTAACCCAGTGGGTAGTGATCACGGTATCAAACACCCAACGATCTACTACTGAAGGTCTAAAACACTCTTTCTACAATTTCTTAATAATCCTGACCAAGTGGATAAACACTTGACTTACACTTAACTAATTATCGTCCTCATAATTTAGCTTATTCACTAACCCTCAATGTTCTTCCTTCTAATAACAAATCTACCCTTATCTAATTTTTTGCAGTGTAGACGACCAAACTGAATTACATACTTCACGCAGAATTTACTTTCCACTTATCCCTTTTTTCAATTTATAAAAATTTGGGCAGAGTCTTCCCTATTTCTTACTCCCCCAAAGCTAATTCATGCACTCAAAACCCAAGCAGTTCTAGTATTGTTTATCTCCCATCACATCTATCATTCTATTCAATCAAAAGAACCACAGTTGCTACATCCATTACAAGTATCTCAATTACCGTTTCAATAATTCTCCAAGCATCGGGATTGTTGTGTCACCAACAAAACTTAAGTAATTAGGTAAGGAAAAGAACTAATTATAATACTTATAGTCAATGGAGTATTTCCATATCGAAGCTTGTGCTGGCAGGCAGTATTTAGAATCAGTTTTAAAAACCCGAGACACTTTGATACCAACTATAACGACCCAGTTTTTATTTACTTTAAAATCACGTAAAATTTAAAACTTTTCTCTTTATGTAAACATCAGAGTATTCTTTCTTTATAAAAACCCAAGCGTTAAAACTCTTTACTTAAAACATTTATCAATTGCAGAAGAAGTAATAAAATCCTTTTTATAAAACGCAACGGAATTAAAACGAAGCATTAAAGAATATTAAATAATTTACAAACCCTTTTTACAAATTATTTTCCCTTTTTAAATTCGTTAGCCCAGCCAACCACAAGATCCACCCGTGCAAATCCTTCATCAACTGTCTTTGACCTCTTCTCCTTTTTCTCGTACATACCTACATCACAAGACCTAACTAATGAGTCTAACGCTTAGTAAGTGATATAAGAAAATGAAATGCAGATATGATGCATGATCACACGATGCATTACAGAGGAGATCCGTATCTCATCTGTTAGTTTGGGACGATGGGTAAGTCAATTGATCTTGTGGCTTAACTTGTGTTTCCTATGAGGAACCACGCCAATCGGGATGTCACCACAAGCCATACCCAGTCATTTTGTTGAAGGCATTGGGGATTTCAGTACAAGAGAATTGAGAATCTTAAGATTCTCGTGGCTTAACCGTACCTCACGCTCCCTAATTGGGAGTAGGCACTCCAATAGGGGTGTCACCATGACAACCATTCCCAATTCTCCCGAACCCTCACATGTCTATTTACATATATTAGGATGACATACAATATGCCTATGATAAATTGGAAAAATAATTGAGGATATTCAAATTAGTCGAATAAATTATTAGAATATTACTAAGAACGTAATTGTTAGATATGGGCTGAACCGGTTTTGGTTCTACTCAGTTTGGAATAAATAGGTGACTCGATTTTAAGTAAAAATGAAGAAAATAAATAAAATGGGATTAAAATGTAGGAGAGTATTAATTAGAAATTTAATGAAGATTTTCTAAAGATTAAATGGGGAATGGATTTATTAATTATTAATTAAATTAAAAGAAATTGATTTAATCAAAAGGAAGAGTGAAATGAAAGAAAAGGGGGGAGATAACCCAGTTCTTCTTGAACCGGTTGATTGAACCGATTGATTGAAGTAAGTTGGCTTTCGGCCATTTGAGAGAAAGAAAATGGAGAGTTAGTGAGAGTGGGATCGGGACCAGGAGTGCGATGCGAAGACGACGGGCGACGACGACAGGGCTCGGGCTCGGTGCGCTAGCAGGCGGATGGATGTGTGTTGTGCGATGACGGTGCGGCTGCGGGCTACATGATGGACTGCTGGTCGCCGTGGTTAGGGCTCGGGAAACGGAACTCCCAGCACTAACGCAAATCATCGGCTGTGGTAAGTTGGTGATTTTGCATTTCCGTTTCTCCTCCATGAAGTTTCGAATTGGGTATCACGACATTCTGAATTGGCGATTGGCAATGGCAAATTTCAGAGGTGAAAATCGGTAGAGGCAATTTCGCAATGGCAAGGGTGAACTGGACCAGCAAGAATCAGAATTTAAAATGACATGCATATGATGCATGTTCACGCGATGCATTACAGAGGAGATCCGTATCTCATCTGTTAGTTTAGGACGATGGGTAAGTCAATTGATCTCGTGGCTTAACCTGTGTTTCCTATGAGGAACCACGCCAATCGAGGTGTCACCACGAGCCATATCCAGTCGTTTTATTGAAGGCATTAGAGATTTCAGTACAAGAGAATTGAGAATCTTAAGATTCCCGTGGCTTAACCATACCTCACACTCCCTAATTGGGAGTAGGCACTCCAATAGGGGTGTCACCACGGCAACCATTCCCAATCCTCTCGAACCTCCACATGTCTAGTTACATATCTTGGGATGACATAGAGCATGTAAACAATTTCATAAGCCCTAGGATGATGCATGGATGCCACAAATAAATCAAAGGAACAAAGCATGATAGCCAAACAATTATTGCAATATAACTCATAGAACTGTAAGCATCACAATTTAAGTCAACATATGGAGTTTTGATTTAAAGATAACACAATTGATGCCATTTCATTTTATTGACTAGCTTTAGTGATGGCAAGACATTACAACTTTTCGAACATTCTTTAGTTGTTACGAGCAAGGTGAACACGATCAGATCAACTTAAGTTTAAAGTTCAACTTATCTCCACCTCAACTGTCCCATCTAATCTCCACATAATATATATGATTGTTAAACATACTCGGAGTCTAAGAATACTAACTGTAAGCATATGGATAGTTTACAATATTCAGATCTACAATCTTCAGTTTACAATTCATGGATAACAGAATTTCAAAGCTCCTAGGTTAGATCCAAACAGAAAATCAACCATATCACAGTTCATGCTTCTGTATACTAAGGTTTTTCAATTACTCATAGTTGATAGCAATTCATGTTATTTACCCAGTTACAAACATATTGGCGTTAATCTCCAGCAACTAGCAGTCCCAATCTAGGTTGTTATATTGCACCAAATATCATCCCTTTCTACTACTCATGTTTAACACAGAATCCAAGAGTTGACAGAGCAAATAGAAGTAAACAGATTCAATTTCTAGTAATTTGACAGAGTTTGTCATTCACACAAAGCAGTTCACAGCATATTAAAGTCATTCAAAACCCGTAAGGTAGGGCCTCCTTTGGCCAACCAAAATTCTAATCCTTACTCAACTTTTCTAGCAACTTAACTCAAGCAGAAAACAGCAAAAGCCAACAATCAACAGTCAACGTCTCTAACCTTCCAAACGTCCAATAATTGCCTATGCAAAGGTAGCATTTAGATTCAATGTTCATTATCAATTCAAAACCCAAGAATTAGCTCTTACCTTCAGGCTAGAAAAATTCTTCACGAAATCATTTTTGAGCGATAGTTGTCCAATTACCCTTCACACTCACAATGCTCTCCTTCTACATACAACTCACACTTAACTCCTCACAATTTCGTATTCCTATCACAGTTGCCAAAGTAACAAGAATACAGACTCACCATTTTATAAACAGAGGGGAAAGGGAGCTGCAGCAGGGAATAATAGCAGAGGATAAGCTGACCCTCACACCTACCAACGAATTGGAGGTCCATTGAGACAATCCCACATGGAAAAGCTTCCATCTTGATGGGAGAGGCTGGGCGTCGCAGGGGGTAGGCTGGAGAGAGAGAATTTGGCGAGTGTTCTACGAAATCGGAAGAGAGAGATTGAATGAAAAATGGGTTTCTAGGATTTTCCCGACAATTCAGACGTGTAGAGGCGTTCGAACGCCGTATTCGCAGTCATCCGAAAGTGTCCAGAATTTGTTTAGAGTCAAATCAGACGCGATCCATCCTCGTCCGCACGCATCCGCTATCGTTCGAATGCGTCCCAGATTTGTATAGATTCAATTCGGACGCAGGCCTTCATCGTTCGGAGTCGTCCCCAATTGTCCCAGGGTACAGGGACGCAGCTCAACAGTGTTACGGACGCGGAAAGCCATACTGAGTGGCATCCCTAGGCGTCTGCAACCTACCTTTGAACATTTTTCCTAAGTTTTTTATACTCAGATTATTTTTCCTTCATTAGCCATCTACTTTCCATGCACAACTTACATTTACCGTTGCATAATTCGATGCACAATTCATATATTAAAATTATCCAGAATTATTACATCATTAAAAAGGAATTATATTTTTGGGGTATTACATCTACTCCAATAGGGGTGTCACCATGACAACCATTCCCAATCCTCCTGAACCCCCACATGTCTATTTACATATATTAGGATGACATACAATATGCCTATGAATACCTACAGTCCTATATGATCGTACAAATGTCTAATAAACATATCATTAAAAGAACACACAACATACAATCCTAACTCTTGCGATGTAGGGTCCGAAGACTAAAACACAGTAAGTATCAACTTACCTGGCGTTCGAGATGCGTGTAACACTCCGATTTAACCTTCACAGTACCTTCACAACAAATGACCTTTACTCATTAATCTAGTCAACAAGAATCTTATTCATCTGTAACAGAGTATCATAATCAACTACTCTAACTCACTTTACCATATTTCCTACAGTAGAGTAGAGAACCACTTAATGCCTACTTAATTGAATACTAGTCATCTTCATATCTCTCCTTAATCATTCAAGACTTATAGCCAACAAAAATACAAGACATCACTCATTTTCTCAATCTAACAATACCAAGCAATAACATCAAACCTGTTTCAATTATTAACATTCTAACATTTCTTCTAATAGCTAACAACAAACCTTCAATCAACTAAACATAAATCAAACCTTACACATGTTTCCTAATAACCAATCAAGAGTGCCAATAACCATTGTACTTAACAGCTTACTAATAAACATTTAATATCCAACTTAAACAATCATAGCTTCCATCCATTTATTTTATCCATTTTAACAATCAACACTAATTTAATAGTGAAGACATCCAACAATAGCAAATAGTAAACACCAGCAAAACGTTTCTATTATTATGACATATTCCATCAATATTGACTTCATTTTACCACGGTTCAGAAGCAATAAACAGGACATATTCTATCAATTTTTACCTCATTCCTCCATGTTCTAGAAGTAACAACCAAAAACAGGGAATCGACATTCACAAATCTTCAAAACCGTAAACCAACATAAGGAAGTTTATCATTTAACTTCTACCAATAATACTTGAAATCCATAAACTAATGACAGTAGAAGCACACTCCAAATAATCAGAACATTGTTTTCCACTACGTTTACTCCAAATCAATACACAATATTCATAAATCCAGGGAAGAGACTCTGCATTACCTGAAGAAGCCAAAGAGGACCCGAGAGCACTTTAGAGACCTCACAGCAACCCACGGAGTAGCACCAAGTGTTCAAACTAACACACAGCCCTCCACACTCACTCAAATTTACTTCTTGCTCACAGACAATACAATCATCCTTCACTTTACCACATACACGTTTCCAGAGTGCATACAGAGGAGAGGACACAAAGGAGAGGCTCACCTATATAGACGAAGGAAATAGAGGAAGCTGGCAGCTGCAACAGGATAAGTTGCAGAAAGGAGACTGCCAAATTACCCAATTCAAGAGGAAATGGTCCAATGAGAGGAAAGCACATGGAAAGCCTTCCACATCTACAGGGGAAAGCTGGACGTCGCAGGGGGGTAGGCTGGAGAAGAAGAGCTTGTCCACTGCAGTAAGAAATCGGAAGAGAGAGATTGAATTTAAAATGGGTTTCTCGAAAATCCCCGATTGTTTGGACGAGTCGAGTCGTCCGCGACCTCGTCCGCAACTCAATTTGGGAAGACGGAATGCATCCCAAAATGTCGTCCGTACCATCCGCAGGTGTCTTCTGGACGAGATCCCACCTCGTCTGCAAGTCGTCCAAATTGTCCAGAAATTATTACAGATTCAAATCAGACGCGGGTCTTCTTCGTCCGCTTCATCCGCAGGCGTCCGAAACTCACCAGTGAACATTTTTCCTAAGTTTTCCATACTTAGATTATTTTTCAAATATTTCCCCCAATCAATTTTCTTATCAAATAAATCTCAATCATCCCTAATTCGGTTTCAAAATTTGGGGTATTACATAAATACCATTTAATTATTGTTTCTAAAATAGTGAACTTTGAGTTATTGGCTGAATATCAAATTGAAGAATTGTTTGAGGGAGCTGGCTTAGCCAGGTTGTGCATATTGGGTGGAAGTTTCTGTGAGCGGATTGTCAAACTCTTTTATGCCAATTTTGAAATGTCCACCTATCCATTAAAGGTCCGGACTTATATGTTTGGACGGGAGTTGAGAATGACTCCCAAGAATATTAATATGCTGCTTGGATGTTCAGTGCAGGAACTAAGTGACCACTATTACCACGTGTCTCAGGAGCCACCTTTCATTAGACGAGGAGAAGGTTTGACAGTGCTTAGATTGTTATACCGTAATCCCAAGATTGGAGCATACAAGAAGCCAAAGTCTAATGACTTGAATGGCATAGCCCGAGTGATTCACATAATCATGACTCACACCATTTTGCTTGAGATGGATATCGAGACCATGTTAGCTGCATGAATTTCTATTTACTCGAGAAGGTGTTTAACAGGAAAAAAGTGGACATCGGCTATGTTATTTTGAGCCACATGTACGAGGTGCTCAACAACCTAGCCATGAGTCTGTCATTTAATTGGCTGAGGATTGTTGAGCATTATGGGGTACCGATCTCAGAGGAGGAGCCGAGAATCGAAGAGAAGGACACAGACGTCAACAACAAATTGAAAGTGAACCGAATGGGGCTCAACAAAGTTGAAGGGGTATGGGTATACAAGACTCCATCCAACCCCACCCCAAAGAAGTGAGCTACAATTTCTGAGCTACAATTTCGGGAACTGGCCATTTCTCATTTTGGTCTTACCTTTTGGGATTGACCAGGGTTCGTTTGCTTTCATGGATGTTAGTTTCAAGTTCAGACTTGGGGTATTTCGTCCAAATTTTTGCCTTGATCCTCTAGATTTACGTGCTGGGTAGCAGCAAATGTCTAGAGCTGTGCTAGAATTCATGGATTTCTAAGCCTTGTTGGTTGTCAGGTCCATATTAAGGTTACTCTTTCTAAATCAAGTCGCTGTCATCCGTGTGGGACATGACGCGTGTCGGGTTTGTGTTGGATGTTTGGGTCTAGGCGCGCTTGTGTTTAAATGCCGGAAGTTATGTGGACCATATCTGACAGTTTCTTACTGGTGTTGCATCAGGCAAATCTATTTTGGATGTGTCAGACACCTGGTTTTGGTAGTGTTCTGATGTGTCAGAGCATAGTGGTTACCCATGAATCCACGAGATTTGGTTTTTGCTGGACGTTAGGTTACCTGATCGCTTTGGTTTTGATGCGAGGTCTTATTCCTTAATTCGATAGAAGTCTTTGTGTACTGCAAGACTCAAATCCTTTCTTATTGAGCTTAGTGCTTAGACAGTAGGAAGCCAAAGAGTGTTGTGTGTGGTTGTGATTTTGGGTTAGTGTATTGCTTAGACATGGAGAGCATTTTGACAGACACGCTAAACCCGGGTCCAACCGATGTCCTTTCGTTTTTTTGTTCCATGTATGTTTCCGGTTGGGAAATCTGTTAAATCACATCTTGGGTGGTTCGGAGGCTCCACATCAGTTAAATCTATCGGGTCATCTCTTTGTTTCTGTTCGGATTACTCTCCCTTGCTTTTGTTAGTTTGTCAGCTTATCGTGAACTTTGCTCGTTTCACGATGGTCCCTCTCGGTGTCTGTTTCGAACATGTTCTTGAATTTTCGTCATGTTCTAGGCTTGAGGGAAGCCCTAGAAGTAGGCAAACATGTCCTTTCAAGGAGATTTTCTTAGTTTGTGTGCTTTGGGCATCACATTGAGAAGAAAGTTTTTTAAAAATTCACGTTTTGGGTTCGTTTTAAGTTTCGGGATGAAATTTCTTTTAAGGTGGTTAAGATGTCAAATCTGAAAATTTTTAAATGATTTTAAAATACCACGTGTAAATTTTTTGCAAATTTTTGGTCAATTGTTGAAAAGTTAACTTGTTTTATCGCATAACAGCGACGTGTACATTTTTTTAAAAAACGGTCAAATTAATTTTTTCGAACAAAAATTTATTTTTGAGAATATTTTTAATAATGTATTTTGACTAATCAATTAATTTCAGTTGTCATTTTCAACTGGTCAAACTTTAAATCAGAAATTTTCTAAGATTTATTCAATTTATATAAATTATATTATATAAATAAAATTTTATAAAATAAAATTAAAAAAAAAAAAAGAACAAGAAATGGGGGAGACGAGAGAAATCGGAGCTCAAAATTTCAGAAGAGAAGACAGGGGGTTCTCCCTTGTTTCTCCCTTCGGCCGAGTGAGCTTCAAGGCTCTGGAGGGCGATTCCGAGCAGGGAGATGCGAGGAAAAAACAGAGTTCGTGCAGAGGAGTCGCGGGAGCTGTCGATTGCGCGGCTCTGTCCGAGGTTGTTAGAACGTCGGGCGATTCCTTCGGCCGACGGCAGGGGCGAGGAGAACGTAGGGTTTCAGGCTTCGAGCGACGGCAAACTCGCCGAGGAGCCGCGTTTCCCCTTTTCTCCGGTTAAGGTGAGAATAACGTGACCTGGATTGATTAAATTCTGCATTTTCTTTCCTGTTTTGATGAATGCTGGTGATATGCGTTTAGGCCGAGAAGTGATAGGAAAGTTGTCCTTCGTCCTCTTCTGCTTGGTAAACACCGTGAGCTTTCCGATTCTATTGATATTCTGGATGAATTTTGCTTCCTGTTTTTACTCGGTTCTGTTTTGAATCGGTGAAAGGGACTCCCGTGTATTGTCTTGGCCTTCGGCCACTTTGGCTTTGTTCTGTTTAGATGGTTTGTTCCCTGTTGTGCTTCGGTTATATTGATGAAGCTGAAGAGTTGTGTTTAGTTTAGATTTCTGTTTTGGAACTCTGAAATCTGGTTCTATTTTGTGCGCTGAATCTCAGTTTTGATGAATTGGTAGTGTCCTATTATCCTTATCGTCTTGGAACGCCAATGTGAAGTGCTGGTTCTGATATTTTTTCCTGTTTGGTGATCGTTTGCAGAAGGGGATAATGGTTGCTGATTTTGTGTTATGAAATTAGAGTGATTGAGAAAATTTCCCTACTAATTCATGCCCTGTTTGCATTGTGATGACTTATGTTTGTTGGTTGGTTTTCCTTGTTAAATAGGATAAAGAGGAATGATTTTATATGTTAGGTTGACGTGGCTCTGTTCTTGGAAAATTTCTATTTCTTCTTTGTTTAATTCCTGAGGATAGTATTCTGTAGATTGGGTTTAGCTTATTCACCTCATTTATTGATTGATAAGCGCTATTGAGATTGTGTCCTGTTGTTAGAATCTGCTTTTCTCATTCAGGTCGCAGGTGGATATGCATTGTTGGGACTTTCATTCTGTTGATTGAGTTATATCATTCTTTACTGTTAGCGCTTGATAGAAAATGTTGAGGTCTAATATTATGTTGCTTAGAGAATATTCTTCTATTGGGCAAGTTTCTTGTGCTTCATATTGTGTTCTGCCTTGATAATTCCGTTAAAGTTTTAGTTATGCTATTAAGTATTAAGATTTGGAGACTTTGTTTGGATTCCTAGTTTTGGTTTCGGGTTGGGATTCGAAGTTGACCCTAGACATCGTTTTGAATTCTCGTCTTGTTTAAGACTTGTCAGATATCTCTGTTATGTTTGTGGGATGTTAACACCTACCTTGTTGTAGATTTTGGAGATGTCAGACAATTCGACCTTTTGCTTACGACAGTGCATGGAGCGGGTTTGTTAATAAGCATGTTGTGGTCGCCATCGAGGTAGAGATTTTTATACTTTCTGCACTGCACTGCATTGCATCATGGTTTTCAAAACTACTATTTTGTGGACTACCACACTTGAAAACCCAACGCGGACTGTTCGACAGCATGTCAGTTTTTATTAGTAGTATGTTTTCTCATGTTTACATTCCGTTTATGGTTTGCTGCTGATATTTGCATATATATATTGATAATGTGATTTATGTGTCTATGTTTGAGGGATGAATCCTCTTGATATTTTAGGCACTCTCGCGCTAAAGTATCACGAGGCTATCCCGCCAACCTTCGACTACAAGAAGGTTTGACATCGGTTATGTACATTGGGAGGATGAATCCTCTTGATTCTTTTGGCACTCTAGCACTAAAGCATCACGAGGTTATCCCCATGCAATCTTTTGTTGCGTGAAGATTGGTCGTTACGTGCGAAATACGATGGGGCATTCATGACATGTCTTCAGGTTGCAAGTCTTGGAAGTGAAAGAAAAGAGGATGGGGCATTGGTGACGTGTCCTTAGGTTGCAAGTCCTAAAAGTGGGAAATTTGGATGGGAGGATGATGACGCCTCCTTGGGTTGCAAGCCTCTAAACCTGGCCAGAGTATTATCACACGGATTGCCAATGTTGTTAGTCATGAAGTTTAGTCTATCACAGTACCGTTCCATTTGGCGGGTTGGCTGGATGATTGATTTTGCTCGTCGGCAACCCTCATCAATTTGAGACATCGAGGTTCTAGTGAGAAGGGTATATCGTGGGGCAGCCTCATCTGTTACTACGATTGTACGAGTTGTGTCGTCACTGACTTGTTTGTCGGCAACTCGGGTGACGTGCTAGATCTGCGGATCGCTGTCATTGGTTTTCCTGCCTCATGAGGTGTTGATATTGGCAGATAACCATCTTTCTGTGACTGGTACGGAGCCGTTACACGAGCTGTGTCGTCGCTGACTATTTTGCCGACAACTTGGGTAATGCGCTAGATCTTCGGATCGTATCGACGGTGGCTACGGCTGTAACACCCTATTTTTTAAGTTGAATAATTATGAGGGTATTACCAAGGGCGTTTCGAAGCATTAAGTCTAGGGGTATTCTTGTTCCATTCCCCCGTACACGCGATGTATTTAATTTACGGGATAGTCCATATATTACATTGCGTATTTATATGTATTGTTTTATTACGTGTATTTATGGGGAAAATATTATAAGATAGAAGTGAAGTGAGAAATTGTGAGGGAAAAAGTTGTCCAGGGCGTTTTCGAACGCCTGTAGACGACACTGCGGACGTGTTGTGTCGTACGCAAATGCTTTGCACGCACGAAGAATAGGTTGGGACGACTCAGGACGCAATTTCGCGTCCTGACTACACTGTGTCGCGTACTTTCGGACGAGTGTGGACCTGGATTAGTCGAGTCCGATTTGACTCTGTCCAAATCCTGGATAGTTTCGGACGAGTCCGAACGACTGCGAACGTGGGGAGACCTCGTCCTATTTGAATCTGTCCAATTTATGGACAAATTCAGACACGTGCGGATGCTTCATGTAGACGTCATATCGCGTCCAAATACGTTTTCGGAGGGTACGGACCTGGACGAGGATGCCATTCCTCGTCCGAGAATGCGGGTTTGCCTCCCAATTTTACACTTGCGGATGAATGCGGATGAGACCAGTGTGTCCGTACTCGTCCGAAATAGTCCAGACCTACGATAAATTAGGGGTTAAAATGATGAAATCTTGTCGCGTAGTCCATAACTACGTGATCTCCATACACGAAAATCCCCTCCATGCTAGGTCGCCGCCATTCCCCTGCTGGAGCCGACCTCCTCTCTGCCCTCCAGCTATGATTTGTCCTTTCCTCCTTCAGGTATAAGCTTTCCTCTCCCCTTAGTCCAATCATATTCTCCCCTGTTGTGTGAGTTTTCTTTTCCTGAGAGGAGTGCTCATGCGTGTGAGCTTCTGAGTGAGAGAGCTATTGTGGGTGAAGTGTATTACGTGAGTGAAGTGGGTTGTGAGCTCAAGGAGTTGGAGCTGTGTGTTGGAGTGACGTCCATGAGCTGAGTGGTGAGCTGTGGGTTGCTGTCCCTGTTTGTGTTCATCGATTTAGGTAAGGGAATGGGTATGTTTTGGTCATTTGGAGGCTCTACCCACAAGTAGGTGTGTGTGAGTGGAATATTACTGATCTTTGATTGTCAATTCCTTGCTGTTAGTTGTTCCATTTGTTGATTCCTTGGTTGTTCGTTATTTCCCTTGTTGATATTGCGTAGATATTGCCTTCATTGTTAGTTCTACTTTGAAGATATTTCCTTTATTGATTTGCTCTGCGATTTATACTCCGTAAATATGCTTGGTTGATAGACTTATTGTAACTATGAAGTGTAGAATGGTTTGCTATGAAATAGAAAACGATGAACTGAGGAGAGAAGTACGTGAGTATGGCATGAATGAAGTATAATTTCTACTTGTGTTATTTCATTCTTGTTGCATATTTCCTTACTTGCAGTTTAGTAAATTTCTCTGTGTAATGTACACATCGATCTGATGTTTCCTTGTTTGACATTTAGGTGTTAACTACGCCATTAACCGAGTATGTTAAGCAACTATTCTAATATTTGTATGTTTAATACATTTCGCATGATTAATTAACGAGCATGATTAATTGTTAACCAAATGGAATCCTTGCATGTTTAATAAACTAGATTTGAGTATGCTTAATTAACCAAATAGCATGTTAACTAACTAGGGTAATTAACTAAATGTGATTAATCAGTGAGCATGAATGTGATTACTTATTTGTGATTTCTTCTTGAGCATGTTAATTAACTAGAATGATAATAGGGATTAGCATGTTCATCAACTATAACCGTAATTAAGCATGTTTAATTAACTAACTAGGCTAATATTAATATGTTAAATAATTGAAGCATGTTAATCAACTAACTAGAACAAAAGCATATTTAATCGCTTAGGATAATAACTGAGATTCTTTCTTAAGCATGTAATGAACTAGGTTAATAATAATATATTATTTTTCCTTGTTAATATTCTGTGCATTTATCTTTAACTCAATTTCCTTTAATATAGTTATATTGTCTCTCGCTGCAATTTCCTTTATCGTGCTTTAGTTTATTTGAAAATAATAGATGCATTACTTTATTAGAAAAGAATGGGAAAGATGAAAGAGGAATGAACTAAGTATGTACAAACTAAGAATTTCATTGACTATGTGAAGAGATGTTTCTATCTTGCCTTTGTTATTGTCTTCTTGGTATTGCTATAATCTTGCTTATGATTACTTGTACTTAGCATGTTATTCTCTACTAAACCTAAGCACAATTAGTTAATTAGGATAAAAGCATGAAATCAACTCTTGAGCATGTTAGTTAAATTATTCTTTACTTTTAGATGCACGTCGATTGTTAATCCCGTTATGTTTCCTTTAATATTGTGAATTACATGTCCAAGCATGCCTCTTGTAGTTTAATTAATCCTATAATTGTCTCCTTCATATGCTTTGCTTTATTGGGTGTGTCATGGTTATTATTGTCATTGTGTGCGCTATTCAATTTTGGTTGTGACTTTCCATTATCTACTTTACTTTCATTTACTTGCGCTTTCAATTACAGTTTACTTTCAGTTACTTTATATGCACAATGTGAACTGCATCATGCATCATGATAATAGAAATAAATAAGGAGTGCCACCTTGGGGTGGTACTCACATACTTGAGTGAGGAAAATGTTAAAAATGAATGATATAATGAATGAGTAGTCAGATCTAGTCTGACAGCTAAGCACAACCCCTACTTTAACGGGAAAGGAACCTAGTATGCACCTAGGAGGCTAGTCCGTAATAGAATGAATGGAGAGTTGGGGGCTAGTGAGTAGTCGGGTCTAGTTTGGCAGCTAGACATAGCCCC
This sequence comes from Begonia loranthoides, assembly GCA_022433065.1. Taxonomy (NCBI): domain Eukaryota; kingdom Viridiplantae; phylum Streptophyta; class Magnoliopsida; order Cucurbitales; family Begoniaceae; genus Begonia; species Begonia loranthoides. Next base: position 17,906,555 of record CM039478.1, read on the forward strand.
TACCTTGATGGGAACGAGACCTATCATGCACTCAAGAGATTAGCTTGGTCAACTATACCACTCCATATGGGCCCTTCAATCTCCCGCTCGATGTACGAGTAAAGAACAAATGAAAGAACGAATGCAATGAAAGGATTGGTTTGGGTGGCCCCCCATTCCAAAAGAACTAAAGAGAGTCATAAGCATAATTGCATTAAACCTTTTCCTTACTAAGCCTTTGGGCTTACAGTTTATTTGTGGTGTAGGTATAGGTACTTGTATGCGAAAACGAACAAATAAATAATAGATAACATAAGCAGGGATGAAGGATTTGCATGCGCAAGACTTGTGGCTGGCCAGACATAGAGAGAGTAAACGAGAGCACGGTTGTAATTTAATTGTAATTAATTGTTTAGTTTCTTTCATTAAATTATTTACGATTCCGCAACGTTTGAAATAAATGATTTCTATAACGCTTCTGTATTCTATTAATTGGTTTTCATAACGAGTTTAAGGAATGGTTAGTAGCGGTCCGATTTAGCATCGCACTCTGATTTGTTTTAAAGGAGATTTCAAAAGAGTTTTATAAAAATTTCAATTTGCACGCATTTTAAAGGATTTGCGAAAAACTGGGTCGTTACAACGGCCCGTCGGCACATTCAAGAGATCATACCACCTGTGTGGTGTATGAATCCATGAGTGACCATCCCTTTTCACTAATGATGTTTTCGTAAGGAAAAACGATGTTGGTCTATTTTACGATCATAGCTATCTATGTATACAGCGAGTTTTAATAAAGCCATATCGAGGGCCATAGGCCAGATTTATAAAATGATAAAGATTTTTTGAATATTTAAAATTCATGTACGGTAAATGAGAAGCACAAAATTGTTTTCAAATGAGGAAGAAAATGATTTTAGCATGCATTGCATTTAGTATAGATTTCCCAACTGAGTTAATCACTCACCCCTTAAACTAAATTTTTCCCTAAGTTAGGGTGTAGGTTCAGCGTACTGGTCTTGTGTAACGACCCGGATTTTCGTAAATCCTTTAAAATACGTTAAAATTTCGAATTTTCTTTTTAAAAGTAAATCAGAGCGCGTCTAAACCAGATCGCTACCAACCGTTCATAAACTCGTTATAAAAATCCCATGTAATAGAACTTTGCGGAAGCGTTAAAAATAAAACCATTTGAAAACATAGCGGAAGCGTAATTAAAATTATTTAAGAAAGAAATACTAAGCAAATGAAATACCATTTTTATACAATTTACTACTTGACTTAATCACGACATTTAAAACTTATCTTAATTAAAATAGTTTTTCTTTTACCCATGTTCATATGCTTGGCATGCCACGATCTCCCTCGCGCGTGCAAATCTATCATCCCTGCTTACTATTGTTTGTCCTTTATCTACTCCTAGTCCATGCATTTCTCATAGCGTACTAGTACATACATCTACACCACAAGCAACTGTAAGTCCAAAGGGCTTAGTAAGAAAATAGGGTTAATGCAATATGTTTATGACTCTCTTTAGTTCATTTGGAATGGGGGCCACCCAAACCATTTGTTTTCTTATGTTTCTTCTTTCTTTCTTTCTTTCTTTACTCATACTTCGAGCTGGATATTAGAAGAACCCGTATGGGATGGTATAGTGGATCGAACCTAATCTCCTATGGACAACTAGATCCCATTCCCAATATGGTAGGGCATTTCCTAATTGTTAGACTAAGACCGCTACCCATCGGCCTCCTAACTCCCTTTTCTTTTCATTCCTTTCCTTCATCTTTTCTTATCATTTTACTTTCCTTACCATGCATGCAAGTACCACCCCATAGAAGTACTTCCTACTTTGTTTCTATTACATGATGCGTGAATATACATTATCAACCTAGCATGATGCATGATGCATGATGCTTCACAATATAACATTCATAGAAATTAAAGTGCACATATAAAATAAAGTAACGGTAATTGAAAACACATATAGGGAAAGTAAAACACATAATAGAATAAAGGAATTGCGCACAACAGAAAAAAATATAACATTGAGTTAAGACAACGAATGAACAATAAGCTAAACATGCTCAGGAAAACAATATGATTATTCTAGTTCTTTAGTTGTTTAACATAAATAATCTCCTAGTCCATTTATATGCTTCCTATGTTTATATTTTTAAGCCATTATTCTATTCAATTATTAACATGCTCCTACGTAAATTTCATGTTTTTATTCTACTTAGTTATCTTAAGCAATACAAGAAAACAATAACAAAAGCATTCATAAGACATTCATTCACTTTGTCACTAAAACCCTTAATTCACTCGCATTTGCTCATTCTCTTTTCATCCTCTTTATCATTCTACTCTTTAGGAAAGGAAAGCATCGGTTACGTAATAGAAGTGCACATTGAAATAAAGTAGTGGAAATTGACATATAAGGAAGTAAAGTACATAATAGAATAAGGCAACTGCACACAATAGAAAACAAAAGCAACATTGAATTGAACGGCGAACGCGTATGATAAACATGCAAGTAATTGATTTAATTACCATGCTTGAGAAATAATTAAATTTATTATGACAATTAATTATCTTAATTAAGTACATACTCTAGTTCATGCTTTTGTTAATTAATTATTCTAGTTATTTAATATGTTCTATGTCTAGTTAATTATTCCAATTAATTACATGTTTACTTAAATGAACATGTTAAGTGATTTGTTGTATTAATTATATGCTACGATTATCATTCCTAGTTTAATTTACATGCTCATCTAGTTAGTTATTGTTCCTAGTTGATTATCATGTTTACAAGTTTAGTTAATTGACATGCTCGAGAAATTGAACATACTATTAAGTTAGACACACTAGTAATTTATCCACTTTAGTTAATTGATTCCACATTTCCTAAGTTTGAGTCTAGTGGTTTATCATAATTGATTACATACTCAAAGAGATACGACAAATCCTTAATCTATTCACGTGCTCAAATATAATTAATAAATTAAACCTACTTAAGAGATTATTCATGCTAGCAATTTGAATACATCAGTTAACCAAACATACTAATTAGTTACTTATAAGCAAACTAATTAAACATGCTAGTTGATTAGTTTCCTTAGTCAATTAACATGTTTAATTAACATATTAAACATATTCACTAATTAATATATTTGTTTGTTAATTACAAGTAACATGCTTATTCTTACTAACAACCTCATTTAGTTAAACTTAGTCAACTTATCATACTAGATTACTAATTAAATCAATTATTCTAATGAAGTAAATCAACTATTAGTCTTCAATTATCACTAATTAAAGAGGTCGTTGAGAGATAACCACAGGAGAACAAAACAGAACAGACAACCAAACACATGAACTGCTTAAGGTGTAACTTTCAACGTGAGATGTTCATCGCTGTCCAAATTTCTAGTCCGCAAGCGGCAATGAGAGTGAGATCATGAATTTACCACGTGTTGCTTTGTAAGACGAAGATGAACGGTGATGAAGCAAGCAAGATGTGATGATCAAGCCCCATCAACGTCCAGGGTGGCGTGGCAGATTAAAGCTCCTTAATCCATCACGTTTTGAAATTTTGATTGGACGTCACGTAACAAGTTGAAATTGAGAACACTCCTAATCAGCACGTGAGAAAATGTGTTTTTAATTAGCACGTGTTTAAATTCTTAGAGCTTGATATATTGATAAAGAAGCTAACTGGCTGTCTTTTTAGTGATTGATGATGAGTGCCTCGCCTACATTTGGCATTCATAATAGACTAGCTTTTATTGTCGATCACAATGGCTTGTCTTTTGCATCCACTAAAAATTAGAGGTAGGAAAAATGATAAATCAATTATTGTAGTTTTAAGTCAATGACAAGTTAATTACTGTGGTTTAAGAAAAATAACGAATCTACCATCGCAGTCACGTTTTCTGTTAAAACATAGTCGGGATGCCGCGGCGGCGTCCTAGGACACCGCACCGGCGTTCTAAGAAACCGTCACGGCGTCCCGAGCAAACCGCGGCGGCATCTTGCATTTTTTAGGGTTAAAAATATTTGATCGCAAATTTGAGGGCTTAAACGATTGATTTAGGGCTCGAAAACGGGGGTCATAGAATAAATTATATTATAGGTCGTAGATCTCTGAGAGAGCTTCGATTTGATACCTTCTGCGTCTAATTCCGACACTCGTAGCGAAAGTTATGGTCGTTTGAAGTTGAATAGGTCGAAAATCTAAAAAAAACTGTGAATTTGGCAGGACGCCGCCCTAAAATTCGTCATGACACCGCTGGGGAACTGCGATAGTTGATTTGTCATTTACACGTACCTTAATGGTTAACTTATTAAAATTTATACCACAATAGTTCACTTGTCATTAACTTGAAACCACAATGGTTGATTTGTTATTTTTCCTTAGAGGTAAAAAAGTACTTATTGGTAATTCTCAATTTTCAGATAAAATTAATAAAAGAGAATAAGCGATCCTCATCCCAAAAAACACGGTTTATATGGTAACAATGATTTTGATAATACATGCAAGATGAACTCGAATGTCGAAATAGTTTTATAGTTTAAACCTAATGACAGTGATTAACTTATAAGCTAAGATAGATGGTGTAAATTAAGTCAATTCAAGAAAATAGATAACATTTAATCGAGGATTCTTATCCACAGGAGCAAGCAATTGCATGAAAAGGACAAAAAATATTTTTGAGAGGAATATTATTTTTAGGGAAAATAGCAAATCAATTTTCATTTCATTAATGACAAGTCAATTGCTAAACTCTTTTCTATTAATAAATTAACCATTGAACTATAAAAAAAATGTCACCGCAAATATCATTGTCATGTTTGCCGTTAAAATCCGTCTATTGTAACTCTGCGGTCAACAACAAGGACCGTCGAATGGAGATGTCCAAAGCAGCAACAACAGGAGACGTTCGTTAAAATCCATCTACAGTAACATCGTTGTCATGTTATGCTAAGGACCGTCGAACAGAGACGTCCAAGACAGCAACAACGGACATCTCGCAACAATGAGGGACGTTCAACGCTAATTCAACAGACTCACGAAGAACATCAATTATAGGAGGACGTCTATTCTACCAGTTGGAACGAGAGACAACCGTCCCTCGATCAAAATGAACGACGATGATGAAGTTTGTCATTTTCTATAGGCGATGGCGGATGATGGTTCATGGCCGTTGAATTGAGGACGGACGTCCCTCAATCGAAATGGACGGCTAGGATGGAGTTTGCCATTTTTCAAAGGTGATGGCGGATTATGGTTTTTGGCCATTGGATCGTCCCTCGATCAGAATTGACAGCTTGGATGGATTTAGGCTATCATCCAAATAAGGATTATGTGCAAATCACCAGCTTTTTTTAAAAGGCAGACTATCTCAATTAAGACGGAAGTCCCTCAGTCTACAACAGACGTCCCACTTCCCATATCGGATGTCCCTCAATACAATACAGACGTCCCTTTCCCCATATCGGACCTCCCTCGACTTGAGACTACGTCGTTCTACCCATAACGAACATCCCTCGATGGATTTTGAAGGCAAACTTGACAACGATATTTTCAGCGACGTTTTTTCATAGTTTTAGTAGTTAATTTGTTAGGAAAAAAAGATACAATTGTTGGTTTGTCATTGACAGTAAAGTATGATGGTTGATTTGTCATTTTTCCTAATTTTTAAATTATTTTATTTGAAAAATATGAAATATATTATTATTTATTTATTTATATGTTTTTAATATATTTAAATCATACAAATAATAAATTTAAAAAACCTTCATCGGGAAGACGGCTTCATCATAGTCAATTCAATCATGGGTTAATCAACCAATCCTATAAGTAATGCTGAACCCTGGGATCTCATGACCATAGAGGGAGTTGCAGAGAAGAGAATCAGACGGTCTAAAACTACTGTAGACATACTCTAGCGTTGTACACGGTAATTCAGAGCCGATGAAGGAAGAGATCGTTAAATCGCTGAACCTTCCGGGCTACTAGTGGTGGAGCGGGGCGATTCTGATTTTGCATTTTGGAGATTCACGCTGGTAAAGAGGATTTGAATTCGAATCCAGTTGAAATGGATCCGCAATCAGTGAACCAGAGGCATTTTCAGAGATCGAATTCTAATTCGGCGTGTTACAATCTATCGGAGATCTGGAACCTTCCTATCAACGGCGCTATTGAAAAATCTGGAGGAGGATTAAACTTAAGAACTCCTTGTTTTGGGAAGAACACGAGCCAGATTGGGGACGTTTCGACTGCAGAATCGGCGAGCTTCGAGCAATTACCTGTCAATGGCGGTTGCAGAAAGCGAGGAGGCGGAGAGGACGAGTCTTCCAAATTCCCGGTAAGCATTAGTCTACTTAAATACAGCACGAATTTTAGCTTAATCACATCTTGGTTGCTAAATGAACTTTCTTAATCACTTGAAGCAGAGCTGCAGTAATGGAAAACGGGATAAGAAAGCAGGATCGAAGGATGAGGGAGATGAAAGAGGGAAGAAAGATTACATCCACGTTCGAGCGAGAAGGGGGCAAGCTACTGATAGTCACAGTTTAGCCGAGAGAGTAATTAAGAATCTTAATTCTTCTTAATTAAACTCAATCCATGTTAAAAATAACCTATTATTTGGCACCCCTCGCGATCGCGATGTGACGTACTTGGTGACATTAATATCAGAAAAATAAAGTTGATGTTGATGGTCCATTCTTATAGTTTATTTGATCACTCATTTTGTTCCACCTATTTAATTAATTATTTTTGAAATAATGAATTTTCTCAGACGTCGGATTTGGCTTTCTCTTGTTCAGATTTTGACAAAACTTTCCCATTTTTAACGAGTATGAATTAATCCTAATATTTTCTGTGTTTTTGATGAGCAGGCTAGACGTGAAAAGATAAGCGAGAGAATGAAGATTCTCCAAGACATAGTCCCAGGGTGTAATAAGGTTTGTTATTTGGGTTAATTAATTTTAATCTTATAATGAATTAAACCGCTAGTTCTGATTCAGGTTATTGGGAAAGCAATTGTTCTCGACGAGATAATCAATTACATTCAGTCTCTACAACGTCAGGTTGAGGTACAATTAAATTAAGGGAAATGTTACATGTGCACTCCAAACTTTATGTCACAATTTTACAATCTTACGTATAATTTATTATCATTTGAATGTAAAACTAATCTATCTTCATTGCATTACGACTAGTGAGTGTAAGATTAGAACATGTATTTAACTCTTTAATTTAACCCAGCACTATTTGTTCAGTTTTTATCTATGAAGCTTGAAGCAGTGAATTCAAAACTCATGTCGGACAACGCAATGACAGAGTTTCCTTGTAAAGATCTTGTAAGATAACATTATACTTGTTAAGTTTAAATTATATTGATTATTTTATATATTGAAGTGTTTGGTATTATCACTATCAGTATGCTGAACAGGGGTACAGGGCTACTCTCTCCACATATCCTTCACAAATAAACCCAGAATACGACTGTGGATCTGCGTCGCATGAGTGGCTCACCCGCGGCTTCGAAAGAAGTAATAGACTAAACTCTGCAACTTTCTCCTCCACCACCAATAAAACAATGTACAAGTAAGGATGCCGATATAATATATTATTTGGAACACTTATTATTTATTTGTAATGGTTTTAGAAAAATAGACTAAGTACGCCGACTTTTGTACTAAATTATAAATTGCTTGTTACGACCCTCAAAAGGCAGTTGAGACCCTCAGAGTTCATGATAACAGTGAAATGAATATCGTGTTCACCTTGGTTTAAACATTTTACAAACTAAAAATGAAATAAAAGGGAAAACAAACACTCTTCACATGGACTCTCATATATCTACGTGTGTATTTGGAGTGACCTAATTTAACTCAGAAGAAGAGTTTAATTACGTTGTGCACACAGCTTGTCAGACAAATGTTTTATTATCTTCATCATATGAATTTTGATTAAAATAAGAACCTGGGCTTTGTTTCAAAATCATTTTTATAGATGAGTACAAAGCAGAAAGTATGGCCATCACTTCAAAATCATCAGTGTTGAAAAATTTGTGATGGCACACATGATCATGCAATGGTGCCCACAAGCATACATGAAAATTCATGACCATGTGCGCAGTGCTGTAACATAAACCTCAATATTTTGAACCAGGTACACGACTCAACTGTTGGGCCATGTGCTAATGTGCAAATTGCACATTATCTACATATCTACATTCTCAGGGAGAGAACTCAATTACCTAACTCAAGACGTAAAAGAAGCAGAAGACTTAACGAGAAATATATCAAGACCAAACTCAAATTATATGAGTTGGGGTCTACAGAGTGATCAACTAGAGACATGATAGTATAAATAAAGAAAGTGTTGTGCAAAAATTAAAACAAACAACACCAAAACTAAAATCCCAACATAGTAGGAACAGAGGGATTGAACTGACGAACATTTACCCATCCATGGGAAGATGAATACACCCACCGGGGGACTCTGGCGTTGCCCCACGACATCACGTGCACGACCCATGCACCGAGTCTACACCCTAACTTGAGGAAAAATAGAGTCTAAGGGGCGAGTGACAAACTCAATAGGGAAGTTGATACTAAATGCAATGAATACCAAAAAATCATTTTCTTCATCTTTGAAAACCATTTCATGCTTCTCATTTACCGTACATGGATTTAAATCATTAAAACCTTTTTATCATTTTATTAAAGCAGCCCATGGCCTCCGATGTGGCTTTATCAAAACTTGTTATATACATAGACAACTATACTGCAAAAATATGTTAACTTCATTTTTTGTACAAAAACGTCATTAGTGAAAAGGGATGGTCACACAATGACCCATTCGGCATACACCCCAGGAAGGTGGCCATCTGTCGAGGGCAGCACCTCATGAGACAGAGTGAATACCATAATGGCAATCCAAAGATCCAGCACATTACTCAAGTTACTGGTGAGCAAGCTCCGTAGTGACACAACTCGTGTAACCACTCGGATGTGTCGACGAGCAGTAGCTCAACGCTGATACGATCCGTATGATCAGAGTAACAGATAAGGTTGCTCGTGATAGACCACTTTTCAACGAAAATAACTCTATGTCCTAAATTGACAAGAGTTGCCAACAAGCAGAGCTATGAGTCATCACGCCACTCATCAAATGGAACGGTAATAGGATAGGTTAATCTCAGCAATGGACAGCCTTCAACCTGTCCTTCATGAAAAAGGATGGTAATACAAGAACCCACCCATCACATTTCACAGAAAGGTGGCTATCCATCAATAACAACACTTTATGAGACTGGAGAGAATATCAATGACCGCGACCAAAAGATCCAGCTAGTCACCCGAGTTGTCGGCGAGCAAGCTTTGTGACGACCCAACTCGTATAATTGTAGTAACGGATGAGGTTGCTCGCGATAGATTGCTTCTCAACTAAAATACTCATATGTTCCAAATTGACGAGGGTTGCCCATGAGCAGAGCTACAAGCCATCACGCCACTTGTCAAATGGAATGGTACTAGGATAGGCAAATCTCAGCGACTGACAACCTATCAGCTCCGTGTGACTAATACCCTGGCCAGGTTCTGGGGCTCGAAACCCAAGGAAGCATCATCACCTTCCTATCTCCATTTATGAATTTCATGGCTTGAAACTCGATGACATATCACCAATGTCCCATTCCCATTTTCACTTATAGGGCTCGAAACTTGAGGACATGTCACAATGCCCAATTGCCATTTTGCATGCAAGCGACCAGTCTTCTTGTAGAAGAAGATTGTACGGGATAACATCGTGATACTTTAGTGCTAGAATGCCTAAAGTATCAAGATGATTCATCTTCTCAATGTATAAGCACAAATATCGCATCATTAGTATGTGCAGAATATCAATAATATACCATGTACAAAATATAAACGTAAGAAAACATACTTATATGTAAAAACTGACGTGTTGTAGAACAGTCTTCGTCAGGTTTTCAGGTGTGGTATCCCACAAAATAGCATTTTTGAAAACCATGATGCAATGCAATGCATAAAGTATAAGTATCCCTACCTCGATGATGACCACAACATGCTTACCGACAAACTAGCTCCACGCATTGTTGAAAGCAAAAAGTTAAATTTTTTGACACCTCCAGAACCTACAACAAAGCCGATGTCAACATCTCAACAACATATAAGGGATAACAGAAAAGTTTTCATCAAGACTTGGGTTACAAGACGGTTTCTAAGGACAACCACCAATCATAAACCAGAAACCAAATATAATACCCCAAATTTTTATATTAAAATTTAATAAGAATAATTGAAAAGCAATTAAGGGTATTTGGATTAATTAAAAAAATTATCGGGATATTATCAAAGACGTAATTATCATCAAGCGATATTTGGAATAAATTAGGAATTGAAATTGAGTCGGGAATAATTTAATTAAATGAAGAATTTAATTAAATTATTAAAAAAAAAATTATTTGGTGATAATTATTAATTCCATGGTAGAAATATGGATTTACCCAATTTGGTTTAGCTCGGTTTGAAAGTAATTAAGTGGTTTGATTTTTAGTTAATTGTTGAATAACATGGGGGGATTTAATGGATTTGTTGAATTAAGGATTAAGTGTGGGAACAGTTAGAACTTAAGTGATGATTTATTGTGGAATTAGGAATTAATTAAAATTTAGGTTAGTTCATGGTCTGATTTGGAAATCAGAAGAATAAGCCAATATTGAGTCTTAGTCTGCGATTTTCAGGAGAGAGTGAGAATGGGAGTGAGATCGAGAGTGCGAGAGGGTGACCGAGAGATCAAGAGAGGCCGAGAGAACGAGCTAGCGAGCGAGGAAGCGTCTGTGTCGGCTCGAAGGTCGTTGTTCGATGTCCAGGCGAGGCGGAGCGACGTCGGGTCCCGGCTAGGGCTCGAGAATCGGGGTTTCCACGGTGTAGTTTTTCCGGCGACGGGTCCGGCTACGATTCAAGCGTCGATTCGTGGTAATCTCAATCAATTTCTTCCTTCTTCTTAGTGTTTTGGTGATTTCTGGATTGACAGAGGTAAAAGGCAAGGAAACGGCAGGATCGATTGGGACAGGGGACTTTGGTTCGCTCCACTGGCTCGGGCTGCCTGCGGTTCGGCCCGAACCGATTCCATCCTCTGGTTTTTGAAGGACAGCAGCGTGCAGCTTCGGAAGATTTGAACGAACGAATATTCAGCCGAAAAATCTGGAATCGTGAAGATAAGATAAGGGATTCAAATTTGGTCCTTTGTGTATAAATAAGGAGAAGCATCCTTGATTTTCAATTACAGAAAAGAAGAAGAAGCAGGAGAAAGGGTTGCTGCCTCAGATCTTCACGGTGAGAAGAACTTCCTCTTTGTATTCTAGATTTCTGGATGTTGGCCGATTACAGTTCAACGTTATCTATAATTCTGTAATTGTGAATTTTGGTTTGTTGATGTCTTCTCTGTTGGTGTGTACGTTGGATGTACACCGTTAAGTTTATACTTTCGGAATGATTCAGAATAATATACTCTGTTTGTTATGAGTATGCAATAATAGTTGATTAGTGTATTGGTTACCTATTCGATGAGTTCATTATTCTATCTTTGTTGGATGATCTGGTTAGGAGCGATAAGATATGATGTTGGGTTGATTATGTTGACATATTATTTATGTTTTGGCAGAGGAATTGTTTTGATGACTGAAGTCTCTCTCTCCGCTGAATTCATGCTTGCATGATGTTAATGGTAGTCGATGGAATTCTGGATGAACATATTAGATCGAATAATCTGTCGGAGGTAATATTAGTTTGGGTTTGTGGATATTGCCTTTGTTGATTTTGCCGAAAGTGAATCAACTGGTTAATCTACTATATTGGATTAATCTATTTAGTTGAGTTATTGTGATTGAGCGGTTTTGTTTAGGAATCCTATCAAGTAATGTATAAAAATTAAGAGTAGGAAAAACATTCAGATTAATAGATTGATTAAGTGATTAAAATAATAATTATATGTTATTTAATTGTGAAGGTACTAAAAGAGAAAGAAAGGATAATAGTTAAGCGTTGACAATTTTAAGTGATTGAAGTAAGTGATATGCATGTGTTTTGGTCTTCGGACCCTATATCGCAAGATTAGGAGATGCATGTTTCGTTGTTTACAGTTTTCCTAGCATGTTTCGTTGTTTAAAGTTTTAATAGTATGTTTCGATGTTTATAGTTATTAAAAGCATGCTCCGTTGTTTATCGTTTTTAAGAGCACGTTTTGTTGTTTACTGTTTTATAGCGTGTTCTGTGAATCGCACGTTGATTGTTTATTTACACTTTCATATGAACTGTTGTGTGCATTTATAAATATCACGCATCACGATTTTCAAAAGCATACGAAAACAATTTTTATGCACGGTTTTAAAAAGGAAAAACGGAAAACAAGAAGAAACATGAATGAACAATTAATGAAAGATAAATATTCTTGTAGTTCGGTAGGACAAGCCCAGTACAAGAATAAAAGATAAAGAAAAGACAAAGGTTTCTATGGTCCAGTTTGTCACGCCTGGCACAAGAACCAAACAAAAGAAAAGACAAAGGTTTGTATGATCCGGTTTGTCACGTCCGGCACAGGAACAAAAGAAAAGAAAAGTAAAGAAAAAAAATATGAAAAAGAGAAACGGATACGGAAAAAGAAACGGAAACAGAAACATGATAGGCTCCAAGGATCGCTTAGAGCACAAGAGAGAAATCTATCACAAAGCTGTAAATAATTTGAATTAGCGACGTCCAAACTGAGTTATCTCCCAAACCACGAGTGAACTTTGGCTCAATTTTGGAGATCACTAAAATAACATAATCAGGCAAATCGTGTAAAAAATCCAGTGAGAAAATCATTTCGGATTTCAAGTTATGATCGAAACAAAATAACCCCAAATCTAGGGTTTCACTCGAACAGATTTGGCGACCAGAATTCAAATAGGGAGATCTCGCTCTATATTATTCCAATGAATACCAAATTTTGAAGGCAGCAGCTTAGCTCAATATAGAACAAATCTCCAGCAGAAACAATTTCAAGATAACAAGCGTAAGGGTTTCAAAACAGATCCACAATCGAGTACATCCAGCAGCTCAAACAGAAACAGATTCTTGCAGCAAAATAAAATCCAACAAAAACTCAATCTCAACTTGAGATCCACGAACAAACTCTTCAATAGAATGAAGGCAATCAGTCAAGAGAATAATAGAACACAAAGAAGATCAGAAATAACGCAAAAACCTTTAAGGAACAAGAGAAAATTCAAGGAGTCCGCGGGCCTCCTAATGAGAAGGGCGACTAATGGCTTGCCGAGGAAACAAACACTCTCCAAGGGGTGGAGACCTTCTTCTATCCCCACTCGACAATCTACACCTTGAAGATGAGGTATTGGAGGAGATAGTATCCCAAATTGCTAGGTCAAGAAGATTCAAGAATACCTAGCTTGGGTGGTGGAAGAGACGTCGATGAGGGGGAGGGGGCCCCGGGTTTCCTTCTTCAAAGAAGACCAAAATTTTCTATTTCATCAAAAAGTGTTTTCTCATTCTCAAAGAGGGGTTTTAAAACCCTAAATGTTTACAAAAGATGCCAAAGATCAAAATGCCCTTAATGTAGAAATTTCGGCTTGAGGGCTTGGTTTGCATGCAAACTGCGCACCTCTCTAACACTTAACAAAGATAAACAAAAATTTTATAAAAACCAATTAAAAGTTTTTCAGAACAAGTCTAATTCTAATTTGTCAACAAAACATCAAATGATAATAATGCGCTTTGAATCCTCACCCTTTCATAGAACCCCTTTTGGAGGCAGAATTGACGTGCTATTTGTTTGGTTGTTTATGCTCCCATGTAGTAACGTGGAACGAAACTCCTTTATCTTCGTGAGATATTACCTTCAAAGAATCCCAAACTTTGATGTTTTCTGCAAAATAAAAATGCGTTAGAAAAGCTATGAGTTTCTTGGCTCGGCTCCGAGTGATAGGACCCTGGGGCACATCATCCTTCCGGGGTGATTGAGGATTTGACCCCAAATCCATAGGGTGCTCCGAATGATCCCCTACAGAAAGCTCGTTCTCGCCATGATATGGTGATAAATCTTGAACATTAAAGGTAGTCGAGACACCGTAATCTTCAGGTAGCTCAATTCGGTACGCATTATTGTTGATACGTTCTAATACTTTAAAAGGGCCATCAGCCATTGGCATTAACTTGCACTTACGGTAATTTGGGAATCTTTCTTTACGTAAATGCAACCAAACAAGGTCTCCCACCTCAAATATGACTTCCTTCCGGCCCCTGTTGGCAAGTTTAGCAAATTCAGAATTCTTTTTTTCGATGCTCTTCCGAACCTCCTCATGTAATGATTTAACTCTTGCAGCTTTAACAGCTCTGTCTTCGCTCACATATTCGGTTATCGGAAGTGGGAGAAGATCTAGAGGCGTAAGAGGATTAAATCCGTATACTATCTCGAATGGGGTATGTTGAGTAGTCCCATGCACACTTCGGTTATACGCAAATTCCATATAAGGCAACTGTACATCCCAATCAGTTAATCGTTTACTGAGTACCGATCTGAGTAAAGCTCCCAAGGTCCTGTTTACCACCTCTGTTTGCCCATCTGTCTGAGGGTGGAACGAAGTGCTGAAGAATAATTTAGTACCCAATTTCTGCCATAAAGTCTTCTAGAAAGAGCTTAAGAACTTCGTATCCCGATCCGATACAATGGAGCGTGGAACTCCATGCAAGCGAATAATCTCCTTAAAAAACAAGTCAGCAATATGAGGGGCATCATCAGTCTTGTTACAAGCTATAAAGTGGGCCATCTTAGAAAAATGGTCCACTACGACCATGATAGAATCCTTGGCTCAAGGTGTGCGGGGAATGCCCAAAATGAAGTCAACACTGATTTCCACCCAAGGATGGGTGGCCACGGGTAATGGCATGTATAAGCCTTGCGGCAGAACTCAGCTCTTGGCTTTCTTGCAAACGATACAACGATCCATTATCCTCTGTACAGCCCGTCGCAAATGAGGCCAATGAAAATGCTCTTGAATTGCCTCAATAGTTTTTTTATTGCCAAAATGACTTGCTAGTCCAGCACAATGAGCTTCTAGAACAAGAGCTTCCCGAAGGCTACATATATGAATGCACAACTTTCCATTCTTAAAAAGGAACCCACTCTCCAAAAAGTAAGGAAATTCTGGCCTGTTCAGACAATTAGAGTAGATACTCTTGAAATATTTATCCTCAGAATATAACTCCTTGATCCAGTTTAGACCAAAAAGTCTTGTATTAAGTTCCGTCAACAAAACAGAACTCCTCGAGAGAGCATCTGCGACCTGATTAGTTTCCCCTTCTTTGTATTTAATAATATATGGATACCTCTTAAGAAATTCCACCCACTTACCATGACGTCTGTTAAGTTTTCCTTGGCTTCGTATATGCTTCAAGGCTTGATGATCTGAATGAATAATGAATTCCTTGGATAACAAATAGTGCTGCCATACTTCCAAGGCTCGTATTACTGCAAAGAACTCCTTATCATAAGTAGAATAATTTAGGGCTGCACCTTTCAGCTTCTCACTAAAATAAGCGATGGGTTTTCCTTCTTGTATAAGCACGGCTCCGACTCCCAGTCCAGAAGCGTCACATTCAATCTCGAAGACTTTAGCAAAATCAGGAAGCGACAATAGAGGGGCATTGCATAGTTTATCTTTGATGGAATCGAAATTGGTCTGGCAAGCTGAAGACCAATTAAACTCTCTTCCTTTCGTTGTTTACAGTTTTAATAGTATGTTTCGATGTTTGCAGTTATTAAAAGCATGCTCCGTTGTTTACCGTTTTTAAGAGCACGTTTTGTTGTTTACTATTTTTATAGCATGTTCTGTGAATCGCACGTTAATTGTTTATTTACACTTTCATATGAACTGTTGTGTGCATTCATAAACATCACGCATCACGATTTTCAAAAGAATACGAAAACAATTTTTATGCACGGTTTTAAAAAGGAAAAATGGAAAACAAGAAGAAACATGAAGGAACAATTAATGAAAGATAAATATTCTTGTAGTCCGGTAGGACAAGCCCGGTACAAGAATAAAAGATAAAGAAAAGACAAAGATTTCTGTGGTCCGGTTTGTCACGCCGGCACATGAACCAAACAAAAGAAAAGACAAAGGTTTCTGTGATTTCGGTTTGTCACGCCCGACACAGGAACAAAAAAAAGAAAAGAATATGAAAACGAGAAACGGATACGAAAAAAGAAACGGAAACAGAAACAGAAACAAAAACAGAAAGAAAGTACGTAAACGAGAGAAGATATAAGATAAAAAAAAGATAATGAAAAGAGAAACTGCACATGATTTTAAAATAGCACAACATGTGCATGTAGCATATTAGGTATTATCACTTACTTAGCGTTAGACTCATAGTTTAAGTCTTGTGATGTAGGTACAAGTACAAGAGAAGATGACAAACAACTTAAATGAGCAATTGACAAAGGATTTGAGCGGGCGAGTCTTGTGGTTGGCCAGGCTAAACGAAAGTAAAGAGAAAACAAATTTTGTAAATGTAAAGTAACACTTTATTTATTTATTGTCTTTTCAAATAAATGATTTAAGCTTCTGCTATAGAATGTTTTATGCTTCCGTTATTAATTAAGACAAATGATTTAATAATAAAGTCTTCCGCTGGTTATAACGATTTTAGTAACGAGTCAAAGTAAAAAGGATTTTAACGGTTTGGTTTTTATAAAAGAACTCTGATGTTTATTTAAAAATATTTTCCGCTATTGTTTTATGAAAGAAAAGAAAAAATTTTAAATTTCACGTATTTTTAAATGTATGAAACACCGGGTCGTTACACTAAAACTAGGAATACAACCTATACATTGGATTAAGTCTAACATCCATCTTTATGTTACTAAAGGTTACAACCCAATATTACATGAATAAGTCAACAACTTATTATATATTTCCAAGCCAACAATCAGTAAGGGAAAACAATGACAAAATCCAATAGACAAAGTGTTACTCCCAAACAAGTTCATCAAGCCATAACTGAAATATGTGGCACAACCCTAATCAATAAAATACCATTCTAACCAGTATATATATATATCCGAGCAGTAAGGAAATACTGGACCGAAGCCCAACCAACAAGGTGAAAATCCTCTATATTTTCCATCAAGCTATAACCATAATGAAGGTATAAACTCAATCCACATAACAGTTTGTTTAATAGAGCAGTATTTTCTCTACATTGACTAGCCGGCAGGACCCGTTCGGTTCCTTCGACGACGAGCGTAGCAGTTGCAAGTTGCGAGGGGACAGGACTTGAGCTTTCGGGTGATCACTCCAGCCGCGAACGAACGACGAACGACAACCGACGACGCTTCTAGACGGCAAGGACAGAGCCGAAGAGCTTTGCCAATCTCCATCCTTCGATTATGGAGAGTGTAACAGAACATCGATTCTGTTCTGTGGGTGAGTTGGATACTTCTATTTCGATTTTTAGTCTCTAAAATTGTTTATGGTTTGGGTGGTTTGATTCTGTCTCTGTAATGTCTTGGATCTGTTGTTGTTAACTGAAAATTTGGTTCTTTGTCTGATGTCCTGCCGTAAGCCATTGTGAAGAGCTGAAAATATTTTTGTTCTTTGGTTGTGATTATGCTTGATTAATCTGGATTTTTGCTTTGACTATGAGTCTCATAGTGTCATTGTTGGATGTGAAGAATGCAAAGGATTATACCTTGGTTGTCATGGTTCTTTTCAGAATAAAAGTTAGATGGATGTTGAAAATCATTAGAACATATAAATCTGTTAAATGTGCTCTCTGTTGGGTTCTGTTGTGGTTTTGTTGGCTGTTAGTTCGGTTTTGCTTGTGAGAGATTCAGTGGGATTGTATGATATAGATTTTAGGTTCAGTTGAATTTTTTTGATTCGGTTGATAAATCCTAAATATTGCTGCAATGTGATGACTATGATTTCAATTCATGGATAGTTGTAAACGTAGACTCAATTTCGTTACTAGTTATTGATGGGAAAAATCATGGGAAGTCCTGATGATCTTGTTTGCATTTCTTTGCTTGGCTCATTTGGTATTGTTGGGTATTGAGGTGGATTCTGATTTGTTAAATTTCGAGCACCAGGATTTATAGAGCTTTGCATTTGAGTTCTGTTTTATAGTTGGAAGGGAATACCAGTAATGTCCTGAAATCTATTGCTCTGTTAGTTGAGTTTAAGACATGCATGGTTATAAATATGAAATCTGTTGATAGTCGTGATAAGGACGTATGTTCTGACAATGAGACTTTGAATTTTAGAATTTGCTTAGGTATTAGAAGTTGGATTTTGAGTTTAAAGAATGTTGTTAGATAGAGTTGAAAATTTTATTGGGTTTTTATCCCCGGTATAGAACCTTCTGCATATTTCCTAGAATTTATTTATAAATTCCTGCGTTTATACCTTTGTCAGGATTGGACGATTTCAGCGAGTGTGCTACCATTCCCGAAGAGACAGTTGTTCCGATTGGCAAAAAGAATCGTCGTTGAGGTAGGGATTTCTATACCTCTTGTATTGCATTGCATTGCATCCCGTTTTCAAAATAATTATTTTGTGGAATACCACACTTGAAAAATGACGTGGACTATTCGACAGCACGTCAGTTTTTATTAATAGTATGTTTTCTCACGTTTAATTCCGTACATGGTTTGAAAATTATTGTGCATATGTTGAGGGATGGATCTGCTATCCCCTTTGATACCTTCTGCTGCGTGAAGGTTGATTGTTTGACGTGAAAAAATATAGGTGGGGCATTGGTGACGTGTCCTCAGGTTGAAACTCCTGAAAGTCGTAAACTCATATGGGAGAGTGATGACGTCTCCTTGGGTCGCAAGCCCCTAAACCTGGCCAGGGTTTTTGTGTCACGGATTAGACGGTTGTCAGTCGCTAAGACTTAGTTAACCTAAGTATCGTTTCATTTGACGGGTGGCGTGACGATCGAGTTTACTCGTCGGCAACCCTCGTCCATTTTGAGTTTCTAGGTACCTTAGTTGTTAAATAAGACTACATATAGCGAGTAATTGTATCCGTTCTATTTTATCGTACGGGTTGTCGCTGCAGAGTTCTTGCCCCATTATTTGAAACCCATATTTTAGCTGTACCGATGCAGAGTTCTTGCGAGCAACCCGGGTGACGTGTTGGATCTACAGACCACCGTTATTTATACTTCCTCCTGCCTCATGAGGTGTTGTTGCCGACGGGTGACCACCTTTTCTCTCCTGAGTGGCCCCTTTTCACTGATGACGTTTTTAGATTGGAAAATGATGATGGCCTATTTTACGAGGTATAACTGTCTATGTATATAACGAGTTTTTGATAAAAGCCTCATCGATGGCCTTGGGCCAGATTTAAAATATGATAAGAGATTTCAAATTAAAATCCATGTATGGTAAAATGAGAAACATAACCCTGATTTTGAAAACATAGAAAAACCAGTTTTGCATGAGGTGCACTTAGTATAGCTATACTTAACTGAGTTAGTCACTCATCTCAAACGACTTCTCCCCCAAAAGATCAGGTAAAGGCAAGAGCAGTTGAGGATCAGGAGCTGAAGTGTGTTGTTCTTTTCCTTTGAGAGATTTATCATTACTCGGTGAGGATACTTACACTTGGTCTGTACCTTAAATACTATTGGTTTGGATTTGTTGCACAGTACTTGGATTTTATTTTAATTTTTGCAACCGTTACTTTCTCGTGATCCCTACTCGGACCTAGGCCAATACTTTTTTGGCCGAATTAAATGTTTATAAGTCTTCCGCTAAAACATACGGCTTGGGCTGGGTAATCGGGTTCTCTACAAGGATCGGGTTGTCCGACCCAGCGGTTCTGTCCGGCCTGTCTTCCGGTCATGACAGAGACCACGAACTCGACCCCTGGAGGAAACTTCTCCCATGATTGAACTACGTCGTCCCAACCCCTCACGTTCCTCCTCTCCAATTGGTACACAATCGTCTCTCTTCAAGTAAGGCTCCACCTTTTAATCACCAAACCAGGTTTCTCTCTCGGATTCTTCAATCTTCTTGCGTGAGAGAATTTCCTACAAGAGAGAAAGTATTCTTGTGAGCGAGAGGGATCTGTCCAGTAAGAATTGTACGTTCTTTGAGTTAAGGGTACTCATGCGTTTCTTCAACGGGAATTGTGAATTGAAGGGGTGATTGTGAACTAGGAGTTGGTGTGGATTTCTGCTATTCCTGATCGAATTCTTCAACAAAGGTAAGGATTTGGGTATTGTCTTGGCCAAATGAAGCCCTACCTACAAGTAGTGTGTGTGTGTGTGTGTAATGTCTATTCCTTCGTTGGTCGTTCCTGCAAATTCCCTTTACTGTAATGCTTTTTATGTATTGCAACCCAATGTTTTCTGCGATAGAAAAGTGGATAAGGAACTGCTATTGATGACTTGGATTGCTGTTATGTCTAAAGAAAGTGATACGTATGAATAAACTGTTAGCAATTTTCAGAATATTAACTCTATTCTATTAGATTTGTTGTTTATCATTTTGTTTAGATAGTAGACTTAGCCTATAAATGCTGTTATTTCTTGGTATTGGTTAGGGACTGTAACATCCTTTAATACAACTAATTGTGGTAAATCACTGTTAGGATTTACGTTAATTACCAAGGATAGCTAATTCTAGTTAAAAAGACTTAAATCACATCTTTCCTCTTCAAATGTACGATGTTGCTAGTCTCCTATTTATGATAAATTCATGGTTTTAGTTAGCATCAGCTTATTTAGTATGTTTCCTGTCATATTAAATTAGTGAGCATGTTTTCATTTGTTATTTGTGAAACATATTTCCATGAATTAATTGCTACGTATGTTTGCATGAGTTGTTCATTGAGCATGTTTTCATTAATTAATTTCCTAGCATGTTTCCATTTAATTATCAACTCCATGTTTATGTCATTGTTCAATTGTTAAGCATGTCTAATTAATCTGCAAATAATATTATGTTCACTTCAATGTTTCTTTATTGCTTTGCTATGAAATTCAAGTGTATTATCTGCTGTTTCAATTTGTTATTATAACTGTTCTCTTTATGCATTTTTTTTAAATTTATGTTATTCACTATACGTATTGTTTAAATTTCCGTCATTGTTGTATTGTATTAGCATGCATCATGATAATAGAAACAATTAGAAAGTGTCACATTTGGAGTGGTACTCATATGCATTGTGAGAGGAAAAATGCTAAATGAGATGAACGAAAGAAAAGATGATGGGGAGTTGAGGGACGGATGGGTAGTTCGGATCTAGCCTGGTAATTAGCTACACCCCTCGCTTGTCGAGAACGGGACTAGCTACCCACAGGAGGTTAGAAGCCGATCAAACTATACCATCCCATATGGGTCCTTCAATCTCCTGCTTGACGTACGAGTTATGATGACAAAATGAAAAGACTGGTTTGGGGCGGTACCCATTCCAAAAGAATTAAAGAGAGGCATAACATACTGCATAACCCCAATTCCTTACTGGGCCTTTAGGCTTACGTTTTACTTGTGGTGTAGGAGACGAGATGATAATGTCTGGAGCAGAGTATGATGCATTTCCTGTAGAGTCTACTAATTATCTAGATGAATCACTACTTGAGTAAGGATATGGCTTGAATGAAGAAAGAAAGAAAAACGCTCTTTTGAATTAAATTGTGAAGGGTACTATTTTGTCAGAAAATATTAATTCTTACTCTATCTACTGAACTGTACTATGTTTATGTTTTTCTGAACTTTAGTTAATGCATTTAATATTTTCTGTTTTACTCTAATTTACTTATACTTCTAGATTTCCATATTAAACTTAAGTTCTTACTTTCGATCATTTTAAATAAATAGAAATGAAAATTTTTACGGAAAAGTTTAAAATGCAATGGCAAAAGCGAGGGTTTCCATGGAAGCACATGTCCGGGAAAGTGAAGGATTTCTGCAAAATGCATGCATTCACGGGAGCATAGGTTGTTGCAAAAATGGACAGGAGGGATGCTGCTTGAAAAGAGAGCGTCTGGACCCCCAGTATGCGGTTGATCGGTTATGGCAGAATGGACGATTTTTATAAGCAGAAGTCCATATCAGATTTTTAAAGTGGGATTTTTCAGTGGATTGTTTTTAAGTTCTCGAGTTGGTTCTTATCTCGGTTATGAGTTCCAACAAACTTTTAAAGGTTTAGAAAAAGTGAATTGATTTGGATATGTGTACTTTGGTAGGTCCAACGGATTAACGAGAGATTTGACTTTGGATTTCATTTGTTTGGGCTTTGACTTGGGTAACCTAGTTGAGGTAGAGGTTTAGTTTTATGTCTAGCATGACATCATTTGCAAAATTTATTTTGAGACGCGTTCTCATATAAAATAACGTGTACATTTTGATGGTTCGTTGGCTTTCGTATTGTATATATATTTTCACTAGACATGTTTACTTTTGAACATGCATAACATTTTTTTATTTCATCATCTTGATTGTGTGAACTAAGTTTAATTGACCCACATGGGAGTTCTATTTTCGTTACTCACATTTAACAGTTGAAACATGTATTTGATTTGTTATGTTGTTGTTAACTAGAGTCACGAGACAACTAAATGTGTTTTGTCCCTCGGCACAAAACCCTAATTTTGATCAGGGTCGTTATGGCTATTGCGATCACCTGAGTATCGTCATTATTTATTTTTGTTACTACTGTTAACATGGTATATTCGAAGTACACGAATGACTCCATTTTCACTGAACTTTTATTGTTAGACAATAGTTGTTTATTTTATGTATATATCACATTATAGTGGAAGTTTTTGACCTTTGCCCTACTAGTTGTTTTCTGCTCAGTTTTATTAAAATGTTTTATTCATGACTTGCTCACATATTTAAAAAAAAAAACATTTAAGCTGAATGTAAATTTTTTCTTCTATTGAGTTTAGTCGACTCATTCCAACGACATTTACTTTAAGTTTTAGATAAGAGGATTCCCAATAGCGGACAGAAGAGTGAGCTTGGTAAGATTTATACTTTAGTATTTATTTCCCTTCAAGAGTTTTATTTGTGAGATTAGAACTTGATTTAAATTTGTAATAAACTTTTATTTATTTACTTTTTGACACATTATTTTATTATGGACATATCTTACTACAATGTTTCTGATGTCACTAATGAATATTTGGTTTGATCCTATTTGATTTGAAATCTGCCAAAAAAAACTTATTTCCTTTTAAGTTTGTCTCTACTCATTAAGTAATCAAGTTGAAAAGGTCGGTCAACTCGATTCGTTATGAACCAATTGACAAAAAAGATTAAAACACTCTAACTAGTTGAGCAGATACTTGGAACCCAGGCAAAATGAGTTTAAGGCACAACAATTGATCAGACATAAACGAATAATAATTATTGAGCTTATGGTAAGGTTATTTTCCATATAAAGGAAGGATATATGAAGGTGTGGAAATCAACGTCTCCTTTGATTCTAATGTACGTAAAGGATGCTATTGTGAGAGCTTTTTCGGGTTGATTGTTGCATGAAAATTATCTAAAGCAAAAAGAAACTGTGTCCTATTCCCGCTCCCTTCTTTGCATAAAGCTACTACAAATCCCTCTCTCTCCTCTCTCTCTCTCTCTCAACTTATCTCTCTAGTTTATAAAAATTTGAACTTCGAGCCCTTTTCAAATTACAATTAAACCAATACTGACACACTTATTTATAAATCTTACATAAAAATTATGATTCTTCGTTTTCAGAGAGTGAGAAACTTGATGTGAATTTGACACATACTTAGAACACATGCACTCATGCGAGGGCAAAGCATCCAACAATAAATACTGCTATAATGTCTGGTTCAGTTGATACTATATTGTTCGTTTTGGGCTATCAAAAAATTTTACAATCTCAAATCGCTTAATAAATATGGCTCATCCGTAAAATTTTATTTTAAAAAAATTTGGAAGTTTCATCAAATACAAGATTTAAAAAAAAGAATCTCAAAAGCAAAATGTTTAGTATTAGTGGAGATCATAATCTTACAATACTCTTTTCTTTTTTTTGGTACACCATAACTTCCCAAGGAGTAAGTAAGTTCATCTAGAAATACAATTAGGTTAATGTAATACATATCTCTGTTTCTCTCTCCTTGTGTTCTCTCTCTAAAACACTCCATCTCTCTCCGGTTTCGAGAAAGTGGCAGAATCCACCCATACTAAAAAGAAAGCAAAGCCATGCACATCCCTCTAACCCACGGAACTTAAAAAGAGAAAGAATTCCTTTCCTTAACTCTCCCTTCCCTTCCCCTTCTTTCTTTTGCACCATTTTCATATAATGATGTTCTTCCTCTCTTCTTCCCTTCCTCCATGTCCATGTACTTCTCCATGCAACAGCCCTAATCAATTTTCCTGCTAGCCAAACACTCTGTAAGAAAACCACAATGAGAGGTCATCAGATTCTGTTCGGAGGTCTTGCAATGGCGGCTGTGATCTGCTTCATGTTGGCTGAAATTGCAACTGCAACTTCACCATTGGAGGCCATTGGAAGAAGGAAAACGACGATGGTTGGAGCTCAGTTATTGGAAGAAAAGCTTGGAAAAGAGGAGCTGGTTCATCCAAAGCTAGATCTAAACTATGTCATCAAAAGAAGAGTTCCCAATGGACCAGACCCTATTCATAACAGGTTTCACTTTTTAAACATTTGATCATAATAATTTTGAATTATATTACAAATTTGAATAGCTCTCAACATTTTGTTTTCAAATTTTTTAACTTTTCAATCATATATTTCGAGCTAATAGTCGTAACACAAAGTTTCAAATGACAATACTACGTTTCATTGACTCCATAATATTTGTATATATAATAAATAGGTTCCCTTGATTTATGCATTTCGATAATAACTTTAGAATATCACCTGCTACATTGAGCTAGCTTAGTTAATTTATAATTGGCAGAGCTGATTAACCAAGTTAATTAGTTAGCAATTAATGTAAAAAGTGTACTCTGCTTAAGGATAATTAGCATAATTATTTGAAATTAATTATTAATCTTTTAAGTTAGAACATAAGGCATCTTTTCCTCATAATTTACGACTACTTTTTGGAGCCTGTAATGCAAAACAACTTTTGAAGCAACAAACAATAAAGCAATGTTCTTAATTGGCATTAGCGTAAAGAGGTTTTTTAACCTCTTAAAAACTTTCAGGAGGACCAGAAACTCTCGAAGGCCGCCGGGAAAGGCTTGAGGAGCTGGGAAAGTTTAAGCGTTGCGATGAAGATATATTTCTCTCTACTATGATGGTTTCTATTTTCTTTGAAATAAGATTGTTTTCAAATTGATCGTCGTATTTTAATGTTTGAAACATTCATATAATTTTTAGTTCCATGTTCTTTTTGTAAGAGATTGTTACACATAAAATACGACGCCTAACTTGGAAAAATGTCACACAATTTTTTAAATATTTTCAAAATTATTTCTTAATTTGATATTTTTAAGAAAAAGCAAAGCTAGAATATATTTTCTACGAATATTCTTGATTTTTCTATTATATAACTAACAACGCAGCGTGACATGAGAGTGCTTACATGAGATGACAAAGCAAATGTCACCTTAATTTTATTGAGAAATTTTTTACGAGAGTGTGTTGTACCAGCTACCATTTTTTTTTTTAAATGGTAGGGTATTTAATTTGAATAATTGAATTATCAATTTATTTCCCATTAGCTTTCGGTTATCTAAATTTATTCCTCCCCCTTCTGCCATTTAAAGAAAATCTTTCCCAAGTCTGAATGAGTTCGTTGAGGGGATAAATTCTCTAGGAGTATGAAGCTCTTGGGGTCCATTTTATTTTCACACATTCTACTGTGCGAAATGTATTTGTTTGTTATTGAATTGGCTAATAGGAGATTTTTCAAATGTCTTTGGATTCGAATCCCAAAAGTGCAAATAGGTAATAGAACAACTATATGTGCCGTGCCTTTGGGTTGTGAATCTCTAAATCTGATTAGGGTATTATTTAGATTTTTTGATCGCCAAACATTGCCTTTATTCTATTACATGCCTATGACATGGTGTGCCCAAAGTCCGTGAGTGGTTATTTTTAATTTGTACAATAAGGACTTATTTTAATTACGTACCACATATTTGTGGGTGATTTCACACACATGCTCTTTTGTACACCTTTTTCTTAAAGAGATTTATAAAATGTGAGTTTTAAATTCATGAATGCTTAAACATCATTTTAATTAAAATTTTCTTTAAAACAATCTCTATTTAGTTTAGTCAACTCGCCCCAATGATACATTTCAGGATTTAATCAACCGAATTCTCAGATATCGAGTCAGGATTAGACCAGCCAAGTATATTTGATTCTCGTAGTTTTAAAAATTCTCTTTGAGAGATATTTTGTGAGGTATTCATTTTATTGGATGACTATAATCTATAATTTAGTTTCTGCACAGTTATTTCATTTTGGATTATATTACTTGTTATATGATATCACTTGTTGGACATGTTAAGTTCATGTTCGTTGGGCCCTGGCCATTAACTAATAGTTTAAGTCTTCCGCTGTTAATTAATAAAATTTTAAGTGAAATGGGTTGGACGATTCGGTCCTTTGGGTCGGGTCGTTCCCCATTCTATCTTGGGTTCCTTTTGGGTCGTGACAATTACCTTACCCTATGGGATAGATTTTTTGAGAAAAACCAAAGTTTTTTAACATTGATTTGAATTTAGATTGCGTCTTGCAAATTGACTATTTTGTGTGCGATTTTGGGACACGAGGAGTTTGGAAACTTTGATCTCCATCAAAAGGTAAATTTGATTCTATATCAATCTTTATCCATGAATTCGGATTTTTGGTTTTGTTGAAGATTGGATTTTATTGAAATTAAAGTTTAGATTTTTAAAAAAAATAAAATTTCTAAATTGTGGACTTAAACCGTGTTATTTTCATAACCCAATGTTCTGTAAATTATTTGGGTCTCGATTCGCAGAAAAATATGAAAAACTCGGTGAAACAATGCGACTGGTGTTGTGGAAGATGACACTTGGCCACGACTCAAAGAGTGCTAAGTTGTGGCCCAAGGGTCTCAACCAACGCTGGGCTACAACTAGGTCCAGTTTTTGAGTAGCAGCTCGGCTGTTAGGGACCCGACCTAGACCCTATTTTGGCCTTGATTTGAACTTTAAAACCAAATGTTTTTGGATCGTTTCAGAGCCCGTTTTAGCACTGTTTTTGGCTTCATATTCAATCATTCTTGAGTCATTTTTTTTAGTTTAAAGTGAAGATTTTTGACACTAATTTTATGATATTGTTATCCATAGATCCCGAGATTTAGATTTATATTTGACGCATATTATTGGACTTCCTAGATTGGCTTGAGCTTTCGTTGTTGGTAGTCCCATTGTGAGGTGAGAGCTTTATTTTTATATCCAACATCCGTGGTTGAGACTTATTCTCATATAAAATGACGCGTCTATTTTTATATATGTTGCTTTTCGTATTAATATGTATTTTCTCTAGATATGTTTTATTTGAGCATGCTTATTTCGTTAATTGATCATCTTTGTTTGTGTTAACTAGAGTAATGAGACAAATGATTGTGTCGTGTCCCTGGACGCAAAACTCTAACCTGATCAGGGTCTTATTTTTGTGATTTTAATGATCGTCGAGTATCATCGTCATTAAATATGCCTATGGCATAGTGTGTTAAGAGTTCGTGAGCAGCTCTATTTTCACTAAACTTTTCATATTGTATTGTAGAATTTATTTTCTGTACGTACCACACTATAGTGAAGTGTTTTTTAATGTTGGCCCTACAACATGTTTTATAAACTAGTTTTTATACTGATATTTTAATATAAGTTATGCTCCCCCATTTTACTAAAATTTTAACGTAAAACTATACTCTTTTTAAGTTCAATTACTCATTTCAAACGACATCCCCTTTCAGATTTTAGTCAGGAAGAACATCAGTGGTCGACGTAGGTGCGACCTCGGCGAGTTATTTCTTAATCTAATTTTTCTTTCTAGAGCTTATATTATTGTTATATTTGGATATTTAATTTCATTAGACATCTTACAATTTAGCCCAGTTGTTTTGGGCTATAATTTTGTTTCTATTAAAGTATTCAGCTACTATATTAGGTATTTAAAGTTAAGGATCAGACAATTCAATCTGTTCTCAGGTTAGGTTGCTTCTCATTCTATTTTAGGTTCCCTTCGGAGCGTGACATGTATATTAGAGTTTGATGACCTTACCAAAGAGTCTATGGTGCAACGTAATTAAAAAACAAAATATGTTTTTGACGATATATGGAGAAAAAAGAGGAATCCCTAATTTATTTAAATTTTGACCTACTTATTCCACACATAAACTTATAATTTATTTTCTGTATTTTGAATCTTTACTCATCCACTCCTAGTTTTTCTCAAAAGAATTTTTAACAAAAATCTCAACGTTAATTCTTTTTTTTTTTTTTTTTTTTCTATTTACTATTTAGCGTTAAGAGAGGGCCATCATGATCTAAACAAAGCACGCATGCATGAGATTGGTAAAGATTTCACCTTTGGATGGAGGATTCTTAGAATAAGGTATGGAAATAAACAAGTAAATAAAGACATCTTCAATCCACGAAATAAGAAATCTTCAATTAATCAAATGACCCATACACAAAACTCAAAAGCTTGTGTTAAAAGCATGGAGGTTTGAGTTCTCTTCGAAATATAATATTGACAAGACATAACGTTGCAAATGCTAACTGAATTACAAGGATTAAGTTGGGTAACATATAACGAAATCTTGGTGATACTCGCCATCTAACAAAGATCTTAAATCAATAAAGTGAACTCCCCATTAAAGGATTCTTGTAAAGGAAATAAATAAATAAATAAATTGAATGATTCCGAGTTTATCAGAACATTAGCTTCAAAAAAGCAAACCCAAGTTAAAGCACTTAACACTACACTTATAAATTTATTATTATTAAATGTAAATTACATAAATTGTTCCATTTATGCCCATAAAGAGTTGTTTAAATGGAATTTTAGACCAACAAAATTGAAATTTGGTACTCCGTTTGCCCAATGTCGTTTGGATCCTAGTAAATAATTTCAAGTCTAATAACCAAAAATTGTTTCTGTTTTATAAATCTTCAAAATTTGAGTGATTATTTTGACGTTGTAAATTTGTATAAAATGATTCGATTTGAAATTTTAATTTAGGAAAAATGACAAAACAACCATCATTTTTTACTATTTTTGACAAACCAACCATCATTTTTTTTTTGCTAACAAATTAATCACTGACCTATGAAAAAATGATGCCGCCAACATCGTTGTCACGTTTGCAGTTAAACGTCATAATGTCAAGTCGCGGCGGTTTGTCTACAAACTGTCGTGACTCCAAAGTTTTAAAAAATCACACGACATCTTGTTGGCCTGTGCGGCTTCATAAGAAACCACTATGGTGTGATGATAAACCACTGCATTGTGATAATAAACTGCGACAGGGTCACAATAAACCGTGGCGGGGTGACAATAAACAGCAAAACGAGTCGTAATAAACTACTGCGGTGTCATATGAAGCCACATCGGTTTATTGTGACTCGTTCTGCTGTTTATCATCACACCGTTGCAGTATAATATGATGCCGTAGCGGTTTATCATTACATCGTTGCGGTGTCATAAGAAACCACTGTGGTTTATAGTCACACCGCTGTGGTTTAATACGTACTTTGTTCAACAATATTCTAACCTGTGCAGGTTTCACAAATTCAAGCAAAGTGAAATGTTGGTTCGGGGAAATGTTGCTATTCATAATAATCAATTTTCATTTCATCATCAACAACCAAATTATCAATTCCATTATAAACATATCATGTACATGTGCATTACAACTGCAAACCAATTCTATTACAACCATATAATGTGTATGTCTTATAAGAATCGGTGTGCTCCAAGAAACTGTTGTAGATGATCCTTGCATGTTTGCTCACTCAATCCCATTATCTGATATTCCATATTGGATGGACTTGCTGTGATGCAAAATAGATACTCCGCTTGCTACCCATTTGGCAGAGGCATGACGGCTTTCTATCTTTCTCAAGCAAGTGTGAACGTCAATGTGGCACTTTATTTGAAATGTCATTTCACCTAGTAGGCACCCCTGAACCAATGCTTCGACGAGTTGACCACGAACCACGAAGTATTGGAGAGGCTGGAAGTGGAAGCAATGTTGGAGTAGAGCTCAACAACAATGTTTTGATGGTTACGGTTTTTGTCTTTGATGTTTTGGGAAGCTAGGTTTCGGCCATTGTCAGTACAGTTACAAGACTCGGAGTGCTCTGAGGGGCGCCATTGCGACCGGCTCAGAGCACTCTGAGTCCTGTAACTATACCGACAATGGCCGAAACCTAGCCTCCCAAAACATCAAAGACGAAAACTGTAACCCTCAGAACATCGCCATTGAGCTTTACTCCAACATTGCTTTCACTTCCAGCCTCTCCGAGAATTCTGTGGTTCGCGATAAACTTGACAGACCTTACATGCGATTCTTATATAATAGGGTTCTGGAAAAGCAGAACGAGACACAATAAATCACTGCGGTATCTAACGATAAACCGTTGCGGCTTCATATGACACCGCAACAGTTTATTGTGACTCGTGCTACGGTTTATTGTGACCCCGCCATGGTTTATCATCACACCGCAGCAGTTTATCGTCACACTGCGACGGTTTCTTATGAAGACGTTGCGAGCCAACAAGATATCGTGTGATTTTTAAAACTTTGGAGTCACGGCAGTTTGTAGAAGAATCGTTGCGACTCGACATTATGGTGTTTAACGGCAAACGTAATAGCGATATTGCGGCGTCAGTTTTTCATAGTTTAGTGGTTAATTTGTTTGCAAAAAAAAGGATGATAGTTGGTTTGTTAAAAATAATAAAGGATGATTGTTGTTTTGTCATTTTCTCTTTAATTTATATGGGGAATTCATAAACTATAAATTAATACTATAACATCTACTTGATAAAACTAATAATTTTTTGTTGCATGGTATTATGTTGTAATTTGATGTATATATTATATTTTTAATATTAAGAAATTATTGTGCAATAAACGTTGTCACATTTTGAAAAATTGTTCAATAAATGTTGTTTTTTATTAACATGTTTACGTTAGAAATATTGAAAAACCATTTTAATTAAGTTCTAAATTTTAGATATAACTTAACATATCATATGGGCCTATATATTATACACCATACTTTATGGTTATCATTGTTATAAGTAGTTAAATGTAGTTAAATACGAATTCAATATTTTGAGCTTAAAGTATATAGAATGAAATGGGTTAAGCCCTATAGACCAAAATATGTGTAAAGACCATATTGTAATTATTCTATTATATTGTAACGACCTGGATTTTTTCTTCTTAAATTCTTTTTTAAAAACGCGTTAAAATTTATGAAAGAAATATCAGAGTGCAAGTTGGGCCGTTAGAAACATTTCAAACGTTGCAGAAATAAAACATTTGCAGAAGCGTTAAAATCTTCATTTTAAAATACTGGGAAAGCGTAAAGAATTTAAAAGAAATAAACTGAACATTTATTTACAAACTAAGAAGAGAAAACTTAATTTAAATTAATTACAACTAAATATATCTTTAACTTCTCGTAGCCTGACTAACCATAAGCTCGTGCATGCAAATCCTTCATCCACTGCTTCTTCGTTTGCTCGAAGACTCCACGCATCGTGTATACCTACACCGCGAGTAAGATGTGAGCCAAAAGCCCCGATAAGAAAATGGGTTTATGCATATGAAATGCTGCTCTTTAATTCTTTGGAATGGGTCCGCCCCAAACCAATCCTTTAATTACGTATATTATGAATGGTTACGTGTTTTAGAAATAGCTTGTATATGGAGCATGGAGTTTGGGAAATTCTATGATTTCTAATTTATTTAGTTAATTAGCCTTGTAATCCCGATAAGGGAAATGTTAGCTCTTTTCCTCACTCAAGATGTATGATCACCCTGTGGTGATGTTTCCTAATTGTTTTTAGCGATATGAGACTATCCTAAAAGCACATACAAGGAACTATCCTAACAGTACATTCAAGGAGTTAAGCAACACCATAATGAACATAAGAGCGCACGACAATAATTAAATTAAAACACTATAACATGCCTGAGAGTTTTATAACATTTATTCACTTACATGCTTATATTAATTAAGGCGTTTACATACTTGATTGATTAACATGCTCGGGAGTTTGTGATTTACACTAGTTATAATCACTCAATTTAGATAACATGGTCGAGGGTTTTATTCACAACAGGAATTATGCAAAGCAACATATCAATAGAGATCATATAGAGAATCATATAGGCTAACACTAACTAACAATAAATAGACACACTAAATTGATTACATGCTTGGAATGCTAGTTAATTACACTAAGAGATTGATTAACAGCTTTTAACAATTTAATCAATAACTAGTAAATTAGTTAAGCTATTAATTAATATGCTTATTAATTAAGTTAATCCCAACATGCTATATTAGTAAATTCATAGGCTGTTCGCTAAGCAATTTATATCTACAAGGCAACCAAACTAATAATGCAAGCAGAGCTACAAACAAAACAACTAACAACTAACAACAAAACTAACAGAGAGCTAACACGACAAAGTAATAAAGCTAACAACGATGGACATATCACAGAGTAACCAAGTCTACGAAACATTAACAAGTCCATAAACCAATCCAGGATATCAACTAGTAAACCAACAATGGCAACAATAGTGAATTGGAGAGAACTATCAACAAACTAACCCTGCAGGACAATCACACTTCAGCAAGGAAACCAAACAAAGATTCATTACGGAATTCATCCAAGGAACAATGACAACCATATTAACAGAGAATTATACAAGGCAATATCAACGGAGAATATGTTTGTTTTTAGTCATTCGTTCAATCGACAATTAAAACAGCGGTGATATACGACTATGCAAAACTACGGATCATGCTTTTAAACATCTAAAACATCAACAAATTACGTGCAGCAAAACATGTCTTAAACATCTACAAACAACAACGAAACAGCAGAGAAATATTGAAAATAAAACAGCGAAGACATGCTCTCGGATGACAAAAAATTATAGCAACGCATCATCGAAGTTAGGCAAAAAAATATGCTTCTTAATAACCCAAAAACAGCAGCGAAAATGGCAAAACGGAACGGCTAACACATGCATTTTAACGACTAAATTACAGCGGAGAAAATAACAAAACGGAACAGCGAATACATGCATGTTAATGACTAAATTACAGCAGCGAAACTAGCAAAATGGAACAGCCAATACGTGCATTTAATGACTAAATTACAGCAGCGAAAACTAGCTAAACAGAACAGCCAACACATGCGTTTAATGACTAAATTACAGCAGCGAAAACTAGCTAAACGGAACAGCCAACACGTGCGTTTAATGACTAAATTACAGCAGCGAAAACTAGCTAAATGGAACAGCCAATACGTGTGTTTAATAACTAAATTACAGCAGCGAAAACATCGAAATAAAATGATGAGATCATGCTATTAACTAGATAACGAACAACAGTCAGAATATTGAAACGAAACGATGAAATCATGCTTTTAACTAACCAATGAACAGCAGTGAGAACATTGAAACGAAACCACTAAATCATGCTTTTATCAGTGACTATCGACAAGGAAAACAATAGTCAGGGGAACACATTCTTCCGACAGAAGTGAAATGCAACAACAATCAATAGAGCATTTAAGGAAAACAGTGAACTAACCATACAACAACAGGTTATCAACACTATGGAGAAAATACATAGAACTAACCATACAAGCTTTTAAACATGCAACGAGGAAACATATGAAACATATCAACTAACAACAAATTATTGACAGAGAGCTAAGAACAATATAATGACAAACAAAGTCTATAGACCATTCACAAGTTTATAAAAACCACTCCAGGATGTCAACCAATGCAGAAAATCTAACAACCACAACTCAACCAGGAATGGCAGCAGAAATTATCCAAAGAAAGACCAACAATACTCACACACCCATTACTTGCGGTGTAGGGCTTCCTCAAGCCAAGGACACACCCAACTTCTTACCATTACTGAAGAACACAATGATGAGAACAACTCTCTGGCGTACAGCAGCTTCGGCACACGATTCAGCAGCTCCAAACTCAGCCTCCAGCTCACACATGGTCACACACTCACACTTAGTTCACACCACACGGGAGAACACTCAGGAGCTCTCCCACTAGACTTTCACTTCACGCAGCTCTCCCTCAAGCTTCTCGGGAACACTCCTCTTCTTAGAAGACTCTTGGACAGAAAGGAAGGCTTGACATAAAGGAAATGAGGGAGGGGAGGACTTTACCTGGAGGGAGGAGACAACCACACGAGTGGAAGTAGGGGGGTCGGCCACGTGTGGTCTGGGAGCGGATATGGTGTCGGGGTCACGTCTCTCCATTGGGTAAGTGTCGTTTTCTTACTAATTTTAGATCAGTTATGTCGCTGATCTGGGTTGATTCGGACGAGTGGGGACGCACCTGACTCGTCCTCAAGACCAAAACACCTAAGGCAAAAAGGGAATTAGGAGGGGAAATGGCGTCCCCGTCTTAACGTCGGTACCGTCCGCAGGCGACTTATGGACGCGATATGGCGTCCGCACATGTTGTCTGCGTCGTCCGAATTGTCCCTAAAATCGGACAGATTCGATGTGGACGAGACTCCACCTCGTCCGCACTCGTCCGCGAACGTCTGAATTTGTCCAGTTCTGGACAGATTCAATTCGGACGTGACTATTGGCGTCCGCATGCACTTAGCTGGGTCCGCAGTCTCGTCCAAAGCTTCAATAAAGGAAGGGGACAACTTTGAGGACTTGAAAACGGCATCCTGGGTGATCCCAAAGTACACAGTCAGCACTTTCCTCACATTTTCTCGCCTAACTTCTATCTCGTAACACTTCCCCCTATTACATGTCATTAAATAACACGTAACCATACAAAATGTATTATCTTAACTACCCTATCATCACCATTACATCGCATGTACGGGTGGAAAATACCCTTAGACTTAACGCTCAGAACACATAATTATTGTGCAATAAACGTTGTCACATTTTGAAAAATTGTACAATAAATGTTGTTTATTTATTAACATGTTTACATTAGAAATATTGAAAAACCATTTTAATTAAGTTTTAAATTTTAGATATAACTTAACATATCATATGAGCCTATATATATTTTACACCATACTCTATGGTTATCATTGTTATAAGTCGTTAAATGTAGTTAAATACGAATTCAATATTTTGAGCTTAAAGTATATAGAATGAAATGGGTTAAGCCCTATAGACCAAAATATGTGTAAAGACCAGATTGTAATTATTCTATTGTATGATGAGCAAAATAGTAATTATATACTTCATTATTTAAGAGTAAGGGTTTTCATTTCATGAGTCCCTTCTACATTCTCTCTTCGATGATGGAAGTCAAGAAGTGACTATTGAGAATTAAACTAAAAAAAACGTTCTGCATTCTAGGGCGTTATGCAATGAGGATTTGAAGAGTCAAATGGCAACCAAATTAAATGTATGACCTATAAATTGTGATGCCCTGGATGGCTACTTTCTGATGGTTCAAGTTTCAAGTCGTTTGGAGTTCTCTAGAAGAAGTTATGATATTTTAGTAACCAAAGGTCAAATATTTGCGTGGTTATTTTATATTATGTCTTTAAGGTCTTTTAAGTATGTTTATTGCTTTAGTTATTGTATGAATTTGAAGAGTCTTATTGAGTCTATAAATATTGTATTGAGCTCATTTGAGAAATGAGAGTGAAATACAAATCTTGAAGAAACTTTGTAGAGTGATCCTCTTTTCTCTCTNATGAGAGTGAAATACAAATCTTGAAGAAACTTTGTAGAGTGATCCTCTCCTCTCCTCTCTCTCCAAAAAAACAAACACTCCAATTGTTATCAGTGATTTATCGAAATGGATGATGTAATAAATCAAAACATTGCAAATACAAAAGTCTTCAATAGATCCGTTATGTGTTATCTTCTTGATAATCTTGACATGGAATAAAGATCTTGGGATAGTAAGGATTAAGGTCTAAAGAAAATTTAATTTTGATTTAAGGTTCTTATAAGTGATATCATAACAAATCTTATATTTAATTGTTAGGAGAATGCATGTTTCTTAATATCATATTCAATTTTTTTATGACTAAAAGTATGTATGTCAATGGTGAATTCAAATTCAAAATATTCTGAATAGTATGAATATGCATGTCTATTTTTCTACACATATGCATGATATATATCATAGGTTTAAGAATTTTTAATGTAAATTAGGTTTTGGTGTTTGCGATGAGATTTTTAGTCAAGAATAAACACCATTCGGTTTTTCGTTGATGGTTTCTCGATTACAATTTCGTGATTGAGGATTTTGAAGGAGGAACAATTGTGATGTTTCACCAATAGTCTCAATGTTTCACGAACAGTCACAGTTCTTCATGAATGGTCGAATTGTTTGATGAATAGTCAAGATGTTACACAAACAGTCACAATGTTTTGTAAAGAATCATTATGATTCATGAACTATAGCAAATTTTCATGAAAGGTCGCGATGATTCATGAACTAAAAATAAAAAGTTTTCAGCTCATTCATGTTCTAGATCATCGACTAGTTGCTCCCAAACTGATTGTTGCCAATCTTGGCTCAGCTAACTCGACGAGGCATATGATTTTTTTGACACTTTTAGTTGATCTCTAGTTGAGGTTACACATATGTTTATTCAATATGACATGCGAGAACAGGGTTTCCCTTTGTGCTGGACTAGCCAAAGGCTTGTGGTCCAGTTTGTGGTTCGGTTCGAACTGGTCCACCCATGGCTGGTTCTTGCCCTGGAGAATTAGACAATGGAGTGTGCGTGAGGAATGGTTGGGGTAGGGCATGGCCGTGGTAGAGGCATGGCCATGGGTGCTTGTCTGGGAAGTTGAAATGCTAAGGAGGGAGATGGCTTGGGCAGAATTGCTCTCGGGTGAGCGATGAGAGAGAAATAGAGAAAAATAGGGAAGAGAGCTTCTGAAGTGAAGGAGAAGGAAAACTGAGAAGGACTGAGAGTGAGAGATCAGCTCCTTGTTCTCGGGTGTTCTCTAGTAAGTGCATTCCTTCTCTTTATTCTAGATTTTTGGACGTAAGAAAATGTTAAAGTGATGTTTTGAATAAACCTATTGATGATTGTTCTCTGTTGGTTGTGGTGATATGCCCTGTCGATTGGATTTTTGGGATTTGTATGCTGGGTATTGTCTCTGTACGTTCAGCTTCAATGTTTATGCTTAGTAATTGGATATATTATCTTGTTGGGTTTTATGGTCACAGTGGGAATATTGTGCTTATGTGGTTTAACTGCTGCCTTGCTAAATACTCTGTTAGTTGTAGAAATGCTTTAGTTGTCTTATAACCGTGCTCTATCACCTATATATATACATATATATACATCCAGGGTAGCGTGCTTTAATTTGGAAAATCCATTCGTGGGCATTCGATTGACAGTGGTACCTATGAACTAGAAGTAATAGAAGTCGCTTAAAGTGAATCCAGATGCGTGATGCACCATGGAGGAGGGGAAGAAGGAAATCCCTTGTAAGGCTCAATTACTAAGGCAAGAATCTGTCCGGAAATTGGCAGAAGTGTAACTTGCACGATTGACATCCAAATCACTTGAAATTTGGACCTATCTCTAATCCCTAAAGGAATATGATGCCCTCCAAAAATCACAAGAATTTTCTTTCTAAGGGGAAGTTATGCTGAATAGTTGCAGACTGGTCTGGAGAGACATGAAGGGCATAAACGGGCCAGAAATGGTAGGAAGGACAACTCGCACAATATATGTCCAAAGAGTTTGAAATTTGTACCACATCCTTCTCTATAAGCTGAAAAGAATCCCACTAAAATTCAAGGGCAGAATCGATCTGGAACAAAAATGGTATGTGGAAAGGTGCAAGTTGGTCTGAATAGGTATCAAATCGTACCGATTGACTTCAATGGCCTCTAATGGTGAAGGCACTCCAACTTGGGTCCTAGTGAGCTTTCTACTCTCTTACTATGGATGTCCACCTCTGGAAAATAGTGAAACCAATTTTTACTCCAAGAATCCACTCAAAATGCACTAAGAAGAAAATGACAGCAAGGAGGGAAAACTCTAACCTTTTGAAATGTCTATCTTCAGCTGATCAAAGTCCCCTAGATGATTTGCCTCTAGTACCTTAAGTAGTCTTCCAAAATAGGGCTGATGTTCAAAAAGAAAATTCCAAAATACTAACTTAAAATACCCTTCTCGATTAGAAAATGCTATAGTCGAGAAAACACCAACTCTTTACCTTTAAAAATATTTTACTAACTTAACATAAGATAAATAAATATCTCAAATGAATTTCCTAACTCTTGAATGTAGCGTTGATCTAGTTGATTGTCCTCAAGGTCATTCTTCAAGTAAATTGGCTTAAACCCTAACTAAGGATTGTTGGGCTTCTTTAGCATAATTTAAGCTCTCTATTGAGAACTCTTTTGGCATAGCAAAAGACCTTCAGATTTAACAAAATACCACATTATAGAAAGCTTGACAAGTCAGCTACAAATGTTAAGAAGCGTATATTTGATATGATTTCATGAATGTTGCCAAAAATAACAAAAATACCACAAAGGTCAGATTGTACGCAGTTTTTGCGTGCTTCACATATCTTATAAACTTGTGCTTGAATCTCCACTTATGTCTTATCTTAAACATCTATGTAACACACTTGGATGCTAGATGGATGGAAATGAAATTATGAATTCCCTTACCTCTTTCAACACCTACAAAAGAAACACTAAAATTATTATTAATAAATCTCCTCGCTTGGTTGTGAATTATAGGTTTGCATAGCACATCCTCCTCCCGGGGTTGAAGAGGATTTGACCTCAAATCAAAGATTTCTCTTCCATAGTCTTTTTCACCAAAATAAATAGAATTGTCTTGGATCAATAGAGTAGCAAAAAGTGCTAATTCTTCTAGATATTTAATCTTGTTTGTGTTTTGAATAAGCCATTCAAAATTCTTTAAACGCCCATCGGTTTGTTGCAAAAGGTAGGAACTCATTTGGTTGGGATAACATTTCTTCTCCAAGTGAAACCAATATAAATGCCCTATGTTGAAAATCATAGGCTTATCCATGTTATCATAAGTTTTTCCTTCCAAAAAAAGCAAGAAAGTTTAACACTATGAACCATTTGGATCAATAACATTTCTCTAATTCTATCACAAAGCATGACAATGTTGCTAACCACAAAATTGTCATACAAATATGATAACCCAGTATCAATGAAATAAAATTCTTAAATCCAACCAAATGATGTGAAAAGAACAACAAATGAATATCCACCATTTTTAAAGAATCTATATTCAACCTTGAAATCAAAATTCTCAATCCAAAGTGTCAAACAATTACCAACAACATTAAGTTTTTCAATCCATCCAATTCTAAGAAGCCAAGTAATCAACTTATTTAATGCTATGTACATTTTTAAGAGAGCATTGATTAGTTTCTTTGTTTCTCCATTCTTGTAGTTTAGGGTGTCAAGATTCGGATGCAATAAAACTTCCAACCAATCTTCTCCATATCCATAGATGTCATATTGACATAACTGTAACATCCCGATATTTTTTAAGCTGAATAATTATCGGGATATTACCAAGGACGTTCTAGGGCGTTAAGTTAGGAGTAATACCGCTAATGTTTTCCCCATTGACGCGATATAATCGAAGTGTTAGAGTTAAGAGGACGTTACATGGCGTACCTACGTGTCATTTGGTAATGTGTAATTATGGGGGAAATGTTAAAGGATATGAGTTAAGTGTGAAAAGATGAAGAAAGTGAGAATTTTGGGTGTTAGGACGAGTCTTCGGAGGATGCGGATGAGAAGAATGGCGTCCGCATTGAATCTGTTCTAAACTTGACAATTCGGACGATAGGTTGCGGACGAGAGATGTAGCTTCCGCATTGAATCTGTTCGATTTTAGGGACAATTCGGACGACGCAGACAACACTTATGGAAGCCATATCACGTCCGCATGTTATATGCGGATGGTACGGACTAGGGTGGAGGACACCAATCCTTGTCCGAGGCCACAATTTGGCCTAGAGATTTTTCCTTTGCGAAAGAATTCGGACGAGACTACTGCGACCGTACTCGTCCGAATCGCATCAGTTTAGCTACAAAATTAGGTTTAAATTGGAAAAAAATGGCGTGGGTCATTTTATTTGACATGCGACAATGTCTCCCCCACGATCAGAGTCCCGCACCTCCACTTTTCCCCACATAAGGCACGACCAGGGAGGGAGAGGTATTTCTTCAACGCTCCTCCCCTTCTTCTCCATTTTCCGGTCGATCATTCAGAGAAGACTTGGGATTTATGCATAGTTGGAATTGAGGGGAGTGCAGCTATCCGTGAGAGAGAATTCATCAATAGGTAAGGGATTTGGGTTGTTTTGGCCATTGAGACCCTACACTACAAGTATGGGTGCATGAGTGATAGTGTTTTCCATTGTTGTTATTGTTCCTTGTAGTTGATGATTCCCAGTTATAATTCGTTTATCTGTTTCTATACTGTGACTGTTAGTTAGGGAGGTTGATAGTGTTAATGTTAGTTGTTGGTTTGTTAATCTTGATAATAACGAGTAAAATGAATTGTTGTGGGGTATTCCTTTACTGGTATCTTCGCTTTGGATGCTTGCTTGGTGTTCATGCAGATTTTTCGTATGGTAGTTTATTGTCCTTACTGAAATCGTGATTGTTAGGGATGCTTTTCTTTACTATAATAGTGATTTCTATGAATGTTAGATAGTAAATGGCGAATGGTAAATGACAATGAACGATGTGATAAGTGCAATTGAACTATTGATCTTATTAGCGATGACTTTGTCCTATTATTTAATTTCTTGCTAACTGTAGTGATTATTCGACAATATTTAGTTGCACTATAATTCCTTTTCATTGTTCTGCCACCACTTGTTAACCCAAATATGTTAATTATTACTTAAGCATCATTTGGCTAAGCATGTTAATCTAACTAGCATGTTTAGAGGTTGATTAACGAGTATGTTAAACGAACAGCAACGAAACTAATTTGACACTGAGCATGTGATTTGTATTAGTAGATATTGTAGCATGTTAACTTAGTTTGTAAATATTTATTTCTTAGTTCTGGATAGGAACCTTCTGGTTTTAGCTTATATAAATTCGTTTAACATGTTTATTGTTGAATTCTATTATCAAGCATAATGATTAATTAGAGTAAATAAATAGACATAATTGACCCTTAAGCATAGATAGTATGATAATCTGATTAGAGCAATCAACTTAATTAGAAATTGAGCACATTAATCGAATCACCTAACTAATTTATAGTTGTTAATTACTTCTTGGGCATGTCAATCTATTTAGGAATATTTAACCATCTAGAGAGCATGCTTAATTGATTATTCTAGCATGTTTAATAGCTAGCATTTTATTGAGCATGATATTGACAATAAAGCATGTAAATTATTCTTTAAGCATGATTAGTGGGTATTAAATCTAAGGATGATTAGTTGACAAGGATAAAAGTACGTAATCAACCTCAAGCATGAAAATTACTTGGGATAATTAACTAGATGCTAATTATAATAATC
Source organism: Begonia loranthoides (assembly GCA_022433065.1). Taxonomy (NCBI): domain Eukaryota; kingdom Viridiplantae; phylum Streptophyta; class Magnoliopsida; order Cucurbitales; family Begoniaceae; genus Begonia; species Begonia loranthoides. The sequence continues at coordinate 17,948,371 of CM039478.1, forward strand.
TTGAGCATGTAACGAGCATGTATCCATTATTTGTTGTCTAAGCATGTTTCCATTGTTTATTGTTTAAAGCATGTTTCAATGTTTAGTTTAGTTTAGTTTAACGAGCATGCCTAGTTAATCATAAGTCATCGCATGCTTCTTTACTTTCTATATATTATATGCGCAATTTTAATTATAGTTTGCCTTTAATTACTTTTATTTCAACGTGTACTTCAATTTCATAATCAATGTTTTGCTTTACTAGAGAGTAGAATGGTAAACAAAATGAAAAGAGAATGAAGCAACGTGAATAAGTTAAGGGTCTCAAGGATCACACTTATTATGTGAATGAATATTTTATAAATTGCTTTTGTTATTGTTTTCTTGGTATTGCCTAAGATCTCGATTCGTAGTAGCATGTCAATAACTGTTTAGAATAATAACTTAGAAATATAAACGTAGGTAGCATGTAAATGGGTTAGGATAATTTACATGTCCATCAATAGTATGCTTTCGATTCTCTTCCGAATGATATTGTTCTATTGATTCAAGCATGTTCTCCTTGTTTCAATTCGTCGTACTTGTTTTCTGTGGTGTGTAGTTATTTCATTCTATTATGTGCTTTATTTTCCCTATACGCATTTTCAGTTACTGTTAGTTTATTTATATGTTTTGAGTGTGCTATTCCAATTGGTTGATTACTTTCCATGATAAATGAGTTTTCATTTCCAGTTACTTCTATTTTAATGTGCACTTTAATTATTATGAATGTTGTATTGTAAAGCATCATGGATCATGCTAGGTTGAGAATGTATGTTCATGCATCATGTAATAGAAACAAAGTAGGAAGTACTTCCACGAGGTGGTACTCACATGCATGGAAAGGAAAATAAAATGATAAGAAAAGATGAAGGAAATGAATGAAAAGAAAAGGGAGTTGGGAGGCGGATGGGTAGCTGTTCTAGCCAGACAATTAGGAAATGCCACTACCTTATCGGGAACGGGACCTAGTTGTCCATAGGAGGTTAGATCCGACCCACTATACCATCCTATACTGGTTCTTCCAATCTCCAGCTCGAAGTACGAGTAAAGAAAGAAAGAAGAAACGTAAGAAAACAATTGGTTTGGGTGGCCCCCCATTCCAAACAAACTAAAGAGAGTCATAAGCATATTGCATTATCCTTTCTTCCTTACTAAGCCTTTGGGCTTACAGTTGCTTGTGGTGTAGATGTAGGTACCGTACGTGAAAAGAAATACACAGACTTAGGAGTAAATGCGAAAGATAGTAATCAGATAACTAAGCAGGGATGAAGGATCTGCACGCGTGAGGGAGTTCATGGCTGACTAGGCACAAAGATGGTAAAAATGGGAAACAGTTTTAATTAAGTTAAGTTGTAATAAATCATATTTAAATGTTTTGTTTTCTTTAGTTAAATTGTATTCACGCTTCCGCAACGTTTTACATTAATGGTTTTGATTTAACGCTTCCGCATAAGTTTTACTAAATGTGATTTCATACCGAGTTTTACGAAAGAGTTAGTAGCGATCCGGTTAGACGTACTCTGATTTGTTTTAAAAGAAAATTTTCAAATTATCACGCATTTTAAAAGATTTACAAAAATCTAGGTCGTTACAATAACTCTCTTCATTCATGAACAAAGAACAAACTTTTTCCTTAATCCAATATTGGTTATGAAAAATTTGCTATTTTGAAATTTCTCTTCATGTTGGAGAGTTAGAGGCCCTTGAATCACCATGAGGAGAGGTTCTTCTTAAACAAAAAAACCATTCCTCTTGTGACTCATTTTATTCATTATTCAATACCAACAATTGAGCTTCACTCTATTCATGTGTATCTCGGAAAATTTCTTCTTTCAAACAAACTTTCTCATCTATTGGAGACTCCATCAAGAGTAATGGCTTTTCATGAGCATAAATAAGTCAGTATAAATAAGTCCTTCCAATTTTTCTTCTTGATTAGTTGCTACCAATAAGTTTTCTTCATTCCCTTTATCTTCCTTGAGAAACAAAACTTTTTGGTTCGAGCATTGAGAGGCAATATGACCATAGCCAAGACATTTGAAGCACTTATTGTCTCTAACCCTTGGCCATGAGGGCTCTCCCACATTCTTCTTTTCTTTTTGTCCTTTAGTAACCGTTCTCTTGCTTGGGAAGGACTTGTCATCATAATTGGATTGAGGTTTGTAAGCATTTGAACCCTTAGTGCTTGGTCATGAGCTGTAATTTTTGTTGATCCTCTTGCGCTATCTTTCAACTTTAATTGCCAATGGTATTACATCATCCAAGGAACAACATGTATGCAATTTCAAAACTTCATGAATCTCTTTATTCAGCCCCTAAACCTAGCAATGTCTTGTTCTTCCAGCTCCTCAATTCCACATCTAATCTTGATGGTTTCAAATTCGATAACATAGTCTTCTACATGGAGTGACCATTGCCTCAAACGTTGCATTTCAAGAAAAAACTCTCGTCTATAATGGTTTTGAATAAATCTCTTTCTCATTAAACTCTTCATCATACTCCAACTTTGCACCTCATCATATCCATCATGTCTTCTTTGATTTTTTAAATCCTCCCACCATAGGCTAGCATAAACTGAGAGCTCCAGAGAAACCAATTGCAATTTTTTCTTTTCAAACATAAAAATTAAACACCTTATCTACTTTCTCCATCTAATCCAGAAAATCATCACCATTACAAGAGCCATTAAAAGGATGAATAGATACATTTACATGTCTCATTTCATCCTTAGCCATAGGTCTTCTTCTCGGGCTAGGAAATTTTTCAAAATCGGTTTCTACTCTGGCATAATATTCTCCACTTTCTTCTCAGTCTCTAGTATCCATGAATGCACGTAATCTTCTTTTTGGTCTAGGTGTTCTAGGGGCTCTCACATGATGGTCCCTAGGTTCATCCAACCTTTGCTACAAGTGTGCTATCATATATAAGATTTCTTTTATTTGGCCTTGCATACTAGTTTCAGCCTCCTTCAATGGTGGCCTTTCGGATGATTGTGCATTAGGGGAATTTACTTCACGATTTTGGGCAGCATTTCCCCCCTTTGTTATCATTTTTTTAAATAAAAATCACCACTCAACAGTATAAAATAGAAGTGTCTCTGATACCAACTGATACACCACGGAGGAGGGAAAGAAGGAAACCCCTTGTAAGGTGTATTTACTAAGGCAAGAATCTGTCTCGAAATTGGCAGAAGTGTAACTTGCTTGATTAACATCCAAATGACTTGAAATTTGGATATGTCTTTAATCACTAAAGGAATATGATGACCTCCAAAAATCACAGGGAAATGCTTTCTAAGGAGGTAGTTATGTCGAATAGTTACAGACTAGTTCGAAGCGACACTAAGGGCAGAAACTGACCAATAATGGTAAGAAGCACAACTTGCACAATATATGTCCAAATAGTGTGAAATTTGTACCACGTCTTTCTCTATAAGCCAATAAGAAGCCCTCAAAATTGAAGGGCAGAATCATTCTGGAATGGAAATAGCGCATGAAAAAGTGCAAGCTGGTTCGAAAAGATACCAAATTGTACATGTTGGCTTCAATGCCCTCAAATGGTGAAGACACTCCAACTTGAGTCCTACTGAGCTTTCTACTCCCTTACTATATATGTACACCATTGGAAAAGGATGGAGAAGGCAGGTACAATAAAAGAATTCACCAAAAACTCACAAGAACTAGTGAAACCAGTTTTTACACCAAGAATCCACTCGAAATGCACCAAGAAGAAAATGGCATCAAGGAGGGAAACCTCCAACCTTTCAAAATGTCTATTTTCAGCTGATCAAAATGTCATAGTGGATTGCACTTGAGTACCTTAAGTAGTTATCCAAAATAGGGCTGATGTCCAAAGAGAAAATTACAAAAAAAAACTAACTTAAAATACCATTCTCGGCTAGAACATCCTCTAGCCGAGAACATACTAACTCTTTACCTTAAAAAAAAATCTACTAACTTAACATGAGATAAATAAATAACTCAAATTAATTTCCTAAGTCTTGAATACAACATTGATCCAGTTGATTATCCTCGAGGTCATTCTTCAAGTATATTGGCTTAAACTCCAACTAAGAATTGACGGGCTTCTTTGGTAGAATTTAAGCTCTCTATTGAGAACTATTTTTGCATAGCAAATTACCTTCAAATTTAACAAAAAACCACATTCTAGAAAGCTTGATAAGTCGGCTACAAATATTATGAAGCTTACATTTTGATATGATCTCATGAATGTTTCCAAAAATAACAAAAATGCCACAAAGGACAGATTGTACGCAGTTTTTTGGTTGTTTCACATATCTTCTAAACTTGTGCTTGAATGTCCACGTATGTCTTATCTTAAACATCTCTATAACACACTTGGATGTTAGATGAATGGAAATTACATTATGAGTACCCTTACATCTATAAACATCTATAAAAGAAACACTAAAATTATGATTAATAAATCTCACCGCTTGGTTGTGAATTATAGGTTTTCGTAGCACATCACTGTGTAATCAACTTTGGACGTGTTGGAAGAAATTGGGAAAGTCTAGCCATAATCGTCGCATGCTTGGCAGCAGTGTCTTGTACCAAGCCCAGAACAGTGTCCTCCAATCTATCTTGATGATAGCTAGTTTCTGGGACATTTTTTCTAACATGTCCATACGAGTAAAAACGAAGAAGAAAGAAGACCTCACCCCTTTTAGTTCACCATCAATGTTTCTTAGTTTGTTTTTTAACGAGTTTCTACCATTAGAGAATCGTCACTACTCTGATACCAATTTGTTATGGATTCAGAATTCAAGGAGTTTGAGAAAGATTATTTTGTATTTCGGCCGATACACAACTATCATTTACAAAATATAGAAGAAATATAAGCTGAAAAATAGAAAACATTCAAACTTATGTCTTTCTCTCTCTCCTCCCTTTCTATTTATAGTTTCTATTATTCAACTGTCTTCCACGTCAGCCAAAGAGATTAGAGGTTCATGAAGAAGATGCACACAATGACGAGAGAAACCCTTTTTTTTCTTTTTTTTTTTAATTCAATTTTCTTTTTCCTAAAATTGCAAATTTTCACAAAAAAATTCAAACCCCAAATTTTGTTTGATCCGAATTCCAAAAACTCTCAACTTTGGTCTAATACTAATTTTTGAAAATCAAACGTGAAACAAAAAAGAAAATATGCAAAAACGAGACAATAAGATTTACTTGGAAGATCCTTTAAGAAAACAATTATAGACAGAGGAGAAATTCGTAATAAAAAAAAAAGTACAACAAATTTTGTGATTCAAGTAACAATATATAGGGCAATGTAAAAATTTTTAATATTGAATATTGGTTCGACCATACCTAAAAAGAATTAGGGTTACACTAAATTCTAACAAACTTCATAAATGATTTTATCCGTATTGATATAAATGATCTCTCTCCCAAATTCCACTATAGCGGGAATACCTTAGTCTAGAGCCACTTGACATTTCAACCCAGTTCCAACAATGCAATTTTCAGTAATAAAAAGAGGTGATACAAAAGTGTGTAAATTATAAAACTGAGTCAAAGTGAATTGTTCGACGCAAGCACTTTTGCATAATAATTTTACCAAGGGTGATCGTATTTCAAGAATGGCTTCTAGCACAATCCTAAATAAAAGGTTCCAATTTTTTTTTCTTCTAGTTCCTTTTACTTCGTACTAGGAGATTGCAGCTTGATTTTGCCATATACCACATTATATGTGTTTTTCTGTGTCACTCAAGTCATGGAAAGAATGACACTCGACATTTTGAGTGTAATTGTATTAACCATAGCTAGAGCTGCGTATTTTATTAGTTAAAAATTAGAATATTAGAAAAGCTACAGCACGAACATGGGAATCCAACGAATTATAATAAAAGCAGAGCAATATAATGAATAATAATACCATAACTTCTAATGACAGCCATTCCTTATGTGAAGGCAATTACATGAAAATTTTATTTTTAGAGATATAAATATTAACTTAATTATGCAATATAAAGAATATCTCCAGTGACTCAAGATTATTGAGTCTTTCATAACTTAATGAGCTTGTTTTCAAGACGTTGAGTCAAAAGGAAATAACTCGAAACCCTCAAAGTTTGAACACCATGTTATTATCTACTCTAAGATATAATAATAGGGGAAATTTATTATAATTAACAGTTAATTAAAATTAGGTGCCTTTTTATCCAACACCTTAATATTTCTGTGTTTTTTTATTCAACACTCAACACCTTAAATTATCCACCGTTTTCACGCTACACCTTCTGTTTCATTCTGTTAAACACCTGTTAAATTCGGCAACATATCGGCCATGGCTAAAATGGCTACAGCATTTTGTTGCTGACTGTACGCCTTCTCTTCCCTCTTCCTCACGCAAATATTCTTGTCGGCAAACCCACTGATAACCAGCCGTCCTGCCGTCGATAAGCACAGAACCCCCATCTTATGGCCCCGAAGAGCTCCACCGTGAGACAAATGCTTCGCCCCCTCCCAAAAATTCACCAATCTATCAGACGATCCGTAGTAAAGCACCGCCGATGAACGGTTTACTGCTAATGCCGTAACCGCACTGTCCTGCTTCAGCAACATCTGGACTAAAAAATGCTTCGTCGTTCTCCCATGCAACTCTCTCCGCCATACCTTCACCGTCCCGTCGGCAGATCCGGTGAAAACCAAACTATCAAAACCTGAAACGACGGAATTCACGGCGTTCTTTGTTTAAGCTGATGCATGAAATTGCATCAAAATGCTGAGATGTTGTCGAATTCATAATATTGGATTCTCAGCTTTGACAGCCATTTTAGCCATCACTAACTCGATCGGTTCTTATCCAGTCTGCAGTTGCAGAGAGAGAAGCCATGGATGAGTCAACTCGTTGCTGTTTCTTGCCTCTCACTTGCAGCGAAAGTGGAAGAAACCCACGTTCCTCTTCTTCTCGATCTTTCTGCTCTTCAACGACGGACGACTAGACAAAGAAAATGATAAACCGAAGGTGATGAAAAAAGTAACGGAAGAAGGTGAAAATGATAATCCGAAAGGTGATGAAAAAAAGTAACGGAAGCAACAGAAGTGACCCTTGGAAACGGCGGATAGTTTAAGGTGTTAGAATAAAAAAAAAACAAAGATGAAAATAGATTGATGCTGTCCTATCTATTACCACGTTGCATAAACCGAGAGTCCCCATTCAGATTGCTTGCCAGCCCAGCTTTCAGGAGTCCAATCAGGCGCTCCCTTTCCTATGCGTTTTTGTCTACTTCGCCGAATAGACCTTCGACCTTTGTTTCAATCCGTCAATCACTTTCCTGCTGCAATCTTCCTGAAATTTGTCGAATTCAGCTGCAATTGATAAAACCCAAGTTTCCATTGTTGCCTTGAACCGCGATTTGGGGTAAGAAATGGATTCAGGAGTGAAGTTGGACAGTTGGGGCTACGAAATCAGAACATTTTCCGACGCTTGTGTTTCCGCCATAAACGCCTTCTACCAACAGGTTCGTTCATTGTCCTCCTGTTCTGTTTTTCTTTGAGAGGCGTATTCGTTTCTGACTTTTTGACCGCCGATTGAAGGTGCTGAGCTATGGAAGAAAGAGATCGGTGATTTTGGAAGCGATTGTCCATGATAAAGACTGTGTGCTTGCCAACATATTGGCTGCTTCTTTTCTTTGCTCCTCCGATTCTTCTCGCGCTCAGTATCATCTCCAAGCTGCAAAGTTTCATTTGGTTTGTTTTTTTTTTTTTTGCAAAGTTTTTCATTTCTTCTCTTTTCTGTGATGCTTGATTATTGGCTCTTCTCATTTAAAATTGTCAACTTAAATGCTTTTTTGAAGGAGCAAGCTACGTTGTACGAGAGAGCAGTTTTTGACGCTATCAATTGTTTAATTTCAGTGGACAGAGACGACGGTGTTGCTGTCGAATTGCATTCTAAGGTTGGTCTCTACTAAACTTTATCAAAATAGATTTACCTCTACGTTTGTCCTATCTTCTTATGTCGTTTTCATTCTTCTTGTATAAATCACAGCATCTTTGTTTCAACGATGTTCTTGAGAATTTTTTTCATGGGTTTTGGATAAAAGCTTTACTCTTGTATGATCAATAACAGGCTTGGCCTTCTGATACTTGTGAATACTAGTCGCGTCTAGGGTGTATAAAATATAGTTCTTTTGGTTGGCCTTCTCTGTAAATGGATTCTTACTTCATCTGAATTAAGAACCATACTTACAGTGAGAAACTAAAAAATGCAATTCACGTCGCACAAATTTATGATGCTTCGCCTTCTATATGAAGCTACTTTTACTGGATTCACTTACATTTATGGCTTCGGACTGTAATAATGTTTCAGACGGCCAATTAGATCAAACCTTGTGGTCGAATAAATAATTCATCGATAAACACATGAATTAAATTCCAGAACTACTTTGGTAGAAGAGCGAAAGAAATGTGAATATCATGTATAAGTTATTTTTGTTGCTATTTGTTTGACTGGCTTCATCCCCCCCACTTCTTCAATCAGGAAAACAGGTTGCTGAACACATTTTTTACATTGAAGAAGATGTCCCTTTTCTGATTGTTATGAAAATGTTCAGCAAGCATTGAAATATTCTGTATAAGTACTTCTATATTAGGCTTGCCTCTACCTATTTGTAGCTGATTTTGAAAGCTTCATTCTTAATTTTGCAGCTTCTAAAAGAATTCCCAAAAGATTTAGTGTCTCTGAAAAGGGTTCAAGTGCTATGCTTCTACATGGGTCGACCTGATTTATCTTTGAATCTGGTTGAACAGGTCTCATCATATGCCCCGAACATTTCAGTTTCATGACTTCTTTTTTTTTGGCCGGTTACATATGATTTCACAAAAATAATCAGTTTTTCCGAAGGATAGAACTCTTACGAAAGAGGATACTGAAGAATTTAAACTTCTCTGTCCAGTAATTGTATGTTTCATCCGTAATGCAGGTTTTGCCTCAGAACCTTGAAGAAAATTACATTTATAGTATGCTTGCTTTTCCTCTGCTGGAGCTTAATCGAATGGAAGAAGCGGAAAAGGCTGCAAAACAAGGACTTGACATCAATAAGGATGATTGCTGGGCACACCATGCTGTAAGTTGTTACTGTTTCACTTTCGAAAAATGAACTTCTTCTGTTTATTCTGATTACTATTTTACTATGCATCTTTTAGAAACTCTACTGTCGATTTACTCGAACTGTAAATCTCGTGCAGTTGTGTCACGTTTTTCAGTATCAATGTCATTTTACTGAAGCAGTATCATTTATGAATGCAAGCTCACATTCATGGAGTACTTGCTCATCATTTATGTATGCATTTCTGAATTTTTTTTCAAAACGAGAGTTCTCCTAAAACTTTCTATTCTCCTTTAAAGTGTTGTACCTTCAAATTTTTTGCGTTCAGGCTGACGCATAATTGGTGGCATGTAGCTCTCTGTTACTTGGAGGCTAACTCTTCAATTCAAAATGTGATCGAAATTTATGACAAATATATTTGGAAAGAGTTAGAGAAAGATGATGCTGTGAAACCCGAGGTATTTACCATCTTCTTTCTACAGGATAGTGGTCGGTTTTTTGTATTTATGTTGCTAATTTCTGCTACCTCTAGGTCTATTTGAATGCCCTTGGTTTGATCTTGCGGGTATACGTACATGGGCAAATCGATCTCTTTGAAGATCGTATTAAGATCTTAGCCAACGACTTGACTGATAAAGTGAGTCTTCTTCAGTTCTATAGATACTATCTTACTATCTTCTGCATAATTTACTATGCTTGGTATCACAAACTTCAGGTCAATTGGCATATCGAATGGCACCTCGATGTGCTAATTTTATGGGCTTTGGCTCATGTTGGTGAGCTATCTAAAGCAGAGGAGTTGCTGAAGAGCTTGAAATCAAGGTTGGAAGGATCTTCTCAGTCACCCCTTTATAACTTTCTTCTCCTAGACTCATCTCGTTTTATTATTTTGCAATGCTGATATAGAGTCTCGAAAATGTCAGAGAAGAAACGAGAGAAAATGCAGATGGGGCTTCTGGTTTGTATCTTCCTGTACTTGCCATAGTTGCTCTCATTGAACTGCTCTCTTCTTGCTGCATTATTTTTTAAATTTGTTAGTGTAGTGTTTATTTTCAGCTTGCAGAAGCCTTGTATGAGTACGGGAGAGGTAATGAGAAGCAAACTCTAGAGTTGCTTGGTCTGGATTTCGATGCAAATCATTGTAAGGTATTTTTTGGCGATTGGTGATTGATTTTTTTTTTCGAACATAATCAAATTGAATAAGACTGAATGCTCTTTTTTAGCAGATTATCGGAGCCTCTGATGAACAGCTCGACGTGTTCAACGAAGTTTGGTATGATACCTTACTTGGTGCCGGGGAAGCAACAAAAGGTAAAATGAAGACTAAATAACTCGAAATAAAACGAAGGTTTCTTAGACTTCTCCTGAACGTAAGGTTTCTAAATGTAGTAATTGAAGTGATCGAGAAGCGGATCAAAGCACGGGAGGGAATCCCATTCTTGTATCGCCTTCTGGTATAATTTGCTTTCTTCTTCTTTTGTTTTTTGTGTACAATTCGATGTGGTGAAATTTGAAAAATGATGACTGCTTTGCTTGATGCAGGAGAGGGGGTACGTTCAAAATGGAAGGCAGCTGGAGGCAGCCATTGCTGGGGAGAAAGCGACGCATTTGGAGGTCTTGTACTTCAAATAACGTGCTAACGACGAACACTAAAACTGGATGATTCAACCCCAAATCTGTGTCAATTGTCTTCCCTTTCCTTGTACCAATACAATAATTTGTTCCTAATGAAGAAGTCAAATGCAACATTGTTCATTACTCTTTTTACCTTAAAAAAACAAGAGTATCGTGTTATACTTTTTCAACTTCTTGTTGGCTTTTGTTTCTCATTAAAGTTCTTATAATTTTAATTTCGATTTTGAACAATTTTTCAGTTTATTTTTGGTGATTGATTTTTTGTCAAATGCATCCAATATCACAACCACCATCACATCCTGGTTATATGTCACAAGGGCAACAACACAACCTCAAACTTACCTAGCGAGCACTCCAAACACCTTTAGTTGGCTCATTGATAGTGGAACTTTTCATCATGTCGCTATAGAATTTAGCAGTCTATCTATTCATATACTTTCATCCGAAATGGGACCATTCTATTATTTATCAAGGCTCAAAGAATATCATGAAGATCAAGCATAACAGTCAAGAAAATAATTGAAGATCTTTCCAAAACTGTCTTCATTCTGACCTTTACTAATATTTCTACTATTTTGGAAATCAAGACGACGTTTTTTCAAGAAGCATTCTTCATGAAGATTGTAACCAACTTTCTAGGTTTTCCAATACATGTTAGATCGTTTAATTCAGAGTCCATTTGCTATGGTAAAAGCCCAAAGAATAGAGAGCAAAAGTTTAAGAGAAAGTTGAGTTATCAAGAAACTCAAGATATGGAAGTCATCCAAGTGGACAATTTCAACATGAAAAGAAGTCCAATAGCAAGCTCATGAAACAAGCTTGAAGGACAAGAGAGAGAAAGATATTATCTCTTTATATAGTATCTCTAAAAAAAATCTACTTTTCTAGGATATCTAGATTCACATATCTAACTTATCTTTAATTTAATTTTATAATTTATGCTTTTAAATTGGCTATATATAAAGTCACCCTAGTACTGATGTGAGGTCGTTGAATTTTGATAAAACAAAGTTTTTGCTTTTCGGGAATTGGAGGGATCTTTTTCTTCTTTTGGTGAGTGATATCAAAAGACCTTTTGGTGCGTAATATCCACAGTCTCTTTCGTGTGAGTTATATCACAAAAGAAACTAGCAGCCGCGTCCTTATCCAAGGAGATGAGAAGCGTTGCGTTCATCCATCACGTTCATTCATCGGTAGCTTAAAGTTGCCAACTTTTATATTACAAGATTCCATTTGGGGATTTGAGACGGTTAGATATAAATCCATTCCGTGCGCAGATCATACCTTATGATAAATGATAACGTTGTGATAGGAGATGACACGAGTTTTTCCATTTCCCATACGGGTTCCAAATATCTGGTGACTCTCTCTCATATTTTTAAACTTGATAATATCCTTAGTGCCTCTATGAAAAAGAATTTTATTTCTATTTCTCAATTTAAATAATACATCCATTGAGTTGTTACCTAGTTCTTTTCATGTGAAGTATCTCAACATAGCAGCAACCCTTTTACAGGACTAAATTAGAGATGGTGTATAGAGTGGCTGCTATGTTTTGGTAAGTCTTCTCCAATCATTGTTTTTTCTAGTATCAAATGTACCCCTACCATGTGACCTCATAGATTATGACATTCATCTCCCTCTATGTTTTAACCATATAATCTCTAGTTTTAATCTTGAATTGTCAACCCAATCAAATTTAGAGTTCAATTATAACTCAAGTTATTGCAACAAGAGTCATAAATTACCTTTTTCCAATTCTTTTATTATATCTAAATCTCTATTGGAAGAAGTTATCTAAACGAAGAGCTGGTTAGAAAAATTATCAGGTGTCTACTATGATCATGCCAACCAAATGTGACGGTTATCCAAAAAGTCCGCAATCTCAAAGTTCTTAAAATGAAAGAGCTCATTGGCTCTCTCATGACACATGATATTACTATGAAGGTCAATAAAATAGAAGAATAAAAGGAGAAAGAAATCTACAAAACAAAGGACATAACCTTCAAGGTCTCTTCTAGCAAACAAGTTGAATCCGAGAAGGAAAAAGAAAGCAACTCAAATTCAACAAATTTCTTCAACAAAGGAAGTGGGTAGGAAAAATAAATTTTGAGGGACAACGTCCTTAAAAAGAGAAGGTGATCACAAGCTTTGAATGTGGGAAGCCTGGTCACTTCAAAGCCAATTGCCCACAAGCAAAGAAGGTGTCAAAAGCCTTCAAGAAAAAAAGCAATGACAACCATGTGGGACAATAGTGAAGATGATTCATCCTCCAAGGACAAAGACATGGCTAATATATGCTTAATGACTAAGGAGAATGAGGTACATGATGTCTCTAGTGATTTAGATGATAATCTTGATGATAATGATTTAATGGAAGCTTTTGATGAACTACTTGAACAATTTGACATGCTTAAATCTAATTATAAATTGTTGAAAAAAGAAAATGAAAACTTGGTGAAAAAGCATGTTAATGTTGTTCAATCATTTGAGAAAGAAATTAGTGACCTGAAAGTTAAAAATGATGATTTGAACACTATAATGCTTGATTTTACAAATGGTAGTAAAAATTTGAACATGTTTCAAGAACAACAAAGAGTCACATTTGATAAAGCTGAAATTATATATATAAACCATTTCAAAAGAAAAAAAGGTTATAAATTTTTTTTTGTAATCCATCCACATGCTATGCATGTAACTCGATAGGGCATAAATCTTTTTCTTGTCCATTAAAATTGAATGACAAAAGGACAACTTCTAAATTTGTATGGGTTCTTAAAAGAACCAAAACTAACCCTCTAGCACCCAAAAAGATTTGGGTACCTAAGAAAACCAAATAAAATTTGCTTGTAGGATGGAATTTCTCCCATGAAGGGTGAATGACTTGGATAGTGGATATTCAAAACACATGACAGGAGACTCCTCAAAGCTTACCCCCAACTCCAAGAAGAAAAGAAATGTAACTTGTGGAGGTAATCAAAAAGGCTAAATCGTTGGTATCAAAGATTTTGGTAATTCTTCGATCCTTTATCTTTGAAAATATATTTTTAGTTGATGGGTAGAAACATTATTTTTCTAATATGTATAAAGTGAATTTTGAATCAAAAGTATGCATGATTGAGAATTGTCTAATGAAAATGTTTATGCTCTCGACTTGAATAATAGTTGATGCTTTGGTGAAAAGTGCTTTTATTGCAAATTCCTCTAGTGATTATTAATCTTGGCTTAAAAGATTAGGGCATGTAGGAATTGATTATTTAGCTAAGATTTCTAGAAAGAATGTTTTTAGGGGTCTTTCTATGATCACATTTGAAAAGGAAAATTTTGTGATGATTGTTATATGGAAGAGAAAACCAAGAGTTTGTTTGCTTATAAAAATTTTGTTTTATTATACAACCCTCTCCAATTGATTCACATGTATCTTTTTGACAAATCAAAGAATGCTAGATAAGAAAAAATTTTATGCATGCGTCATTGTATATAACCTCTCCTTAAAATAATCATTTTCCTTAAAACTGTCATGTCTATTCATGTCACCTAGTCGACCTATGCAAAGAGCTAGTCGAATGCAATTTATACAGATTGTGCAGGGAATTTTTTCCTAAAGAAATCGGTTGACCTATACTTTGGCTTGGTCAACCACAAATTTGATTGATTACCCCCAATTTTCATTCGAAGGATTCGTTCGACTGCCAAATAGTATAGGTCGACCGATGAATCATTTTAAAACAGAATTAGGTTGACCAAAACCCTCGACTGCATCAATTTTTCTATCTATTCCCAAAAATTTCCTTCTCTTCGATCACCCTTCCATTAAAAAATCTCTCATTTAGCCTCTCTAGCTCTTAGCCAAGCGATTCTTAGCACTACACAGCTTCAAATCCGCTCAACAGCTTCGATTCTGTTCAATAGCTAAAGCTTTGATTTTGTCTGAACACCAATCCTAGAACTAAATTTCTTTGATCAAGTAATAGTCTTCACCTCATGACATCAAGAATTACTAGAAAAAAATAAATGCCTATGTCAAGAAGTAGGTCTTCTAGACCTTCACATTCAATTGAATATCCTAACAGGTTATTTTTGGACACTAACTGAAAAAAAAATGATATGAAGACGATTTGAAAAATAGACCCTTGATTCCTATAAAAAAATCTCATTTTCTTGTCTTTAAAGTTTGAATTTGGAAAATATGTACAAGGGTATGAGATTGTATAAGTTATTATGTTTGGATGGTTCATTTTTTGAGAAAGCTATATGTTTATTTTATGCTAATCTAGCATATTCTCCTAGATCGTTAAAATTGATGAGCTAGGTGTAGGAAGGAGCTTACTTTGACAACTCACGACATTAATGTGATGTTAGATTTTAAGTTGGGGGACAGTGCAGAAGATTATTACAATACCTCTAAGAATCTTGAATTTATCAGTTGTGATTAAGAAATTGAGTTCTTACAACATGTTCTTAAAGACCCAAATGTTGAAGTATTTTTCAAGCCCAAAGCAAAAGATCTAAATGTACGAGCTCAAGTTATTCATCTTAACCTCAGGCACAACTTTTTACCAGGGATGGTCATTGGGACCATGTGAGTTGCATGAATTTATACGTGCTGGAAAAGATGTTTGCTAGGACTCGTTTTAATGTTGAGGATTGTAATACCCCGACTTTTTAAGTAAAACAATTATCGGGGTATTACCAAGAACATACTTGTTGGATTATATATTATGGAAATTAATATAATCAAAATAAAATAAATATTAATTAAATTAAATTATAATATATTTGATTAATTGGGATTGATAGTTATAAATGGGGATTTATTTTTGATTAACTGAACCGGTTCTGGTAAGGGACCGTTTCAGCTCTTCTCATTTCATTTGGCCTTCGGCCATTTGACGAAATGAGAAAAATGGGGTATTAAAATTTAATTTGAATTATTGGGGATTCATGGAATAAATTAAGATTAAAATAGATATTGATTTAATTAATTAAATTATTTTGTTGGGGTATATTAATTAGAAAGAATAATTAAAAATGGGAAAAACAAAAGGGGATTAATTAGGATTGGGTTAAAGAAAATTTAAAAGAGAGATATAGAATGCATAAACCAGTTCAGCAGAACCGGTTCACACCATTTGAACCTAGGCCATTCGTGAATTTCAGGAAGAAAATGAGAGGGAGAGAGAGAGTGACAGGAAGAGAGCGATGGCGAAGGGGAAGGGGGAGCTCGCGGGTCAACGACGACGACGACGTCGGCGGCGAGCTGCTGCGACGATGACGAGCTACTGCGACGGCGGCGTGCGAACGAGAGGTGCAGGATGGCTAGGCTCAGAATTGGGGCGTTCGCAGGTCGTGTTTCTGGCGACGAATGGAGGTACGATTTGGTCGAATTTCTCCTCCTTTGCTTCCTCTGTTGATTGGTCGTTGTTTGGAGTCGTGATTCGAAGGATGAATCACCCTTTTTCCCATCGGTAGTGGCTTCCTCGCGATGGCCAAGGGGCTTCGGCCGGGTGTGGTTGGCAAACCAAACTGATCTGCTTGGTTCGGTTGGGAATTGTTGTATGCTAATGCAGACAACTCCAGCCTGGAATCGCACTCTGCTTTTTCTGGGTGTAAATGCAGAGTGGGGAACACTTTTAATTGATGGAGGGATTTGTGGGATTTCTGTCGGGAAATAATTGTGTGATTTTTTGGTTAAAGCTTGACAGAGGAGGATGGTTGGCAGAAGAAAATCGAGAATGAGGAGAGAGTGAGAGCTGGGAAGAAGGAGCTCTCTGGAGAGCTGGAACCGAGAGTTGAAGTCAATGAGGAGAAGTTGTGCATGACCGAGTAGAAATGGGAAAGGATGGAGCTGTGCTTCTGGTGTTGAGCCAAGAGTCCCTTGCTTGGTGGTAAGGATTTCTCCTTGGCTGTTTTGGTGTGTTGATTATGTTTTTGGATAGAGTTTGACTGTGTTGTTGAGTTATTGGATGAAATGATTCTGTAAACTGATTTTCAATCAACTATTGGGAATATTGTGCTATGTTACTGGGACTGGATTGTGAATGGTTGTGTCATTGTTAACTCTGTGGCTGGATTTTGGATAAGTGACCAATATGATATTTTGACAATAAAATCATCCTAAGTCAATTAATGTGGAATGTTGCTCTTTGCTATTATGTAGTGCTGAAAAATATGTGGATCGTGCTCTGAATATACTCTACTATTGGGTTGATTGTGAAAATTGTGAGATCTAAGTTAAGTATTTCACAGGATGGATAGATACCCTGTTAATGGACATATTTCCTGTTGGATATTGTTTGGATGAGTTATGAAGCATATGTTCTGTAGTTTGGATTAATTTATGGGGATAGGTTATGTTTCATTTTAGACGTTAACGAGTTCTTAGAATTACTATGTAATTAAGAATAAGAAAAGAATGAAATTAATATATGTTACTAATTTGTGAAGGTATCAAAAGGAGAAGAAAGAGATAACGGTTAAGCGTCGACGCGCGATAAAGTTCGAGGTAAGGAAATAGGGGTGTCTTGGCCAGAGGAGGCCCTACACCACAAGTAGAGTGCGTGAGTTTGTGTTAGTGTACCTAAAATGCTTACTGCTAGTTGTTGGTTTGTTGGATTTTTTAGATGCTAGTTCCTTGAATGAATTTTCTAATGTTATTTCCTGTGTTGATGATAACGTAGGCTTGTTAGTGTTCTGTGTTGGATACTTTGTGGATTATTACTTGCCCTGCAATATATCTCCTTTAGTGCTAGCTTTGTTCTTATAGTTAATGTTGTCAAGTGCCTTACTTTGAAAGATTAAAAGAAAAGTTGTGACAAATGCTTTGAATGTGATAAATGTTGTGTGAATGATAGATGAACTAAGAGTTCTATGTTATGTAGTTATCGTTTTATTTCCTTGCGCATTTATTCTCTGCTGCTTTTTTCTCTGCACGTTAATATTAAGCATGTTTGATTTTCTAGCAAGCATGTAATCAACCCTAGAACTTATTAATCAATTGAGCATGTTAATCGACTGCATGTTTAATCTCTTTGAGTATGTTCAATTAATTGGAATACAAAAGCATGTTTAATCGTTTAATTCTTGAGCATGTAAATTAATTAAGGTAACTATCTAAGATGATAATCAAAATCTTTAGTTGATTACCTAGGTTAATTTTTATTAGCATGAAATTAGTAGGTTTAATTAAATTAGCATGTTTAACTCAATTAGCAGCATGTTAATGTCGAACATGTTAATTATAATTAATAAGCATGTTAATTAACTAGGATTAATTAGTGAGTATGTTAAATTACTAAGCGTGTAAAGTAATTAGGCTAACTAACTAGAATGTTAATCGTATCTCCGTTGAGCATGTATTTAACTAGAATGAATTAGCTAGTCAAGCATGTTTAACTAACTAGCTATGCGGTTAATCCCCTTAACTATTAAAAGCATGTTTAATGAATTATAATAGAAGGCATGTTTAAACCATCTATGATAATTTGAGCATGAAATCAACTTGAGCCTGTAATTAATTAGGATATTAACTAATTAGAATAAAAGCATGCTTAATCAACTAGAATAAGAATTACTAGTTTACAAGCATGTTTCGGTTATTCGTTATCTAAGCTCCGTTAATTGTTGTTTAAAGCATGTTTCCATGTAGTTGAACAAGCATGTTTAGTTAATTGTAATTCATCGCATGTTTCTTGATCGTCTCTTTACTGTTCGTTTACTTTTAATTACTGTTATTTATTATATTTGCAATTTCAATTATAGTCGCTTTCAATTACTTTTGTTTAAACGCACTTTAATTTCATAATCGATGCTTTACTTTACTAGAGAGTAGAATGATAAAGAAGATGAAAAGGGAATGAATGAAACGTGAATGAGTTAAGGGTTTCATTGACTAAGTGAATGAATGCTTTTGTTATTGTTTTCTTGTATTGCTTACGATTCTAGGTCCCTAGCATGTTGTTTTTCGTTAACTCAAAGCATGATTAGTTAAGTAGAATAAAAGCATGAAATCAACGTAGGAGCATGTTAAGAACTGATTAGAATAATTGCTTAGAAATATAAACGTAGGAAGCATGTAAAAGGGACTAGGGAGTTAATTACGCTAAAGAACTAAAGAACTAGAATAATTATTCACTGTTTAATTTAATGTTGTACTTGTTTTCTGTTGTGCGCAGTTTTTTCCTTCTATTACATGCTTTACTTTCTTTATATGCGCTTTCTATTACAGTTGCTTTCAATTACTTTGAATGCGCACTTCAATTTCAGTAAATTTTACGTTATACGCATCATGCATCATGCATCATGTTAGGGTGAGAATGTATGGGCACACATCACTATGATAGAAACTAATAGGGAGTGCCATTTTGGGGTGTTACTCACACATGCATGAGTGAGGATAAATGATGAAAATGGGTAAAAACGTTAAGATAATAAATTTTTCTGTGGTACTGTCAGCTTAGCCCGACACAGGAACTGGAAAGAAAATGATAAAAACGGGAGTTGGGGGCGGATAGGTAGCAGGTCTAGTCTGCAACTAGCCGAAGCCCCTCTGTGATCGAGTACGAGAGTTCTAGTTGCAAGTAAAAGGCTAGGTCTGATCACTATACCATTCCAAAGGAAATCTTCCAATCTCTAGCTCGATGTACGAGTATGAACGAACGAATGACGAAATGAAATGATCGGTTTGGGTGGCCCCCATTCTGAAAGGGCTAAAGAGAGGCATTTCACGTTGCATTTACCATTTTTCCTTACTAAGCCTCTAGCCTTACAGTTACTTGTGGTGTAGGTGTAGGTATGCATACGAAAAAGAACGCACAGATTTTAAATTTTTTGCATTTTCAAGGAATTACGAAAAATCGGGTCGTTACAAGAATATTATTATACATCAAATGATAGAGGTTGTAGGGAGCACGTCAAAATCCCTTCCATTCAATCTCCTTCTGACCAACTTGTTTCGAGCAAATGGTGTTGTAATTCCTCCTTCCAGTAAGAAGTGTTAACATTACACTATTCATTCTCTTGCTTAGATGGGAATTATGCAAGATGATGAGGGCATTGGATCTTTAAATCATCTCAAGGTTCATCTACTTCTTCTACTCAGCCTGAAATTCCTACTGCTATTGAAGACATTCCTATGCCTGATCTTCTGTCGCTCGTCACTTCCTGCTCGCCTAGGTCCAATATCTTCTTTGGGTGGTCTCTTTTGGCTTAAAGAGAAGACTGACATGTTGAAAGCATATTTGATGTCCTTCCAAGTTGAATGTCGTTTGACATTTGATGCCTTGGATAGATGTTTTGAGGAGCTTAGCCAATCAAATTGGGCTAACATGTTCACAGAGGGGAATCCAACTTCTGCTCCTAATCCAGCTATCCATGCACCCTCAAATGCTACTCCTAGAAAAGAAGATTAGATGTCTTACATTTGACTATTTTGATCGTATTTGGTTGTTTTGATGGAAAATTGTGATGTACTTGACATTTCTTATTAATTTTGTTATGTCTTCATGTATATCTTTACTTTTGTGTTATTTTTCACTTGGAAATATTTATTGTTGAGAAATGTTTGTTTGCATACTTGTTGTCTGTTTGGGTATCATTGAAAACTTTACTTTTGATTTCTTTTTGATAGTGACAAAGAGGGAAAGACTAAAGCAAGGGAAACTCTGACAAAATTTTCATTTTATTTTAAAAAGAGAAAGAAAGAAACTTTGATATATTAAGGGGGAGAATAAGAAATCATGCTCATACTTAGGGGGACATGAAAACAACTTATAATATATTGTTATCATAAAAAAGAAGGAGATTGTTAGCTTAATAATAATTAAGTTTAGTTATTTTGATTATGTGTAATTTAATTATCTCTAAGTTGTTGATAAATTATAAATATGATTTCAATTGAGTATATTATAAATCTTCATTGAAAGCCTCTAATATTTAAGTGTGCTAATGTGTTTGTTAGAGTTATTGTAGTTAATGCTTTAAGTTTTGGGACATACAAACTTAAAGTCAAGCAAAACATGAAGTGGCGATCGACTAGGGCAAAGTGGTGGTCGACCATAATAATTATAGAGAGCATGAGTTTTTGAAGATCAATGAAAGCGGTCGACCAGGGTAGAAATGCGATTGACCAAAATTTCTACAGAGTGTGCTGAATTTTCAATTTAGTGAAAGTGGTTGACTTGGATTTAAGGGTCGACCATAAATGCTACAAAGAGTAAACTTCTTTTTAGAGTGCAGATTGTAGTTGACCAGGAGAATCATGATCGACCAGAATAAGGACAGAGAAAAATAGTTTTTTCAAATCACGTTGAAGAGATCGCTAGGGAAGACATAGGTCAACTGGTCTAGTAGACTTAAACAAAAATTGGTCGACCGAATGCATAAAGAAAACTTACAACGATCATGAAGCAGTCGACCGATATGATTGGTTGGTCGACTAACAAACAATTTTGAGAAAAAAAATTATATAAATAGAAGAACTTGCAAATTGGAAGAACAACGAAGAGAAATCATACCCAAGTACTGTCAACTTAACTTTCAATATTTCTTTTCTACTTTTGAGTGCTTAACATAACTTTCTTGTTCTTTTACTTGAGATTATACTCTTGTAAGAGTTTAGACATTTAAGATTGTATTACATTGTTCAAAACTTCTACTTATTTTACTTGAGAGATATTTGAAGGATGATTCCCCAAAACAATCATTGTAAGGCTTGATTGACTCCTAGAAAATAAAGCGGTTATAACTGAGAAGGTTGTTGAAGGGAAAGGGGAGCGTTGAAGCACAGACATAGACAAGATTAGCCGAACCGCATTAACATATCATTTACACTCTCTTTCACTCTTTCATTCTCGTGTGTTTGATTATTTTCTTATTGCCCTATGACAGATTACTTACGAGAAATGCAAGAATTTTACAAGCATAGAAATTAAGATATTTTATCTGAAGTTCGATCCATTATTCCTCATTTTTATCAGCTTATTCTCACTCAGTTTCATACTTCTATCAAATGTATCCATTCTGTTAATGCTCCAGAGTTTATTCTTACTGATTTTTACAGTAAAAATGGTATCGTTCATATCAAATCTTGTGTTGAAACTCCTCAACAAAATTCTGTTGTTGAACGTAAACATCAACACATTTTGAATGTGGCTAGAGCTCTCCTTTTTCAATCTAATCTTCCCCTTAAATATTGGGGAGAATGCATTCTTACGGCTGTATACTTAATTAATCGGTTGCCATCCCCTATTATTTCTAACAAATCTCCTTTCGAGAAGTTGTATAACAAGCCTCCTTCTTATAGCCATCTTTGTTCATTTGGTTGCCTCTGTTTTGTTTCAACTTTATCAAATGGCAGGGACAAGTTATCCCCAAGAGCTCGGGCATCTATATTTCTCGGTTATCCTATTGGTTATAAAGGGTACAAATTACTTGATATTGAAACAAACAATATATCTGTTTCTCGCAATGTTGTTTTTCTTGAGAACATATTTCCTTTTATGACTAATCATTCTTCTCCAAGTTCTATTTCTTCCATTTTTCCCATATCTGCAGAATCTTTATGTCACTCTGCCTCTGTCCCTCTGGATAGTTCCATTTCTACAGATTCTTTGGATCAGTCTTCTTCTGTTCCTGTGGATGCTCCTATTCCAGATTTCTCTCCTATCCGAATCTGTCCTAAATCTCCTAAGTCACAGGTTGTTAAAGCTCCTTATCATTGTAACCTGTCTAATTCTGATTTTCCTTCTAATTCTTTGCATTCCTCTGTCAAGTATCCCATGTCTAATTCCTTATCTTACCACCGTTTATCTCTTTCCTTCAAAGCTTTTAGTCTTGCTGTTTCTTCACATGTTGAACCCAAATCCTTCAAACAAGCTGAGAAGTTTGCTGAGTGGCGTGATGCAATACAAGTTGAGTTGCAAGCTCTTGAGCAGAATTCTACATGGTCAGCTGTTCTGCTTCCATCTAATAAACCTGTGATTGGATGCAAATGGATATACAAAATTAAATATAATGCAGATGGTTCTATAGAGCGTTACAAAGCTCGTCTAGTGGCGAAGGGTTTTACACAAACAAAAGGTATTGATTTTTTTGATACTTTTTCACTGGTTGCTAAAATTGTTACTGTGAAATTATTGTTGGCTTTAGCTTCTATTCATGGATGGCCTCTTTTCCAACTAGATGTTAACAATGCTTTCCTTCACGGTGATTTACATGAAGAGGTTTTTATGAATCTACCTCCGGGATATCAAGTATCATCTTCTGTCCTTCAGCCTAACAATGCTTCACCATTGGTTTGCAACTTGCACAAATCGTTATATGGCCTTAAGCAGGCTTCGAGTCAGTGGTTCTCGAGGTTCTCCACTGAATTGTTGCATCATGGATTTAAACAGTCTGATTCGGATTCATCTTTATTCGTTTGTTTCAAGTCAGACTCTTTCATTGCTGTCTTAGTATATGTTGATGACATTGTAATGACAGGTTCTTCTTCTGCTGAGATGGTTCTTTTTAAAGACATTTTAAACAGCAAGTTTAAACTCAAAGACTTGGGGAATCTACATTATTTTCTGGGTCTTGAGATTGCCAGAAGTTGTAAAGGCATATCCATTAGTCAGCGACACTACACTTTACAGCTGCTTGAAGACACTGGTTTTTTAGGTTCCAAGCCGATTTCTACCCCAATGGAGCCTAATTGTAAACCGTCTATGGACAGTGGTTGTATTTTGGAGGATCCTACGTTTTTAGACGTCTAATTGGTAAGCTTTTATACTTAACAATTACTCGACCAGATATTCATTTTGTTGTCAACAGATTGAGCCAATTTCTTGCTCATCCTCGTTCTTCTCATCTACAAGCTGCTCATCGTATATTGAGGTATCTCAAGAGTTCTCCAGGACTTGGCTTGTTTAATCCGATTTCTTCTTCTTTGCAATTGAAAGCCTTTAGTGATTCTGATTGGGGTGCTTGTTCTGATTCCTGCTGTTCTATTACTGGATTTTGTGTTTTTATTGGCAATTCTTTGATTTCTTGGAAGTCGAAGAAGCAACATATGGTTTCCAAGTCTTCTGCTGAGGCTGAGTATAGAGCTATGGCTCAAGTTACATGTGAGATTATTTGGTTGGAAGCTTTACTAGACGATTTTCAGACCATTTCGTAACAGCTCACTCTTTTGTTCTGTGATAGTCAGTCTGCTTTGCATATAGCAGCCAACCTTGTTTTTCATGAGCGTACTAAGGATATAGAGATTGATTACCATATAGTTCGTCAACAGATTATGCAAAAGCTCATCAAGACTCTTCATGTCTCTTCGCGTCATCAATTAGTTGACATTCTTACTAAGCCTGTACAACCTGCGTTATTTCGTGATCTTCTCTACAAGATGGACATGCTTGATTTACATTGTCCATCTTGAGGGCGGCTATTACAAATACTGAAGAACTTTATTGTATTTTTTCCACGTGTTATTAGTTAGTTTCTTTCTCTTTTATTTCTCTCTGTACGAACTCTATATATAAAGAGTTCAGGTGAAAAGACGGTTGAACAATTTTCAATAAACTCTCTGCTTCTTCTTATCTTCTATTAGTCAATTCCGAGTGAAGGGAGCTACAGTTCGTTCGAGCATTTTCAAGTGCAAACGAGCTGCGAGCGAGCGCAGCCCGAGCTTCGGGCAACGATAGCAACTTCGACCGAGGGGATTCCGACGAGGCCCGAGCTTCGGGTGACTGTGAAGCTTCGTCTGAGGGATACTTTTGCCATTGCTCCAATTGAGGTAAGAAATGTAGAGGATTTCTTGATCTCTCAACCAAATTGGTTCGTTTCTGTTTTGATGAATAATGCCGATGATATTACCTATTTTTGCCACGGTTTTAACTATAGAATTTGGATTATGCTTTGTTGTTGTTCGCTGTGAATATAATAATTTGTTGATTGATGGAAGTTGAAAATTTTAGTTGGTTTACAGTTTTGTTTTGGATTTTAGCTTTGAGTGAGAGATTTCAGTTTTGAGTTTTTGCATTGGATAAGGGGTTCCATTTTGGTTGCTATTTGATGGAAGAATGTTGATAAATTGCTCTCTGTTTGCTATTTGATGGAAGAATGTTGATAATTGTCCAACAGAATATTCATCATCCCAAAATACCAGCTATAGAGCTTAATCGTAAACTATCAGGGTAATATTAGAAATTCAAACACAAAATGCAGAATCCAATCCCCAAATGAAGGTCTATAACAACTGAACATCTCAAATTAACTACAACATCCTTAAACCGTAACCATCAGAGAGTAAAACCCATAAAATCCATAACTAAAATGAAAGAAGTCCTTACCCAAGAACACATGAGAGCAGGCCTTCAGATCACCAGAGAACTCATCAGATACTCCTTTATCCCTCTCGGCATCACTTCACCCTCAAGCTCTTTTCCCCCCTCGCTGTCCTCTCTTAGCCTTCATCCTTCTCACTCTCTCCATTTTATTTCATCTCACCCGACAACCTTCCCTCTTTTTTTCTCCTTTCCAGAAGTTGTCTTCTTTGTCTGCTCTCCCCTTCTCTCTTTATTTCAATTCATCAGCAATAGACTTCCAGCACACACTCACTGCCCATTTATTTCTCTTCTCCTCTTTGCTCAATAATTTCACCTGACAACATCTCCACAAATCCTTATGCTTTTGCAGAGACTGTCCACCACGCGTGGTGTGATTCCAGGCTGGAAAGGAGGGCCAATGTGGAAGATTCGTTCTTGTCATTCCACGGCTCAACCCAAACCATAAGCTGGACCCAGGCCTTCAGCTTGTCCAGCACAAATCACCGGCTCCCCTGTCCATTGCGAGCTCGCTGGATTCCATCCCTACACACACGATCAATAGAACTCCAAGGAGAAGGAAGGAATGATTGGCTTACCATGACTTGACGCCTGAATCGCAGTCGGCAGAGAAGACCGAAGCTTCTCAGTTTGTCTTCCCGTGGCTCAGCTGTTTCTGAGCCCTAGCTCCGCGCACCTACACCCGCAACCCGTCGGAGACCCCGCGACGTTGCCTGGCGTCGCATCCCCCAAGCCCGCGTCGCCCGTCTCCCGCTTGTCGTCACTCGCAATCTCCCGATCGCCCTCTCCCTGTCGATCTCTCTCTCTCTCTCTTTCACATTACTTCTGTAATTTCATCTTCCCACTTCTTTTCTTTTGTCAAAAGGTCTGTGGCTCAATTGCTGAACCGGTTATTTGCCTTCAATTTTGTCATTTCTTCTATTTTGATTTTCCTTTTATTTCTATCTTTCGATTAAATCCCCACTTCAATTATTTCCATAATCCTTGATTCAATTCTAATTAATCTCATATTCTTTTATCTTTTTAATAACTCAATATAATACCCTAATAACTTAATCCTAATTATAATCTAATAAATTTCGTTAAATTATAATCTAACAAATACGTCTCTAGTAATACCCCTATAATTACCCAATTAATCCAAATATTCTCAATTACTTTCTAATTAACCTTATTAAATTTTGAAACAAAAAGTCGGGGTATTACATATACTATGTATGTACAAGAGTTTTACACGTTTACTTTCGTGCACTTGATTTCATGTTTTGGTGTGCTGATTTCTGATTTGGGGGCGATGAATCCTCCTGATACTTTGGACGGTTTCGGTGTCAAAGTATCAAGAGCCTATCCGTAGCGACCCGTCTTAATTTAAAATCCTTTTTCCTTATTAAAAATTCCCATGTAAAAATTTTCTTTTTATTTCATGAAAACATACGATAAAACTATTTCGAATAAAACCTATATCAGAGTAAAGCGGAAACATACTTGAACTTAAAAGAAATAAA
Source organism: Begonia loranthoides (assembly GCA_022433065.1). Taxonomy (NCBI): domain Eukaryota; kingdom Viridiplantae; phylum Streptophyta; class Magnoliopsida; order Cucurbitales; family Begoniaceae; genus Begonia; species Begonia loranthoides. The sequence goes on from CM039478.1 coordinate 17,974,929, forward strand.
TAGTTTTACAAACCATTGTTCGAATTAAAATCATTGCAAGATAAAAACTTCCATTTATTATGAGCCATAACCTCGCAGGTGTACTTTGCAAGATAACTCAAGTCCTTGATGGGGAATGCCTCCTCTTCCACTCTGGGAACAATCATTTCTTGACATTTACTTACACCACAAGTAAACTATGAGTCGAAAGCCCAACAAGAAATTGAGATATGCAATATGAATGCCTCTAACTCATTATGTCAGAATGGAATCGGCCCAAACTCCTCTTTACTTACGGTTACATATATCATAAACTCGTAGATCGAGTTGAGAGATTAGAGGATCCTGAAGGGGAGAGTGGTGGGTATTCGGCATCTAACACCCTAGAGTAGACAAGTTCTAATGACCTGACAAAGGAAGAACATAATTCTTTTCGAGTATAGTGGTTAGATCCGAACCATCTCCTGACCCTCAATTCCATTACTTTTTTTTTTCATTTTCTTCTCACTGTATGAATACCAACCCATTAGTGGTGTTTCCTAAGATTTCTATTATTATGATGCATGACGATACAGTATGGAAAATACAACTAGGAACAAATATCATCAATCCATTCAATTCTATAAGTCTATACTTTTAAGAATTTCAATAATAATCATGGAATCAACTACGGAAATCAATATGGGATTTCAACAATTAAAACCTATTGTTCAGAGGTTAAAATATCGAAGAACTAAGCGATAATTACGAATAGCGCAACGAGAAAATGACAGCAAATAAAATGTGCAATGTTACTATATAATTTGACAGTAACATAACTAAGCGTAACAGCGATTAGAAAGTACATACATGGTTTAAAAATCGACAGTAAAGTACAAATATGATAGCGAAATAGAAACAAGCATACATGCTTTGAAATTTGACTGTAAAATACGAGGTATAACGGGAAATTAAGATATGCAACATGCTTTGTAATTTGAGAATAAAAATACGAAACATAACAGCAAACAATGACGGATAAAAATGTACTAATTGTGCTTCAGAATTGGTGAAAATAACAATGGAATGATGGCGAAACAACAGTGATTTCACAGCAACTAAAACGTACAAACATACTAAGTTTTTTGACAGATCATGACAGCATATAATAGCGAAACTATAACAAATTAAAACGCATTGTCATGCTTTATAATCTAACAGTGAATAATATTGTATAATCAGTGAAATAGCAACAAGTTTCCACCAATTAAAACATATAACATGCTTTACGTCTTGACAACAAAACAATAGGATTTATCAATAAGTAAAACATGCATTTTGTTTCACAATTCGACAAAAAATAAAGAAATATAGTAGCGAACAAAGAGGCATAATATGCTCAGTTTTTGACGGAAATAATAGTAGCAAAATCTTGAAGATTAAACAATGTTGTGTAAGATATTACGTTTTCAAAAATTGAAAGAAACAACAATGTTTAGATGAATGTTAAACATGCTGGAAATTGAATAGAAAACTAACAAGGATTTCATACTATATTTTTAATAAATGCTTACCCAATAACTTATTGCTTATAGAAGAATGAACATGGAATTTAAAACACAATAACCATAGAGATTAGACAACTAAGCATTTAACAACTAAAATATAATCAAACGACAATCTAATCTATATATCATGAACATTCAGTACAAATCAAGCTCCAAATGAAAAACTGAATATCATTCTAAAAGAAAAGGATTATGAGTTTCTAAAATCAACCAAGAGCAATCGAGAGATAACACAGTAGCTAGCAATTGGACTATCTTTTTCCCATCTTCATTAGGTATAACCCAATACCAATTTCTTCATTAGGTATAAACCAATACTAATTTCTTCATAATCGATGCATCATCTATTACGCAAGAAGTTATTCGAAACAAGCATTATTAAGATTCACAAGCATAGAATTCAAACAAGAAAACAAATATGACTCCACCTGTGAAGTAGGGCCTCCTCTGGCCAAAACTCTAGTCAATTTTCTTACCAATTTTCGGAGGTGATGTTTGCACAACCAAAATCTTAGCAACAAAGCTTCCTAACATACAATTTCACTCCAACTTTCACTCTCATGCACTTAGAATCGAAAAATGGAGCTTCTACGCTCTCCCTCTCTCTCAATAATCTCAATTTCGTAGAATAGACCCACCCCAATCATAAAACATCACTTTCTTAAAGGAATGCAGAAAAGAGGACAACTTCAAACCTCTTTTCCGATCAACACTCCACTCAAACCATTAATTATGCCTAAAGTGTTGGGAAAGGACCAACCAAGGCATGGGGAGAGGTGGGCTGTTTATTGAGTGAGGAAATACAATCCATAAACAATTCAACAAAATTCAAGAACCGTAAAATCCATACCTAATTTCCACCATGATTCCACTATATCCATAAATCATGCTGAAAGTAGCCGAAAGGTTTCGCATTTCGTGGGTGAGTCATCGGTTTGTCGATTAAGTGGAGGAATTATTGATAAAATGACAAAATGACAGTATAATAAAGTGGATTCCTCGCAAATCTAGATGATATAGGATGGGACAGGCTGTTCGTGTGTGTCCAAATCATAAGATTAAACATGCAAAATGACCTTTTTAGACGCAAAGTCGCATCCGCTATCGTTCGAAAAGACATAAAAATTGGACATATTCAAAACTGTTGTGTCCGCTTCCATCTGCCTATATCCGCCATCGTCCGAAAACTCGCAAAGGACAAATTTGGACGTTGGATTGCATCCTGCCGTGTCCTAAAACCAATATCTACACTTTTTACTTAAAATTTTGTTATATAAATCACACCCAATTATTTCTCATACATTTATGTGGTATAAATCCAATGAATGTCGCCCCGTAATATAATATATTTATTTTTACGAAATTCATAATATTAATAAAACAAAGAAAAATAACGGGCTATTACATTTTACCCTATTTACAAAAATTTTATTCTCAAAAGTTAGCCACTAAATAGTTTTGGATATTTGGCCCTTATATCATCTTCTTTCACCCACGTAGCTTCTTCCATCATATGATTTCGCCATAAAATTTTAACTAATGGAATTTGCTTATGTCAGAGTTCCTTCACTCTTGAATCTAAAATCTGAATGGGCTTTTGCTCGTAGCTCAAGTTTGGTTGAACATTGTTATTCTCTTGCGGATCTAGGAGATTTGCATCACCCAAGGACTTCTTCAACATAGATATATAGAATACATTGTGCACTCCATTCATAGACGCAAGTAATTGCAATTGATATGCTAGAACTCCAATTCTTATCGTGATAACGAAGGGACCGAAATACCTTGGGTTCAACATTCCTCTCTTCCCAAAGGAACCATACCCTTGAGTGGAGATACTTTCAAAAATACATGGTCGCCCTCATTGAATTCCAGACTTTGACTTGATTATCCGCATAACTATTCTGACAGCTCTGGGTGGTTAACATCTTTTGCTTAATAATGGCTACAGACTCAGCAGGTTTCTAAACCAGTTCAGGTCCATAATAACTAGCTTCACCAGTTTCACTCCAATATAAGGGAGACTTGCACCTTCTCTTGTATAACGCTTCATATGGAGGCATACCAATCATGGCCTAATAACTATTATTATACTCAAATTCTACTAAAGGCAAGATCTTTTTCCATCCAACTTGGAACTCTAGCACACAGGCGCGAAACATATCCTCGAGTGTTGGGATCGTTCTTTCACTTTGGCCATCGGTTTGAGGATGAAAAGCAATACTAAATTTCAATTCTGTGCCAATAGCCTTATTCAAGCTCTTCCAAAACGCTGAAGTGAAACGCAGATCTCGATCGGATATGATAGAGACCAGAATACCGTGCAACCAAACAATTTATTTGATGTACAAATTAGCAAATTGATTCAACTTGAATGTCATCATCACTGGTATGAAGTGAAAAATTTTCGTCAATCTGTCAACAATCACCCAAATCACATCGTGACCTTTAGCAATTCTAGGTAAATTAGTGACAAAATCCATAGTGATATGCTCCCATTTTCATTCGGGAATTGGCAAAGATTGGAGCATTCCACCAGGGCATTGATGTTCATCATTCAATCATTGACATACCTGGCATAACGCCACATACTCAGCAATATGGGTTTTCATTTTCAGCCAGTAATAATGAGTCTTGAGATCTCTATACATCTTGTTACATCCCGGATGGATAGAGAAACCGGATGAATGGGCTTCTTGTAAGATCTTTGTTCGCAGTGCAGTATTACAAGGTAGATACAACAGGTTCTTATACTTAACAATACCATCAGTTGACACAGAAAAATCTCGGTATTCAAGTGAAGTTGGATTTGACTTGAAGTTTCTTCATACATCATCATTTTGTTGGGCTTCTTTAATTTGCTCAAGAATAAAAGGGGATAACGTCAACTTCGATAATACTACATCCAATTGAGATGGAATCATCTGAATGTCGAGCTCACAAATGTCTTTCTGGAGTCCTGCAGGCATCTCGTCGCACAGAATACTCATTACCGCAACCTTACGACTGAGGGCATCCACTACAACATTCGTTTTTCCCGAGTGATACTTAATTTCACAGTTGTAATCTTTTACAAATTCTAACCATCGACGTTGTCTCATATTAAGTTCCTCTTGGGTGAAGATGTACTTGAGTCTTTTATGATCGGAATAAATCTCACAACGCCGTCCAAAAAGATAGTGTCGCCAGATTTTTAGAGTGAAAACTACAGCTGCAAGTTCCAGATCATGCGTAGGGTAATTAACTTCATGAGGCTTAAGTTGTCATGAAACATATGCAATAACTTTTCCATGCTACATAAGTACTCCACCTAGTCCCTTATTGGATGTGTCACAGTAAATATAGACGTCGCCCTCTTCTATCGGTAAGGCCAAGATAGGAGCAGATGTTAATCAGCGTTTTAATTCTTGGAAACTCTCTTCGCAACTATTGGACCACCAAAATCGAGCATTTTTCTTAGTTAGGCTGGTGAGTGGTAGAGCAAGTTTAGAAAATCAGTCGATAAAATGTCTATAATATCCAGCCAATCCAAGAAAACTTCTTATGTCGCCAATATATTTAGGTTGCACCCAATTCATAATAGCTTGTATTTTTGCTGGATCAACTGCAATACCATATTTAGAAATGACATGGCCAAGAAAATTGACTTCATATAACCAAAAATCAAACTTAGAAAATTTGACATATAACTAGTGTTGGCTAAGAACAGATAGAGCAATCCGGAGGTGCTCACAATGCTCTTCTTCCGATTGAGAATAGATCAGGATATCGTCAATGAAGACAATGATGAACTTCTCCAAATAGTCTTTGAATATTTGGTTCATCATATCCATAAAAGCTACAGGGGCGTTAGTCATCCCGAATGACATCACAAGAAATTCGTAATGCCTATATCTAGTGCGGAAAGCAGTTTTAGGTATGTCATCAGGTTTAACCTTCAATTGATAATAGCCTGAACGAAGGTCAATATTTGAAAACACCTTAGCACCACTTAGCTGGTCAAAAAGATCATCAATCCGAGGTAAGGGATATTGATTCTTGATCGTTATCTTGTTCAATTCTTGGTAGTCAATACACATTCTTAGCGATCCGTCTTTCTTCTTGACGAAAAAGCATAGGTGCTCCCCAAGGAGAAAAACTTGAACGAATGAATCTCTTGTTAATCAACTCTTCAACTGTTTCTTCAATTCTCAAAGTTCGGCTGGCACCATACGATACGGGTTCTTAGAGATAGGTTCGGTTCCTAGATGAAGGTCAATTCCAAATTTGATCTCATGGTTAGGAAGTAAGCCGAGAAGATCATTGAGAAAGACATTAGGAAAATCACGCACTACTGCAACATCTTCCAACTTAACACCAGGGTTTGTTGTAATATTCATCATGTTGATTAAGAATGCATCACATCCGCTCCGTAGTAATTTGTTTGTCTGAAGAGCAGAAAGGACAACAAATTTTCCTATATCCTTAGTCCCTTTGAACATATGCGATACACAGCTAGGAGGGCATAAATGAACTTCTCTCTTATTGCAATCGATGATCGCATGATGTTGAGATAACCAGTCCATACCGATAATGATATCATATCCCTTGAAGTCCATGACAATCAAATCAGCATGAAATAGACGACTATTTATCTCTACTGCATAAGCTTTAAGAATTCCATCAGCGAATAGGTAGTTACCAGAAGGCAATAATACTCTTATGTGTACGATGTGTACAATTTGAGAAACAATTTGCCTTCTTATAGAATTTAGTTGAAATGAACGAGTGCGTAGCACCCGAATCAAATAAGGTATATGCAACACATTTATTAACAGAGACTGTACTTGTCAGGATTCAACAACTCTTATTTATTCTAAGGTCAGATCTCCGAAACTAATTATGACTTACAAGTAACTCATGTATTTATTGCATAGGAAACATGCGTACCTGTCACCATAGTTGGTTGTTCCTCCTCTTCTTGGTTAGGTCCGTACATGGCAAAGACTTGTGGGGCCACACCTCCTTGTCCTCCAGGTCCAGACGGGCATTGATGAGCGAGATGGCTTGGTTTTCCACTTGTAAAGCACTGGTTCGTGCCTACCATGCACTCACCACGATGAACTCTTTTACATTTCGAACATGGCTTCTGCTAGAAGGATCCTCCTTTCTGAGGGGTATTGGAAGATTTAGTCATTGGTCGCTTGTCCTATTTCTGTTGTGCTCCACCCTTAAAAGGTCATTTAGTTCCTTGGCCCGCAGACTTACTACCACATTTCTGCTAGTACGAATTGTTCTTCCACATTCTCTGATTTATCTCTCACTGCCTTACCGCCATGCTCTTCACATTTTTTACTGCTAGTGCCTTTGCCACAATCTTTGTATAGGAAACATCCTCAGTGCTAGACACCGTAACTCCTTCCAAGATTTTGAGTTTGAGTCATTGAACTAAATGATGAGCTTTATGCTCCTTTTAAGACACCAAATGAGAAGCAAAAAGGGATAGAGCTTCGAATTTCTGAATATATTCTGCTACAGATCCAGTATGATGCAAACGTACGAATTCCACTAGTTTTTGTGCTCGAATAGTATGGTTGAAATATTTCTCATTGAATAATTCTTTAAAATTTACATAGGTGAGGGTTCTAACATTTTGGGAGGCCTTGATAGAATCCCAGCAAAAGCGTGCATCCTGAACAAGCAAGAAAGCGGCACACTTCACTATTTCCTCTTCTATTATATTTGCGTACTCGAAAAGGTCTTCCAGAGTGCGGATCCACTCCTCGGCTCCCATAACATCAGAGACATTCTCATTGAAACTAGGAGGCTTAAGTCATTGAAACTTCTTCCAACCAACTTTAACTAGAAATGCGACAACTTGTTGATCATCAGTTCCATTCACATTGTCCCAGTCTACGAACTGCTCCATATATTGAAAATGTTGCGTCATGAATTGGGATTGCCACTGCATGAACTAAGATTGTTGTTCCATCGTCGCTGAAATGTGTCCTAGGGCTTCTTCATGACTATTAAAATTTTTAGCACCCCTACGGTCATTGGGAACATCTTGATAGCCAAGTGCTTCGTCTCTCCCGTCGTTAGTAGGGATGTTCACTCTTGCATGTTTAGCCATTTATAATCATTTATATTTTCATATTACGGATAGTAAGTTAGGGGAATACTTAGAAAATAAGCACAAACTTACATAGGAGGAGTATTTCCCAGTGAGTCTTGAGTTATCAGCAGTCTACAGAAATGTGTTCGACCCGGTTATGCTCTGATAGCAATTGTAGCGACCCATCTTAATTTAAAAACCTTTTTCCTAATTAAATATTACTATGTAAAAATTTTTCTTTTTATTTCATGAAAACATACGATAAAACTATTTCCAATAAAAACTACATCAGAGTAAAGCGGAAACATACTTGAACTTAAAAGAAATAAATAGTTTTACAAACCATCGTTCGAATTAAGATCATTTGCAAGATAAAAACTTCCATTTATTATGAGCCATAACCTCGCAAGTCCACTTCGTCGGATAACTCAAGTCCTCGATGGGAATGCCTCCTCTTCCACTCCAGGAACAATCATTTCTTGACATTTACCTACACCACAAGTAAACTGTGAGTTGAAGGCCAAACAAGAAATTAAGATATGCAATGTGAATGCTTCTAACTCATTATGTCAGAATGGAATCCGTCCAAACTGCTTTTTACTTACGGTTACATATATCATAAACTCGTAGATCGAGTTGAGAGATTGGCGGATCCTGGAGGGGATAGTGGTGAGTATTTGGCATCTAACACCCTAGAGTAGACAAACTCTCACGACCCGACAAGGGAAAGATATAATTCTTTTCGAGTCTACCGATTAGATCCGAACCACCTCCCCTACCCCAAGTTTCCTTACTTTCTTTTTTTTTTTTCATTTTCTTCTCATTGTATGAATACCAACCCATTAGTGGTGTTTCTTAAGATTTCTATTATTATGATGCATGACGATAAAGTATGGAAAATATAACTAGGAACAATATCATCCATCCATACAATTCTACAAGTCTATACTTTTGAGAATTTCAATAATAATCATGGAATAAACTACGGAAATGAATATGGAATTTCAGCAATTAAAATCTATTGTGCAGAGGTTAAAATATCGAAGAACTAAGCGATAATTACGAACAGCGAAACGAGAAAATGACAGCGAATAAAACGTACAATGTTACTTTACTATTTGACAATAACATAACTAAGCGTAATAGCAATTAGAAAGTACATACATGGTTTAAAAATCGACAGTAAAGTACGAATTTGATAGCGCAATAGAAACGAGCATACATGCTTTGAAATTTGACAGTAAAATACGAGGTATAACAAGAAATTAAGATATACAGCATGCTTTGTAATTTGAGAATAAAAATACGAAGCATAACAGCGAACATTGACGGATAAAAATGTACTAATCATGCTTCAGAATTGGAGAAAATAACAATGGAATGATGATGAAACAACAGTGATTTCACAACAACTAAAACGTACAAACATACTAAGTTTTTCGATAGAGCATGACAGCATATAACAGCAAAACTATAACGAATTAAAACGCGTTGTCATGCTTTATAATCTAACAGTTAATAATATTGTATAACCAGTGAAATAGCAACAAGTGTCCACCAATTAAAGCATATAACATGCTTTACGTCTTAACAACAAAACCATAGGATTTATCAATAAGTAAAACGTGCATCTTGTTTCACAATTCGACAAAAAATAAGGAAATATAGCCGTGAACAAAACGCATAATATGCTCAGTTTTTGACATAAATAATAGTAGCAAAATCTTGAAGATTAAACAATGTTGTGTAAGATATTATTATTTCAAAAATCGAAACAAACAACAATGTTTAGATAGATGTTAAACATGCTGGAAATTGAATAGAAAACTAACAAGGATTTCATACTATATTTTTAATAAATGCTTACCCAAGAAACTTACTGCTTATAGAAGAATGAACATGAAATTTAAAACACAATAACAATAGAGATTAGACAACTAAGCATTTAACAACTAAACTATAATCAAACGACAATCTAATCTATATATCATGAAAATTCAGTATAAATCAAGCTCCAAATGAAAAACTGAATATCATTCTAAAAGAAAAGGATTATGAGTTTCTAAAACCAACCAAGAGCAATCGAGAGATAACAAAGTAGCTAGCAATTGGACTATCTTTTTCTCATCTTCATTAGGTATAACCCAATACCAATTTCTTCATAAGGTATAAACCAATACCAATTTATTCATAATCAATGCATCATCTATTACACAAGAAGTTATCCAAAACAAGCATTATTAAGAGTCACAAGCATAGAATTCAAACAAGAAAACAAATATGACTCGTGGTGTAGGGTCTCCTCTGGCCAAGACTCTACTCAATTTTCTTATCAATTTTCAGAGGTGATGTTTGCACAACAAAAATCTTATCAACAAAGCTTCCTAACATACAATTTCACTCCAACTTTCACTCTCACACACTTAGATTAAAAAAATGGAGCTTCTACGCTCTCCCAATCTCTCAATACTATCAATTTCGTAGAATAGACCCACCCCCAATCCTAAAACACTCACTTTCTTAAAGGCATGCAGAAAAGAGGACAACTTCATACCTCTTTTCCCACCAACTCTCCACTCAAATTATTAATTACACCTAAAGTGGCGGAAAGGACCGACCAAGGTATGGGGAGAGGTGGGCTGTCGATTGAGTGAGGAAATACATCCCATAAAGAATTCAACAAAATTCAAGAACCGTAAAACTCATACCTAATTTCCCCCATGATTCCACTATATCCATAAATCATGCCGAAAGTAGCCATAAGGTTTCACATTTCGTGGGTGAGTCATCGGTTTGTCAATTAAGTGGAGGAATTATTGATAAAATGACAAAATGACAGTCTAATAAAGTGGATTCCTCACGAATCTGGACGAATTCGGACTATACAGGACAGGACAGCCTGTGTCCACGTGGGTCCGAATCGTCAGATTAAATAGGCAAAATGACCTTTTCGGACGCAAAGTACGTTCGCTAGTGCGTCCGCTATAGTCCGAAAATACATAAAAATTGGACAGATTCAAAACTGTTGTGTCCGCTTCCGTCCACCTGCGTCCGCTTCCATTCGCCTGCATCCGCCATCATCCAAAAACTTGCAGAAGATGAATTTGGACGCTGGATTGCGTCCTGACATGTCCTAAAACCAATCTCTACACTTTTTACTTAAAATTTTGTTATATAAATCACACCCAATTATTTTACATACATTTATGTGATATAAATCCAATGAATGTTGTCCAGTAATATAATATATTTATTTTTACAAAATTCATAATATTAATAAAACGGGGAAAAATAACGGGGTATTACACTATCCCTAGTACATCTCCTGTTATGTGGAGTTGTTTTGTTTGTGCGCTGTGTGAAAGATGGGATTAGGAAGGTCATGAAAGATGGGATTAGGAAGGTCATGATGCTTATCCGTAAACTTGATAAGGGTGTATATACGAGCATGTCATTGTGAAGCGTGCTTGCCGACATCCCAGGTGACGAGCTGGGTCTATGGACCGTGTCATTTGTCTTCCTCCAGGCTCATGAGTTGCTGCTTGGAAACGATCGCTACCTTTTTGTGTGATTGTTTGGAGGAGTCGCTGAGTGTTCCTCCATTTTCACGAATTACAATTTTACGATACAATCATGACGAGAGTATTTTTATTTAGAGCTGTCTATATATATAATCATATTTTCTTGATGTCTCGTCGGGGGCCTTTGAGGCAGGATTTTCCTAAAAGATAAAAAATGATTTAAAATATTTTCAAAAACGTGCATGTCTTCCCGAAACTCATGGTCTTCACGAAAACAATAAAACACGTTTTACATGCTCATGACATTTAGTATAAGTTTCTTACTGAGTTAATCACTCACCCCCACGACCCCCACCACTCCAGGTAAAGAAAAGAGTAGTTAGACGAGCGCGGGATTTGGCAGAAGATTCTGTTTCATATTCACTTTCATTTCTCTAGTTGTGTTTTAAATTCCTGGTTAGTAAATTGTTGGGATAACTTGTATGGTGTTTTGGACTTAGTTTCTAGATAATTGGTTTGTATGCACAATATAATCTTTGATCATGTAAGTTTATATTTTCGCATATTTAATTCTTGCAATCACTATATGGAACATGACCCATCACAAGTAGGTCGCGGTTGGGTATTTATACAAGTCTTTCACAATAATTTAACAAGCCTTGGGCTTGGCAATCAGGTCTTCTAAGAGGGTTGGGTCGTTTGACCTGACGTTTCTATTCGGCCCACCTTCGGGTTGTGACAATCCCTCGTGATGGGACTTCCATTAGTGTTGTGCACTCAATGCACAACCACTCGGTGAACTTCGACCAAGTCCCGATCTATTCGGGCTAACGAGCTTATTCCCCATATGACCAACCTTTGGAACAACCTTTCCTCAATCCTTAATGTCTTAAATTATGTTTCTATCTTTCTTACATGGAAAACTTATGCATGTAAACCATTTTCGTTCTTTTTTTGAAAAACATGACGCATGCAACATACATTATGGATGATAATAACCTACCATGTATGAACGTAATAGTAAACATATTCTCAATAGTATCATCATGGATAGAAACAGTCAAGTTATCATCGCATATTTCAAACAAGAATCATAGTAACATGACAGCAATCAAGTCATCATTACGTATCTCACACAAAGGATCATATTATCACGGAAGCAATCAAGTCATCGCTACATATCTCGAACAAAGGATCATGAAAATAGTCGAGTCATCATTACAAGGAACCATATTAACAGTCAATAAAACATACTCTTGATCACACAGTTGTAGGTAATATAGAAAGAACAGTTATCATAACATAAAACACCCTAGTGCATTTGTGATGCAGACCAAAGGCCAAACATATGCAACATCACTTACCTAGATTTCTTAATAGATGGTCAGACTATTAAATTTTCTTCACTATGGACTTCCCTTAAAACAAACAAGAGTTGATTAACAAGAGGATAACTTGAAAACTATGCAGCTTAAGAAACAATATCGAATCTTATAGTGGCATCCTACCTTCAGAAAGAAGGAGAAGACAAATCACCCGTGAGCTAGAGAGAGAACCTCCTATGCTTTGGGGTTCTCAGGTGATAAGGGTATCGACCTAAGTACTAACATTTATAGGACTAAAACAAGAAAGTTTCAAGGGATAAAATCCCACAAAAATAGCATATAAACTTTATCTTTTCCTAAACAATCTAAGAGTTGAATCGTGGCTTCTAAGTTTCTGGAAAACTTCAATAATTTAAACATGCTTGGGCTACAGCAGATGCACAAACAATAGCAGTGGACGTCCGCAACAACCTACTTGACCAATGGCCAACACACATGTTAGCCCTAAACTCATATTCACGATCTTGAAAGCAATCGTGAATGCGAACACTTCTGCATAATCCAACTTTTCCACGGGAACCCCAATTCGAAGGCCCATTGCCAGCTACGTGTACTAATCATTACTAAAACTCATCTGTGGATGCAAACTCTCCCACAGACCACGAACTTATTAAATCTAACGACAACGTTTCTAACACATAAAACACTATTGTAGACACAAACGCAGCCACAAAAACACACTATAGTCTAAAACAACGATGTTCCAAACTTATTTAATGCTCCCAAATGACATCTTCCCTTTTCGTAGAAGAATCTTTTCCTAATCTAATGACTCACACTTCTTCTGCTAAACCTAATCTAACGGCCTAACATTTTTTCGTGCCTGAGCGGCATCCAACGATCCCGCAGAAGAATCTTTCTTAAATCTAAGGGTCCTCGTTCCTTTCTCTAATATAATCCTATGGTCTGGAATTTTCCCACACTCAAACACATCACGCTCCCACGGAAGCATCTTTTTCTTAAATACAATGATCCATGTTTCTTTCACTAAATCGATCCAATGGTCCAGCGTCCTTCTGCATCTAACACTTTCGTAGAGTATCTTTCTCCATCCTAATTCCTAAATGATCTCAACTATTCTTAAACCTCATCCAACGGCTCCTGAAGCATTTGATCCCTTCTACACTATATTTCCTAAATTTCCATAATATAATTTATTAAAATATCAATTAAATCTTTTCCTTAAGTGTATTATTTCACAAGATTCTTTACTAGTTCTACTGATTCAGTTTTCCTAATTCCTTCATATTTCCTATTTTATTTTATTACCTATTAAATAAAATTATTTACTTATTCTCTCATAATTCCTTATTTTATTTTAATGCCTATGAAATAAAATTATTTGCTCAATCATTCCTAATTTTTTAATAATTTTAATAATTCTACTATTTTAATTTATTCATTAAAGTTCTCCAATTAACAATAATTAAATCTATTAAATTCTAAATTGTCATATTACTTAATTAAACTATTTGTAAAAATTTCGGGTATTACACATGTGGCTTATCATCCTTTCGATGTGGAAGAGGATTTGGCTACAAATCCATAGGTTTTTCTATGTTTTCTTCTTCTCAGCGATAAGAAAATAGTTTCTCGAATTTGAAGTTGGTTGAGTCTTTTAAGCTTTCAAACAACTCTAACTTGTGCATTATGCAAGAACTCTTTATACACACCTTCTCTACAACATTAAACACTAACCTACAACATTAAATACTAGCTCGATTTGATGCAAATTCCTTGCCATAGAGCATGAAGTAATATTGGCTATGTTTGACAATTCATTAATAAATACCATAATTGCACATATAGATAAATAGTGTATGATACCATTCAACAAACATACATCCAGATTAACTACACCATCCTCATTGTTATTGTCACAAATATCTTGCTAAAGAGCCATATCAATATAAAAAAAAATCCTTAGAGGCTTCCTTAAATTATAATTTGTTCTTCTATCAAGGAAATAGCTCACAAGTTCATCACTAAGAAAATTCTCGTTCAAAAACTCTTTAACTCCAAAACTTGGTGTGCAAAAGTTATTAACCACAAATGAACTTTCATCATAATTGTAGAAACCATCCACAACAACAATATCAAAATTGACAATCCATAGTTCCAAATCAGTAGCATCATCATGAAGTATTTTATTCTATCCAATTCTAAGAAGCCAATCATTCAAATTAGTTAGTAGTACATACCTCTTTGACATAATATTGGTAACTTTGCTTGTTTCTCACTTGTTGCAATTAAGGATATGCAAAACATTTTCAAGCAATTCCACTCCTTTGGTCATGAACATCAGTGAGAGCACTGGGTGATGTAGTGCTAGATTCCGACCTAAATGTGTTTGCTTCATAAGTTGACCAAAGGGATCAAATGGAATAAAATTATTTACACCATGTATCTTCATTTTTTCTTCATCTTGCCAAGAACTTCTTTAGAATGACTGCATAGTGGTGGTGGGTTCTTTGAAACAATAACCCCGATCAAAGAAAATTTCCCTATCAATGTACAGGAACAACTTCTTGAAGTGGCCAACAATGAGGTTGTATTTGATAAGGTATGGAACCATTCTTTTGATGTTACCAAGATTGTTCAAACTCATTCAACCCCAATTGTGACTCACCTCGATGGTCTTGTAGGAAAACATCATTTTGATATAATTGATAAGAATGAACCCTTTAGGAACCCATTGTGAAACATGCTATCAGCCCCCATTGAAATTTTTTGATGTTTTGGTTGACCTTTTTGAGCTTCAATCTCTCTTTGAAGTCTCGTCAAAACTAATGACTCTTTTTGTATGATCACCTTCCCTATATAACCATCTTGAAGAATTTCTCCTTTAGGAAAATCTTTCTCATCATTATGAGACAATATAGATTCTGATTCCATCATGAATAGTGTCTTTCGTAGGAATAGATGATTTATTCTTCCAATTTTGCTTCATTTGTTCCTACCAAGGATTCTTCTTTGCTCTTTTCATAACCTTCCTCAAAGATCTCTTCTTTTGAACAACTTTTCTCAACCATTTGATTTTCCTTAGATACCATCTCCATCTTAAGTAGTGGCCCATCGTGAGGAAATATAATCTCTTCTTCAAATTGCTCCTCCTCCATCAAGACCGCTTCAACTATTTTACCTTGACCATGCGATGACAGAAGTGTGGAGTCTTGAGACTCTAGTTTTTTTATACAAATGTTATCAAGCTATTGAGATATATTCTTCAAGGTGGCTTGAATGTCTTTGAATTAGGCTTGATGAGTTTGGGTGGGAGTGGCTCCATTCCACTTATTCCTTTACATTAGTTGAGGCTTGATAGTACTCGACTCTCTAGGAGGAAGCCGATTGATGCAGAACTTGAAGACCTCTTCTCAAAATTAGAAGGTGGTGGCAAAGTCAAACCCGAATGAAAATGTTTTGGAGGATACCTTCTTCTCATGAGTCGCTTTATCATACTCTATGAATTTATGGCTTTTTCTCCCCCTTCTCTTCTCTCAAAATTTATGCTTCTCCACCACTTGGAAGCTTGTTCTGTGAGTTTTGAAGAAGCGAATTTCACCTTGGCCTTGTTTGAAAATTAGAGACTCTGAAAAACTTCTTGAACCTCTTCTTCCCACTCTATATATTTATTTTCCTAATTGGCACCTCTAAAAGAAGGGATAAGAGTGATTAAAACATTCTCTTTCTTAATACAATCCATAACATAACTGTAACTTCTTATAAACATGTGGAATGGTAAAAGAATGAAAAATAGCATCGAATCAGGCTCTGGTACCAAATGACGTGCTTTGGGTTGGGCTTGGGTGAGTTTTGGAAACACGCGATCGACTAGTGGTTGAGGAGCAGTCGACTAGAAAACAAATAGGTTCAAAAGATCGCTTCTAGACGAATTGTGATCGACATAATAAATAGTGAGGGGTTAATTTGATGAATAGTCAGTGGTCGATCTCATGAGCAGTGAGCGAGCGACCGAAAAATGCAAATGACGAATCTATTTAATGAACAGATGATCGGACATGGGATCCCTGCATCCGTGGAACTGCGTTTTGCAACTTTTTGAGAAGAAGTTTAAACCCTCGAACCGACCTTTGATTCCAGAACTCAGGAGGGCCTCTCTACAATAAATAGAACTATTCAAAACTCTTGAAAATCAACTCCACAAACTCAAACAAAGAGACAAATGAAAATACGAACAGATGAGTCTGTCAGAAAGTCGCTAAGGTCCACAACTTTCTACTCCAAAGCAATCTCCAAACGAAGAAAACTCTCCAACTTGATAATTTATGAGACTTAACAACTCCACAATAGTTTCACTCCACGAAGGAAGTGAGGGAGTTGTAGTAAAACGATGAATAATCCAACTCTCATGAAGATTTAGAAATCAGACACAAAACAATGATTGTCAACAACCGAACGCAGTATGGGTTTTTGCTCGACAAGAAGCAAAGAAAATAGGCTGAAAGCTCTGTAATTTAGTTTATCAAAATTGAAAAGAAAAATCCCTAAGGAGTACTTAAACAACTCCTCCAAAATTAGGGTTTAGAGTTCACACACAAAAATTATGAAACTACCCTCACAAAGACACATACTCTACTAGACATGCACTAACCGAGTGACACCAATACTTGACTATTAAACTTAATTATAAAATAAGTAAGATACACCATAAATGAATTACTCAATCTTGATTATTGCGATGATTCAATTGGTTATTCCTTGCCACCCCTCTTTAAATGGATTTGGGATTTGATTATGGGTAAGTTAGAATAAATTTCTTTGATAGAAACAAAGCTCTATGTTTAGGGATCTTTTATCATAGCAAAAAACTCCAAATTTAACAAAACACATTGTTCCATAAATCTAAAGATGTTAGCTACAATCTTTATAAAGTACACTTTTTGATATGAGATTGTTAAGTTTGCAAAATATGCCAAATTGTCTATGAAGGTTAGATCACCAACAGTTTTGGAATGTCTAAGAAATTTTCTAAACTTGTGTTTAATCTTCCACATATGCTTTACTTCAAATATCTCCATGATATACATAGCTGCTAGATGGGAGACAATGATAAGTTGAACATATCTTTCCCCTTGATCACTTATAAAATAAGCACTAAAAATATTGTTAGAGAATCTCCATGCTCGATTGTGATTGGAAGGAATCCATGACATATTACTTTGTCAATTGGATGTTAACAATGCATTTTTTTTATAAGGTATATTTGTAAAGATGTGTAAATAACTCAACCGTAAGATTCAATGACAAATATCATCCTATTCATATATGCAAACTTCAAAAAGTTATTTATGGCCTTAAACAAGCCCCTAGAGCCTAATAACATGAGTAGCGTTAGTGTTATGTAATATTTGGATTTCTAAACTCTAATGCAAACACATCATTATTTATCTTAAATAATAGTGGCATCATCATCTTTCTTTTAGTCTGTGTTGATGATATCATCATCCTATGTAGTAATGACATTGTGGTTTAGAAGTTCATCATACTTTTAGCTTGTAGATTCTCCATCAATGATCTTGGACATATTTTTATGAGGATGAAGTAATCTCTCCCTCTCAATAAGGGTGTTCAAATTCGGGTTCGGTTCGGTTTTAGTAAAAAAAAGAATCGAACCAATCGGTTTCGGGTTGAAAATTTTCAGACCTAAACCATGTTTTTTGTTTGAGTGAACTGGATCGGTTTCAGTTCAACTTTTCGGTTTCGGTTTCGGTTTCGGTTCGGTTTCGGTTTTGGTTGAATATAAATCTATATTTATTTATTTTTTCATATATATATATAAAATTTATTTACAATTTTTACAATTACAACTAACTGACTAAGGAAATACCCGAACCCATGTCATTCAACATTTCAACCAAGGAGATACACCTACACGGTAACATTCTAACAACTAACACACTACACAGACCCATGTCAGAACATAATCAATTTGATAATCAAATTTAAGAATCAGAAACTTTTCAACACAATCAATTTGAAGATCAATCATCGAAAAAACAATTCCATGGGAAAATTTGAAGTGCAACTGCAAGACAATTCCATAATTCAGAACAAATTGAAGGTAAAAATTTTTACTTACCGACTGGACTACTGGAGAGTGGAGCCTAGAGATCTAAGTCGCCGGTGTCCCGTGATCAATCTCAGAGTTAAGCCGCCGGTAATCCACTCCCTGGAGACAAATTAAGACCGCCGGCGCTGCTAATCCACTCCCTGAATCCCAGATCTAAGCCGTCATGGGACTGCTTAAAGAAAAACGAAGAAGGAAAAGGGAAACTAACCTGAAGCTTGAAAACACGGATGAAACCAACCTGAAGCCTGAAGATTGAAGAAGCTGTGGTGTGAAGCAGGGCTGAGGGTCGACTCACGACAACTGGCAAGAGGCAGAGGCGAGACGACGAGACGAGAGCGACGAGGAGAGCGAGCGGGCTGCGAGTTTGCGAGAGAGAGTCAGAGGAGACGATAGTCGACAAAACAAAGTAAAAAACCTACCCTGGCAGTGCCACAGTTAAAAAAATGTTAAATTGCATCGGGTTCTCGGTTTCTACTGTTTTCATAAAACGGAACCGTGATTCAACCCGCCACTCATCGGGTTTGACAAAAATAAACTGGATTCTATTATTTTTTTCACCAAACCATATCGGTTCAGGCCAAATTGACTGGTTCCAAGTCAGTTTGTCAGGCCGGTTTCGGTTTGAACACCCCTAGACATTTTTCTATCCCAACATCAATACATAAAGGATCTTTTCGTCAAAATAATATCCTAGATGCAAAGCCCATTTCTACTCCGCTTACAACGTCACATGTTCTCTCTCTTACTTTAAGTATTGCCCTATAGATCCCTCAAAGTAATATGCCATCATTGGTAGTCTTCAGTACTTATCTCTGACTTTAGTTTTTGCATCAACTAACAAGCGACCACTAGGCTGCAGTTAATGACTACTTTGTTGCCTATGTGGTACCGTTGATCACTGTATTACACTTTATTGCAACACGTCTTTTGCCCTTCATGCCTTCTCTAATGTGGATGAGGCAGACAACAAAAATGACTTCACTTCCCCAAGGATTTTTTTTTGTCCTAGCAACTAGTTATCTATTGTGATAATGTTGGTGTCACAAATTTATGAGCTAATTCAATTTTTCACTCTTGCATGAAACATGTTTCTTTGTATTATCATTTCATTCATGACGGCGTTGAAAGTGGTAGTTTTCGAGTGTCTCATGTTTCATCTGCTGATCAACTTGTTGATGCTCTCACTAAACTTCTTTCACACGTTTGCTTCAAACTTCTACATACAAGATTGGACCTCCTCTCAAAACTCTATTTTATTGGGGTGTGATAAAAGGAACAAATAATATTATTAATATTTTGCATCTTCCATTTTAGTGGCTTAACTAATTTGTAATTCCTTTTACAAATTAGGTTAGTTTTGTTATTATTATTATTTTATTCCAATTAAAATAATTTCCTACCTGCATTAGTTTTTTTATTCAAATTAGATAACTCATATAATTGTAAATAGTAATTGAATATTAATGAGACGTATGACATATTTTATTCTTTCTCTAAAACTCTTTAATCTCAACTGATATAATTATAAATATTAATTGAATATTAATGAAACGAATGGAATATTTTATTCTTTATCTGAAACTCTTTAAATCTTAATTGAAATTGTCACTTGACTTTTTTTCAAAAAAAAAAAAACAATTTTTGATGAAAATAGGGATGATAACAAATCAACCATCATACTTTGTGATTAATGATAAGTTAATTACTAAACTATTTTTGTTAACAAATTAACCACTAAACTATGAAAAAGGTCTCCGCAAATATCGCTGTTACATTTGTCGTTAAACGCATTGATTTCGATCTGCGGTGGATCGTGTACTGTTCTGCCGCAAATCAATATTTTTAAAAATAACGTTATAATATTGATGGTTCGCCGTGGATCATCATTAGATCCACAACGGATTGACTACGATCCGAGACGGATTGATAATGATTTGTCGCGAAATGCCTACGATCCGCGGCAGATTGATTATGATTCGCCGCAGATTGCCTACGATCCACATCGAATTGATAATGATCCGCCGCGCATCGGAGTAATGCACATGTTGCTTATTATTGCAATGAACATGTTAGTTGTTTGTTGATGATGAATGAAATAGTTTGAGTCAATTTCATTTTCAAAAAATTGAAAATTTTGCAAAAGTTTTATTTGCTTTTAGTCTATCCCCCCTGTGACATTATAAAAAATCATATATTATCAAAGCCAGATATTTTGCAAACAGATATTATCTAAGTAAACGACGTAAAACATAAACATCAACATAATTTTTTATTATGTATAACAAAATTAGTATATCAATTTGTATCCCTACACATCTCAAATACCCTAAGTTGCCTTTTTGCTAGGTTTCTTTTGCAAATCCGTGATCTCAAAATACAACTGGAGGTTCACGTATATGTTGACACTTTGGCGAACAACGGACCTTTCACAGGTACATCATCGTGATGGTGGAAGTTGTTATTCTTTTTGCAATGTCGAATCACCTCCAACCCCTCACTCGTATAATGAAAGATGTCGTGCAGGTTGAAATGCAAAGGAAACAATCAACACATAAGTGGAAAGCAATATGAATGTACACAAAGGAAAAGATATATCACTCTTTATTAGTTTGCGCTACGATGATCAAAATTGCTGGAAGCAGTAATTGCTGACAAGGGAAGTGAGTGTGCAAGTCAACGGACGACATGAAACACGCCTGCTTTGGGTGTCTTTGAAATATAAACCACGCATTAGAACTGTTGTAACATGAACAACAAACCAGAAAAGCAAGATGTTTACTTACGTGAATCCACCCTAATGTCATTAGCAATTTTTCCATTTGAACTTGGAAGTATTCTTCTTCGCTCGCCGCATAACATTGCTTACAAAGAAAACAAAGCAAGGATGAGTACTAATATAAAAGCTTCTAAACTACTTAATGTAACCGAACGTAATTCTCACAGTGTTTGCCGTTCCAACTTGCTGGCGGCTGGGACATTATAGCTCGCTTCTTTGGTGAAGACTTGAATGGAGTCTTGCATATCCATATCACTTCAACTTTGTTGAGCCCCATTCGGTTCACTTTCAATTTGTTGTGGACGTCAGTGGCCTTCTCTTCCATTCTCGGCTCCTCCTCTGAGATCGGTACCCTGTAATGTTCAGCAATCCTCTAAATGAGTCAATTAAAAGGCAGACTCTTCGCCGGGTTGTTGAGTACCTTGTGCATGTGACTCAAAATGACAAAGCCATTATCCACTTTTTTCTTGTTGAACACATTCTCGAGCAGATAAAGATCCATGCAGCTAACATGGTCTCAATATCCATCCTGAGGCAAAATGGTGTGCGTCATGATGATGTGGATCACTCGGGCTATGACATTCAAGTCATTGGACTTTGGCTTCTTGTACGTTGTGATCTCGGGATCGCGGTACAACTATTTAAGCACTGCTAGCTCTTTTCCTCTTCTGATGAAAGGTGGCTCTCAAGACACGTGGTAATAGTGCTCGCTTGGTTCCTCTGCCGAACATCCAAGCAGCACGTTAATATCCTTAGGAGTCATTCTCAACTCCTATCCAAATATGTAAGTTTGGACCTCTAATGGTTGGGTAGAATGTTCCAAATTTGCACAAAATAGTTTGACAATCCGCTTACAGTAATTTCCACCAAATTGGCACAAACCAGCTAAGCCAGCCCTCTTAAACAATTATTCATTTTCCAACTTAGCCAATGACTCAAAATCTATTCTTCTAAAAACAATAATTGAATGGTTTTTAACATCATCTTCATGTTGTTCCTTCGTGTCGGCTATCCTGAAGAGTGGGGAGTGGAAACCCGTTGTAACGGGTTCGAAACGGACCAGTTCACTTGCTGTTGGTTTTTTTTTTTTATGCTAAGGTTGAGGTTGAGGTTGTGCTTCAACCTTGACTTGTGTAACAGGGCAACCGCAGGTCCTCAAACGTCAATCGCAGTTGCTCCAACTTGAACCGCAGGTGCTTTACCTTGGATCGCGGTGGGTACATTGCAGTGTAGCTGATCGACGAGCTTGGTTGCAATCCAACTTCATTCACGACTGGAGTCTGTCATTTTTGGCTGTGGGCGAGCCTCAGCCTGAAACAACCCACCATTTCGCTAGAGTGACATTTTCTTTGCTGCGCGGGAATCCATTGATATCGATTAAATAATGTTGAAGGAAGGTCTGAGAGTACGAATGTTAGCCGAGGATATTGCCATTCGCGGTGAACTCGCCGCAGCGGACAGTCGAGTTTATATAGTAGGAAACATAATCTTCTGCTGATTGTAGTCAATCTGAGGCGGATCAAATGATGATCCGTAGTGGATCATTAATATTATAACGTTATTTTCAAAAATATTGATCAGTGGCAGATTAGTACACGATTTGCCGCGGATTGACATTAATGCGTTTAACGGCAAGTGCGACAGTGATGTTTGCGAGTACCATTTTCATAGTTCAGTGGTTAATTTGTTAGAGAAAATAGGTTAGTGATTGACTTATCATTGATCACAAAGTACGATAGTTAATTTGCCATTTCTCATGAAAATAAATTGAAAAACTATTTAAAAATAAAATTCAAACCATAGGATCGAGAAAATTAAAATTGTAGGCTTTGAATTGATATTACCATTAAAGTATAAAAACTTATTTATTTATTGTTCTTTTTTTTAATTATTATTTTAGCTTTATATGATACATAGTTTTTTTTTTTTGAGTATTTTACTTTTTAACTTCCATTTCTTTTTATAAAATTTTATTTAGTTCTATTTTTCGAATTTATTTTGCTTTTATTCTTGTTTAAGCTTCAATTTCTTCCAAAAAAAAAGTAGGAAAAAAGAAAACAAAATAAAGATTGGTTTTATAAAATCTCTTAAACATTAAATTTAAAGCCATTATGTGATATAATACGTATTTGTTAATTCATATAGTTCAAATCTTGACCATATGAAGAAAAAAATACCGAGGTGTTATAAATGATAAATGACAACTTAGATTTATCAAAATTTTTCTAATCTTTCTTTCTAACTCGAGTTGAAAATAATATGACAACTTAGATTTATCAAAATTTTTCTGATCTTTCTTTCTAAGTTAGATTTGGTACTCAAGATTTATTCTTTGAAATATGAAAATAATGCATATTTAGGGGTGTTGTCTCGTACAACTCATAATTATACTTTATAAGTTTCATTTTCAATGATCAAAATTATCATGAATGGATGAATTTAAGGGAGAGAATATATTCCTTTTGTTTTTTCAAAATTTACCCCAATACAAGTTGTCGTTGTTTATAATCTCACGATTTTTTTTATGAGATTCATGCACAAAACAATAATAATTTTCAACATTTTGGTCGAATATTAAAATGAAAAATAAAATAGAGCATGTAATTTGAAGCGGAATGAAAATATAAAATAGAGTCGCGGGGTGCGGGTTAGAACAAGGTCGTGATTAGCGGAGGGAGGAGCAGAAGTTGGACATTGACTATGGGCCCACACTTTATGGGACCCGCCACATGTGTCCCTTTTAACATAAAAACGTGTTTCTTATTTTCTAAAAAAATAATTATTAGTTTTTGGAAGTTTTTTATTTAAAATAAATTGTAAATAGTTAGAATAAAATATTAATAATTAAAACAAATATGGTTGTGAATGCAGCGTGGTGCGGTGCAGAGCTTTGACATATTCTATAGTTGAAAATCAATCCGTCCGTTGCGAATTTCTTGTGAGCTTACAAAATAAACTATATTTTATTGAGCATGAGCATATGATTTCAATTAAGCCAACTATTTAATATTTGATTAGTTTTCCTGCATCCACTAAAAGTTGATTGTCTAATCGAATTTAATTACATAAATATATACTTTTACCATAATCTTCTATTTCCAAACTAATTGTCATAAATTATTGGTGTTTAAAATAACAAGTCATTTAGGTCCCGACCGACGCCTCCGACTCTATGATTGGGGCCTCAAAGACCAGTTTGTCCTCCTACATTAACTGAACTATTTAAGAATCTTCTCGTCAATGAGGGCAGTATCGGAATCGTAAAAACAAGAATGAGCCACGTAATGATAAATCAAAAAAAACATAATAGGGTAGCCGATGGGAAGTTCAACCCTCTTTCTTTTCCATTGGTTGAACTTCCAACAATCTGCACTGTCGAACTGAAGAGAGAGAGGCAGAGAGAGAAAGGTTGCTACTTTTAAGCTCTGCGGAAAAAGAAGGCCAACATTTCAACTGTGCTCCCTCTCTCTCTCTCCCCTTTCTCTCTCTACACCATCTTCCTCAACTCTCAAGACTGTGAGATCATCGGCGAAGAAATACGAAGAGTTTTACAGATGTTGCCTCCAAGTTCAAATACCTTCAAAAACCTCTTACCTTGGTCTGTCTACGCCTTCATTCCGTTAGCTTTCTTCAGCTTTTACCTTTATTCTCTCCATTCCTTTGTATCTTATTCCAATCACCATTCCCATTTCTCCCTCCCTCCCTCTTCTCTTTCTGCCCCTCCATTTTCTCTCTCCTCTCCATCTCCTCCTCCTCCTCCTCCTCCTCCCCCCGCAGGTAATAACCATACTTTTTCTTCTGTACTTTTTTTTTTTTGTTGAACACATTCAAATGCTTGTTGGGCCATGGTGATCTGTTGATTAGCTTTAGATACAATGACATAGGTGATTATATGCTTTTTTTTTTTTTTTAATGTTTATAAACAGAACTTAAGACTGTATTTTCTAATTTTATGGTTCTGGGATTACTATTTTTTTTTTAACTCATGAACTAATCCAGAAGAGTTTGATGTCTGTTTTGCTGTTATTAAGAAGAATCAGTAGAATTTTAAAAGATTAGTGTCATTGTTGATTATTGCTGAGTTGTTTATCTGCGCAGCATCACTTGATTTGTTTAAATACGATGGATCTCCTTCTTGATTCATCAGAACAAGTCTGTTGTGGAACTCCTTGTTTTTCTATTATTCTCCTCCAAATTAACAACAATCTGATTCCTATTTTTCTAGTATTTCTAGGAATCAACATGAGTTTAGAAGGTTCAGTACTATTTCTCCACGTTGAATTTTTTTCCTACGCTTAAATTCGCAGAAGTTTTATGCAACTACGAACATGGAAAATGGGTTAATGACGAGGGCGGACCTTTATACAACGATACAGTCTGCAATACAATCAAGGAAGGCCAGAACTGCATTGCCCATGGAAAAGCCAATTTGAGTTACCTCCATTGGAGGTGGAAGCCAAAGCAATGCGAGCTCCAAAGGTTTGAACCCATAGCTTTTCTGCAACTCTTCAAAAACAAACGTCTAGCATTTGTAGGTGACTCCATGGCCAGAAATCAGCTGGAATCTCTTTTGTGCATGTTGGCCACTGCTTCTCATCCTAATCTCCTTTACTCTGACGAAGAGAAAAAGTTTAGAAGGTGGCATATTTCTTCTCACAATATAGTTATATCTATTTATTGGTCACCTTTTTTGGTGCAAGGAGTCGAGAAATCAAACACAGGGAAGCCGAATTATAATACGTTGTATTTGGACAAGATCAACGAGAGATGGGGAGGCGATATTGGCGATTTTGATATGATTGTATTGTCCATCGGCCATTGGTATCTTCTCCCTGCAGTTTATTTTGAGGGCGATTCTGCCTTGGGCTGCCATTACTGTCCTGAACTTAACTACACAGAAGTCGGATTTTATGATGTGTTTAGAAAGGCGTTGAGGACGGCCCTGGACACAATAATTGAAAGGACAAAGGACAGAAATGGTGGAATTGATGTGTTTTTAACGACATTTTCGCCGGCTCATTTCGAAGGTGAGTGGGACAAGGTTGACTCTTGTGATAAAACCAGGCCTTATGAGGAGGGGGAGAAGGAGGTTGAAGGGATGAATGGGGAAATGAGGAAAATTCAGGTTGAGGAAGTGGAGGGAGCTAAGAGAAGGGCTAGGCCATTTGAGAAGGCGAGAATTGTGGCGTTAGATGTGACGAAATTGTCATTGATGAGGCCGGATGGGCATCCGGGGCCGTATATGCATCCGTTTCCATTTGCTAATGGAGTTAAGGATCGAGTGCAGAATGATTGTGTTCACTGGTGTTTGCCGGGGCCTGTTGATACGTGGAATGAGATTCTTTTGCAGATTATGAGAAATCAGATGTGAATTATCGACAATTTTGAATCGTGGGTCTGCTTTCAGAGCATCTAAAACTCGACTTTCGGCTTCCAAATTTTAGATTATCCTTCCTTTCGTCGCATGGAATATTAGTACAATTGGTTGGACATTTCCTGAACTCAGTGGGAGTTTTGAAAGATATATAGAAATCTTCACTACGTGCTCAGCACCTCTCTCTCTCTCTCTCTCTCTCTCCTCAAACATTTGACTCACGTCCATAAACTATGCTAAAGATTTTAGAAAATGGAAGAACATGTTTAGCTGGTGGAAATAATAAAATCAACAAATCATGATCCAAAGAGTGGAGTTGATTATTAAGATTGCATGTTCATCTTTGCTATTCTTCTAGTGTAGAGCTGTTTAACGATTGAGCTGGTATTACAGTAGTGAATTCGAGCTGAGGTTACTATTCGGGCTCGCGAATTCGACTAGGACCGGGTTAGGAGAGCGGGTTTGCTGGCTAGCACAGGGACTCAGTCAGGCCAGACTTGCTGAGCCCGACAATATATATAATTTTTTTCTTTTCTTCTGTGTGGAGCCACTTTTATTAATTTTCAACTCTTTCGATGTTCCACCTCTTTATTTTCTCGCCATCAATCTACCTTCTCTATATATATGTTGTGACGACTCGGTTTTTCATAATCTTTTAAAATACGGAAAATTTAAAATTTTTGTAGGACAATTAAAATCCTTCATAATCAGAGTGCTAAAACTGAGCATAAAAAATCCATTCATTACATTCGTTATGAAAATCATTTATTAAAACATTACCGAAAGTGAAAACATTCAAATTAAAGTATGCTAAGTAAATCATTATTCTTACAAAACACTTCACTCGTCTTTAGCCTGACTAGCTACAAGCTCTGCTCGTATAAATCTTTCATCGACTGCTTTGTTTTGTGTTCGTCGTTCTTCTCGTGCATACACAAGTACCTACACCACAAGTAAACTGTAAGCCCAAAGGCTTAGTAAGGAAAGAGAATATGCAATATGATCATGCCTCTCTTTAGTTCACTTGGAATGGGTCCGCCCCAAACCAATCTTTTCATTACATTTCATTCGTTCATTACTCGTACATCGAGTTGAAAGTTGAGGAAACATGTATGTGATGAGATAGTTTGATCGGCTTCTAACCCTATGTGGGCTAAATCTGAACTACCCATCTGCCCCCCAACTTCCCATCATCATCATCATCATCATCATCATCATCATTCGTTCATTGCATTCGTTCATTTCATTTTTCTCACTCATGCATGTGAGTACCACCCCAAGGGCACTCCCTACTTGTTTCTATTAACATGATGCATATTGACATAATATAAAAGAATTGATAATCAAACAATATAAGTAGCAAACAACGAATAGCAAGAATAGTAATAATGAAAATTAACGAAGACAAGAATATTATAATTGACAGCAACATAAAAGTAAAGTGAACACGACCTATGACATGCTTGATTCTATCAAACATACGTTAAGGATATGACAATAATAATCAACTAATAACATACGAGATATCTAAACGAATTAAACATGCTTCACAGTGTTACGAAAACTTAGATGCAACTTAACAATTAAAGGAAACATGCTTGATCAATGGGAAACAGAATATGCTTAATAATCGATTTCAACTATAAAGGTGCTAATTAATTAAGTTAACTAAACATGCTCGAATTACCTACAAGGAGTTCAAATGAGAAATTACATTCTAATTGATTGATCATGCTTTTATTCAATTTGATTTAACAGGCTACAATTAATGGCTTAGCTAATTAGACATGCAAAGAGTTCTATTTAATTTGACATGTTCGGTTTAATTAATTACGCTAAACATGCTCATACAGTTATTATTCTACTAATCTACACATGCTTAATTAATGAAATTTAAATAAACGTTAACAACTAACAAACTACAGTGAATAATACGGTGAATTGTACTAGAAACTATAGCAAGTGGATATAATGAATTGTACCAAAATAGAAATGAAATTCTTTATTCATTAATGGTCATGCATGCATATCATTCAATCATTCATTTCATCATTTTATCCTACAATTTAATGTCTTCATTTATCTAAATCTAACAGATTCAACAATCAATCTAACAGTAAAGAATTTAACAATCAATAAAGGGAATATTATAATGATCTTGTTGTGAAAATAAAAGGTTTTTTTATTAAACTTTATTTGTGGCATTTAGTTTGTATTAATGTGTGGCTTTTGGTTTTTTGTAACCGGTTGAGGTTAACGTGGATAACCGGTAGTGGCTTTTGAGTTATAGGGAATTATGAGAGTTAATAGGGAGTTTTCTTTATTTTAAAAGTCATGGGCATTTGATGCCATTTATGGTTTTTTTAACTATTAGTATTTTACGTTGTTTTTGTAAGCCTATATAAAGACAAGTTTAGTTAAATGAAAAAGTATCACTTCCTCTATATTCATGCTTCACATGTTTTTTTTTCTAACAAAGTGGTATCAGAGCTTGTGAAAAAAAACGAGAGAAATATGACTAGTGGTGGAGGAATGGGTCCGCTTCAAATACCGATGCTTACCAAGCTCAACTACGACAATTGGAGCAACAAAATGAAGGCATTACTAGGAGCAAAAGACTTGTGGGAGATCGTGGAGAACGGTTTCCAAGAGCTAGAAGAGGAAGCCGATCAAGCGCAAAGAAACACGTTAAAAGAGATTAGAAAGAAGGACAAAAAGGCCCTTTATATCTTGTACCAATTGGTGGACGAAGACACGTTCATGACCATCGCCAATGCCGAGTCATCAAAGATGGTGTGGGACAAGATCCAATCGATTCATAGAGGAGCCGATCGTGTGAAAAAGGTACGGTTACAAACTTTACGTGTTGAGTTTGAATCATTACCGATGAAGGAAACGGAGGGGATAGCGGAATATCATACAAAAGTAATGACCGTTGTCAAACAATCGAGACGGAACGGTGAAGAAATCGCTGATGTTCGTGTCATGGAGAAGGTTCTACGAAGCCTAAACACTAAGTTTGAGATCATCGCCATGACAATCGAGGAGAGAAAGGATCTCGAGGACATGACAATTGAACAATTTGTAGGCTCGTTGCAAGCCTATGAAGAAAAAGAAAAGGAAAATGGAGCAAACAGAGACCGTTGTACAACTTCTCCAACTCAAACTCAAGGAGGAGAATGGTCGTGGACGTGGAAGAGGTCGCGGTGGTCGAGGTCGTGGTGGAAGAGGTGAAACAAACACTGACATTTCTCAAAACTCGTGTGCATCTTTAAGAGGAAGAGGAGGCCAAGGTCGTGGAAGACGTGGTGGAAGGTCCGGGAGAGATAAATCTCAGGTAAAATGTTATAATTGTAACAAATATGGACATTATGCAAATGAGTGTTACTCACCCCAAACAGAGGCCATTGACCGTAAGCATCAGGATCGGTAGACAGCCGGCACATCCAACGCCCATCAAGGGCAATCAATTATGCGGAGGAGAATGGGACCTTATTCATGGCTTCAAAGGGAGAAGAAGAGAGTCGAGATAGCATGTGGTATCTTGACATCGGAGCCTCAAATCACATGTGTGGGAACCGCGAGATGTTTGCGGAGTTGAACGAGATGATGAAAGGTAACATTGCCTTTGGAGACAATTCTCTAGCTGCCATAAAAGGAATAGGTAAAATTCTCATTCGGTTAAATAATGGAGAACATCAATATATCACAAGTGTTTATTATATTTCCAATGTAAAAAATAATATATTGAGTGTAGGACAATTGTTAGAGAAAGGATTTGAAGTTCAAATGAAAAACAATTGTTTGTATTTGAGAGATAGTCATGAGAGACTTATTGCTAAAGTCCCCATGACAAAAAACCGAATGTTTCCTTTGAATGTATGTAATGATGTTGCAAAGTGCTTGAAGATGTGTTACGAGGATCCCTCTTGGCTATGGCATCTACGGTTCGGACATCTCAATTTTGGTAGCCTAGAAGACTTGTCGAAGAAGGAGATGGTGCGGGGTCTACCGCACATTCACAAGCCAAACCAAGTGTGTGAAGGGTGTCTACTCGGAAAACATCATCGAAGTAGTTTTCCGAAGGAGTTTGTGACACGAGCCAAGAAGCCTCTAGAACTCATCCATGCCGATGTGTGTGGAGCAATTAATCCAGAATCTCATGGTAAAAGCAAATACTTCCTTCTCTTTATTGATGATTTTTCAAGAAAAACATGGGTGTATTTTTTGAAGAAAAAATCGGAAGTACTTGAAATCTTCAAGAAATTCAAGGCGCGTGTGGAGAATGAAAGTGGCTTTACGATCAAGGCCATGAGAACCGACCGAGGTGGTGAATTCACATCAATGAGTTCAACCGATTTTGTGACGAAAAATGCATCCGATGTCCGTTAACGGTGCCAAGGACACCTCAAAAAAATGGCGTGGCGGAGAGGAAGAATCAGACAATCTTGAACATTGCAAGAAGCATGCTAAAGACAAAGAAGATACCAAGGAAATTTTGGGCGGAGGCCGTAGCTTTTGTGATCTATTTGACAAACCAAGCACCAACCAAAAGTGTGGTTGACCAGATGCCTCAAGAAGCATGGAACCGAAAAAACCCGAAATCGGTCACTTCAAGGTGTTTGGGAGTATTGCATATGCTCATGTGTCAGAAGAAAAAAGGACCAAGTTCGATGATCGAAGTGAGAAACTCATCTTCATCGGCTATGACGCAAGTTCAAAGGGTTATCGCCTCTACAATCCTTTGAATGGGAAGGTAATTATTAGTCGTGATGTTGTTTTTGATGAGAAAGACTCTTGGGATTGGAATATACAAGAGGAGGAGTATGATTTCCTTCCATACTTTGAAGAGGATGATGAAAATGAGCCAATCAGGGATGAAATGAGTGAAGTTTTTCCCATTCCAGCATCACTCCAGTTGACCAATCGGTCATCATCTGAAGGCTTAGCGTTAAGCAATGCATCGTCCAGTGGAACATAGACATTTTCTAGCGATTTGGAGAATGAAATTGGCCCAAGAGGTACCCGAAGTCTACAAGAACTTTATGAGGTAAATGAAAATCAAAATGACATAATTCTCTATTGTCTTTTTGGTGATTGTGAGCCCATTAGTTTCCAAGAAGCCATTGCAAACAAAAAATGGAAGGATGCAATGGATGAAGAAATTCGAGTGATAGAGAAAAACGACACATGGGAGTTGACCAAACTTCCAAAAGGGCACAAACCAATCGGAGTAAAGTGGATATACAAGACAAAGAGAATGGCCAATGGTGATGTTGAGAGGCACAAGGCAAGACTAGTGGTGAAAGGGTATAGTCAACGACATGGTATCGACTATGATGAGGTATTTGCCCCCGTTGTTCGCCTTGAAACTATTTGTTTGATTATTGCTTTGGCAGCCCATAATCATTGGAAGATATATCAAATGGATGTCAAATCAGCATTCTTGAATGGAATTCTTGAAGAGTAGGTCTATGTGGAGCAACCATTGGTTTTTGAAGTCAAAGGTGAAGAGGACAAAGTGCTTCGATTGAAGAAAGCTCTTTACAGTTTAAAGCAAGCACCGAGAGCATAGAATTCAGAGATTGACAAATACTTTCAAGAAAAGAAGTATATGAAGTGTCCTTATGAGCATGCCCTCTACATCAAAATCCAAGGTGAAAGTATACTAATCATTTGTTTATACGTTGATGATTTAGTATTTACTAGAAACGATCCTAGCATGTTTGATGAGTTCAAAAGGGAGATGGCAAAGGAGTTTGAAATGACGGACATTGGTCTCATGAGTTACTATCTTGGGATCGAAGTCAAATAAGGTGAAAATGAGATTTTTATATCCCAAGAAGGCTATGCTAAAGAAGTGCTCAAAAGGTTCAACATGGATAATGCTAATCCGGTTGGAACACCAATGGAATGTGGAGTCAAAATCACCAAGAAAGATGGAGGAGAGAAGGTAGATTCTACATTTTTCAAAAGTTTAGTTGGAAGTTTGAGATACTTGACATGCACAAGACAAGATATTCTTTATTCGGTTAGAATTATTAGCCGATTTATGGAGGAGCCAACAACAACACATTTCAAAATGGCAAAGAGGATACTTCGCTACATCAAAGGGACGATTGAGTATGGTCTTTCCTATGTCTCTTCTAGCAATTTTAATGTTGTTGGTTATTGTGATAGTGATTGGAGTAGTGACTTGGATGATAGGAAGAGCACTACGGGGTTTGTATTTTTTGTTGGTGAAACGGCATTCACATGGATGTCAAAAAAGCAACCCATAGTCACATTATCAACATGCGAGGCGGAGTACGTCGCAACAACTTCATGTGTATGTCATGCAATTTGGCTAAACAACTTAGTGAAGGAGTTGAAGTTTCAAATGGAGGATCCAATGGAGATTTTTGTTGACAACCAATCGGCCATTGCCTTAGCCAAAAATCCGGTGTTTCATGGGAGGAGCAAGCATATCGACACCCGATTTCACTACATTCGGGATTGTATCACAAAGAAAGAAGTGGAACTCAAATATATCAAGTCACAAGACCAAGTGGCGGACACTTTCACGAAGCCCCTCAAGTTGGAGACTTTCATCAAAATGAGAAGTTTACTTGGTGTAACAAATCAAGTTTAAGGGGGGTGTAGTGAAAATAAAAGATTCTCTAGAAATCCCAAGCATAAAACTTATCACAACAGAGCACAAAACCTTCAATGTGATCATCCTTATTCAACAATAGGGGTATTAACAAATATTCAACATCCAAATTCATCCAGAACATTGACCTTAATGTATTTGCAGACTAAAAATAGTTAGAGGAGGGATCTATTGCCTGCAGCACTTCCGAGAGCTACATCAACCATCCAGAAGCCTCACAGTTCGAATTGTAGCAGCTGGAAGTCGAGAGTTGCATTCCATCAACCCCTCCTTCCTCTTGTCTTTTTCTGTCTCATTTTCTTTCTAGGTCATTGCCCACCTGAGATCAATTCTGTTCAAGCATCTCCCTTCCCAACATTTTAATTTCACCAGAGAGGCACGACGTGCCGCTCCATGTCATGGCCACACCACGCACGTCCAAGCACATTCTGCTGGCTATTGTATCAGAGCATAACCAGAGTTGGGCCGGCCAGGACCGAACTGCAAAACGAACCATAGCCGCTTTATCACGAGCCATCAGTCCCCCCTGCATCTACCGATTCCAAGCTGGAGAAATTCACGGCCACCCCATAATTGCCGAGCAACAGAATGCAACGGTACCTCAACCACCCTCTCACGAAGCTGGAAATCGTCGCAAGCAGGAGCTCCAATTCACCCCGCAAGATTCATCCAATCATGTGCCCTAGCCGGCGACCCGCGATTCCGTCTCCTTGCGTCGATGTCGGTAGCTCGACAAACACCCTGTTCGTTGCTTCGCATCGCGAAGCCTCGCCTCCCGTCGCCGCTCTCAACCTCGCTCTCCATCGCTCGGTCTCCCTGCTCCCTCTCACTCTCTGTTTTGATCTCCGCAAATGACCTAAGGCCAGAAAGAAATCCAGCCCTTCATTATATTATTGAACCGAATCGAGGTCCAACTTGAACCGGTTTGGTTGAATCGGTTCAGCCCTTTCCAATCTCCACCTAATTTCAATTCTTCACTTAACTTCTCTTTTAATTTTCCCATTTTAATCCTAATTAATTAATATTAAAAAAATATATTTAAATGTTAATTATTCTTATCACATATTAACCGACCTTAATTGTAACTCTCGACTTAATATAAATATCGTCAAAAGATTATTAGAGGTCTAATTTAAATATCTTAATTCCCTTTCCTAAATTGATTTCCATGAATTAATCCTCCACTAAATTCTCTTAAATTATAACCTTTAACGGTTACGTCCTTGATAATACCTCGACAATTTTCCAATAAATCCGAATATTGTCAATTACCCTTAAATTTTACTTATTAATTTCTGACATATAAAAAGTCGGGGTGTTATATATGTTGTTACTAACTCACTTAAAATTTTGATGTGAGATTCTCACATTCCACATGACACCCCACTTCCCCACCATCCTCTTTCCTCTCACAGTCTCACTTAACAATCAATCTCTCTTTTATCAATTGAAAAAAAGGTAATTAACAAAAAAAATCCTAAATTATGGGAACAGTGACAAGTCAAACTTTTAAATAATTTTGTGAACAACTAATTAACTAAAACCCTGAACTATAACAAATGAACGAGACATGCCTTGCAATCATGTTTTTCGTTAAAAATGTCTCCTGGACGTCCTTTGACATTGAAGGATGTCCAAGGCTGATTATTGAATATCCTTCGTCATTAGAGGACATCCAAGGATAAGCCTTAAACGTGAATGAGTCTGTGGATAATGTGATCTTACAACCATGAGAATTTCTTTATTTTTCGTTCATTAAGAAATAGGTTGATGGATACTTAGTCTCAGAAGGATGACTGACTGAGCATGGTGATCGTAGATGTATTTGTGTTTGTGGAAGTGTTGGTATCCGCAGATACTTAGTTTCAAAATGAAATGTAAAATCCACAGTTTTTGGATTTTATATTTTTGAGTAAATTTTTTGCTTTAATTAAGGTCAATTTGTATGTGTTGACAAGATTCTTGCTGCGTGTCGTGGGTCTTCGGTCATGTGTGAGGATTCAGTCAAATGATCAACTAGTGAATTTTCTATTTATTTACGACCAGAAACTGTGAGATTATTTTTGATAAGTTCGTTTATCGTACCTTGAGTTCCTAGTTTTATTGAGAATATTCGGATTAGGATTTAAAGATTTCATTTAATATTTATAATATATTAATTTATATTAAATAAAAAATTTTATTTTTTACTTGATCTCTCTCTTCCTGTAAGAGGAAGAGTTTTCTTCCTCTTTATCAGAGATGAAGGGGAGAGAGAGTGGGAGACCAGTGAGCGAACCTTGTCTTTTTCTATACAATTTACATTCATGGCATCTCGATCTCTGACTCTTGTGAAGGAACTTCACGGGTATGTCATTTTCTAACTCCGTTTTCTGTTTGAAGTTTTTGTTTTGTATCCGTATCAGATTCGAACTTGGAAACTTGAATCCTTTAGTTGTTTCTGTGTTGTTGTCATAGATTTAGAGTTTAGGAAAAAGTTTGAGCTGATTTGGGTTGAGAATTTGTGTTTTTCTCTTGATTTTGTGCTGAAAACGTCATCTCCAGTCGACCGCTACTATGGGTCCAGTTGATTGCTACTACTACATTTTGAATGCTTTAGAAGACATCAGACATCCCCAACTACTGTATTGTGATGTGGGGTCGGTCGTCCGTAGAAGTAAGAATGTCTGTGCCGAACGTCTGTGGAAGCACAAACGTTTGCGCTAGATGTCCGTGGGAGTAAGGGCGTCCGCGTTGGATTTCAGATTGTGTCATCGTTGAGCCTTGCTCACTTGCAACTTAGGTGATGTTGTCTGGTCTTTGGATTGCATCACTCTTCTTTTCTGATTCATGAGGTGCTGCTTGGAAACGGTCACCGCCTTTTTGTGCATATGTTCATATGAGTTCTTGTGAGATTCTTCCTTTTCAGTAGAGTCTATTTTCATTATGAAAATACGATGAGAATTATTTTGATATTAGTTGTAACAACCTAGTTTTACTTTCTTAAAAACATGTAATTTCGAAAGTATTTTTCTTTTATAAAAACGCCGGAAGACTTTTATTAGTAAAACAAAATAGTTGAAAATACGATAAATAAAATTCTTGTATTTTACAATTCAAGTATTTTACAAAATTCTTTACAAACCATTTCTCTTAAGTCCTTTAGCCTAGCCGACCACAAGATCCGCTCGTATAAATCCTTTATCAAATGCTCTTTAACTTGTTCTCGCATATACCTACATCAGAACACTTAAACTATGAGTACAAGGCTCAGTAAGCGATATAAAATAAAACATGCACATGCTATACACCTTTTAAAATCCGTATGCCATTTTCCATTTTTGTTTTCATTTTTTGTTTTCCTTTATCTTGACTTTACTTTACCATTTACTTAACTTGAACTTTGATGAACTTTAATTCTGATAGTGAACTTAGGCTATATGGGTGAACTTAGGCCATCACGGTGAACTTGTAGCATGCTGGTGAACTTAGGCTAGCATAGTGACCTTATACTGCAACAGTGAACTTACATCATGATGGTGAATTTAGGCCATCGTGATGCACTTTTACCGTTTTCTGTTAACATCTAGGGAATAAGCGGTGAACTTAAGCCGACTCAAACCCTTCTTTTTCTGTTTACATTATTTGCTTCGGTTGCCGGGCTCATGCTTGCGGTCCAACCTCATGGCTTTCAGTTTATGTTTTCATTTTGTTTAATTCATTTATTTTTTGTTTTACCTTCAATGATAAAATGGATATTCCTATAGCCCAAATGAAGGTTTTCCGCTTCGGATGTTCAGCTTTCGAGAACACCATACACTTAGTATGTATGAGCATCTATTATACCATTTTCTCAAAACCATGCATGAAAACCGTTTTCGTAACGTTTTGTAAATCATGATCCATGAATGCTCATAAATGCATACATTTCTATATCCTCGGTATAATCCTCAAAGCATGATCAATATCAAAATACTATAATCCTAAAGCATGATCAATATCTGAATTCTTAACGTAAAGAACCTGAATCTAATAAACACATCATTAAAAAACTTGATTCTAATAAACACAGCATCAAGTAACAATACATCCTCAGGACATGATCACAACCTAATAATCTAGTAAATACAAGCAGCATATAAATCCTAACTCTTGCGATGTATGCCTTTCGACAAAACACAAATAATATTACTTACTTGATATCTTTACGGAGTTTTAGCACTTTATTCTTCTCCTTAGTACCTTCAAAATCATTAAATGAACAATCATCAATAATCACATATTATTAACCTAACTTCTATAGTTCATTATCTCAACAACTTTGATACTATTAATCCTTATTATCAAGACAATATCTGGCGGTACAACAAACAACATCTTCATCATTTCCATTAACTACACATGCATAACACTTCCAATCAAACAGAGACTAACTCCTCCATGATAGAAAATAAACCCTTAATCATACATTCCACCAACATAATAATATATCCAAGTTTAAATGCTCCACAAAACCCACTTATTACAATCCATAAAACAACCCATAGCATGTCCTTAATTATCCCTACCAAAGCAGTAATTAACTAGAGAACCATTTCCAAGTTACAGAGCATATTCTTTTATCTTTTATCCAAACAGTTAACATATTCCAACTTAAAAGGCCAAACATAGCAACGACCAACAAACATAACAATAACTGGGATTAACATGCTAACATACATACATGGTAGTATACTCAACCCAATAGAGCATTTCTTACAGCATGTTTTCATCATAGCGGAATCTATATAAACATGGCAGAATCACTTTATTGACATATCCATTTCGAACTATCATCTAGTAGATTATCACTTCGTCAAAATCATCCAACAACAGAGAGCATCATCAAAACAACCGAGCACAGATCCATAAATCGAGCAACAAGAAACAGGGAGCTTAAACCTCTAATATGCTTGTAGCAGACTAATCTTCCATCAATATTCTTCACAAAACCAAGAAGCAGCACCCACTAGGGAGCATTATCCAACAATAGAGCATACATATATTGAAGCATCAATTGACAGAAACAATTTCATGCGAATCGCAGAGAGTCCATAAAATCATTTAGGAAGGAGTTTGAATACCTGAAGAGCAAAAGCAACCTGAGAGCTTCCCCCTCCTTCTCCTTCTTTTTTTCTCCTATGCTTCTCTTTATTTCTCTCGGCCTCTTCTCCTTCTCCAGAGAACTTCCTCTTTCCTTCTCCCTCACTCTGTCTTTCTCTCTTTCTCTCCTCTTCTCGGTCTTTCTCTAGAGCACTCTGCTCTCTCTTCCTTTCTCTTTTCCTCTCAAAACTCTCGGCTTTTCTTCTCCTTCTTCAGAAGCTCTCTCTCACTTTGTCTTTTTCTCCTGTTCTCTCTTTCTCTTACTCCTCTATATTTCAATTTCTCCAGCTTCCCACTTACGCCTCATTCATCCCCATAAAATCTAACCTAACCCCATATCTATGCTGCCCACTTGTAAAGGAAGACATGTGGAGGAATCACATAAATACAACTGCCTCAGGATTTGCATTTCTCTCACAACTGGATAAATTTTTGAAAATGTAGTGGAGCCGGTCGATTGATGATCAACTGGGAACCAATTCCCTTGATCAGTCGCTCCCACACAAAAACACATTTCACCGTGAGGCCGGTCAATCATGTGATCGACCGCCACACAATTCTCCTGGTCGATTGTTGATTGACTGGTCACACGCTATCTCGCCCAGCCACTGCCATTTCTCTTAAAATGCCACTGTAACTTTCGCCGTTGACCTTGGGGTCGACCGTTTCCTTCATCGTCCAACTTTACATCGAATCTGTCATTTTTGCGATCAACTGGCACCATGTACAAGCGGCTGATCCCATGCTCGAACGTTCCCATTGTCTCTATATGTCCACATGCCACTGTTATCTTTCTCGCCCCTGAAGCATTTCAGCCATACACACCAGGTTGATCATTTGATCAACCCATCCCACATATTTCTCCACTACTGTAATCTTCCACTACCATTTTTGTTAATCTTAATCTTTTCTTCTCTTTACTAATCCAACAATCTCCTAACTCCAATTAACTATAATTATCCTCTAATAAATCTTTTAAACCATAATCCA
Source organism: Begonia loranthoides (assembly GCA_022433065.1). Classification (NCBI taxonomy): domain Eukaryota; kingdom Viridiplantae; phylum Streptophyta; class Magnoliopsida; order Cucurbitales; family Begoniaceae; genus Begonia; species Begonia loranthoides. Next base: position 18,014,459 of record CM039478.1, read on the forward strand.
CAAATTATCTCCTTAATCCTATAATAGACCATTCCAATAATTGGTACAAATTGTACTAAACTTATTATGTTTACTAAACTTATTTTCAGGATAATATAATTCATAATAAAATCACTTCATAATCTCCAATAATCCATAATTATTATGATCCAATATTAACATCATCCTCCTATGCTTACGATAATCTGAAACTCGGGTGTTACATTAGTTGTCTATATACATTGTCATATTTTGATCACTACCTCATTGGTTGCCAATGGGCCTGTTTTACTCAAAAATGAAAAAGAAATGGATTTTAAATTATTTTAAATCCATGCATGACATACCATTTTGATCATGGTTTTTGAGATAAAAGATATATAAAAAAAATCAATTTTCTTATGCATTGCTTATGGTATAGATTTCTTTATTGAGTTAGTCACTTGCCTCATTGACCCCCTCCTTCCCAAATTTGATTGATGTGGCTGGTGTGTGAGTTTTACGGTGAGAGTTTTACTTTTCCTTAGTTGTAGAACTTATTTTATAGTGTTGAATGGATTTATTTCCTGCACAGTATTTTCACTCTGTTTATTATTACATTATCTGCAACACTTGTTGATCACTTTGTGGACTTTGACCCATTTCCTTGGGTTTTAGGCTTTGTTTATTCTAAGTCTTTAGTTGACATTCCTAGCTTTTAGCTGAGCGATTGGGTCCTCTATGAGGATCATGTCATTCAACCTGGCATTTCTGTTAGGTCCACCTCTGGGTTGTGACAGGACACATGCCCGCACATGAGTGGTGTTTGCAAAGTGATCGGATATCCGTAGTAGAAGCATTGGTGTCTGTGAAATAAAGTTTTTTCATCTATGGGAAGACATAATGTTGCTAATTGTGATCGGCGGATAGTGTGAATAGATATCTACAACATAAGCATTGGTGTCTACAGATGTGAGGTGAAGTTCGAGAAATGAGTTACATGGTAGATTGTGATTGAAAAACAATGTAAGCGAATATCCGCGGCGGAAGTGTTGGTGTTCATCGATTAGCGGATGTGATGTGGAATCTGCGAAATAAGGTATGTGGTAGATTGTATTTGGTGAACAATGTAAGCAAAATTGGTGACAGAACTGTTAGTGTTTTCGAATGTGAGGTGGAAACTGTAAAATGAGGTACATGGGTCGTGGCAGATTGTGATTGGTATACAATGTAAGTGTATATCTGCAGCGGACAGGAAAGCGTCTGTAAATAAGAGGAATCATGTGCACGAGACACGTGATTTAATGAGGAAGTAGAAACAAATGGAGAAGAGGGCATCCGCTAAGAGATGGATGGACACGTGGGCGACTCATGTTAATTAGGGAGGAAGCATGTAACATCCCAAAATTTTAAACACATTTTTTTAAAAATACTTTAAAATGTTTTAATGCAAATATTGTAACAACAATATTTCAGAACTTAACATGAAATCCAATATTAATAAAAATAGTTTAGAAAATATTTAACAATAAAATCTATACAATATCCATAACAAAGTTCATAAGTTTAAAAATTACATAAAATATTTTTTTTCCAATTAAATATCTACAAAAAAATAATTTTCCCATTTTATGTTTATTTTTATCATTTTTAATAATTAGACCATACTAAATAATTTTTAACGTCATTTTTCCATATCAATAATCATTACAAATTTAGAAAAATTGTGGTCACTACAATCCACCCACATTTAAATTTTGTTCCCAAAATTTGATTACAAAAATAACTCTGTGTACTTGCTTATCATATCTTCTTCGATTTCCACATTGCTTCTTTAGTGGTGTGATTCTACCATAACACTTTCATTAATGGGACTTGCTGGCTTCTTAATTTCTTGATCCTTATATCTAAAATTTTTACTGATTGTTCTTCATAAGTCAATGTTGGATAAATTTCAACCTTCTCGGGTTCCACCACCTTGGAGGGGTCTTATCTACATTTTTTTTAACATCAATATATGAAAAACATCGTGTATCTCATCCTTTTGAACCAACAATATTAAGCTTATATGTGGTCTTTCCTATCTTTTGGACTATAGGAAAAGACCCTATATATCTTGGGTTGAGCTTCCCTTTCTTGCAGAATCTCATTGCTCCTTTAAATGGTGAAAATTTCAAAAACTCGCTCTCTTCAAATTCCAACTCCCTCATTCTGCTTTTTGCATAATTTTAAAATCTGCTTTGAGTAGTTAGCATTATTTGTTTGATGATTTGTATGGTGTTTATGGCTTGTTGTAGCACATTCGAAATGAGTAGTTTTGATTGTCCCACTTCATCCCAGCACAAAGGGAATCTACACTTTCTCCCATACAAACCCTTATACGGTGCAATGCCTGTGAAGCCCTGCGTCAAAATTCATTTCTTTCTTAATTTCTTCCTTTTTAAAATTTCCAAGAAAATTTTTCTTTTTACTTCCTATCTATTTTAAACTAGTAATTACTTCAAATTTTAAAATTTAACATGAAGCTAAAGAATTGAATAAAAATCAGAGTGCATGAAAGAAATTATAAATACTGAAATTAGTTTATAGTTCAAACGAGATCATAGGAAATATCATGAAAATGAGGTTAATTCAAATCCTACCCATTATTAAAAATCCTTGCAATCTAAATAAGTCATTTATTTTTCTTTTGGACCGATCTTCTACTCTAGTCGTGATTCATCCGGATACACCTCGGGCTCTACCGAAAATGCATCCTTCTCCACTCCAGGCGTTATCATTTTATTACGTACACTACAAGTAAACTATAAGTCTAAAAGACTTAGTAAGGAAGAGAAAAAAATACGTATGACATGCCTCTCTTTAGTTTACCTGGATTGGGTCCGCCCCAAACCAAACTTGCATTACGTTCATTCATTTGTTCATAAACTCGTATATCGAGCCAGAAATTGAAGGAACACATAATAGATGGAATAGTTGATCGGCTTCTAACCTTATGGGGGCTAGATCTGAACTATCCATCCGCCCTTCAACCTCCCATCATTCATTATCGTTCATTGCATTCGTTCATTCATTTCATTTTCCTCACTCATGTATGTGAGTACCATCCATAATGGCACTCCCTACTTGTTTCTATTAACATGATGCATGAAACATACTAATATATTGAATTAAAAGTAACATGAAATGAATAGCAATACAATTAATGTAAAAGAATTTCGATAGTGAATTACAATAGTAGCATTCGTAACAACAACTATAATTAATATTAAGCAAGGAAGACAAAAACAGTGAATATCTAATCTAGTGAGTAACATTCCTGATTCTACTAATTATAATAATAATGACATGGCAAGGTGAACAATAAATATGCTTGACAATTGTTAATCAACACATGCTTGCTAAATGAAATGAGTAAGCATTAACAGTTTAGGGAAATTCAATGAGTAACATATACGATTATTAATCTACACATGCTTGCTAAATGAAATGAGTAAGCATTAACAGTTTAGGGAAGTTCAATGAGTAACATATACGATTATTAATCTACACATGCTTGTAAGCGTTAACAATTTACAACTAGAAACATGGTTGACAATCGATATAATAGGGAAGTGCTAAATTAGTTTGAATGCCACTAAATTCAAAGACTTCTAATTCCTAACTAGAACCAAAAATAAAACCATAGCTACACAATGTTAAATTAACCTACCTATATATGCCTAATAAAGCAGAAACTTGGACGAGTCAATGTCTGCATAACCATGTTCGAGTTAGAGATTCTTAGTGAACAAGCAAAATTTACACGTATTGCAGAGAAATTACACCAAGTAATACATTGACTCATGAATTATGCAGTTCATAATACATTCCTGCTTATCATATCTTCCTACAATTCTTTCATTTATCATTCCTTCCATCATTAGGCATTCAATTTCAACATAATAAGGATAAGTATAGAAACATTACAGTAGCACACTAAACCACAGAATTCATACAAAGGATTTGACAGTAATATATCTAGCACAACACTCACACACACACTTGTGGGTAGGGCTTTGACGGCCAATACTCTACCCCTTCCTTACCTAGGTTGAAGAACAATTAACAGGGACAACACTCCACATCTCACCACCAAAATTCCTAGCTTCGGCCTTCGTTTACGATTCGCACTTCATGACTTCCAGTCACAAGCCCTTCACGATTTCCCCCCTTTATCTCTCACACACTCACTCACTCTTTCTCTTTTTTGCTGAAATGAAAGGCTAAATTGAAATGAAGGAAATCAGAGTTTAATAGGTGAAAGGATATCCGTAGAATTTCATGTGCACCAATCAGAGGGAGGAGACGGGCTGAAATAGGGGAAACGTGGATTGTGGAGGGAGATTTTGCACCTTCCTAGGTCAACTCGTGGCCAAAGATTCGATTTTTATCCCTAAAAATTTGCTATTTAAATTTTAAATCACGCAGAACTGGGCATTTTCAGATGCGGTTTTGCGTCCGCACGTCATCCGTACTGCGTCTGAAATGACACTATGCAGCCAGAAATGAGGATTGGGATAGGAGCTTCGTCCTGAATCCTCTGGAAATCCGTCTGCAAACATAATTTGGACGCCAAAACTTGTCTGCACTCATCGTCCACATCTCGTCCGAATACATCCCAATTTTGTACATATTCAAATCGGGCGCCTCTTTGTTTCATCCGTAGTAGTCCACACTCGTCCACAAATGCAGGGCCAGCTTCAGGATGGAAGGACTCATCCCAACCTTCGTCCCTAGTCAGTTTTTGATGGTGTGGACCCCGAATCCTGTCCTCATGGCGTCCACATTCGTCCGAGATGACCCTGGACAGTTTTTCCTTCAATTTTTCTTAACTTAAATTTTGTCCCTGTAAATTAATCCATAATTAATACATCATCAAATAACACGTAATGGGACAAAATGGACTACATTAATTATTCCAAATTGATTACATCAAAAGAATGGGAAAAACGATATCGGGGTGTTACAATGCTGATTGTAGACTGATAACTATTGTTGTAAGCAAATTCTACTAGGGGTAGTTTACCATTTCAATTGACTTGAAATTTCAAAGTGCATGCTCACAACATGTTTTCCAATATTCATGTTGTTCTCTTTGGCTGTCTATTTGTTTGGGGATAAAAAGTTGTTCTAAAAGTTAATTTTGTACCCAAAGCTTGTGAAAGCTTTTCCAGAAAGCTGAAGTGAATCTCATATCACGATCCGATACAATCGATATGGCTACACCATGCAACCAAACTATCTCTTGGATGTATAACTCTATGTATTGATTCACGGTATAAGTCATTTTCATTGGTAAAAGGTGCGGTGACTTTGTTACTCTGTCCACAATTACCCAAATGACATTATGTCCTCTAACAATCATTGGCAATTCTACCACGAAATCCATTGCAATCTGTTCCCATTTAAGCTCCAGTATTAGTAAAGATTGAAGCATTCATGCTGGCCTTTGGTGTTCTGACTTGACCAAATGATAGATTAGGCACACTTTGTAACGACCCGGTTATTTATTACCTTTTAAAAATGCATGAAATTTAAAACTTTTGTAAAACGACTGAAATCTTTATTAAAACCTTTTACTATGAAATTAGAGTTCTCTTCTTATAATCAGACCGTTAAAATCCTTTTACTTTCACTCATTACCAAAATCGTTATAATTAGTAGAAAATTACAGTTATAAAATCTTTTCTCAAAACATAGCGGAAACGTAAATTCAATTTTCTTTAAAAATGTAGCTGAAGCATAATTAATTCATTTAAAGACAATTAAAGAAGTATTACTGTATATTTTACAAAACTCGTTACTCTTTACATTAGTTAGCCTAACCAGCTACAAGTCTCTCTTGTGCAAATCCTTCATCAGCTGCTCCTAAATCTATTTGTCATTTTCTCTCGTACATGTACCTACATCGCAAGTCATAAACTATCAGCCTAAGGCTCAGTAAGTGATAATACCTAATATGCCACATGCTCATGCTGTGCCCTTTAAAAACATTATGGAGTTTCTGTTCTCATCTTTTTCTTATCTTCTTATCTTTTACGTTTTAATCATCATTATATTTCTATTTTTTGTTATGACCTCCGGTATAGCAGCAATGACATAATCCAAAAGCCAGCTAACCATTGGCCATTCTTCTCGTCTTTTATCTATGATATAGCAGCAATGACATAATCTGAAAGCCTACTAATCATTGGTCGTTATGTCCCGACATAATCCAGAGACTTTGCAAGCGATATGAGCAACAATGACATAATCCGAAAGCTAGCTAGAGGCAATGACATAATCCAAAAGCCCGCTAGCGACCGTGTGACAATCAGGTTTTTCATAAGCTTTTAAAATACGGGAAATTTAAAACTTTTGTAAGATAACAAAAATCTTTCAAAATCAGAGTGCCAAAACTGAGCATCAAAATTCATTCATTACCTTCGTTATGAAAATCATTTATTAAAACATTAGTGGAAGCAAAAACGTTCTAATTAAAACACGCTAAGTAAATTGCTACTTTTACAAAACCCTTTACTCGTCTTTAACCTGACCAGCTACAAGATCTACCCGTGTAAACCTTTCATTGACTTCTCAGTGTTATATTCATCGTTCTTCTCGTACATACATAAGTACCTACACCACAAGTAAACTGTAAGCCCAAAGGCTTAGTAAGGAAAGGGAATATGCAATATGATCATGCCTCTCTTTAGTTCACTTGGAATGGGTCCACCCCAAACCAATCTTTTCATTACGTTTCATTCATTCGTTCATTCATAACTCGTACATCGAGCTAGAAGTTGAAGGAACACGTGTAGAATGGAATAGTCTGATCAACTTCTAACCTTATGTGGGCTAGATCCGAACTAACTTCCCATCATTAATCATTCATCATCATTCATTGCATTCATTCATTTCATTTTCCTCACTCATGCATGTGAGTACCACCCCGAGGGCACTCTCTACTTGTTTCTCTTAACATGATGTATGACCATTCATTCTCAACCTAGCATGATGTATGATGCTTATAATGTACATTAAATTAAATTGCACATACAAGGAAAGTAAATGACAAAAATTAAATAATGAGAATTGAAAGCGTACAACAAAGCATAACAGGGAATAACTACGATATCGAATTGAAAGCAACGAATGAATAATACAAGATGATAAAGTAACGTACGACGAATTACAATCAGCTAAACATGCTTGTTAAACTAAGCTAAACTAAATATGAAAATGTGCTTTAAATAGTCTCGATATTATCCTAAATAATTACATGCTCAAGGTAGAAATTCAGTTATTTAGTGACTAGTAAATCAACGACTAGTTAACCAATTGTTCTAGTTGATTAACGAACTACAGTTTGGTTTACGCCTGATAATTAAACATGCTAGCTACCTAATTTAGACATGCTAATTAATTAAGGTGTCATGCATTAGTCAATTAACATGCTAATTAATTAAACTAGTTAACTGTACATGTTCAAGTCTAACCTCGTTAAGTTAATTTCGCGCATTAATTAGCATTCTCAAGTCAAATTTCCAGTTAATTATCTTAGCCAATTAACATGTTGCTAATTGGTTTACACATGCTTATTAAAAAAGTTAGTTAGCTAATTAAACATGTTAATTAATTATCCTAATGAAGTTAATTAGTTAATAACAATTAGTTAGGTTAAACATGTTCGGGTTTGTTATTTAACAATAGTTAATCTAGTTAATTAACACACTCGAACCATAAACAACAAGTCAGGAAATGAGCAATAAAAAAATTAAGTTATCATCATTAAGGGAAGTCATAGTTCATTCAAGCTTATCTCATTCTCCCGCATTTCGCTTCAGTTCATCAACCATTCTATGTTTCACAGCAATTTATCAATCAAGGGATGTCTACCACGTAATCAATCACAAAGCTAACAATAAATTTAACAATAAACATATTCTACAATACTCTAAAGGGCTATCAAAGGAAAATCACAAGATATCATTCAAAGAAATAACAGCAGATTCATCTAGGAATTCTCAACCAATAACAATAGGGGAATTCACAGGAACTAAACAGAACAAAGACTAAGCCTAACTCACGCACACATACATGTGGTGTAGGGCCTCCACATGGCCACGACACGCCCAATTCCTTACCTCGAGACTTTATCATGCGTTCTCACTTAATTGTCTTCCTTATTCTCATTTTTCAATACCTTCACAATTATTGAATGACCCGTCGTTAAAATCACGTATTAATAACCTTACTTCTACGACCTATATCCTAAGTCTCCCAATTAATAACCAATTACTTAACCGCTTCCATTGTTTACAACTTAACAACTATTTAACAGTTCTAATAGGTTTGACAGAGAACATTATGCATGTATAATCAATTGAGCATGAAATCTTCAATATAATTATCTATAATGACCAACAGGGACATTTAGCATAACCACTAGACAATAATGCTAGCCCATCTCATGTAACATCAACAGGTTTAACATGTTAAATGTCTACACATAATAGATTGCACAATGATCTAGCTCAGCGGAATCACAAGCTATACATCAACAGCATGACCCAATCTAATTCATAAGTTGAAAAGGAGGGATTCATACTGACAGAATAGCCAAGAACAGCATCTGAGTCTTCACAAAATCCTAAGCTCTCACTCTGTCTACGCAGCTCACCCGATTATCCACTCTTATTTTTCCCCTTTCACTCACTCTATCGCTCTCTCACTGGAAGAATTAACTGAAGGGAATGAAGTCTCCAATAGCGTTTAAAAGGATGAGGGGTTACCTGTGAAATTTGGTGTGTACCAATCAGGAAAGGTGATGAGCGAAAATGGTGTGGAGTGATCCATTTGAGGGAGATCTGCCCCTCCAGAATCGATTTCGTGGCTGTTTTCCTCGAGTAGCAATCCCCCAAAATTTGTTATGTCGAACTGCAACCGGACCAGCTGCTAAAGCCGACTCATCGGGTTCAACCGACTACTCAAAAATCGACTGTGTTCTTCGACGCATCAGCCACAATCGCAGCCCATTGCCGCCCAACCATGCCAAAGACCCAAATCGGCAGTAGAACATCGACGTCTAAACCATCCTGACCAGACCCGCGAGCCGACGCTTCAATAGTCACCATCCGCATGCCGCTCGCCACGAAGGACCGTCCCGAGCGTTGAGCTTTACCGTTCGTCGAGCGCACTCGCCCGATTGCCATCCATTGTCGTCGCCTCTTCTCCCGTCGGGCACTCTCGCTCTCTCTTTTCCCGATTCTCCACTTTAGAAACAAAACAAAAATTTTGTTTCTTTATTCAATTGATGCTAGACCGGACTCAACAACCACAACACACAGAACCAGTTTTTGCCTCCAAATTTCAATTAATTCAAATTATTAAATCCTATTCTAAATTTCAATAAGTCCACTTTATCTAGTTAAATTTCCTCTTTATTAATTTAATTAAATCTTCCATTTATTAAATTATTCTCAACCCAAATTTTGAATTCTTGATTTATCTCAAATGTCGTTCGGTGATGATTATCAATCCAATTCAATTTCTTTTATTTGGTTTTTCCTAAATTAATTACTCTTTTACAAATAATTCCTTAATTATCATCCGGTAAATTTTGAAATAATAATCTAGCGAATATGTTCTTAGTAATATCCCGATAATTATCCAACTTAAAAAGTATGGGTGTTACAGACTGTGCCCACGAAGGACTTAAACGGCCTCACATCATATCATTACCTTTTTCTTTTCTTTACTTTACTTTTCTTTATTTATTAGTTCTTTTTCTTTACTTTTTATTGCTTATTATTCATTTATTATTAATTTCAAAACTATGCACAAAATCCATTTTCATATTCTTTTGAAAATCGTGATGCATGATGCTCGTGAATGCATATAAGTTCTAACAGTTAATATGGAAACATAAATAAACATTCAACATGCGATTCATAGAACATGCTATAAAAATTGTACACATGCTGAAAACAGTAAACAGCGAAACATGCTATTACTGATTGTAGACATGCTCTAAAATTACAAACAACGAAACATGCTATTAAAACTGTAGACATGCTTGGAAAGTGGTAAGCAACGAAACATGCATACCATATTCTTGCGATGTAGGGTCTTAAGACCAAAGCATGCATGTATCACTTACCTCGATTGCTTAAGACATTCACACTTAATTGCTATCTTTTTTCTTTTTAGTACCTTCACAATTAGAAGCATTTATTTATTAATAAAATCAATAAATCTACTTATTAGTCTTAACGTCTTTTGTATTCGAAGTCCTCGTTACTTACTAAAATTTCCTAAAGGGAACCATTTTCTTAATTACTACTTAGCTTAATAATTAATCCCCACATTCATTTCCATGCCTTTGTCCAATTAATGACTCAATTTGAAACCAACATAGTATATTGCAAAAACTGTCACTAAACAGGTTTATTTCCAACATCATAACACTTCCAACATCCAATTTCCAACAACATAACACTTCCAACATCCAACAACACATAATTCTCCCTTTATCTCAAAATCTTCCTCTAACTAATTACTTTTCATAGATAGAACATAAACATTCCAAATAAACTCACGGCCAGTAGCTCACACAACCAACAGAGTGCACACATCCGTACTTCAACCATCACAGAATATTAACCCAAATAACAGAGCATATAATTGGACTATCCTTCACAGAACCAATGACAAGGGAAGAAATCGTTACCAGCAAAAACACATAGTTGCTAAGAATCCCAGCACTTCACTTCCCTGGTTTACCACAAAACTCTGGACAATAATAAAATGACTTAACAATAGCAGACCATACATACAGTAAGGAACCAAAGTCCTTCTTCACCAACATAATAACAATCCATAACCCATCAGAGCATTGATCAAACCAATGACACCAAGGCTTAACCAAAATCACAAAATTCCCAAAATCCAAGGAGTAAAAGTTTACTTGAGGGATCAAAGGAGATGACCTAGCTCCTTCACTCTCTCCTTCTCCTTATCCTTGCTCAATAATTCCTCACACATGGCACACTCACACACTCACAGAGAGCACACTCATCAGGAGTTTTTTCTCTCACGAACTGGGGAGATGAAAAAGTAGAAGATGGTAGAGAAGAGAGACTTATGGCATGAAGTCTCATCTGGATACTGGTTGCTCACCTAATGGGATGGAGGACCTTACTTTGACGTGGAGGAGGTGTGGTCTAAGCATGGGGGAGCTGATTCCGGGTAGGGGGAGTGTCTCTCGGTCGGTTGGAGTGGGATTTTAAATGACTAAACGATAATTCATCATATTATATAAAACATATTTTTCGTAAAACTGGGACTTTTTGGATGAGGGCATGCATCCTGACCTTGTCTGCGATCATCCAAATTTGTTAAATCCCAGGTAGAGTCGCGTTTTTGGACGAAGGGAGTCATCCTTGCCTTCGTTTGCGTGCGTCCAAAAAATGTCCAGAAATTGGATAGATTCAAAGCTTCTTCGTCCACCACCATTCGCGTGCATCCGAATTCTTGTGTTGAAGTGAGAATTGGGATGCAAAGCCTCATCCTACATCATCCCAAAACTCAGGGATGGCGTACAATGTGTTTTTGAATGCGACTCCTCATCCGCATGTGTCCGAAATCCCAATTACAAATGATTTTCGCTGCGTCCAAAATTTTCCATTACACACTTTTTCATCCAAATTCCATACTTTACTTATACCATAATATTTATCCATATAAACATGACCTAATTTAACACGTACCTTCACGCAACGTAACATATGAATTATTCAAACAATTAATTATACCCCATAACGGGGAAAATATTACCGGGGTATTACACACTTCAACATGCTTAGCGACACCCTCCTTAAGATATGACTACCAATAATGCTACTTCAAATCCTAATACATCTTATTAGTGCCAGGATGTATAGAAGTGGCTGAGGAATGTGCTTCTACTAATATCTCGTGGAAAAGCCTGTTAACTTCCTGAATATACCACATGTTTCTGAATTTCACGATTCCATCCTCCGAAAAGGTGAACTTTGACTGTTCATCTAGCTTTTCTTTTGACTGAAGTTTCATACATGTTAGATCATCCTTTTGCGCTTCTCTTATTTTCTCTAAACAAAGTAAGCTTTAACGTCATGGATGACAATGAGAGCGCCTCTAATTTATTCCATATTTTCAGCCGAACCTTTGAATTTCCATTTTTAATGTTGATGGTATATGAGTCCACAAGGAATGTGTAGAAACCATCTTCTTACTAAGAGCATCGGCCACCATGTTTGCTTTTCTTAGGTGGTATTTAACCTCACAATCATAGTCCTTGATGAACTCCAACCATCGTCGCTGCCTCCTGTTCAATTTCTTCTGAGTGAAGATGTAGTTTAAGCTTTTATGATCTGTGAATACTTTGCATGGCTGATCGTAAAGATAATGCCTCCATATATTTAATGCAAAAACTTCTACAGCTAACTTCAGATTATGCGTCGGATAATTCTATTCATTAATTCTTCAATTGCCTAGAAGCATAGATGATTACTCTTCCTTCTTGCGTTAATACTCCACTCAGTTCATTCTTTGACACATCACAATAAATCTGATACTTGCCATCTTTGGACGGAAGTGTTAATATTGGTGCATTGGTTAATCTATCCTTCAATTCTTGAAAGTTGTCTTCACATTTACTGGACCACCAAAACCTAACATTATTTTTCATTAAATGCGTTAAGGGTATGGTGACCTTTGAAAATTCTTTAATAAACCTCCTATAGTAACCAGCTAGGCCAAGAAAACTACAAACTTCACTGACACTTCTTGGTCATGACCATTCTAGAACTGCTTGTGTCTTGGTTGGATGCATTGTGATTCCTTCATAAGAAATAACATGTCCCAAAAAATTTACTTTTTCTAGCCAAAATTCACACTTAGAGAACTTTGCATACATTTCTTGTGCCTTCAGTATTAACAAGGTGATCCTTAAGTGTTCTATATGTTCTTCTCTGGTGCGGGAGTACACTAAAATGTCATCGATAAACATGATTATGAACTTATCTAGATAATCTTTGAAGACACAGTTCATTAGGTCCATGAATGTCGTCGGTGCATTTATAAGTCCAAAAGACATAACCAAAAATTTATAGTGGTCATACCTCATCCGAAAAGCGGTTATTGGAACACCCTGAGCTCTGAATTTTAACTGGTAATATCAAAATTTCAAAGTTTCATCTTTCTTTCTGAAGAAAAGTACAAAAACTCCCCACGATGAAAAACTTAGATGGATAAAACCCCTCTCAAGTAGTTTTTCAATATGTGCCTTCAACTCTTTTAATTTCACTAGAGCCATATGGTATGGATTCTTTGATATAGGTGTGGTCCCAGGTTAAACATCAATCCCATCGGGTGGTAGCCCTAGCAGCTCATCGAGAAAAACTTCGATAAACTCTTGAACAATAGGGATTTCTTCCAACTTCACTATTGGCTTAATGCGCATATCTCTCATGCTAGCTAAGAAACTAATGTCTCCATGGTTCAATAATTTTTGTGCCTTGGCCATAGAAATTATAGGTATTCTATTTTTATCCTTCATTCCTTAAAGAATGTGTTCTGCTTCTCCAGGTGGTTGAAAGTAGACTCTCTTTTTCCTATAGTTGATCATTGCAAAGTGTTCATAGAGCCAGTCCATCCCTAATATGATGTCACATGTAACACCCTGACTTTTTTAAGTTGGATAATTATCATGGTATTACCAAGGACGTTTCCGATCGTTAAGTCTAGGGGTATTCCTGTTACATTTTTCCCGTATACGTAATGTGATTAGAGGATGGAGTAGTTAGGATATTACATTGCGTATTTATACGTGTCATTTTGAGACATGTATTTATAGGGTAAGTGTTATGGGATGAGAGTTAAGTAGCAAAAAGGTGGAGAAAGACAGTTCTTGGCGTTTTTGGACTCCTGCGGACGACATGCAGATGAGTTATGTCATTTGCAAGTGCATTGCTTGGTGTCCCCAACGCTTTGGACACACCAGGATGAGAATTTACGTTCTAATGTGTCTGAAAATTGACTTACGGACGCATGCAGACGACTTGCGGAGGAGATGTGTCGTCTGCCAGTTCATTGCAAGTCGCCCCTTACCTTAGCCTTGGGACAACTCAGAACATGGTTTTGCGTCCTAACTTCACTGTTGGCTTAGAGTTCTGGATGCATGCGGACGAGTGCGGATGTGGATTAGCCGCGTCCGATTTGAATCTGTCCAATTCTTGGACACTATCGGACACATGTGGACGGGTGCAGACGTGGCTTCGCCTCGTCTGAATTGAATCTGGCCAATTTGTGGACATATTTGGACGCCTACAGATGCTTCATGTGGATGTCAAATTGCGTCCGAATGCCGGTTGCGGACGGTACGGAATGGGTGAGGACACCATTTCTCGTCTGTGGCCACGATTTTTGCCTTGGGGATTTTACTCATGCAGACGAATGCAGATGAGACAAGAGCGTCCGCACTCGTCCGAAAGTCCCCGGTTCAGCATAAAATTAGGGATTTAAAATCCAACTTCTTGTCGTTTAGTCCATAAATGGGAGACCAGAATCGACCCTCCCCCACCCTCCAGCGTAGGTGCCAACCTCCCCCTGCCCAGCCGAACTCTCCCTCCCCCTGGGTGCCTACCAATTGTCCCCTCCTCTCTAGGTATAAGCCTTCCTCTCCCTTTCCTATTCAACATTTTCTCCTCTACTGTGTGAATTTTCTCTTCCTGGGAGGAGTTCTCCTATGTGTGAGTTTCTTGTGTGTGAGAGAGTTCTGAATGAGAGGAGTTGTGAGTTAGCTATTGTGTGCTAAGTGAGAATGTGAGAGAAGTGAGTGGTAAGCTATGGAGCTGGAGCTACTGTCCTCGATGAAGCTGCTAGAGTTGCGTGAGCTATGGAGTGCTGTCCCTGCTCTGTGTCTTCGTTAGTGGTAAGGAAATAGGGGTGTCTTGGCCTGTGGAGGCCCTACACCAAAAGTAGAGTGCGTGAGTGGTAGAATTGATGCTCTATAGTATTCCTTGGTTTTAGTTCTGTTCTTGTGTTGTTTGCTCTATGGTTGATACTCTGCAGATATAACTTGTAGATTATTGTTGATTCTGTGATCAATTGCTTCAAGTTGTTAATGTTCTGTAATATTTCCTTGGTTGTTAACTCTGTCCCTTTCGTTGTCGTTTGCTCTGTGTTTGATACCAGTTACATTTCCTTTATGATTGTTAGCTTTGTGAGTTCCCTTGTTTGTTAGTTTTCTACAATTATATATATGTGGCTGCTAAATTCCTACAAATGATTCCTGCAATTGATAGTGACTATTGTGAGGAATGCAAAATGAGTGTGTAATACCTCAACTTTTTATATCGGAATTTAATAAGAATAATTGGAAAGAATTGAGGATTTTTGGATTTATTGGATAACTATCGGGGTATTACCAAGGAAGTATTCGTAAGATTTTAATTTACAGAAATTATTGGATGATAATTAGGACTAATTTGGAAGAAGAATAAAATGAGATTAATTGGATATTAAGTGGAAGATTGGATTAAGGGAAATTAAATTGAATTAGTGGGAATTGAAGGAATAAATGAAAATGTAATTAAAAAGGGGGAAGATGCTGTTTTGGTTCGGGTTCACTGGTTTGGTTCGGTTTAGTGTGTGTGGTGTGGCTAGGTTCGGTTTAAAATTTAAAGGGAGATTTTGAATTGGCCTTCGGCCATTCGCAAAAAAATGAAGAGAAAGATCGAGAAGGAGAAAGAAACCTGGGGAGAGAGTTAACATTTAAAGAGAGATTTTGAATTGGCCTTCAACCATTCGCTGAAAAACGAAGAAAAGATCGAGAAGGAGAAAGAAACCAGGGGAGAGAGAGAGAGAGAGAGAGAGAGAGAGAGAGAGAGAGAGAGAGAGAGAGAGAGAGAGAGAGAGAGAGAG